>CP050232.2:4595207-5275207 GCA_012066045.3 Morus alba | reverse complement strand
GCCCTCGACCCTCAGCCGTCCAATGAGGTAAATATGCATCCAATGGCTGAAACGGAGGGACTCGATCCAACGGTTAGGGAAAGGGCGGGAAGCTGAAGAGACGATCCAACGGCCTAGATTTGTCTGTTTAAATGAAAGACCACGTCAGCATGGCGATTGAACCGACGCGACGTTTGCACTTCTTGAGGGATTTCGAAGCACCAGAGCCATCATTGCGAGGGAGGCTCGGAGTTAGGCTCTCTCACCCGAAGCAGACAAAGCGCCAGAGCGAATCCCAACCTAGCTTGAGGCAGTCCGAAGAAAAGCCTCGACCTGGGGGGCAGCTGTTGCATGGAAAAATGTGCGCTGACACTTCGGACAACGGCCATGCCCCACGTGGCCCTGTTCTTTCCACTTCAGATAGCTGTCGACGCTTAAAAACTCATTCCTGCCCCCATCTAGTGAAAGGCCGACTGTAGGGGGCGATTCATGATATCATCGACCCTACGTACAGTCGACCGAGACAGAAGCTGCGTCCTAAAAAGTGTAGGCGCAGAGGGTAGAATGTAGACGAATGGGTCCGCTTCCCAAGGAAGACCTCTGAGGTGACAAGTTGAAGATCTCTGGGTTGCGTTTGGGTTTAGAGAAGGTCAGTAACACATAAAATGATTACAAACTCATAAACCGCCTGGAATAGATCAATGAAAATCACTAAAGATCCACAGAGCCGCAATAGTGGACAAAGTGGATAAGTGAACAATCCAAAACGTGTTAGGAAGTTACGGTCTAGGCAGGAAGGATAATAGGCCGCCTAAGAGAAATCATCATTAAACCCCCTGTGACAGTCCATCCAAAAAGGATCCATATGTGATCCATAGGCTATAAATAGGGAAAGAGCCCCAGAGAAAGAGAGAGATCTTTTGGTAACCAGAGGTCTTTTTGTAAACCTCAAAAGAACAAAATGAAATACAATCAGTAGTGGATGTAGCTTTTTTAATAGAGAGAACCACTATAAAATCGTGAGCATTCTTTCCTTACGTTTTCAAGCAATACGTCTAACAATATACCTCAAACGCAAACACCGTCACTAGAATATTCGGCAAAATTACAAGTTTTAACTAATAACCCAACGGGCCACCGAGGGGTAATCCGGTGAAGTTGATTTACGAAAATCAACCGTCAACAATATCTATTAATTTGGTTAATCATGGAAATTGACAAGTAAAATGCGGTATCAATTGGTATCCGAGACTTGATAGTGTGGAAATTGTGCACTTAGCATTACTCGTAACCCCAAGAGGGTTTTTGTTAAGCAATTGAGCGGTAATCAGTAGAATTCACATTATTACGAAAGTGTCGTGAGAAAATATGATTTCAGGAACATAAGTTAAGGGTGCACATTTGAATTTATCTTGGATTCCTAAACCCAATAATATCATATTTGAAGTATATGGTGTATGTGTCCAAATAATTTTGGATATTTAGTGATGAAAACATTTTTTGGTCTGAATAGAAATTTTCTCAGCGCCAACTTTATACGGATTTATTTTTTTTTTATTTTTTATTTTTCTAGTGAAGCTTAGCTGTTGTTAATTTAAACATATATGGTTTATTTAATTCGCAGCTCCAGCTCAATAGATGGATTATATGCCCGTTGAAAATTAAATTACTATAAAATTAAAGTTTTTCTGATTTATATTTGGATATATGCTGATCTTATATATATATATATATATATATGTATATATATCCCCTCCAATGTACTTTGTCCCTTATCCAATTAATTTCTACTTGTTTGTGCAAATGGACGCCCTTATCCTGCCTTGATATGTTTGCTTCAACCTCTGCTACTCTTTTCTCACATCTTCTTCCAATAGAATAGGAAGAAACAAAAAATAAAATTGGACCTGGTTTGTTGGAAGTGGAACTTAGTAAGTCCGAAGTAGCATGTATCTGTAGTCTAAACTTTTATTTATATGTTTACTATTTTCAACCATTGTGCTTACATAAAATTGTTTGTTAAATTTTTTGAAATTATGATTCTACTTACAGAATGATGGCTATCTTTTTTTTTTTTTTAAGATGGGAAATATTTTCAGATGATTTTATTATTATTTTAGTTAGAATTATCACATTAATAGGTTGTGAAACTTTTGATATTCTGCAGTGATTGAAAATGGCCTGTGTAAGCAGCTGTGCTTGAGAATGTTTCCTCAGCTATGTAGAGTTGCCCGTGTCGTTGAATTAAACCAAGAAGATCGTATGGAAGTTGGATCTAGCAGCAATTGGATGGAGTGGGAAAGCATGGTCAAGGATCACAGGGTCTATGCTTTTCTAGCCCAGTGTTGTACATCGTTTGTTTCTAAGAATTGCATCCAAGAGGCAATCTGCGCTTCCAGCACTGATAATTATCCTGAAGAAAGCATTATTAATACTCTGGAAGCAGGAGATGTAGTTGCACGGAGAGCCTCATATTGGTCAAGTAAAGGGCAAAAAGATCGCAGGGTTCCTGAGACACTAGTGTACAAGTTGGTTTCTGATCTTTGTGTGATCACTGAAATCAGTATTCAGCCTTTCCAAGGTAGTGTATTTTTTTTAATTATTATGTTTTCCCGTGAACTATGCAATAAAACGGGCCTGTTTGTTTGCGTTTTCATTTTCGTTTTTCACGGTTTTCAAAGCAAAAAAATGAAAACGGGTGTTAAAAACGTGTTTGGTGCAATTTTTTTAAAAAACAAAACCAAAAACTTTTTTGTCTTTTTGTGGAAATCAGAAAATGAAAAAAATGTGTTTTCATTTTCTCGTTTTCGTTTTCTGTTTTTTGAAAAACGGATTTCACTTTTTTTTTTTTTTTTCATTTTCTTCCCTATTTTCTGAAACCGTTTTTGTATTATATATGTTTATTTAATATATTTATTTAATATATTTAATAATATTATTTATATAATATATTTAATAATATTATTTATTTAATATATTTAATAATGTTATTTATTTAATATATTATTATTTAATATATTTAATAATGTTATTTATTTAATATATTATTATTTAATATATTTAATAATGTTATTTATTTAATATATTATTTATTTAATATATTTAATAATGTTATTATTTAATATATTTAATAATGTTATCTATTTAATATATTATTATTTAATATATTTAATAATATTATTTATTTAGTATATTTAATAATATATTTATTTAATATATTTAATAATATTATTTATTTAATATATTATTATATGTTTTCAAAAATTAAACCAACAAACGCAGTTTCAGTTTTTTTTTAAAACTGAAATCAATCTCTAAATAAAACTACCAAACACATTTTCATAAATAATTCAAAAATAAAACTAAAAACGTTTTCATTTTTATTTTCATACAAAAAAAAAAACGTTTTAAAATCAATTTCAAACGCACCCAATATGTTTTCAGACAAAATTACTTTTGATTGATGAAAAAACATGCTCCTTCTTCCAATAGCTTTTTTCCAGCCGGGTTTGCCCATATATTCAGCTACAGCTGTGCGATTCCGAATGGGCCATCCAAAATCGCCAGGCTTTAAAAGTGATTTGATGGATGAATCATGCCATGATGATGAATTCAATTGGACTTACACGTCACAAGAATTTCAGATGGCTCAGGTATATTCTAGCGCCTAGCCTTTTTATCTTTTTTGCCTTTATGTTTTAATATTTGGATTTAAATTCTGATATTGTTGTGGTTATTGGTGACATGGTGCGACGGAAATTCAGCCTATATTTTTAAAACTAGTTATATCTACTTCACTGTAACGATTACTGATCCGAAGTGAAAGTACGGTACAAGGCAATCGACTTTGTTAGGATTCTTATTTTTTTTCCCTTCTGATCTCTCATCACATATCCTTCTCCTAGTTAAAACTTCCTCTTGAGATGTCATCGTAGATTTCAAGTTTCTCCTTTCCTTTCCTTTCCCTTCCCATATCTATATTAAAGTTCTTGAGTATTATGCACGCGTGTTTGAAAGTTCTCTGCATTCTTGATCTTGTTCCCATTTATATGTAGTTCTAACTCCGGTCAAATGACTTCCTGTACAGGAAAAGCGACTACAGAAGTTCAAGCTTCCAGAACCTGTCCTTTGCATTGGTGGCTATCTGCAGATTGAGCTCCTGGGTAGAGTACAAAGACAAGAAATGGATGGGTTGTACTATATATGGTCTGTTCGATATTCTTTTTTCTATTTACTTTATGCATACGTTGTCTGTGCATTTTAGCTTATGAAATGCTCATTCTCCTTGTGATCTTTTCTTTTGAAAACATTTCCACAAGGAACATGTTCTCCATTACATGCAGGGACTTATTTTGGCTGGGAATTTGTGGAAAAGAAAAAGAAATTAAATGTAAATGTATATAGTACATAGATGTCATGTATATTTAGGTGGTTTCTATGATCGATGATACACCCTCTTCTCGTATTTGAAACAGAAAAAAGATGGTTATTGGTGTTCAAAAATTGAGTGCAAACAAGTGGAATGATTAGGAACTCCAATAAGGTTTCTATCTTCTATTTGAAGATGTTAGAACTTATAATTTTATAAACGTGTCTTTTTTTTCCCATGATAGATTGTGATTGAAGATGAGAGACCAAATTAGATAACAAGATTTTTTATGGCTGTAACTATTGGCTGTCTACTAATAGGTTCTGTTTGACGTATGGAAAGATTCCAAGTGAATAGCATAGCAATCCGTTTTTAATTTACTTCATTACAGTCATCTCCTCAAGTAATTGGCAGAGCTTTCTGTATGCATTTCTAATCTCAATTTTATTTCGTACTGCCAGTGTTTCTCATGTTCAAGTTATGGGCCATTCTTTAGCACCCGCACTTGGAGTTGAAGTACTCGATTCGTCTGGAAATTTTGTTTTGAAGCACGACCTGCAAGCAGACAATTCCCAACCAGGCTTACCTGAGAATAAGCCTTGTTCAAGCTCCACTGTTCATCTGGAGAGACGTGTGAGAACTTTGGAGCAGATTTTGGAGATGTTGCGTGGAAATCAGATTGAGTACGTCTTTGCAGACGAAGATGAAGATGAATCAGATGAAGAGTTTGTTTTCTAGGTCTATGCATTGAAAGATGCCCTTGTACGTTTGTTTACATGTCCTTCCTCTGAACTGAACTGAATCCATGTTGGGTTTAATTTTTTCAGGAGGCTTTTGAGATTGAGAATGATAATGTTATGAACTTACCTTGTACATGTTTTTTTTTTTTTTTTTTTTTTTTTTTTTTTTTTTTTTTTTCTGAAACTCCTTTTCACGTGTTTTTTTTCGTTTTTTTTTTTTTTTTTTTTTTTTTTTTTTTTTAAGGATAATGGTGCTATAGGATAGTGGTGATTGATCAATTAGCACTTATCTAATCCTAAATTAAATTTGTAATTGTAATAATATTCAAAGTGGTAATTTCCATTAAATTGAGACGTGATTGCTCACGTACATTGCACTGGATGACAGAGCATGATTCCGTGCAGAACAAGACTGATTTGACAAATTCAAAATCTACCAGTTGCGTGTCAAATGTCAATGGTGAGGGTGCGGGATTCTGCGGCTATGTTTGGTAGTGTCTTTTGAAGTTTAAAATTAATTCTCCGGTCATACACAAAATCCACAACTGAAATTGGTATTTAGTAAAAATCATAGAAAGTAATTTTTAAATTTTTTTTTTTAAAGAATCTATAATTAAAATTAAAATTAGTTAAAAAAATTTTAATTAAATTATGCATAATATGCTTCTTCTGTATCATTAATGAAATTTTCATTATACTCTAAATAACCCTAATGACATTTGAAAATACCAATCTTGACTTGTCAAACCCTAACACATATCATACTCATCTAGAACAAAACTCTCTGATTCAACGTTTCCTCTTTCCAGAATGTCTCTCTTTGAGTTCTTTTCTGGGTTTACATTCCTTTTTTTTTTTTTTTTTCATTTCGTTTTGTGATTTGGGATTAGAACGTCTCTCTCTCTGAGTTCTTCTTTTTTGAGTTTAGGTTCCTTCAAAATTTTTTCGTTTTGTTTTGTGATTTGGGATTAGATTTGGTTTGGTTGATTGTGTTTATTTAGTTGGTTTACATGCTTCTTCCTTCTGCTTCTTCTCCTTCTTCTTTGTTTTTGTTTTTGGTATTTTTGTATTTCTGAAATGAGAAAATAGGAAATTCTGGATTTTGTAAGGAGTTTAATATTTTTTATGGTCTTTTTTGATTCTCCAGATTCGTCAAATGTGTTAAATTCTGAAAGTTTACCAATATATATTTATGTGATTTCATTTATTATAGTTGATTGTAAATAGCGTGATTTTTGTTACTTGATTTTAGGCTGTACAGTTCATACTCTATTGTCTTTCTTTCCTTAGTTGGTTTCATATACTCACTGTATCTTTCCTCTTTTATAGTTTCATTGTGATTGTCTGTTCTTTGTTTTGTTTCCTTTTTCTTGCTGGACCAGTTGTTTGAGGAATGCTCTTCAAATACAGATCTATATATATACTCGTTGTATATAAACAGAACATTTGTAACTCTTAACAAAAACAATAAAAAAGAAAGGGCTCATTTAACCAATTCTCATATTTATTTATTTATTTATTTTTGTGCAAATTGGGGTCTAGAAAAGTGTTGCATATGAATCCTCTTATGTGAATCTTCTAATTATCATTTACTTGAAGGAATTCGATAGCGTTCAAGAATCTAACTTGTATTAGACTTTCCTACCCGAGAATTGTTTTTGATGTACTTGCTTATTCTGGGGAAGAAATGAAAATATTAATTTACTATAATCTAATCTTAGTAAGAAAAAGTCCAGGACTTAATGTATATCTAACAAAGCAATTATAAGGTTATCAATTATTTATGTATAAAATTAAAATAATATGTATATTTAAATTTTCATACCATGTTCTATTTTAATCATTTTAATTGCTCACAGCAGTTCAACTCATTGCTCATACAATTTATAATTTCGTTGAAATTCACAAATTAAACGTAATATAACTTTTTTTTTTCGATTTTAAACTTAGTATATATTGATTGGTCGATAATTGCGATGGCTATTTGGTATTTATTTAACTCTTGAAACCTTGGAAGCCACCGAAGACGTTGGAAGACGAATCGGAAAGAATGAAGCATTGTTTAAGAAAGCGCAGGCAATAAAGTGCACAGATCATATCCAACTTGTCTAACTAAACATATAAATCTGCGATAACCACCATTACTGGTGTTTTATTTTTGAACGAAAATAATAGAAAAGTATCAACCGTAACCCATAAATTATTCCGAGACAAAATAAACCCAGGGATTAAATTCAGTGCAAAAAGTGTTGCCAAATCGGAATGGGTAACTTTCCTATATAGAACCACCTATCAAGTATTTTTGCTTCCACCTAAAAACTAAATATGAAGGAAACATTATATTATTGCCATTGTAACAAAGCAGTATGGAAGGCCCAAGATAAAGAAAAGCATTTTACAACTAGTTATTTAAAGGCTTCCATTGCCAAGGATTTGTATCACAACCCTAAATAATTATTAGAAGACATTGAAGCTTGCAGAGCATAACAGACTTATCTTCATGCTGACTTGGACTTTGGTGGCGATGGAAGCAACTGCATTAACAAACAGTGGGAAAAAGATCAGGCTCACAAATATTGCTACAAAAGCAACCGTCATAACCCTCTCAATGAATAGTTGTTGATGTGATGAACAAACAAATATAACTAAGAATCGGTGATTACCTGATAACAAGAGATGAGAGAGGAAACAAACCCAAATGCTCCGGTAACACGAGGGTTAACTTTCTTTGGTGCCAACTGAAGCAGTCCAACGGCTACCACTATATCCATGGATGCTTTAATCAGGGCCAGTGTCCTCTCGTTTGATTTTTTAAGTTTAGCACGGTACTGCTCATTCTGCACTCATAAAGGCACGTGGTAATGAGGCGAAAAACAATGATATGACCGAAAGAAAATAATAATCTGTGATAAACTGATATTGCATTGCATGTGGTTAACTACATACTTGGTATTTATCAGTGTTTTTGAGATCCTTCTCCAACTTCTTCATTGATGCGGAAAGCCTTCCAAGCTCCCCAACCTGATATAAAAGAGGGTGTGAAAACAAAATTTCAAACAATCCGTGTTGAGGGATGTGAAAAATCTGTGCCCTAAAGAAAACGGGAAGAAACAAACCTCAACCAAAGTGCTGCAAACCGACGATCCCATCCAGCAGAAAAGAGATATCCGGCCAATTAACTCAGCCCGTTCTTTGTTCTATATAATAAACATTGTTTTAGCTTTTCCACACTTGGTAAGAACTCACGCGTCATGAACAGAACTGACAAAAAAATAAAATAAAATAACGCATCCCATACCTTATAGATTCCTGTTCTGCCAAGCCAGACAATTTGATCAAGAAATAGAAAAGTTGACAGCAATGCGTTTTTAGACTGTAATATGCACCAATAAGTCAAAGAACTGAAAAAAAAAAAAAAAAAAAAAAAAAAAAAAAAAAAAAAAAAAAAGAAGAGGATTCTCAAAGAAATATGAAGTCAGAATCCTATTAACACCTTTCCCAGCAGAACAAGCGGAAGAGGAGTTCCTTGAGGAGTTGGACTAATAAGAGCATGCAGATCATTGACAAACTGCAGAAGGACATTGCAACTCATATATTAGACCGACGAGTGAAAAATTCGTTTACAAATATAAATATAGAATGACATCTCCACTGAAGCTTGGAGAGCAAATCTCACTCGTGAAAAGAACATGGGATGATAAATCCTTCATAAAGACATTATTTGTTAATCACAATTTTTTTTTTTTTTCCCTGACTCTCTAAAAGAGCAAATAGGTGCACCTAAGTCATGGAACACCCTCTACTAGAAATACATGCGCAGGACATGGAAAAAGATCAGACAATTTTATATATGTCCACTAAAGAAAACGGATGTTGTTATAGAAAAGACGAAGGGTTACAGAGAATGCTACAACTAGAAGCAAATAGAAAACCCTAACCTTAAAAAGACGGAAAACTTTTCTTGCCAAGCTAGTTGATTTGTCAACATTTTGGGCTGTCCCAGGTTCTCCATTACTCAAAAATTTTGAACCATATTGTATTGCTCTGCATATCTTATCCCTGGCTTCAGCCTTGTTCAGATACAACACTACAAGACCGAGTTCCGCTCTAGTTGTGTCCAATGTACTCATCTTTTATGTCGAACCTGCTATATTATTGTGCAGAACATATAATGTCAACACATAATTCAGATAAGCAAACAATCCAGCAGCATAAAAACCGAGTTAAACATTCCAAACACGTTTCATAGCCGCCGAAATTAAAAATATCAAAGACACAAAAGCAGATATAGTTTCACCATAACTATAAAGAGTTGTACAGAAGTTTTCATTCCATATAGAGGTTTTCCTGTTGCCTAGGCAATGATTCCTTGACGTAGTTCTATTCTTGGAAGATAAAGTACAATACATAGAACTCTATATTTATCAAGCAAGTTGAAAATCTTCAATTCTTTTATTAATCACGGATCATTTGCTAATGAAAGAAAACAAATGAGCTGACTCTTATATTATGCGTCTTAACAATCAGCCAAGCTTAAGATCAACATGAAAAATCTCTACTACGAGTAGAGTAGACAAAGAGTCTTAAACCAACTAACGCGAAACAGTATGTACGCAAAATGAATACGGGAAAGGAAGCAAAGGTACAAATCTTCAGCACCATAGCACTCCAATAATTATAAGGATTGTATTCTCCAACTTAAAGAAAAACAAATGAGTTAACGGTCATCAATAATTTCCCTAAAAATAAAACACCAGACATATTTGATAATCTCAAGAAAGTCCTTTTACCTCCATTCCCAAACAATATCACAAAACACAAGAGCTCTTACAAGTCTATTCGTAAAACTGACTATGCAAAATGCATCCCCACAACTAAAATTTGAATTTATATCCAAAAATTCTCTCTGCAACCATCTTTATCCTCTCTTAGCTGAATAAACTCCCGAATCGTTAAATTCATAATTAATTTTGATAAAATTTACCTAAAATTATTGTTCTATAACATCATATAATCAGGTAAATTGACCTAAGATTGAAAGGGAAAAAAAAAAAAAAAGAAGCATAGAAGTATGACAAACCCACACAGAGACGTCAAATGAATACAAGTTCCATTCTTTTCCATAAAATTTTAGGGGGACAAAAATCAACAATACCCTAATATCGTTTTCCCCCTCTCCTCTTCATTTTCCGAGCAAACAAACAAAGGATAACACGTAAAACCAATTAAGACATCAACAAGATAATCGGAACCCAGTACCAGATCGTCACGGTTGAGGCCAAAAGAGGGTACGAATTGAAAATAATAACAAAAGAGAGAATTAAGTTTTCAGAGAAAATCAAACACGTTTGTACCTAAAGCAGCGAAAGAGATCCTTGTACTGGGCAAACCCTAAAAGCACTGAACAAGAGAACAACCGGAGAAACAGATTATCGAGTTCAATATGTGTAGAGAGAGAGAAGTACCGAAAGGAGTGCCAAACGAAATGGGCCTCGAAAGCCGCAAACTCTTTCAGCTTAGAGATAGGAAGGCTGAGCTCAGCTCTGCTCGTCTTTTTTCTTCCTTACACGCTTGATAGACCGATGATAAAGGCTTGTTTGGTCCTCTCATTTCCAAAACAAACCAACAAAATAATAATAATAATAATATTTTTTATGACCATTTGCAAAAGTGGATATACAATTATTTGTTTATAATAACATCTCTTGAGATGATTTGGGACTCTCATTCGTTCATTTTACTGATTTAAATTTTTAATTTGAGTTGAGATATAATATTTTTTAAAAAATTTTAACTGTAATTAAAAAAATTAAATGTAATTTTTTTAAAATTTTTTAACTATATAAATCTAAGATTAAAAACTCAAATTGATAAAATAAATGAGACCTTTATTTTTCTCTAATAATTGAAATCACTGGCCATGGCCATCCTTTCCGCTTTGTAGTGCTAGTGGCCTAATGGAATCCTCCTTGTAGAAGGCATAGAAAACGTCGAATTGTCTTTGATTGTAACCAATTGTTATTGTAGTGTGTTAGGAGTCCTTTTAAATTCCATAATAAATGCTAGCAATTAGTATTATGAGACATTTTCTGGTACGTCAATATATTAGTAAGATAAGTTTTTTTTTCATTAAATTTACATAAAATCACATAAAAATTAAAAAATATGCATATCTAACGGTTAAAAAAAATAACTTACTGGTACGCCTAGCGTACCAGAGAATCTCTCAAGTATTATATGTATAAAATGTGGTTAAAGACTGAAAATCTACCGTAAAAAAATAATTAATTAATAAAGAAATTCATAAAATATAGGGGTTGTTCTTTTCACAACTCAAGTTGTGAACTTGAGTTGTGTATGTGAGAGAAAAATATTATAGTAAAAAAGTTAATTTTAAATTTTTATTAAAGAAAACACTGTAATAATAGAACTTGAGTTGTGATTTGAGTTATTAAAAGAACAACCCTATAGTAATTCTTAACTACGGGCCTAGACTTTAGATTAAAATAGGGGTGCTCATAGAATCTGTGAATCCACATAATACAATTCATGGATTGAATTGGATTGAGAGGAGTTTTAGATATGGGTGTTGAAAGTGTAAATTCATTAATCCGTGAATCCACTAGTAGATGCAAACATATGATATGGGTGTTGAAAGTGTAAATTCATAAATCCACTAGTAGATGCACTGAAACTCAAAGAGTTCACATGATCTCTCTCAAAGCAGAAAATTGTGCATAAAAAATATATGGGGAGTTTAACCTTTTATTTATAGGTTCTCCCGTACACAATACCTCTATTTCATGGTACATGACGAGAAGCTTTTAATCCCTCGTTTAGATAAGGATTTACATGGTTTTATCTCTACACATAACTATTTGAATTTAAACACATGCTTGGAGATGATAATCTCTATATGATCCAGTTGGTGATCTCTAATCTCTCGTTTGAATTTAAATAAGAGATAAGAGTTATCACCTTCTAATTTTACAGGTTTATATTAATCTTGGCCTCCTTTGGGAACTGTTGACTCCTCAACGCCCTTAACATAATAGCCTTTGTTGGACTCCTCGACCATAACAGCACAACTTGTCCAAAGTGCTCCTCAACTTGATGGTTCCTTGCTCAATTGACACTTCTCGACGTATAGGTTTTTCCTTCGCTTCTGGAACTTTCGACAACTTGCCCCATCCAATTGGTCAAATTCCACGACCATGGTGTAACAATAGGTGTGGTTTTAATGATTACTCCAATATTTATCCATCAATGGGTATCATTGTTTTAGCTGTAAGATATTAATTTGATAGTTATAATAAATTATATAGTTGATCAACAAAATTTATGACAATTAATGAAATTGAATTCTTAGCACGCCCCATCATTAGATTTCTATATTTGGTGGTAAACCGATTGAAACGTAACCATTGAAAACTTATAAGTTTTAATTTCATTTTGAGTTTTATTGAATCTAGTTTGTTGTTGTTAATTAAGTTTTAATTTCATATATGTTTAATATACTTAATAACTCTCAAGGTCCTAATTGTAAAATCTGTAAATCCAATCCACAAAATCCAACAAGTTTTGGATTAAATTGGGTTGGATTGGAAAAAAAATTTGAATTGGACATAAATTCATATTTTTCCAATCCGAAAGTTTTGATTGGATCGCAGATTGACCTCTAATTAAAGGATTCTAATCCATGAGTGCCCTTAAATTGAAATTAGGTTTCATTCCACAAATAGTCCCTAACTTAATCTCAATCTCATTTTGGTCCCTGGCTTTTAAAATGTCTTACGGTTGGTCCCTAATCGGTTACTCTGTTTCAATTTTAGTCATTCTATTAGTTGGGTGTTAACTATTTGATAGAATCTATAGAATTTAGGATCAAAGTAGGAAACATCTAAAGTTTATAGACTAAAACAATACAAAAAAAAATATAATTTTTGAAAATAGTCCTTAAATTTTAGATGTTTCTAATTGTGGTTCTTAATTTTAACAGATTGCATCAAATATTTAACACTTAACTAACAGAGGACCGAACTAAAACATAATAATAGATTAGGGACTAACTCTAAGGCATTTTAAAAGTTAAGGATTAAAGTGAGATTAAGAGTAAACCTCATGTATCATTTACATGATTAACCCTTAAGATTAAATATATAACAGGAGAAAGGGGGAAATCACAATTTTTAGATGTGAAATACAAATAAATAGCATATTGTTATGAAAACTAAAAAAATGCAAAACTAAGAAGAAAAACTAGAGAGAGAGAGTTTTATTAATCTTGTGAATGCATATAAAATGAAGAGCCTTAGTGATGCGATAGGTGGAGCACAAGGGCAAGCGGCGCAACATTCAAGAGATCCATTAAGTCTACCAAGTGGTCTAGTGACAAGGCTTAAAGTCAAACGCTTCAAGGAAGCATTGAATGGGTTGGTTCAACAAGTTGGAGATACGGCAAGCACATGGAGGCCCAACACAAGTCCAAATCCGAATGAAGAGCTTAACAAGGGCTAGCTAAATAAGAGCTTAGAAGGGGCTGGCCAAATTGGGCCTAGGGGAAAAGCTTTGTGGCCGAATTGGCCTTGGGTTAGAATAGATAGGGTTTTGCTGAGTTTGGGCTTTAGGCTTAGGTAATTAGATGTTTTACTTTTTCTTTAGGGTTAAAATCTGATCCAATATAAATATGGATGTTAAATTCGTTTTTAGATAGATCATTGAATAATCATATTGATGTTTTGCATATTTTGTGCTTCTTGGTTCTTAAGAGAACTTTTTGAACTTATCAAGTATTTTTCTTATGGTGTTCAACAATTGAACTTATCATTAAGATTGACAGGTGATTTTTGATAATCTTGGTGTGGCGTTCTCTATCCTTCGTAGTTCTTGATTCACATCTTGATAGATAATGGGTTAAGGCTCAACAATCTTGCGTCTTGAAGATCTTGGGGTTGTGATTCGTGTTGGTGTTGGGTCTCGTCGCGTCGTTGACGAGGTTCATATCACTTAGAACTCTATTTATAGAAAAATTTTCAGTACTATTCACAGTTACTATTTACAACAGAAAGCAAAACGCCCCTAAATTTTTAATTTTGACAATTAACCACCTGAATTTGTTTATTTATTGGAATTAGACACATTTAGGTAAACTATAATTAAATTTTAGACGGAATTATTTATGTGCCAATCACATGTGGGGTTCTAAAAAGGAAAAATAAAATTTTGTTACCTTTATTATTGAATAATATATTTATTAAATTCCTTCTCTGTTTGGTATTTAATTCCTTCTCTATTTTTCTCTTTTCTTTTCATTTATTACAATGTAAATGAATCCACGACAATTTGCTGGTTTCTGAAATGATTTCGGGTGCGGAAGTGTATTGTACGGATCATGTATGATAAAAATTTTCAAAAAACTTTTGAAACACTCTAAAGAATATATTAATTATACCCGAATAAATCAATCTAATTAATTTACCTAGCGAACGATTAGGTCAATAATTTAAGTTCTTTGAACACGAACAATCTTCATGCTAAACTCTTTAGGAAAACCCGAATCTTACTCGTCTAGTCCTTGGTATTTGCAAGAATTGAAACCATATTAGTGTATGTGTGCTCTAACTGTTTCTATTGAAAAACACCTAGGTTTAAACACCTCCGACACAGACAACTTGTACAACCGCTTTTATCAACATAATCTTTGGCAATATTGATAAACGCATACAACCCTTCCCAATACTGATCAGACAATCAATTTTTCAGATGTATCCAACTCTTGTCAATTGGCATCTTGCTTATAAAAACAATAACACACCTAATCATACTTCATGTTTTCTTGTAACTATATAATCACGTTTATAAAGAAAGTTTAACATTTCATGCTTCAATTTATAAGTTTTATCAAAATTTATGAACAAGTTATTTTTTTATTGTTGCACTCATAATGTTTATAATTATTTTTTAATTTTCTTTATATTAATATAACTAATTCTTATTAATTAAATTCTTAAAATTAATAAGTTTTAATAAAATTTCGGCATTATAATGACATATTTTTCTTATTATCCAAAAATTCAAACCTACAAAAAATAGTTTTTAAAAGATTTTGACACACCATAACTGTAAGATGTGCCACCCAGAACAATTATTAAAACTTTTAATCTCAAACTAAATCAAATTATACTCTTAAAATTTCAACAATCTCAATATCAAATTTCAACAATGTCAAAATTCATAATCTAAATTTAATCTATAATCGAAATTTCAAATTATATACTAATTCTAAAATCTATAAATCAAATTTTAAGATTTATAATCTATAATTATATACAATTCAAATAACAAAAAACTCATAAATTTTAAACTAACAAATACAATAATGCGGACCCAAAAAATTTACAAAATTCAAACCCACTGAAACGGGAGCTGAAAACGGCAAGATTAACAGGGACAAAGGGCGGTGGCAGCGGTGCTAAAAAATGCCATTTTGGTGCTAAAAATTTGCGCTATACAAGATCTAGTGCCAACCATTATTTGCGACGATGTATGACATTTTGGTGACGACATTATTTTTTCAGTTTTACAAAATTATTTGCAACGATATATCGTTACAAATATTCACTTATTTGCGACAACATGTGTCGTCGCATATAGGCAAAATTGTAGAGTGTATATCGATTAATTTGATGTTTAAGAGCTTAAAATCTTCAGATAAAATCCTCAGATCTAGTGGGAAACTATTACCAAACAACACAAAAACAACAAAAAACAAGTAAACCATGCATCACAAATCTAGACTAGAGTAATACCACTAGAGATTTAAATTAATTATTAGCTGAACATCTAGCTACAAAACAAACCTATAAATGATAAAGATTTGAGAAAGAAACCTATCAAAAAGAGGAACAAATGGACAAAGAGGGATCTAGATCCTGCTAATAATAAAATTTTTAAAATACAACAAATTAATATAATACTACTTATGTTTTCTATTAACGTCCTCATGAGTTGAGACATATTGATAGACTATTATTTCAAGCACAGTATTGGTCGGAATTATACTTATTAACAAAAGAAAAAATGAGTACTAGCCTCTCCATAAATATGTCATCCCTTTACTCGTAGGGTATAACTACATTCATATACGTTGTATATTCAAACTCAAGCTCCAATTGGAAGCTGCAAATGTTATATATTGCGAACAGTGGTATGGGATACCCTTTATCCTATTCTTGTAGATTTTCTTGTTACGATAATCAGTTGGTGGGTCTATACTTAGCGAAATCCAAAATGCAATGGCAAGCTACCACCTGGTTCCATGGGTGACATCCAACCATTCGTTAAAAACAGAATACAAAAGTACGTCTATCATGTCCAATTTAGTTATTATCATTATTGGCCTTTATCTTTAAATATAGTTATTATCATTATTAGTCTTTATATTTAATAAAGGTAGATCAGTCTTTTTGTTTATTTTACAAATCTATATAAACCTTATGTTCATGCTTTTATTTTTGAAGCAAAAAACTATAGCCTCCGTTTTTTGTCTGTTTAGTTTTTAAAATTTTCATAGTATTACAGCTACCATCTTTTATAGACTTTGTTTGCTATCAGTCTATCACTAAGAACTGTTAATTTGAAAATTTAACTTTTTCATTTATTTTGAAAATCAATATAAACCTTATGTTCTGATGTATTTTATTATTATTATTATTATTATTATTATTATTATTATTCAATGAAAAACTCTACCCTCCGTTTTCTCTCAATTTTGTTCTTAGATTCAGATATGACACACACAAAAACACCTAATATTCACTCCATTAATATTTTCATTCATGGCTGATCCATCTTGCCAGTTCTTCTTTTCATATGCAAGATTTTATTTTATTTTTTTATTTTTTTATTTTTTGTGTACATCATATATACAAGTGGCCTTTTGTGCTTACGTGTGTCATGCGCTCGATATGCATACATGCATACATACATACATACATATATATATATATATATACACACACATATATATATGTTTGTATATATGTAGGTGCATAAATAGGGTCATAATTCTATGTATAACATATAAAAATGAGGATGATATTTGAACTTAGTACACACGTTAGAAAGGTCAAGACTACTGTTCGACGTCACATAGACATGCAATCCGTATATTAGTTAAATATGCATTATTTTTGTCGAATAAAATTCTCAACAGAAAAAAAAAAGAAAGAAAATCATTAAAAAGAAAGAGAATAAAATATAAATTATATCGGATGTATATAGATTTTTTTTTTTTGATAAGCCGCGTATATAGATGTTAACATCTATTTGCATGGGATATCAACCGGGACACATAAAAATTTGATTCTTATTTAAATAACAAATTTACACACTAAATATTTTCATAATACTAATAATTCAATGACTAACAATGCTAAAGTCCTTTAAAGTAATCAATTTTCCCCTTTACTCCCCACAAAATCTAGTGTTAATGACTATTATTAGGAATAAGAAGGGAAATAGCATAATTTGAAAATAGTAAATTATGACATATTTTTAAAAATAGTAAATTATAGTATAATTTGATATTTTAAATTTTAAACATTATAAAAAATTTAAAAATATCTCACTCCTCACCTCTAAACATCTATTTCTTAAAAAATAGTAAATTATAGCATATTTTTTAAACTAGGTAGATTATAGTTAAATCCACTATGGCCGGAACTGCGACTGAAGACCATTTTCTGACAACTTGTGACCGTTTTTTGGCGACCGGTGACCATTTTTCGGTGACTATTTTTCGGCGATCATTTAACACTGTATTTACTGATGAATACCATATTTACCGTTTAATACCGTATTTTCTAGTAAATACCATATTTACCCGAAAAGGCAACCACTAACTTCGGTGACCGTTTAACGCTGTATTTACAAGTAAATATCCTATTTACCAATAAATACCGTATTTACTAGTAAATATCATATTTACCCAAAAAACTGGCCATCGACTTCGATGATTGTTTAACAATGTATTTATCAATAAATATCGTATTTACTAGTAAATATCATATTTATTCGAAAATTCAGGCACCGATTTCGGCGTATGTTTAACACTATATTTACTAGTAAATACCATATTTATCAAAAAATTTGATCAACGACTCCGGCAACCGTTTAACACTGTATTTATCGATAAATACCGTATTTACTAGTAAATATCATATTTATCTGAAGATCCTGTCATCGACTCTGGCGGCCATTAAACACTGTATTTACTGATAAATACCATATTTACTATATTGTATTTATCGACTTTAACCTTATTCAGTAAAGTATTTACTGGTAAATACAATATTTACTTGATTCAAATTCGAATTCAGTAAAACATTTACTAGTAAAACAGTATTTACCATATCAAGAATTAGATTCAGTGAAGTATTTACTAGTAAATACAATATTTAGCATATGAGAATTAGTAGTGAAATATTTACTAGTAAATACGGTATTTACCATATTATAAACAAAATTCAGTGAAATATTTACTAGTAAATACGGTATTTACCATATTATAAATAAAATTCAGTGAAATATTTACTAGTAAATATAGTATTTACCAGATCATAAAAAGTAAGGGTCCCTCAACATACCGAAAATGAGGAGATGACGAACTCAAATCTACAAAAATCACATGCTCAAACAAATCTGAAAAATCATAAACTCGGAATTACAGAAAAATAACTAAATCAAACAATTCTAGAAAACAAACTTAGATTAAAAAAAAATCACAAACTCATCCAAAATGACAAACTCAGATGTTAAAACAAACTTTCAAAAAACCAAAGTCTAGCTTTTCTGCAATAAACACGCCAACACACTAGAGTAAAAAAAACATGGCATCATGTAGCCAAAAACGGCAACATGGGACCAAAAAGCCCTCAAATTAAAATCATAACCCTAACCCTAACCCTAAAATCAACCCCAAAAGTACTCTTCTTCCCAAACCCCGCCGCCTAGGCCTCGCTCGCCACAGTGCCGCCCACAATCCACCGCCCAAACCCGAGCATCATCTCCGTCAAACCTACATGAAAGCTCAACAAAACCAGGAAAAAAATTGCTAAACCTAAAAAACAAGCTGAGAGAGACAAAGAAAAAACCTAAAAGGGTGGTAAAATTTAAATTAAACATATCTGTTTATAAGCAAAATGAGAATGTGCTATAATTTACTATGATTTAAAAAATGTGTTATTTACTTTAAAAGTTGGTTTCAAATGTGTTATTTGGTGTATTTTCCCCTATTATTATTATTATTATTATTATTATTATTATTATTATTTAATAAACACCAAATAATAGAAAAACTTTTGCCTCCTTTTTATTGTGCAGATATGGACCATTATTTAGAACCAGCATAGTTGGCCGAAAGATGATAGTATCAACAGATAAAGGAAATCAATTACCTGATCTTTCAAGAAGAGGGGACATTTTCATCCTTTTTCTACGTGGAGAGTTTTATGGACCGGACACGATAGTTTTCTAGCACATCATGGAACAATTCATAAGTACCTTAAGAACTTGGTTCTACAAATCGTTAGCCCTGAAAATTTGAAGGAAAATCTATTGTCTGAAAGGAATAAAAAGACTTTTATCCATACACTAGTCAAGGAAATGTAGCTATAAAAGAAGAAGCTTCAAAGGTAAGTATTCTTATACACACATATAATTTATTCATACATACATATTTCGATCAACATATCTAGCCTCTACATGCATATAATAATGAGGTCATTATGCAACATTGTTAGCGCATTAAAATTCGTCATATAGTTTACTTTTTTTTTTTTTTTTTTTTGAAGGCATAAACAATTGTAGTTCATTAATAATTGTTGAGTTTAATTAAATGTTTGTTGTATGAATTATTAGTCATTGACAAAAATTCCTGGCTTCTGTCACTATTTACATTGATATTATATGTAAATAAATTTACAAGAAACGTATAAATGTATGCTCAGGCTTTACATAAGAAGATTGTTAACATTGATGACATACGTACGTAAATTAATTAGGACGGTTTGTTCCCAAGAAAAAAAAAAAAAAGAATAATTAAGAAGCTAAGTTCAATTATAGTTAATGATTTACGGATACTTTTGACAATTACGTCCTCTTTATTGGTTCGCAGCTGCTATTTGAATATTTTGTGAAGAAGCTGATTAGTTACGATGAAATGAAGGCTGCAAAAGAAACTCAAGGAAAACTACAATGCCTTTCTGGATGGACTTATCTCGTTTCCTATAAACATTCGAGGAACGGCTTATCATTCTTGTCTGCAAGTACTCATATTTTTGTGAGAATTAGTTCTCTTTTTCGTATTTTATTATGTCATATAGCTATCTAGTATATATAGTTGATATGAACTTATAGCAAAATTTATATATGCTTCTGAAAATAGGGACGGAAGAATGCAATAAAAGGGATCAAAGATATCTTTGAGGAGAGAAAAACGTCAAATAGAAAACAAGGCCATTACTTGGACTATTTGCTTGAAGAATTGAAGAAAGAAAGTACACTTTTAAGTGAGCAAATGGCACTAGATTTGATATTATTACTTTGGTGCTTATGAGTCCACATCGTCAGCAATTGCATTGGCAGTGAAGTTTATATCTGATCACCCTGAAGTGTTGGCTGAACTAACGGTTCATCTGTTCTTTTCTTTTAATCATTCTACTAATTAATAAACGGTTAATTTTATTTCTTACTAATTTTCTTTCCTTTTCGGTATCTTTTTTTTTTTTTTTTAATTGCATTCCTTTATGGATTAGTATAAAGACAAAATGTAAATTTTCTCCGTAATGGGAAAAATAAATTATTAATTCTTCTTTACAGAAGGAGCACGAGAGAATTCTTAAAAACCATGGTAACGAAGGTTCCGAAATTACATGGCAAGAATACAATCTGTGAATTTTACACATATGCTTAGTTGGGGTTGTTAATTACTTAATTACAAGCACTTCAGGCTCTTTTGACCGTTTTTCTTTAATTTCTAATTTTTGTTCCTTTTCCCATTAATCCCCTCTTGCAATTCCTTTTACTTTTGTTCTTCCATTTCTGATTTTCCATTTCTGTAGGTTATTAATGAAACCGTTAGGCTTGCCAGTACTTTTGTACCAGGGGTCTTCAGAAAAGCAGTAAAAGATGTTGAAATTAAAGGTGAGTAGATTTATTCGTTAACAAAATTGATGATTGCATATTAATACAAAATTTAGTCTGATTACTTGGTGATAAGCCATGTTATTTATGATAGTTCAACCAAATATCCTAATATCCAAGCTCCATCCAACAAAATTTTGTAGTGCCCCTATTTCTCACTGATAAAGACCTAAATCCAAAGGTATCTTAAATGACTCATGACACAATTCCAAAAGGTTGGTTGGTTGGTTATGGTTGTTCCATCAACCGTTCATTTGAATCCAGATAATTATGATAATCCTTTCGAGTTCAATCCATGGCGATGGGAGGTATTTCAAAGAAAACACTAAACATTTAATTTATTTTCAAATAATTATTTTATCTATTTAATATGATGTTAAACAAAATAGCTTACCTGATTTACATTTTTGTTTGTTGCTTATGAAAAACTAGGGAAAGAAATTGCATTCAGGATCTAAGACATTCATGGCCTTTGGTGGGGGTATGTAAGACTTTGCGTTGGAGCTGATTTTGCTAAGCTTCAAATTGCCATCATTCTTCATCATTTGGTTTCAAAGTATAGGTACAATTTCATTCATATTTATTTTCTTTTGTTAATCATTGCATTATTTGATACACGCTTCATTTTTTAATTAATAAATCTAGTATATATTTATTAGCTATTAAACTTCAGAAAATCCTAATTTAAAAACGTTGTTTTGATATAGTCCTCATTACCTTGTGACAAGTCAAAAAAAAAAAAAAAAAAAAAAAAAAAAAAAAAAAAAAAAACTCTGCATGGAACAATTTATGCTGACATATATAATCGCTTGAAATTTTTATAGATGGGCAATAATCAAAGGAGGCAAAATTATCCGAAATCCTGGTTTGGTATTTCCTAATTAAAGGATTACACATCAAAATCACAGAAAAATTACAGAAAGTACGGTAAGGCGATATATGTATATGTGGTGGAAGGCGGTGATAACACTAGAGGTTTATAGGTATGAAAAATATGAATAAGTATCATCTGTACGTACAGTTAGGAATTATGCAAGAACTAGTAAGATATGTTGTATAATTCCGTCTACAAAATTTTTTTTATAACACTCTTTTCTTGAATATTGTTCAAAAGAATTTTGGAGGGCTTAGTATTCCATCGATTATTAACCCAAGATTCCAGACTTTCATTAAATGTAAATGAGAGAGAGATTCAAGGCAAAAGTACTATAAATGCCATTTCAACAATATATATTCCGGGTACTTTGCCGCCGGTGTAATTTTTTGGCGCCAGATGCTGGCGCAAAAACACATATGTGTATGAAAAATTTTAATTGCCCACATTTTTATCACCAACACATTTAAAAAATATGTGCAGGTAAAAATAAGATTTACCCACATAATTTTATGCGTGGCTAAAAAATGTTTGGATAAAATCTCCATTATCTTGACGTGATCTACTCTCTTTATTGCTCACTATTTGATAGGTTTCGTATCAAACTTCTTACATATACATCACAGTTTGTCTATGCATTATACCATCAAACTAGCTATGTATGAGACACAGAAAATGAACTACTTAGAGATTTTAAACATCTTAAAAAGTTGCGAAGTTCATTACAATTCTTACCATGACATCAACTTTTGAAACGATTATTCCTTATTTTTCTAAACAACTACCTTGTTACATTGTCGAAAAATCATGTCTAATAGGGTATCATATATTTTACATAAAATATTACATACAATGTCACACACAAATTGACAATAATTAGGTTTAACAATTTTTACCAAGAGAATCACCTATGTTACATACAATGTTACATTTTTTTTTTTTTTGGTAGACATATGATGTAACATAGGGTCACGTATGATTAGTCTGCAAATTACACTCTAATAGCCAAAAGTTACCACGTTGTTTTCACATATTAAAAAAACTTTAATTTCATTTTGTAGATATTATAGAATTACCTTTGTACCCCTCGTATCAATTAAATGTGTTTTTTCTTGGGTCAAAGATCAAGACCTCCTGCGAAAAGTAAAACACTGGTGAATCAACAACAAACATCGACATTTTTTTATGTATTATATCCAACTGACTAATCTGGCTGCCGGATTAAAGAGTAAATATATATATATATATATATATATATATATATATATACAGGCACATACATACGCTTTTGAAAAATGATTATTTTCCATTCTTCAACTTTTAGTAAGGATAAAATTCACCCCAAACGTAATTATTACTGTCGGTAGCCATTTCGATCATTGAGAAAAAAAAAAAAAAAAAAAAGTAGAATCTTGGGTATGGATAACGACTCTTCAGTAAGTTGCTAAATAACACCGGTGCCTAAGTAACACTGATATATCTAAGTCTCCTTCATCATTTGTTAATGAATTGATATGTACGGGTCGACGGAGGCAGGATTTTTATTCAGTGAGGGCTTAATTTTTTATCTGAATATTTGTTTTAAGATAAATTGACTTTTATAATTTTAGAGGGGTTATATTTAATTTAATGTAAATTTATGTAGATTCGAGTAGGAGTAAAATTAAAAAATTTAAGTCTTGTGGGGACTAAATAAAATATATAAAGATTTGAGGGAGTGATTAAATAGTTTTACTCAATTGTTGTGGGTGCTATTTGTTAAAATAACAAGGATATAGGTAAATATTTTCAAGAATAAAAAAATGAGTGGGGGCTTAAGCCCCCACTAGTTTAAACGTGGCTCCGTCCATGACTAGTGCCTCTTGAAGTTTGAGTTTATTCTCTATTTGCCTCTTATATTTTAAAAAGTCGTATTTTGTCTTTAAAATTTTGAATTAATTTCATTTTGTATGAATTTTTGTTAAAATCATACAGAAAAAAAGAGGATTAAGTCTAACTATGTAGTTTTTATCCGATTGTTTCAACATAAATTCAAACCTTAAAAACACGTGAGGGCTTTTCTCTCTTTTTTATATGTTTTTAATAGAAATTCAACAATAAGATTATTAATTGGAAAGGATTCAAAATTTATGAGGTAAACTGAGAGTTTTTAAAGTTTACGAAATGATAATGATCCTAAAATTCAAAAGAACTAGTGATAATAATCCTTTCTTAATAACAGGAAGAGCAATAATAATCTTGCAGTTGTTTAATTCACATAAATCTGTCTCTTGACTCTTTTGTTTCTTCTTTTGTATGTCGACTTGGGTTTCTTTCTTTATTTGTTAGTTGAAAATCTGTCTCCCTTTCATTTATTCTTTGGTTTGTCTTCCCTTCTGTGCCCCCCTCTCTTTCTGTTTTAAGCAAACCAGCTGGCTTAATCATGTCGTTACTTGATTAACAAAACCTCCAACCACAATGCAATACAGCACTTGCGCATCAAATCTCTTTATATATTTTGACAATCTATCTTTAATGGTAGACGATAAGCATTTGCACAAAAATGTGTGTAGTTGTCAAATCTCACTCTGATCAGCGAACAATAATAGTTTGAAAAGAAAACTTATTATTTTTCTCATTGGGTGGAGCTGGCAATTTGAGTTATGAGACGACAACACGATTCAAAATTTATACGAAATTAACGGGTGAGTGGTTCTATTTACACCCTCTCTTTTACTCTTTACACACACTTTCTAAATACACACCCCACTTAATTTTGAAGAATTAATTTTACTTTTTACACACTCTCAATATTTCAAGATTATCCCCTAACTATTTTAACAAAATTGTTAATTCTTAAATATTTTATTTTTCTTTTCACACCCACAAATTTATTTTAATTTTATATTTCAATATTATCATTTCTTTATTTATCTCTTTTTTTTTTTTTTTTTTTTTTTTTTTAAGTTTTGGACATGAAGTCTTTCTCATACATAAAGAAAATTTACTGTGCATTTTTTTTTTAGAAAAGTAAAGGACATAAATATAAGAGTAATGACACCATAATTGTTATATCTATTGAGGTATTGATAGAAAAGACAAAACAGGTAAAAAAAAACAAAAGCGAATGCTAAAGAGTATAAAAATAATAGAGAAAGAGAGAAAATGAAACATAAAGGACCCGTTTAGTTTGCTAATTTGAGTTTTTAATTTGAGTGGAGATGTAATTTTATGTGAGAGCTTTTTACTGTAGTAAAAAAGTTAGATATGACTAATATTTTTTAAAGCTTCTTACTGTAATAAAACTCGAATCGGTGAAATGAACATGGCCAAAAAGAAGAAAAACAATGCAATGTTACAATAATAAAAGGCCAAAATGAAATGGTCGTCTTTTAAAAACAAAATAATTAGTAAAAAAAAATTGAGATAATAATATGTGAATAAAATAATTAATAAATTGGTTGAGTTAGAGTTGATCTTCTAACACGAAGAAGCACACATGGGTCGTGTTCAAAAAGGGGCGGACTGATTAGGGTGATGTGCGAAGGACATCCGGTAAGAAAGACATGTTGTTGTTGTTGTTGTTGTTGTTGTTGTTCTTTGTTGTTGTTGTTATTACTACTTTCAATACAAATACTAATGTCAAATGTATATTTAACATTAAAAAATATTATATGATATGTTATTTTCATTTTTACTTCAGTGTATAATGTTATTTGAAATGTTAAATCTACTTTTTTTATAATCATTAACCCAAAGAAAAGTGAACATTTATTTTTAAAATGCTTAATAAATGTAAAAATTATAATGATTACATGAAAAAGTAAATATTTTAATAAATAAAAATCAAATACTTGATGAGAAATTTATTATAAAATATAAAATATAAAAAATTAGCACAATAAATAGCATTACATTAGAGAATATTTTTTTACACTCAAATGTTAAATTTATAATTAACACATCAATTATAATATTACAATAAAGATATTTATACTGTATTATATTTTTTAATACTAAATATATAATTGATATTAACATTTATATTGAAGATGCTCCAACATGTTACGTGCAACTTGAATCCAACCACTATATTCCCTTCTATAATATTTACCCCTTCTTGGGAAACTGCACACCCCCATGCGCATCGATGTGTGTTCCACCTCCAACCTCTTATCTTTGAACTTATATTTTGTTTGTTTCTTTTTCTTTCAACCAACGTTGTCTCTTATTTATTTATTTTTAAGCATTACTTATTTGTTATTCAGTGACTACTTGCGGTAAGATACATTATATTAGTTATGATATTAATGTATATTTTGTTTACTGCAACTCAACAGGGGAGCTGTTAGACCACAGTCTGGCTCCCATTTTGTTTACTGCTAGTGAAGTTTGACTCATGGATTTAGAATCATGATTCAGAATCATTTTTAATTTACGTGTATTTTTTATAAAAAAAAAATATTGTAGCAAACCACGAACTATAATTCGAATCATAGTACGAATCTACCAACCAAACGCACTACGAAATCTCGTCTCATTAAAATTCTTTAATTCTTTATTATCTCATCTTATAAATTATAATATATGAAATGTCGTACTTTTTTTTTTTTAATAAGATACAGATTTATTTCTCACAATTTCACTATATCAAGAAGAAATAAAACCGACAGAATTTATATCCTGAATCACACAATATTAATACATTCAGCTAGTTAAGCTAGCCTCAAGTGGCAAATATATCACTACCTTATAAGTAAAATTTAATGAAAATTTCAATATACTCTAAACCACATGAATAATTTTTTTGACTCCGCCATTTTGTAACTTGTATAATATAGTAGTATATATTCCGATCGACCTACCTGCATAGCTAGTTACTATAAATATATCTATATGTGTGTTGTTGACGGTGTTTTTCCGACAACTCGTTTTGATCTCTCTTAATCACTCGCGATTATGCTAAACCCTGGATAATGAAATGAACCGAAAAATAATACAGAAGGAACAACGATTTTTATAGTGGTTCGGCAATAATTTTGTGCCTAATCCACTTGTGCATGCACTATGTGTTGGGAATAGTGTCCTGAAAGCATGAGATGTAAAAGGATATTTATTATTTATTTAATAAAATAGTTTATTCATCATTTTATGTGCATATATTTATGAATATTTTATGAATATCAAATAAAATTCCTTGATTATTTATGTAACCTTAAACATGGTATATAAGTGTTATATACAAGAGGATAATGTTTAAGGATAATAATCAAAGTAACTGTTTCATAATGAATTTAATTAAAGTTCGGAATCTTTAATTAAAACATTATTAATACATGTCATTCCCATTTAGAATGGAACGGTGTTATCCGCCTTTGTTAATATGGCGAGATATTGAATAAGTGTATTTCGCATATAATGAGATTATGTGGAACATGGACTTGAGACACAATATGAATTTCTAATAATTTCCGTTAAGCATAGAAATTCTAATTGAGTCTACCGATGGTCATATATGAATGATCTTAATCCCGAGTTCTTAACAAACTCCTATTTATGGATTTATGTCTTTTGATTTACCGAGTGCACGGATTCGAAACCCTGAATCTTATTCCTTGTATTTTGGAGACATAATGAAATAGGTAGCTGGGAATGTTATTATACGAGATGGAATCCATTCCTTCTTGAGAGAGAAGCAGATAAATAATTCTCTTGAGTGTTGATTCGGTGCTTGGATTAGTAAAGCGCTACGGTTCATGAATGTGTTTTATGAATCACTATCCATTAGAGAATCAATGGTACTCAAGGATAAAGATGTAATTAGAGAGGTTAACGGATTCTACCCGACTCTAATTATGAATTATTTATGGAGGATCGATCTATATGCAATGACTATATCAAATGGACACTTCACGGTTTAGAAGTAATTAATGTCTATAATTCTGAGAGTGCAATTCCAAGTTTATACTGGAGTAACTATTGGAATTAATAGAATTAATTAATTAATTAAAGTGTTTAATTAATTATTAATTTTATTGGAGCTCAGAATTATAGGTCCATTAGTCCCGCGTCGTCCTTGTAATTCTACCAGACACAAAGGGCAAAATGGAAATTTTAAAATTACGGAATTCTAAAATTAAATACTCGAAGAATAATTAATTGAGAATTAATTATTATTTAAATAATGAGATTATTTAAATTTGAATTTTGAACATATCTAGATTTATCCATTTAAACTTATTTGATAAGTTGTTCAATTTAGAATTCAAATTAATTTAAGTTTGACTTAAATTCAATTTGAATCAATTAAAATTGAACTACTGGATAATGGATAAAATATCTTCCTTCCTTATCTTATTTAGGTGCCACACATCAAAGGGATAAGGGGAAGGGATTTTTGTTCCAAAATTCAAAATTGGAGATAAGGATTTGATCCTATTTTGAAGTTTGACTTCTTCTCTTTAAATATGAGATAAATGAAAAATTGTGAGACAATTTTTGAAACAACTTTCAGCCCTAGTTTCCCTAGTGTGGCCGAAATTTCTCATAGCTAAGAGAGAGAAAATATTTTTCTCCAAAAAAAAATTCCACATCGTGCATGCGTTGGTGTTTGTGGAAATTCGAAAGTGTTTTAGAAACCGTTTTGTCTCACGTGTGCCCACACACACGCTCACGTGGAATCAAGGAATTGACGTGGAAGACTTTGGTGTTCTAAACACAAAAGCTTGGAGCTAGGACTGTTCGTGGTCAAAGAAAATCAAGATATCATCCGAGTCGGCTACAAGGTATTTTTTTTTCGGTTGATCCTTGAATCTTATAAATTAATGAGATTAATTTATTGGTGCATAAATTAATATAATCTATAGAGTATCTCAAAAGTTTTATGAAAATTTTTGTTATACACGATCCGCCTTTCCGCTGCGTTTTCGCCGCCGAATTCGATTCGGCAACCAACACTATGTTCGTTGGAGTGAATACAAACGTTGCCTTTTTTCATACAAAAATCTCTAACCCTTTTCTCGGTCTTTCCTCGCTCTATTTATAGGCCCTCTCACGTACTCTACACATTCCCGATTCCCAAGATGGAAGCCAGCTTCTGTCCTCGATCCGCGGGAGGGTAGGTGAGTTCTAATGATGAAAGTTCCGAAAGTCAGGCGGCTGATCCTTTGTCTGCCGTCTGATTTCCGACTTCTGCGCGCCTATTGTCGGATCAACACTTCCCTCCTCGAATTGACATGATTGGCCGGCAGCGAACCCTTGCAATCTTCTCGACATCTTGGTTAAAGGAGGTCGAGGAGCCGGTTTCTTCGGCGTTAACTGTCGCATGATGACTCTCGGCGTCAAGGACACCATTACGGCAGTACCCTCGGCCTTGAAAGACAGGTTCCAAAGGGGGAGTCCTCGGCGCGTCATCCGAGGGGTGGTCGACTCATATTCAAAGGAACGGGTCGACCACTGGACGGTAGTGTAACAATTACCCCCAGGCGAGATGTACGGCCTTCACTGGCTACTCGGCGTCCCGAGGACGCCACGGCTCTGCTGGGGAGCAGTGACGCGGCTCGTCCAAGTGCAGCGATCATTGCGGTTGGTTTCTGCAGTGGTACTGCGTCGCGTCGATTGTGTCGACCGTCACGCTCCCTCCTCTCGGGCGCCACGTGGCATTAGCGGATGAATCGCGACCGTCCGATGGAGTGTCCTTTGGGTTGCTTTGCCCTCGACCGTTAGATCGCGTCCCACCATTCCCACCGTTGGATGGAGACTTATGACCTTCTCGGCTGAGATTTAGGGGTTCTGGGCGCCTATTTAAACCCCGAGAGGGTGTTAACTCGCACGATTGCTCAAGTGCCGTTACTCTGCTGATTTTCACCCGACCCGTCTTGCTTCCATGGAACTCCTCCTCATTCCATCTCCAGGCTTCCGTCTTCCGGTGACCGGTAAGTTCCCATTCTCTCCTCTCTCTGCCATTGCTCTAGTGTAGTTGCGTGCGGAAAACGGAACGGGGGAGGGAAGAAACGCCCTCACCCGCCGCGGCCGGCGGTGTACCTTTGGCAGAAGCCGCCGGGGGCCACCGGCTGGGCATTTGTTATCATAACCCTGTGCTGGGCTTGGTTTCCCAAGCTCCAGCCCCGGGACATGTTCCCCGCGCCTTTGTCTGCACCACTGGAACCTCTCGACCATTAGGAACTAACCTTTCCCTTCATTTGTTTCGGAAGAAATGTCTTCCAAACCCGGCTAGGGGGTGGGGGTCTCCACATCTCAGGTGAGGATGACCCGGCCGAGATGGCCGAAACTCACCCACCGGTGGAAGCCGCGGACTCGCCTTCGGAGGTCGAGGAGTTTCCTAAGGCTCGCAGTCGAACCGAGCTGATCCTCCTTGAGGGCGAGGGAGGCGGGAGGTCAGGCCGGCCAATCGGAAGATCGGGAGTGTGGTCACGTCAACCAGCGGCCTCGGGACTTGCCACGGATGTCAACCATCAAAGCTTAAGGCCCCCAAGCTGCGCTGAAGGCCTTCAACGACACCGGGATTGACCCCTGCACTTCTACCTGATCGTCCCGACTCAACGACCGTGCTCACCGCCCCGTGGGTCCTTATGACCATTTATACCCGAGCCCTTACCTTTGGGAGACCATTCCGTTCCATCCCTTCGTGAAGGGCCTCTGCATAAATCCACGGAATTTCCCCGGCTCAACTGTCACCCAATTGTTGGGTGACAATAAACTCGATGATCATTTTGTGGAGGAAGTTTCTCGAAACCCGACCCTAACACGTCGGCGAGTTCCTCTCTTTATTACTCCTAGAAGGCCTCTCCCGACCATAGGGTTCTTCTATCTGGCTTCCACAAAGTCAAACCTCCGGTTCCTCCCTGGTGGTCGAGAAGACCACAGTGCCTTACAGTGGAAACCCCAATTTTTTTCTTCTGGGGGCGACTTCAATTTCCCACCAGCTCGGCGACAACTATCGCTGGAGAAACAATCACCTTCCGCCCAAATATTCCGGGCTCTTCGTCTCCTAATTCTCGTCGCGATGGGGCTTAACCTTCTCGTCGAGCTTCCTGACATGTTGCTTCTTTTTCGCAGGTAGATCAGTTCCTCGACCGCGCCTTGATTCCGCTGCTTTGGCCCGCGTCGAGCGTATTCGAGGCCTGCCCGAAGACGAGCGTCGGGCGTCGGTTCTCAATACTGCCAAGAACCGGGGAAAGTACGGTCTGTTCGTACTTCTCGAGACCCCTAGCGTACCCGCCGAGCCTCCCGCGGACCTCTTAAGCGGTGAGTTATCTTTTCTTTAAGTAATCCCTTTACCGTAGTATAAGGGCGTAGTCGGGGAGAACACGAGCTGACATCTCTTTTCCTGTGTAGGCGTCCCTTCCGAAATGAAGTACAATCTTCCTGCTAGGCCGAGGAAGAGGAAGGAGAGAGAAGTGGCGCCGGAGACGCCGGTGCCGCCTCGCGCTCCGGTCGCCCCCGCCCCTCGGGCTACCGATTCACTCCCTCGGGGGGTGCTTGTGATCGACCCCCCGGCTAGGAGGCCCGGCGTCGAGGAATCGGGCGCGACTGCGAGGGTTGAGGGGTCCTCCTCCCAGCCTGCTCGGCGCCAAGAGGAAAAGGGCGTCGGATGCCCACGCCCTCCCGGGGTGGTCTTGTCTTTGCGGGGTCGGATCGTGACCCCGACTTCCTCAAATCTGGGCGTCATCCCCCTACCTTCCTGGCTCTGCGTCTGCCTCCGGTTCCTTTTGCCAATCGAATATCTCTCCCACTTCACGAGGACTCCCGGAATACTTTTGCGAAGAGGAGCATCCTCGACCGCCAGCGTTTCACCGTGACGCGCCAGATCTCGGTACGTTCTCTACTGCTCTCCGATTCTTGTTTCCATCTTTGACGTTTTATCCCCATAAACTTAAACAAGTCTCTTCTTTCACTTTGTCTGTAGGCTCTTGAGCTGGCCCTCCAGAACTATGTCGAGCTGGAGGAGTGGATGCAGAGGCAAACTGCCTCTAAAGACGTTGAGCAGGAGCTTCTGGCGCTCAGGTTTGCCCGAGATGAGCTCTCTACGAGCCTTGCCATTGAGAAGGCCAAAGTGCTATCCCTTGGTGAGAGCCTCTCGACCGAGAAGGCCTCCAGCTACAAGGAGGGCGCCTAAGATGGGCGCTCCAAGGCCATCGAGGAGTATATCTCGTCTGCCGAGTGCCGGAAGCGAGAGGAGGTGGCCAGCGAGGCGATCCGGGAGTTAAGTGATCTCGGACTTTGGCCGCCTGGTCGGCGGTCGTGGAGCTCTTCAAGGCGTCTCCGGAGCTCGAGCGGATCGTCGGCGGACGCGTGGAGCAGTTCAAGTCGTCGAGGCGTTCGGGAGCTAGTAACCTGCAGGCTCGGACGCCTACCAAGACTCTGCTAAGTTTGAGGGCTCAACTGACCCTCATGAAATCCCGGCTGGGTGGCGGATCCTCGACCGCTTCCGGAGGGAAGCGTAGAGACGTCGACCTCTCCTTCCTCGACGATTCCAACAGCTGGGGACGCCGAAATGGTCGAGCCCTACCCGGTGGATGGCGACCGGGGGCAATCCGCAGGGGATGCCGGTGGGAAGCGGGCGCTCGAGGCGGAACCGGAGGAAGTCAGACCGAGCAGGGGCGGTTGGCGCCGAGGTGGCACCGGAGGAGTTCACCGGGGCGGGAAGGCGGGAATGGGCGCGGTGGCCGATTTTGTATTTACATTTTTATTTGTTATTGTTTTTGATATAGGGTCGTAAGGCCCAGACAATATTACATTCAGTGCTTTGTAACGACCATAAGGTCGAGACCTTATTTATTTATTTTTCTTTATATTATGCACCTGCGTTATTCCTTATATCGTGTTGTGTGGAAATCCCTTTTTTGAAAATTCGCTAAGTGTAGGCTCGACTACCTTCTCGATTATTGCGCGTCGTAGTTTTCCCAAGTGTCGGCTCGACTGCCTTAATACCCCCTCGCCAGGGTAGAGTCCTTAGAGTCGACGCTGGCGCATCGTGGTAGATAGTAGGACCCGCGGTCGTTTGCTTGTAAAGCGTCGACTTTGTAGTTTTATGGTCGACGTATCAACAACAAGAGTTTTGATCGACTTATCGACAACAAAAGTTTGTTTATAAAGTAAAGAGGTACCAGTCGAAATGCCATCTTTTCATTATTCGTGGATCAATTACAAGCCTGGTATCCTATTCTGAAAAACGAGAAAACGAGCGAATACAAGTAGGGGACTTTGGTTCACTGACCCAGCGCCCGTCGAAGTTATTGGTAGTAGACCTTCAACTGGTTGGCATTCCAAGTATGCTTGATGCCTCGGCCCGTCGAGCTCTGCTAGCGGTATGACCCGATTCCCACGACTTCCGTTATTTTGTAGGGTCCTCCCAAGTAGAGGCCCAGGGGCCCGGAGTTCTTGGGTTTTTGTGTTAGGGGTCTGGCCGCAGAACCAGATCTCCCTCCAAAGTGCTTGCCTGACCCGCTTGTTGTAATACTGGCGGTCCTTGCTTGGTATCGGTGAGCCTTAGTTGTGCGTCTGTGCGCCGCTCTTCCAAGAGGTCGAGCTCCAAGTTCATCAGCTCGGCGTTCCGTCCTCTTCGTACCGGGTTACTCGGTCTGGCCGGAATAGATACCTCGACCGGCGGGGACCGTCAACTCACCGTAGGCCATTGAAAATGGGGTCTCCCGTAGTGGATGCGCTGGTTGTCCGGTAGGCCCATAGCACCTTTGGCAACTCATCGGCCCATTTTCCTTTGTAGGCGTCGAGGCGCCTTTTTAAGGTTGACTTTAATAATTTTATTTACAGCCTCGACCTGCGTTAGATTGGGGTAGATGACGAGGAGAAATTCTTACGGATCGAGAAGCTCAAAAACTGATTGGTGTTGTCGTTGTCGAACTGCTTCCCGTTGTCGGATACGAGAGTGCGGGACCCGAACGGCATACGATGTTGTTCCATATGAAGTTTGTGCGCCGCCTCGAGATGGCCGTTGGTGGCTCGGCCTCGACCCGCCGTAAAGTAATCATTGCGGCGATTGCGAACATACCCCCCAGGGTCTTGTGCAGTGGGCCAATGAGGTCAATCCCCCACTTAGCGAATGGCCAGGGGGATACTATGGACGTGAGCTCTTCTGAGTGTAGTCGAGGGATGGGGGCATACCTCTGGCAGCTCTCACATTTCTTTGCGTATTCCGCTGCGTCTTTTCTAAGGCTGGGCCAGTAGTACCCTTGCCGCAATATTTTGTGGGCTAAGGACTGTCCGCCCGCGTGGTTTCCGCAGACCCCGTCATGTACCTCTGATAGGACCCTCTCCGCCTCCTCTGCGCCGAGGCACCTGAGCAAAGGCGTCGAAAACCCCCGGCGGTAGAGGAGGTTGTCGTGCATCGTGTATCTCGTCGCCTGGTACTTCATCTTTTTGGCCTCATGCCTGTCTTCAGGGAGCTCCCCGTCAAGCAGGTACCTGATGATTGGATCCATCCGGCGAGGTTGAGTTCCCTTTGGTGCTTCCGGCCGTTTCTCCGTGGGCCGGGACTTTCCAGCACCTCCAGTGGCACGGTGCAAAGGTCAGCATCCCTCGGCGTGGCTAGCACGGCGAGCGCGCCGGCGTTGCTATTTTCTGCTCTGGGTTTCTTTGTATCAATGGCGAACTTTCGAGCTTCCTTGACTTTTCTTCGGATGTCTGACCATCTTTTCATCCCTGTTGCAGTGCAGGCCTTTTTACGATTCACAATGGGTTGGGGTCACTGAAGATATCAAGGTTCTCAGCCTTCAGATGCTCCGCAACCGAGGCACTGAGCGGGGCTTCATACTCCGCTCGTTGTTGGACGCGGGGAATTCAAACCCGATGGCGAGGTGACTTTGTGTCCTTCCGCCTATGTAGCACCACCCAGCGCCCTTTGCCATTGTCGTTTGAGCTACCATCGACGTAGAGCTTCCATCGTATGGGTTGGACTTCTTCCTCGGCATCGATAGGTACGCCCGTGAATTCCGCCACAAAGTCAGCCAAAGCTTGACCCTTGATCGCGGTCCGCGGTTTGTAGTCGATGTCGAACTGGCTGAGCTCTATTGACCACTTGAGGAGCCGACCGGAGGCGTCGAGTGTGACGACCCTAACTTTTGATCATCATCCTACGTTCATACTTAGCATTACTTAACCTCTACTACTTTCTAATTCTATTCTCATTCGTAAAATGCCGTAGCATTTTGTTTTTAACTATACATGAAATGCTGTAGCATTCTACTAGCATTTTGTTACATTAATCGTACCTTGTGACTAGAGGTTGCTATACATAACCTCATAGTCCTATGATCTTTACTTACATTACATAACCTAACCATATCTATAAATATGGTCTACTTAAAACACTTTGCAGCGTTTACCAATTGCGTGTAGATCCCATTACCCACTTGCCCACATTTCACTGCTGCATCCTCTCTGCATGCCCAGCAACAAGTTTCAGGGAACTGGTGCCTTGCCTGAGCTTCCTACAACACGAACAAACGTAATGAGCTTTCGCTCAGCAAGTAACAGTAGGCCATAGTAAAAGCATACAATAATGCATACCCATATATGCATTCATGTCATATATCCTAAAACATTATGTACTTCTAGAACGTATATCGCTTATGTTCTTCTTTCATTACGTACTTTGTTCAGTTTTCGTCTCTTTTTAGTCGTTCACATTGTATTTTCATGTTCTAAACGACTTTCATTCTGTGTTTCTCTCTTTTCTTTCTTGTTTGCGGATACCATACCGTTATATGGAATGGTTTTCCTGTTTCATTTTCCTGTCTTTTACTTCTTATGGGCCCTGTCCTGTTGTACCATAGCGCGCATAACCAGTGAAGAGTGGGGTAGCTAACCAATCCAACTCAGTCACGGTTTCATTTCTTTCATAGTCTCATAATAACCTTTCCTTCGAAGGCTGGTACAAACAGAACGTTTAGTCTCTTACCGTTTATCAATTTTCTCATTGAAACGGTAACTTTAGTTAAATCTTATGAATTTGTGCATTATGAGCAATTTATCATGATTTCTTTATATGTCATTTTACTGTCATCTTTTCTCAACATGACAGTAATTTCAATCTTATTTTACGTTTTAACGCATTTCCATCAATTTTCTATGAAATTGACTTTGACTTAACCTCATACTTTTCGTAGAGTAAAATTCTACTACTATTTACGGTCTATAAGTACATTTATAGCACCGTACATCTTAAAACATTCATAACATCATACATCTTGAATCATTCATAACATCATACATTACTCAAGAAACACCATTCTTATTCTAACATTCATTGAGCATGTAATATGCACGATTATGTGCAACACAGAAGAATAAGTTCATTTGTGTCATAGACAAAAACAAACTACTAGTACTTACCATATGCACAATTTCTGTGCAATATAGAAAAATAAGCTTGTTCGTGATATAAACATAGAAAAACTACTGTACTTACCTGTTTTCCAGTTATAGCATAATTCTCTACTCGCTCAGATCTTCTATCCTTTACTGTTAAGTTCTGTAAATAAACACCCATCCAGATGGTGGGATTAGCCTTTAGTATGCTATTTTATGTAGGATAGTCATAAAGGAAATTAAATCCTTTCTTATAGAATGTATTTATGCTTTTTATTAAGGATCATAAAAATTATAATTTCTATTATAAGGACTAGTTAAATCCTTATAATTCTATATTCCATAATTGTCTTTACGAATTCGTGAATTCATAAATAACATATCTCATGGACATCATATGTTCTAAATTACTTATCATTAATCATACTGTACTTGCCTCAATTCCGAGCTAAGCGGTTCCGGTAATACCCGCTTGTCGTGTTCCACTGCGTATCTCCTTGATATCCATTCTAGGAGAAATCATAAACGCTTTGCATGATCCACTAGCATCATTGAAGTGTTAGACATTCAATTCTAAACTTCAGTGAATCCATTCGATTCACCTCGATCCGCGTGCAATCGATACCATACCAGTTTTATCAAAATTGAATTTGATCGATCGGAGGTCACCATTGCGTTCAGCACGTCGAAACGAGTCGGGATATGGTCTTGGATCATCAAATGGAAGTCGATAGCCTGAAAATGACACCTCACCGGAAAATGGCGGCGGCGTACAGCGGCGCATGCTCCCGGAGAGTTTTTCCGCGGCGGACTTGGGTCCTACCCCCCATAAATCGACCCTTCTGAGTCCATTGGTGTGGTCAATTTCATACAATTCGACCCGTAACAGTACAAATCGGGACCGACAACGTCGCTAAAATCCGGCGACTCAAATCTCACATTTCCGGTCATCAAATCCAAAAATTAGTTGAGGGGTTTTCTTACCCATGATCTCATGAGTGTTTTGACACCAAATTCACGATGATCTAACCGTGTGCGATCGCCGAACCAATCTACACCATCACGACGGCGGCGGCGAAGCCCGTTTTCCGCCAAATGGCGACGGTGATGCCTGAATCTGGTCGGGATCGACTCGCCTATTAACTCTGAATCTAATGGTAGGAGTTGTGGACACCCATCGCATCCCGGAGGAAGAAAAACGACGGTGGCGGGCGGCGACTCCGACCACCACGTACGGCGGTGCTCCGCCATAATTGCGTTATGAAAATGGGTGGGTTTTCTTCGTCACGCCAGACCGAGTCCATAGAGACCGAAATCACCTCAATCGGAGGTCGGACGAAGGAAATATTGCGATCGAAAGTTTTGGTTGTTTTCAAACTTGGCCGCGATTATGGCTTATTCGGGTGTACGGGTCGTGTGACCTGTCAAATGCTCAGCTCATCGAAAGCTTTCCATTGACACCGCTTGTGTCAAAAACGGAGGTCCGACTCTCAAAGTGAGATTTTGGCCATGGACGGTTTCGTTGTTGAGAGAGAATGTTCGAGAGAAGAGAGAAATAAACGCGCGAGAGGAGAGAGAAAAAGTGAAACTTTTAAACTTATCCTTAAAAATTCTCTCTAAACATATATAATTTATTCTAACTGCTTACTTCACCGACAGAAACTTTTCCCGGATATTACATCGAGCTTCTGCAACACTTGTCTGAGGGGGTGATTGGTCAAGACCTGGATGCCGTGGGCTTGGAAGTAGTGTCGTAGCTTCCTTTGTCACGACCGGTAGGAGGGCGAGCTTTTCCATCCGGGGTACTGCCGTCTGCGCCGAGGAGGCGCTTGTGGCGTAGTACACCGCAATTGCACCTTCTTCTCTTCGCGGATTAACACCGAGCTAACGGGCGAGCCCGAGACCGCTGTAAAGGCTCAAGACTTCCCTGGGCTATCGGTTTGACAAAGATAGAGGCTTTCCAAAGGTGTTCCTTTAGCCGATGGAGCGCTGTTCGCCTCTTCGACCGCGAAGCGGCTTGCCCTGCCGGTATTGAAGAAAGGCAGCGCGCGTCGGTGGATTTGAAATAAACCTACTCGGTAGTAGCGGCCACCAGCCCGTCGACTTCTGGACCTCCTGGGCTTCCTTGGCGATGCCATGCCGGGAGGGCCTGAATCTTCTAGCGGATTGGCCTCGATCCCTCATTTGCTCACCATGAAGCCAAGAACTGCTGAGCGGCGCCCGGCCTTGACCCTTGAGGTTCAGACTTCATCACATGCGTCTGAGCATGAACATTCTCCTCAGGTCTTCCCTCCATGGTCTTCTGCTCTCTTGCTCTTTACCAGCATGTAAATCGGCGTAGACCTCCATTGACCTCCTATTAGCCCTTGGCGAACATTTTGTTGACGATCGTTGGTATGTCGCTCCGCATTCTTGAGGCCAAGGCATCACCTTGTAGCAATAGGGCCCCTGTCGTTATGAATGGCGATGCTCTTCGTCATGGCCGAGCATGGGTATTTGGTTGTATCCCTAGATAGGCGCCCATGAAGCTCGCGAGCTCGTGCCCTCGCGTATGCCGACCGTAACCGGTCGATCCCGGGTAACGGAAGCCGCCCTGGGACATGCCTTGTCCGCGATCGGGCGCAAAGTCGACGCACGTCCGCCACTCACCATTCGGCGTTTTTTCACCGTGGATCGGGTTTGACACCCACTCCGGTATAAGACTTTGATAAAATTGTCCGGTGTGAGTTTGTCCACTTTTCTCGCAGGGCCCTCGCACCTCCCAGATTCATCGCCGTCGCTTCTTCGGTGGAACTTGTCATTGATGTTCAGCCGATGACACATGACGCCGGGGCTTATCCTCCATGTCCTCGTAGCTCAGCGAACACGCCGTGAGGTTTCCATTAAGAATCCCAAATTTCTCGTCCCGCTGAGGTGCCGCTCGAAATTACCCTCGCTGTCCCGGTTGGGTCCCTTTTCATTGATTTGGGACCTCGACCGGTTCCTCGGTCCGGGTCGCCCGGCTCTTCTCCAGGAACTGGGATCTAAGTCGAGGCCTTCAATTCGTTTTCGACCATCCAGCTCTCTTGACCTCCGTTGGCACGCTGTAGTGGCGGACGGTTTTCCGAGTATGTGAGCCTCGACTCATATTGGTTCCCCTCGACTTTGCCGATCCCTTTCGGCGTGGGGAACTTCATCGTATGGTGATAAATGGACGACAACTCGTAATGCCCTCAAGGAGGCGTCCTATGACCGCGTTATATTGGCGCCTCCTTCACCACCAAGAATTTTGACATCACCCGAGGTGTGCGGTCGGTCCCACGATGGTCATGGGCAGCTCAATGGCTCCTTCCGGGATTCTGTTGTCTCCCGTGAATCCATTGGTGGTTGGGCAATCTGTTGAGCCTTGAGCCGGGAATCCCCATCTTGTCGAGGGGCATCGAGAGAATATCTACGGAGCTGCCGTTTGTCGACAGGATCCGGCATACCGTGTGGTTGCCGATCATGGCTTCCACAACCAGGGCGTCGCACTGCGGGAAATGCACACCTCTGGCGTCGAGCTCGGAGAAGGTAATCTCGGCGTCCTCATGTCGGGCGAGCTTGGCTTCGCGCCCAGAGACGTTCATGAAGCGCTGATTGAACTTCTCCTTCGCCTCTCGGGCGTAGTCCTTTTGGGCACGTCGAGAGGTGCCACCGAGGTATGGTCCCCCGAAGATCGTCCTTATGACGCCAACCGGTTCAGGGGGGTTATCGCGGTTATCCCGTCTATTCTCGTCCCGCCGGTCGTCGTGGCGCCTGTTATTGTTCCGGCGGTCGGCTCGGTACTCACTGAGTCTCCCTTCCCGGATGAGCCTTTCGATCTCGTCCCTCAGGTCGTAGCACTCGGCCGTGGTGTGACCAGCCTCGCCGTGGAAGCGGCAGTACCTGTTCGGATTTCTCCGTGCCGGGTCGCCCCTCATGGGTGGAGGTCGACGTAGTACCTGGAGATGGCTGATCTCGTGGTAGGCGTCCTCGATCCCTATTGTTAGGAAATTTGGGCGTCATACAGATTGCGGCTGGGCACTTTGTATCCCCATTTTCGTCGGGGCATTGGCGCCTCTATTGTTCCGGGCCGGGTTGTGTTTGGCCTCGGCTTGCCACCTGGGGAGGACCCGGCGCTTCTTGCCGTTACTCGATTGTTGGCTTGGCTGGCCTCCTCCTTGACAGGGTGTCGCCGCCTTGCCATGGGGGCCCTCTTGGCCTCCTCGGCGTTGATGAACCCTTGGGCCCTCGTCGGGAATTCTTGGTAAGTATGGGCGGACCTTCGGTCGAGGTCCCGTCTTTGCTGGGGATGTCCTTTTCATGCTGGACAGTGCCCCCATCAAAGCCATTTCATCGGAGATTCCCTCGGTGGGCTGCGACCTGCTCTCGAGCAGGCTAACCGGTCCTTGAGGGGACTCATTGGGCCCCCAGGTATACTCTTGACAGGTTACGCTTGGGTGGGATGTACTTCTTGACACCTATAAACGGAGTCAAGCGTTCTTGGTCATCAACTGGTGATGGAGTTCTATTTTGAGGGCCTGAACCACCTCCTCCTTGAGTCGGAAGGTGATTTCAGATGCTGCCATCACCTCCTCGGGGGTATCCATGCAGGACCATGTGCCCTGTGTATACTTGAGGTGGTCGTCTGGGTCACTCCTTCCATCATATAGCGGAATGGGGGCGACTTGTACCTGTCAGGAGAGGGACTCGGATGATATTCTACGGTGAGCGGATGGTCATGGGGCGTGTACATCCTGGCGTGACATTTCTTGCCTCGGCCACCTTCCCCATAACTTGCTCGAAGTTGTTGATCTGCTCCCCATCTTCTCCAACCTGGCCATCTTCTCGGCCCGGGGCCTTGATCTCTGCTGCCGGCTCGTCTTCCTACTTGTTGCCAGCCCCTTCCACGGCCAGGCGTGAGCACCCTCGGTCTCCCCGTTGCACCGACGTGGATTCCACGGGGACGGGGTTTTCCCTATGTAAGCGTCCGAGGCGGTCGAGGAAGCGCACCTTATCCACAAGAGGCGCTGCGCCTCTCCGCTTTTCTTCGCCGCCGCCTTCCTCTGGACACTGCTCGACCTAGCCGGATGAGCCTCATTCGCCGACTATCGCCGATTTCTCGGTGTCACCGTCTGGTCACCAATTCCTTGGTTTCCTCAACGCGGCGTTCACCGGGACCGCTGGCCCCTCGGCGGCGGCATGGGGTTCCGCCGGTCTTGTCCGCAACGGCCGTAGCTATTCTTTCCACGATCGGCGCCTCGACCGCTTTTGGAGCCGGGTCGATGCGGTCCGGGTGTTTTGCGGTTGGTGGAAGCGGTCGGGTCCGGCGGCGGAATCTCGACGGCCTGGGCCGGCTGGTTGGCCGTTGTAGGCGATTTCTAGGACGCATGATGTTGGTCTCGGTCGTATAAGACTAACTTCAAAGTCAAGGGTTAAGTTTCGGGCTTGAAGCCTCCTTCTAGCGCCAATTGTTGGCGGTGTTTTTCCGACAACTCGTTTTGATCTCTCTTAATCACTCGCGATTATGCTAAACCACGGATAATGAAATGAACGAAAAATAATACTGAAGGAACAACAATTTTTATAGTGGTTCGCAATAATTTTGTGCCTAATCCACTTGTGCATGCACTATGTTCGTTGGAGTGAATACAAACGTTGCCTTTTTCATACAAAAATCTCTAACCCTTTTCTCGGTCTTTCCTCGCTCTATTTATAGGCCCTCTCACGTACTCTACACATTCCCGATTCCCAAGATGGAAGCCACACATCCTCGATCCGCGGGAGGGTAGGTGAGTTCTAATGATGAAAGTTCGAAAGTCGCTACCGATCCTCCGTCTCGCCGTTCGATTTCTGACTTTCTGCGCCCATTGTCGGATCAACACTTCCCTCCTCGAATTGACATGACTGTTTGGCAGCCCACTTGCAATCTTCCTCGACATCTTGGTTAAAGGAGGTCGAGACAGTTTCTTCGACGTTAAGCGTCATGATGACTCTCGGCGTCAAGGACACCATTACACGGCATTACCCTCGACGCCGAAGACAGGTTCCAAAGGGGAGTCCTCGGCGCGCGTCATCCGAGGGAGTGGTCGACTCATATTCAAAGGAAACGGTCGACCCACGGACTGTGGTGTAACATGTGTGTATATCATATATGCAGATATATATAGATATGTCTTTCGCCTCTTGCTTATCAAGCACAGCATCAGTGTATATAGTCATCTAGACTCAAATCCCTTGGAAGCTCACCAGATTAAGATGTGGGATTTCCTTGATCTATGCCTCGCTAGTATCCTTGTTATCATAATATGTTATTGGGTTCATACTTGGCAGAATCCCAAATGCAATGGAAAGCTACCGCCTGGTTCAATGGGCTTGCCTATTGATAAGTGCACGAATTTGCACTTCTAATGTTCATGATTGTCAAATTATTGTATCAAATTTGTAATTTTAATTTCAAATATTCCTAAATTTAGAAGATTTAATTTTAATTGGATTTATTTTATTTTTCAGGTTTTTGAAGAAAACAATTAGATTTGGACTAGTTTACCAAGTAAAACCCAAAAGTTGAGCCCAAGAAAAGCCCAATTCGGCCCAAAGCCCATCAGCCTATTGTCAAGCAGAGCCAAGCCGAGAGCCACGAGCCGAGCCAAGAAGCCGCGAGCCAACCCAGCCGCCACGTGTCGACCGCTGCCGCACCGCAGGCCGTGGGACCCAGCTTCCCTCCAGCCACGTCTCGCCACGCGTCCCGTGGGGTCCATAGTTGCTCTCACAGACAAGACTTACGCCAGCACCGCCCGCTTCCCCCACATGAAGTCTCCTCCACGCTGGCCAACCCGATTTTCTTTCCTCTCCGCTTGGGTCCCGTGTACAGCAGCCCTCCAACCATAGCGCGCCACATGTCCCATGTGCAGTTGCTTCCCCACGCCAGCAAGCGTGCTTTGCATGCACGATTCCCCTCTTTGCGCGTGTCAAGGCTTCCTCCGCGTGGGCCCAGCCAGTACAGCACTTCTTCCTACGCGCGAATCCGCTTGCACCACGTGTCCCACCTCGTCAGCCCTCCTGTAGCACGTTTTTACATTTTTAACATATCCAAAACTCTATAAATAGGATCATTATCAAGGTGATTAAGGGGGGGGTTTAGAGCCTAAAATTCTCACACATTTTCCCTTATTTTCTTGTTCTTATTCTCATACTTTCTTTTTAGAATTTTATGAGAATTATGTGCAAGCTAGGCTAGAGTATTTAGGTGAGGCTAGAGATGATCTTATATGTGTAGTGAACTTATTTGGATTTTGGATTCTCCAATGGTTTGTAAGTTTTATATAGGGCTGTAAGAAATCACCCCGAACCCGACGAACCTGGCTGAGCCGCGCCGACCCTACCCGAAAATCACGGGTTTTTAATTTTTTTATTTAATTTTCAGTTTTAATTATGTCTAACCCGCACTGCGCGGGTAGGGGCACGGGGTGAGGTTACATGAACCTGAGGTAATCCTACCCGGCCGAACATGTTCAAAGTAGGTAAAATAATGTCCAACACTTCAAATTCTTACTTTCATAAGTTTATGAACTTTATGCATTTAAACTATTAACTTATTTATGTTTTGGATTCACGGTTTGTGTAAAAAATACTTGTATGCCATAGTTGTTGAATTAGGACATTCTTTATCTATATTGGAAGTGTTTTATTTCAAAGTGAGTGTTTTAATTGTTCACCTTGCATTTAGACCCCCTCTTGAAGGAAATACATGTTCTGTTTGATAATGATTTCTTCTATAAGAAGCACAGATTAATTAATTAAAAAGTGATCATGTGGTCCTTGAGATCACCAACCCGAGTAACCCGACCTTACCCGAGGTCACCCGAAAGGTTACGGGTTTGTAAATTTAAGAGAGTGTCACGGCCTAAAATTTTCTCAACCCGCACTGGTCGGGTAGGCTTAATTTTTCGGCTCAACCCTACTCTACCCGGCCGATTTACACCCCTAGTTTTATACATTTGAGTAAATAATTTTCTTTTATCATATTTCTTCTTCTTATCAATATATTTTATTGTCAACTTTCATATAAATCTAGTCAAGCTCTTTTTATGTGATTGTTGCATTATATTATATATTGATCGGTATTATTTTATGAGTAGTCTTTTACTGCATTATTGCCAACGGTATATTGTCGCTCTTAGATTTCTCATAAGATAATTTTTCTTAATTCTAAACGTTAGAATTTTATTTACTCGAATACATTTTTAATTCATATGTTCTTCAAATATTTATTTTCCGATTGATTGTTTGGGATGTGAAACTTTCAATTGAGTCAATTTATGAATCAAAATCCAAATAGGTGAACAAAGCTTATGGAGAATTCTCAAATCCTTACCACTTTTTATTATTGAATTTTCTCTATTTTAAATTGTTCAAAAAATCATCAAAAACACTCATTCTTTTTCTTTGTTTGATTGCTTACTTTCCTAACGCTTTTTATTTGCTAATCATTTCTTGTTCAATTTAACACTTTCTCTTGGGATCGACCATTCAAATTGTACTACAATTGACCGCTTGTTTTTGTACACATTTGGGCGTAATCACCTAATATCAGAGAGACCATGGAATTCTTTACTCCTCATTCGTCCTATGATATCCCACCATTCATCAAAAAGAGAATAGCAAGGTATGTTCTTGTATTTTTGTAGACATAATTAATGTACATAGGCATGTAGTTAAGTGTGTGTATATGCAGTGGTGGAGTTTAAGAATTTTTTTCTTTTAGGGGCACAATAAGATAATAAAAATTTTATAAATTTAGTCGTATTGATTTAATTAATATATACAATACGATTTGTTTTGAATGGGTAAATAGAATACAATTATATTCATCTTAATTCTAATTTCATTTTTTTTTTTTTTTTCACTTGATCGTCTTGATGTTTACTATTCCATTCATTTAAAAAGAGGTAAAAAGTAAAAAAGAAAAATAAAAAACAGAAAGAAGTATTTATATATAATCATATATTCGACCTAGTTTCCACTTTTAATTTCTGTATAGATATATATATATATTTATTCCTGAAAATACCTCCTAGATATATGTTGTTCATATTTTATGAACAAGTAATAACAGTATACTGCAAATGTATAAATAACTCTTTTTCCGGGCTAAATATATATAGATTTATATTTATATTCATATTTACATTTATATATGCATATCTGAACATGCATGTTTGTGTATTACGCTGTACAGATATGGATCGATGTTTCGAACTAATCTAGTTGGCCGGCAGATAGTTGTATCAACAGATCCTGAAATCAACCACTAAATCTTTCAGCAAGAAGGGAAGTCTTTCGTCCTTTGTTATACAGAGAGTTTTATGGAAATTTCTGGAAAAGATAGTTTTTTGGGGCATCATGGAATGATTCATAAGTATCTTAAGAACCAGGTTTTAGGACTTGTTAACCCGGAAAATTTGAAGGAAAAGATGTTGTCTGAAATGGATAAAGCGACTAGGATGCATCTGACTTCATGGGCTAGTCAAGGCATTGTAGATATGAAAGAAGTAGCCTCTAATGTAAGTCATTCTTAACTTTGGCTTATGTATAATAATTAACCTATCTTTTTGTCTGTGTTTGTGTGTAAGTTTTATCATCAGAAATCTGAGTTAAATACTAATTTCCTGTACAGTCATGAATATTATATATGTATATATGTGGAATATTATGTAGATATATATAGATAGCCATAGGATTATAAACAGTGTTTAGATCGAGATGAGATTCATTTTAGTTTTCATAAGCTGGCCGGATACCTTTTGTTTCTATGTATTAGTTGTAAAGAAGAGTCTGAAGATGATCAGAATAATGAATTATATCTTCTTTGGGTGTAGCAACTATATACTAACGAAACGTGTATGTGCTAATGTAAGCATATATATTTAACATAGGTCCGTTCATTTATTTGAAGTTTAAAATATATAAAAAGCTCTCACATAAAATTTCGAATTAAAAACTGAAAAACAACGGAAAAGTTTTCTTTTGAGAAAACTTCATTTTGGTAGCCTAATGTTATATCAAAATATGTGATTGACACGTTGTATTTTTTATAATATCAAGCAGGTATTTTGACTTTGTAAAATTTATTATTTTTAATACCTTAAGGCGGTTTTTTAGAACACAAAACAATAAAATTACCCTTATTATGTTGATGCAAAAAATTGTTTGAATAGAGTTTTTGTTAAACTTGGGTGTTTGATTGCAAGGATAAGTTCTTTTAAATCTTTTTTTTTCTTAATTTAAAATTTGGATGAATAAAGAGATATTTATTAATCAAGACGATTTTATCTTTTCATGTCCTAAAAAAAATACACCTGAGACACTAAAAGAATATATTTTAAAAGGTCAATATACAAACTTAATATTTATTAAAATCACAAGATATTAAACACGATATAATAAAATGAAATTTTGCTTTTTCTATATAAGTTTTGACCTCAAATTTCAAAACCTTTTGTTACTTAAAAGAAATTATATGATACGAATTATAAAACTTGTACATGTTGATTCATAATAGATATTTTTAAGGTGAAAGTTATTAAAGAAAGGCATGTTATTCAAATTTGATGAATTTCTTTGCTTCCATTTCTGACTCGATAAATATTATATGTAACATCCCTTTTATTTGGCATGCAGCTGCTATTCGAATACTTTGCTAAGAAGCTTATCAGTTACGATGAAACAAAGACTTCAAAGAAACTTAAGGAGAGCTACAATGCTTTTCTGGGCAGCCTTATTTTGAATCATGATTCATGATCGCTACAATATTTTCTCTCACAAAAAATACACGTAAATCGAAAATGGTTCAAATCACATTATTTGAATCCATGAATCAAACGGACCCTTTGTTTCCCTTGCGCATCCCAGGAACTGCTTATCATGCATGTTTACAAGTATAAAAAACGATTATCTTAGTAGTCTATCATATATAGTGAATTTTGGACTCAGATTCCTTATCCAATTTTAATACTTCAGATGTAGTCTAACTAACATTATGCTTCATCATTTAAGAATTTTAATGTGCTCTTAACGTGACTCTTACGTGTTTTTACGTTTGTCCATTAAATGACATGGTGAAATTATGTGGTTGGTTTAGACTCATGATTTCAAACACCAAAAAATTGATACCGTTAATTTTGAACAACAACGTAAAATTTATATGCATTAAATTGAAATTAGGGTCGGAAGAATGCCGTAAAGGTGATCAGAGATATCTTTGAAAAGCGGAAAGCATCAGACGCGAATCATCAGGGCGATTACTTGGATCATTTGCTGGAGGAGTTGAAGAAAGAAAAAACAATTTTGAATGAGAAAATGGCTATAGACTTGCTCTTTTTACTTCTCTTTGCCGCTTATGAGTCCACGTCAACCGCAATTACATTAGCAGTGAAGTTCCTTTCTGATCATCCGGAAGTGCTGGCTGAATTAACGGTTTGTAGCATTTTCTTTAATCTTTTCGTAATTAACAGATAATTCTTCTTCATTAGAAAATTTAGCAGTATTTTATCTATGATAAAAGGGTGTGTATGAATTGAATATTTTTCAGAAAGAGCATGAGGAAATTATAAACAAGCGTGACAAGAAGGACGTTGAGATTACATGGCAAGAATATAAATCCATGACTTTTACACATATGGTGAGTATAGGATCCTTGTTTATTTATGATATTATTGGCTTTAAGCTCTTCCTATATTATTAATTATGGGTAGTAGTGTATTTCCTTTTCTTAATCAATGTGTTCCTCCCTTTGTAATCATGCAGGTTATTAACGAAACAGTCAGGCTTGCTAATATTGTGCCGGCGGTTTTCAGAAGAGCTGCGAAAGATGTTGAGGTGAAAGGCAAGTTCCTTTATATAAGCTTATAATTTATTCTTAATTATTAAGTGCTAGAATAATTATTTTTTTTAAAGGTAAAGTACTAGAAGATCCCATTACGTGCGTTCACTGAATTTTTTAAGGTCTATTACACCCCTTTTCTACTTTTCACACTTCCCTTTTCAATATTATTAAAATATTCATTAATAAAATTACTTTTAAGGACAATATTACTTTTTAAAAAATACTCATTACACACCCTATTGACAAAACTATTCAATCACACCCCATTATTAAAAAAAAATACTCATTACACACCCAACTATTTATGGTATTTCCTTTAGGATATCATAAAAAGTATTACGCTGTATTTTGAGGTCTTGAGATTTTGAATCACTTGTTAATGTTTGACAAAACTAATTCTTATGATCTTATTTTATAAGGCTTTTTTCCATGTAAACAAATTGTGACTACCTTCAAAATAAGAACAAATGATCAAATTTTCTGTATAATTTATTTAGTCATATTATAAAAGTGCAACACCAACAAGTGAAAAAATAAAATAAAATAAAATAAATCATACTTTTAAAACAACTTCTCCTAAATAAATAAATAAATAAGGAGAGCAAAAAAATTGATCATTAACGATGATTAGCATGTATAATTCTTATAGGAAAATGCTGCACATTTTTTTCCAAAAAAAAAAAAGGGAAAAAATTTGGAAGTTTTGAATTTTGTTAAATAAAAATAATTTGATTTAGTTGTATGGACTTTTTGAAATTTTAAGAGGGGGTAACAAGTAGAATGGGGGGTGGCTCAAAAATATGTGTGTAAAAGTACAATGTTTGGTGATTTAATTGCAGAGACTTTTATAATATTTTAAGATAGATGTAATAAGTAGAAATGAGACGGTTTAAAAATATGTTGTGAAAAGTAGAATGAAGAGTGTCAATAGATACAGTACCCTTTGCATATATATTAAGTAAAATTTATAAACATGAGCGAACTAATTTTTTTCGTCTTCTTATAAATGCAGTGGAAAAAAAATTAAAGCTGTCCCAACAATAAATATTATTCAAATTTGACAGAAATTTTATGATACTTCAAATGGTGTCCAATCAATCAAATAATTAAAAAATTATTCAGAAAATTTAAAATGCTTGTTAATTATTAACTGATTGTTATGCTTTAAGTCAAAGTGTGATAAATAACATGACATGCTAGGGACACCAAAAAAATGTAACATGACATGTCTTTGTACATATCTATATATGCACCGAAGCTCTTAATCCTTTTTTCCATTTTATCTCGTTGTCCTTTGCTTGCAACTCCCTAATTGCCACCACCTCTTATATTTTCCTTTTCCACCTAGCTAGTCTTGTGACCCGAACAGGCGCACTTGATTAAAATAGTTCAACAATTGACGTTTGATTGAGAGAAATATTAAAGTTGTAATTTATGAAAAGCTCCGACAAGAGTTTTGTATTATTTTAAATTATAAAAAAAAAAGTAAGACAACAGTTCATTGAGGTTGAATTTAAAATTAACCTAAATTAATATATTTGTTAGCCGATTGCCAACACCATACTCAAATTACCCAAATCTTAGAAATCAATCAATAAGAACACAAAAGATTTGTTTCACTCAAGTTCAGACAAAAACTTGTCATATGTCCCCGTTGAGCTATCTCACAATGGGCAAAATAACTCCAAAAAAAACTTACAAGAAAACCCAACAAGATTGCATGGTAAAACAACAAAACCCAACAAGATAACATGGTAAAACAAGTTTAGCAATTAACAAACAAACTTAGCAAGTATTCAGAAAAATGCAACAAATAAAGGAAAGAATGAGCAAACTCACTGTCAATAGAATTAAAATCCTCAATATTTCCCCATGTTGCAACCATTGGGAGTGATTCGCCACCGAAATTTACAATGAAGATTGATTTTTTTCCCAGATTTTTTTTTTGGGGGAAAAGTTATAAACTTAACACAACCAAAAAAATCAACAAAATGGGGTTTCCCTTTTCTATTCAATAAAAAATAAAAAAAATAAAAAAAAAAAAAAAAAAAACTCACAATGGCTTTTAGGATCTAGCCATGGAAGTTCATAAAACTCAGTTCCATAAATAATAATTTGTTATAGTGATAAACAATACAAATTTCCCACCGGACAAGCTTGCTTAGAGTAAATGGGAGTGTTTCCCTTTTCTATTTAATCGTGTTTACTTACAAAACTTAACACCTTAGTTTCGGGACCGTACGCAATGAAGATTCCTATTCCTATATTTATTGAACACTAAAAAATGAATTAGATGGTTGTTCAACTTGTAATAAGTAAGCAAATATTAAGGACATTTGGTTGGAGGATTTAAACTATGTGATTCGAATTATTTTCGATTTACGTGTATTTTTTGTGAGAAAAAATACTATAGCGAACCACGAGTCATGATTCGAATCAAGGAACGAATACTTCCACGACTCGTTTACCTTTTCATTACATTTCATTAGGTTTGGTGAAAATGCCTAATACTTCATTCAAATAAAAAATTCACTGAAACAACAATATTAATGAAAATAACATCGTATTACCCAAAATTGACAATATATATATATATATATATATATATATATATATATCCCACAAATCATTAACACCATGTTCAATTTATTAGTCTCCAACTCTAGCGTACAAATCTTAACTCTGTTGTTGTTCTCAAACATATCAACTCGAAAAGCCATTGTTTCATCTTCTTTTTGGCAACCTTTTTGCTGTGCATCTTCTTTATTTCTTGTTCAACGACTTGAAAGACACCAGTTGGTCTCTTTCTCCATACTAAGAGGCTGTGTCAATCTCTAATGAGTCAGACTAATGTGTCAATCTCTAATTTTGACTTTTGGATAGGAAATCACTCTCAATGCACTATTTTTTTTTTATCCTAAATTTGACATATGGTCTACTTTGTATCAATTTTAGCAACAAATATAATTAGACATGTGTCAAACTTTAACATATCATCTCTTTCGGTTAATGCGATAACTTTTTTCATTTAATAGTTACAACATTATTATTTTCAAATTATTTAAAAAGTTTTACAACTTCAGAACTTTCAAAACTACAGTGATTATGACAAGAAGTAAATAATATTTGAAAGTTTATGAAAAATTTATTACAAAATTTATGACAAAAGTTTATGAAAAATTTGTCCCCACTAGAATAATGGCGGTCACGGTCTGTATGTGGAAGATGAAAGAAATTTATGATTTACACAAAGTTGTTGGGTGCTTGATGTTGAACATATCGTCCATGAGAAATAACGTTGTGGTTGGACTCCTGTGCTCTTGCTTGACATTGTAACAAACAATATCTTCCATGACGTCACGTTAGTTTCCCTAATCTTCGGAAAGCATACAGGAGTCGACTCGAGATATTCAGGAGGAATACCACAGGTTTTTACTGTGGATCGACAAATGCCGCGGCAGTACCGTTCATTTCACATATTTGGGTTTAGAATTTAAGTTTTATTATAGTAAAAAATTCTCATAAATAATTATATTTAATTTTTTATTACAGTAAGATCTCGTTCACTTCACAGATTTGAGTTTCAATTCGAATTGAGATGTGACATTTTCTGAGAGTTTTTTATTATAATAAAAAATTTTGATGTGATATTTTCTGAGAGTTTTTTATTATAGCAGAAAATTTTGATGTGACATTTTTTGAAAATTTTTTACTATAAAAACCTAAAATTAAAAACTCAAATAAGTTAAAATGAATGAGACCTAAAAAATTTTCATATAAAATTATATTTCAATTCAAATTAAAATTTGTTGATTATTAAACAGACTTTAAACCGTCACATTTTCTGCGACGCTGGTTTTTTGTGTGGACTAAAATATCCCTAATTAGTTTTTTTTTTCTTTTCTCGGTCTCGCTCTCTCTCTCTTCACCAAACTCCAGTCGCTCCCTCTCACTCTCTTCTTCTTACGTCGGCGCCGTCGCCACCATGGAGAAGACGTTGCTTCTGCCATCATCGTCACCTCACCTTCTCTTTCACTTTTTTTCTCTCACAGTTCCTTGTGTCCTCTGTCTTTCTTCCTCTCTCTTTCTCTCTCTCAAGCGCCACCACCCGACCTCGTGTCGCAGTCGCCATGGAGAAGATGTACAGATCTGCCCACGGCACTGTTGTTCCGCGCAAAGGAGACCGGCCGGGAGCGTCGTACGTTGCACACCCTTCCCCCGATTCAACCAGATCTTCGTGGGCTGCCAATACTAGATCGGAGAGAACCATACCCTTGCGCGATATTACGGCTGCGCAGAGGACTCTGTCTCGCTGCCGAAGCTCTTCGACGGAGCTCTCAATTTTTTCCCTCTTTTGCTGATCTATTTGTCCTTTTTTTGTCTGTTTTGATTTTTTAGTTTGTTCTCTGGTATGTATTTGTGAACTGTGTGATTTTTTATTGTTCCGATGACGGGAACGGTGGTGGTGCCACCGGTATTGCTGTTTATCGGCGGGTGTTTGTGGTGGATACCGACTGGTATCACGTCCGGATACCGGTAACTAGGTGGATAGCAGCAGTTACCGTTTGGTATATGGCCGATATCTAAATGGATACCGACTCGTGCCGTCGTCATGGGTAGCTCTGCCGTCGTTCAGCCTTGCCACTTCTTTTGGTTTTGTGACCGGATGCTGCCGGATATCTTGGTCGGATACTAATATCGTGGCCGGATCTAAAAGTATATCTGATATTTTAAATGTAATGCAATAGTTATGATATTCTGTAATAATTTGCCGCCTAAAATATTTACGATATATTTAGTTCGTTAATTTAAATTAATATATAATTAAGAGTTTTTTATTATAATAAAAAAATTAAATATAATTATTTTTAAAAAATTTTATTATTTAAATTTTAAATTTAAATCGGTAAAATTTACGATAATTACTTTTAAGTCCAATCTAATCCGTCTTTATTATCTTTCTGTTTTTTTTTTTTTTTTTTTTTTCATGTGAAACTTTTCTAATGCAAATGATCTTTAATTTTGCAACATTGTCGGCGAGTAGAATTTGTTTGTAGACGAGTATTCATCAAAAAAAAAAAAGTAATGGGTCGATAAGAAAGCTTGTTGTTATAGAACTTTTTGAGCGTAACAACTAAAGATTCAATTATGAAAAGTATACATGCTCTAAAATTTAGCTGCCTTTAAATTTTCAAATTTTTAAAAACACAGAAGAAAGACATAATATACATTAGGGTACTATATTTAGATATAACTTAACTAAACCTAAGGGAAACGGAAATGATATAGATAAACCTTGTCCAAACTACAATCTTTCTGAAGCAACTCTTGGTATCATAGTTTAAATACATGCAACATTTGTAATTGTAAGGCAATCAAATTAGTAAGTGGTATCAGTTCGGTCAGACTTTCCCCTGCCAACGCAACAAAGGCATCTCATTTCATAAATAAGTGATTGAACATTGACAAGCATCTCATTTCATGTCCTTAAAACTAACTATTTCTGTTTCATATAGACAATGAAACAGCTGAGATACGAAAAGTTAAAGCGCCTTTCTTTCATTATACAAAAAAGACGTTTGCATTTAGCAACTTCATTCCCTCTACTTCCTGATAAACAAACTCCTGAACCTCCCTCTTTCCAACCGCTCAAGCAGCTTCTTAGCCCCAGGGATTTCCATCTCAGTAAGCTTCTTGAGATACCCAATTGCCCCATAAGAAATCATAAGCTTTTTGCACTTCTTGCTCGACGAAAGCGAGGCGAGGCAAAACACTGCATACTTCTTTGCTGTGTTCTGTGGACTAGGGTCAAGCAACTGAACCAGATTAGGCACACTCTTGTCATCCTTCTTAACTTCTCGACAGTTCTGTGAAAGGGTCACCAAGCTAGAAATTGCCTGCGCAGCGACCTCTCTGACGCTGTTTGACTTAGACTCGAGCATCTTGATGAGCAAGGGAATGCACCCCGTCTCACCCACCATCTTCTTTGTCTCTGCCAAGGTGCAAACTCGGCAGATTGCCGACGCAGCAGCCTGTTGTGCACCAAGTGACCCTGACCTAAGAACGTGAACCAAACGTGGTAGGAAGCCAAGGGAAACCAAAACCTCCATAGAAACTGAGCCAACCAAATTCCTCAATGCACTGACCGCAGATTCTTGAGGCAATGGACCGTCAAGATACACCAATAGGCTGCGGATTCCACCCTCTTGGATGACAGACCTTCTTAAGTTGTCGTTGCTGGCAGTGAGATTCTGCAAGCACTCGGCTGCATACTCTTTGGACCCCAACAAAATCCCACAATCAAGGAGATTGATCATGACCCTTATGATCCCTTCTTCAGCTAAAGCTTGTCGAACCTCAGGGACGGCTGAAATGTTCTTCAAGGTGCAAGTGGAAGCGGCCTGAGAGACAGAGTCACCCGTTCGACATATCTCAATTAAGGGACGAACCCCACCATGGCCTACGATTGCACGAGCAGTCTCAGCCGACATTGACAGCCTCTGAAGCGAGATTGTGGCCTTCTCTTTTCCAACCGCACTTCCCGACTCCACAAGCCTAATTAGAGCAGGAAGAACGCCTTCAGACACAAGCCAATTTTCACAGCTCCCGGATTCTGCAAGTGAACAGATCACTGTCACAGTCTTCTCCCGAATACGAGGAGAGGTTGCAGTAAGCAATTGGACCAAAGCAGCAACATTGCTACGTCCTAAAACCGCTAAAACGTTCTTCTCATCCTCTTTCATCACCTCAACAAGGCTATCAAGAGCTCTATGTTTCGCCTCCAAGTGCCCGATCTGAAGCCTCGCAAGCAATTCCCTTATATTGCCATGAGCAGCACCCTCGGATTCTGTTGAAGAACCAGAAACAGATAACGGAAAAGTGGCCTCACCGAGCACCCCAGTCTTGATCAGAAGCCCACAATCTCGCAAATTCAAATCAAGTTTCCCCGAAAGCGCATCAAGGTCACTCTGCATTCGGAGCTTACCTTCATACCTCTCCTCAACACATAGCTCTGCCAATTCAATTGACTCCTTCAACGTCCTCGAAACCGCCTGCAGCTGTTCCTTGCAAAGAGTGTTCTTGGAGAAGCAAGGATGGCTCGACAAGTCAGATAACCGCGATGGGATCAGTTCTAACTTCGAAATTATCATCTTCCATCGGCCAGGAAATCCCTTAACCTCTTTAGCCTTGGATAATGCTAATGGGATGAGCTGTTGTGCGCGTGATAACCAATCTTCAGCTGACAAGGTATCAACCAAAACCTCCTTCCCACTATCTTCCACCATGGTTTTGATGTGTTGAAATTGGTAAACAGAGAAGAGAGCTACACCAACTGAAATTTGAAGAAAACCAAACCTTTTCTAAGAATGATATTGAGTTGGTATTATAGACGAGTAAAAGGCAAGTGGAGCAGTTACAATTATAAAAGTCATAATAATATAAAAACAAAAAATAATATGGATGGAATTTAATATGTGTATAAGATAAACATTAAATAAAAATGAAAAAAGACAATTGGCCAGCCACAACAAAGAGCTTCGAGAATCTTGTACAAACCACAATATGTTTATTTGCTGAGAAACGACAGCCATCAAAGTACCTAAAAGATGACCCACCTTAGTCCTTTCTTAATTATGTTGCTTTTTTGCAAGTGATCATTCATTTAATGCCAAATGAAAATTGAACGGCAGAAATGAGTAAACAAATAAATATATAATAACTGGGGGTTAGGATATAAAATTCTTGGTGATAACTATGAAAGAAGCTACTTTTAGTGGCAAAATAAGTGCTTCACCAATAATTAAGAAGGCCGTCGGCCATAGTTATGCTATACCGAATATACCCTTCAACATACATACCAAAAACAATTCTCCATTGCGTGATCTTGAGGTATATCGGTACATACAGAAACTAAGAGCTACAGCCTTCAGCTTTACGTCTCAACGATGGAAGTGGATATATCTGATATTATATTAGCTGACTAGATTTTGATCAAAATCGGACGGTCAACATTGAGATGGGGCAAGTAAAGTTACATTCTTATGGGATATTGCCATCTATGCCCCTAAAGAGAGATTAAAGGCCCTTTTTTTATCTAATTCGAGTTTTTAATTTAAATTAAATTTAATTTTATATGAAAATTTTTATTATAATAAAAAAATATATAACTATTTTTTAAAATTTTTTATTATAACAAAATTTAAATTTTAAATTCAAATCTGTACAAAACTATCTACTGATTAAGATGAATAAGAGAGAGGGAGAGAGACTTTTCTTTGAAGAAAAGATAGGACTTAGTAGAAGCCTCTATCAACAGTTGTATAAATAGAGTGTACTCAAATTTTTCCCTAGATGGACCGACACCCACATTTAATTTTTCTCAGGAAAATTCAAAAAGAATAAATTAATAAGTACGAAAAATACCTCAAAATTTTGATTTTAATTTGCTTGTCATTTCAAAAGGACCTCCATTGTTAACAACAGCCATCGGACGTTGACCTCCCCCTCATTTTCTCTCTCTCCTCCTCTCTCTCGTCTCAGCTGATAATGGAAGCCACAAAATTAGAAAAATAAATAAATAAATGAAATTAATCACATCCAGTTAAGAACGTTTAAGGGGTAATAAATAGAAAAGAAAAGAAAATCACTTTATTCATATTCTGAAGTAGAGTGATTAAAAAGAAAATTTTCAAGCACCAACCTTCACGACTCAGAAACCAGAAACTTGTCCTTTTTCTCTGAGAAAAGCAACCTAGTAAGCTTGATCTCCAAACTTCTTTCTCTCACTCACTTTAAGTATCAGTGATCAGGGTAAAAATTGAGCTTGAAATCTAATTTATTTCCATGAATTCCCGAAGCAGTTCATGACCAAAGATTCCAAAATCCTCAATTTTTCTAAGAATCAGAGAATACCCAGAAAGCGATATAGTTTTCCTAATACGAAAACAAACACAAATGAAAAGTGGAAAAAAAGAAAGGAAGAATCTTCAATAAAGATCAAAAATATGAGGAACCCAGTTAAGCTATTCGAACTCCCAAACATAAAACAGACACAGACAGAGCAAGCAGTGAAGGAGACAATCACATTTGTAATTCAAAAATCTTCAATCTCTCTCTCTCTCTCTCTCTCTCTCTCTCTCTCTCTCTCTAAATCGAAGAAATTGTCAATCTCTTGCTTTCTCTGGATTCTCTGTAAAAAAACAAAGAAGAAAAAAACAATGCGTTATTTTACTGTTTTGGCCTTTAAGGGAGATAAAAAGAGCTTATGTTTCGGACAAGAACCGTTAAAGATCGAACATGATTTGAGATCGTACGGCTGTCATTGCCGGTCTGAGCGGAAGATCCGACCGTTTAAATTTTGAATATGATTTTCATGAATTTTTTATTTTTTTCCGTTTCCGAATGGTGACGTGGCGCATTTTGTAGGTGGAGACGTATTACCACTTTTCGAGGCAGTGTTTTCAACGGTTCAAAAATGTCCCACGTGTGAGAGCGACTGATTACTGGAAAAGTAGTTCGCTTAAATTATGGGCCCGTTTAGTTCGCTGATTCGAATTTTTAATTCGAGTTGAGATTTAATTTTATGTGAGAGCTTTTTACTGTAGCAAAAAAGTTAGATGTGATTGTTTGTGAGAGTTTTTTACTGTAACAAAACTCGAATTCTAAACTCGAATCAGCGAAATGAACGGGGCCTATCTCTTCCTTCGGGAATTTAAATTTTAAATTTAAATTAGAATGTGATATTTTTTTAAATTTATTTATTTTATTAATTTAAATTTAAAACTTAAATTATATTATAATAAAAAAATTTTAAAAATAATTATATTAAATTTTTTTTATTACAATTTAAAATTTTTATAAGACTTTTTAATTCAAATTGAATCAATAAACTAAATAGATTTTAAAAATTTTTAACTGTAAAAAAAAAAATTAAATATAATATTTTATTAAAATTTTTAAAATTAAAAATTTAAATTATAAAATAAACGGTACTTATGAATACGACCTGATCTTGCTGTTAAAATTCAAATTTGTCAGTGATGTGTATTTGGTCGATCATCCCATATTATCATGTGATGCACTGCTCTTTTTTGAATTGGAGGCAGCAAGAGAAGGATGGGTTCCCCAAACTGTTTCTTATTATTTTATTTTAAAAATTTTTAAATCGAAATATTGGATTAAAGAAATTGCTATTTTAAATAGGTGAGTGGACCACCATCTTTGTTGTCCTAATTTCAATTTTTTGATTAAATATTCGAAGATTCCAACATTTATTATGTGGGTTGTGTTATGATAATACTTTGGATGAATATCTGTGCACTCGATGGCTCATGCAAATTTCAAGAGATTATTTTAAATATTGGTTTTCTAATTGTTTAACAAAATTTCCAATTGTGATGATGATTTAAATCCGTTTGGTACTTAAATTTACTCTTTAATTCAAATCATAATTCATAATTTATTATAGTATTTTTTTTTATAAAAAAATACATATAAATTAAAAATAATTTTAATTATTTAAATTTATGAATTAAATGGACTAAAAATGATCCATTTCATTTTTTTCTATCAAAAAAAATTATGGTTCTGTTCCATGCATTTATTTTAGAACCCGAAATGATGGCGTCTGATTAATTAACGGATTTTTTGAATTCAAATTTTTAATTTAATGTATGCAATTATTCGCTTGAAAATCATCATCATGCACAACACATATAATAATAGGGGACAGAAAAAAAGTACATTTACATCAAAATGATAAGAGCCATAATTATATTCTGTACGCCTAGCCTCTTTTCTTTCTCTTTCTTACTTTTTTTTTTTTTTTAGGAAACGTACAACCAACTTTTTTTTTTTTTTTTTTTTTTTTTTTTTTAAGAAACCCAACTCTGAAATTGCATATTACCAAGCCTCAATTATTACGTTGATTTAAAATTTTAATTTAAATTTAAATTAAGATATAATTTTAGGATTGGTCTTAAGTCCGGCACATATAAAGTGGCTGACTGATCCGGTCAAATAATTATGGTCGTTTGATTGAAAATTGAACGGTTGGATTGAAAATTGAGAAACAAAGCCCATATCCCCTTTCTCAAACGCACGAGTGAGCACACCAAATTTTCTCTCGAGCTCCGTCGACGTCCTTTGCATCCACACCAACGCCGCGAGTTCCGACAGGCAGACGAGGCCACGTTCCGACAACTCCCACAAGCAAACCCACCCACTTGTATCTCCTCCTCCACCCGGACATTTCTTCTCTCGTCAAAGACGGCAATTGCATCCTCTGTCCGCCGTCATTTTGGCCGCCGACGGCCTCCGGGATCTTGCCGTGGGTGACTTCCGACAGGCCGACGAGGAGACCCGCCGCCTAAGGACCACTCCCACAACCAAACCCACAAACATTTTCTCTCTCCTCAAACAGCACAGGTTCATCTTCTCTGCCGCCAGTTTATCGCCTCGTGTGAAGATCGACGAAGATATTGCCGAGATAATCTTCGGAACACTTTAAATTTTTGCCTTCAGAAACAGATATCACGTTACCTATTAAATGACGTCGTTTTTCAAAAACCGACGTTGGTTTTTGCCTTCAGAAACGTTAAATATTAAACGACGGCGTTTTTCAAAAACCGACGTTGGTTTTTGCCTAACGACGGCATTTTTCAAAAATCAACGTTGGTTTTTACCTTCAGAAACATATATCACGTTAAATATTAAACGACGGCGTTTTTCAAAAACCAACGTCGGTTTTTGCCTTCAGAAACATATATCACGTTAAATATTAAACGACGGCATTTTTCAAAAACTGACGTTGGTTTTGCCCGACGTTGAGATTCACGTTACCTATTAAACGACATCATTTTTATCACGTTGGTTTTGCCTTTACGTTAAATATTAAACGACGGCGTTTTTCAAAAACCGACGTTGGTTTTTTTCGAAACAAAACGTTAACGTTGGCATTTTTGCGGCGTTGGTTTTGAAACATATATCACGTTAACTATTAAACGACGGCGTTTGTCAAAAACCGACGTTGGTTTTTGAAAAACGCAAACATATATCACGTTAACTATTAAACGACGGCGTTTTGGCTCCAGAAACATATTATTGCATATACTATTAAACAACGTCGTTTTACATAAACCAACGTCGGTTTATGGCTCCAGGAACATATTATTATTATTATTATTATTATTATTATTATTATTATTATTATTATTATTATTAATTAATTAATTACAAATATACTAAAGGAGAGTTGGGCCGAGACGTATCTGCGTGGCAATTTTTGTGCAGGCATGCGAACCACTCAACACAGCGAGCCAATGAATAAAACAATCAGACAATTCCTCGACAGTAAGATATATATGTATATTTCCGTTCCCCACAGCATTACGTAAAAAAAAAATTCCAAACAACATTCAATACCATGAAATACAACAAATCAACCATTATACATATTTTTTAGCTATATATTCACGTAATTACTACAAAATATACATGTTTTGAGGATTAATATACATTATCATTTTTTATATACAACTTTACATATAAATATATACACGAAATACATATAAATATACACACTTCAGCATAAATGTACAAGTGTCGTTCTGGTCAGGCACTTTTTAAGTGCCTGACCAGAGACCTTGCCTATAATTTTATGTAATAATTTTTTATTATAATAAAAAAATTAAATGTGATTATTTTATTGTAATAAAATTTAAATTTAAAAGTCAAATTACTAAAATAAATAGTCTTAATTTATCATCAAAATAGACCGTATATTATTTTCTTCTACTTTCCAGTCTTTAATTATCCGGACTCGACCATTTTCAAGGGTAAAAACTTGTACTTCTATTGTTTAGTTCAAAATGCTTATTAGCCATTATCCAACTCAAACACACTAGCATCAAAACAAAAACAAAAAACAAAAACAAAAACAAACAAACAAAAAAGAAAAACAAATGCACTTTTTACTTCTTTGTTTCACATCGTTTACTTACTTAGTAAATTGAGAAAACGTGAACTAAGATCTCGTTTATTTCACCGATTTGAGTTTTATTATAATAAAAAGTTTTCAAAAATAGTCACATCTAACTTTTTTACTACAATAAAAAGTTCTTATATAAAGTCACATCTCAACTCGAATTAAAAATTCAAATCAGCGAATAAAACAGACCATAATATTGTCAAGGTATGGAGCGTCCCTATTCTTGGATCCAAAAGATTCTGCCTGACGAGGAAAACAAGTGTCACTGGTTTCACTCTTAGAATTTGGAACAAGACGGTCTTTGGTTTTACAAGGACATTCTAAGGTTCTTTGAACATAAACTTGTCGAAGTCCATAACCAACCTATCTCTATGGAAAGCTTAGCAAAGGAAGCTGCAATCCAGATGGAAATTGAGGAGGTCCAAAACCGTCAAGAAGGCATTTGAAAGCAAAAGTCTAGGAAAATTTAGCTTAAGGAACATGATAGAAACACACGCTTTTTTCACGCCTCTACGATAATCAGGAGAAAACGCAACCATATATTGGCAATTCAAAGGAACGATGGTTCTTGGCTTAGGGGTAGGGCTCTTTTTGGCTCGCATGTGAATTTGAAGTTCAAATAGCTCCTCTTCCGCCCATCCGGTTATTGGAGATGAATTAGAAGATCTCTTCGATGAAAAGATCACGGAAGAGGACAATGTAGAGCTTTGTCGTATGCCCTCTGCGGCGAAAATTAAAAGGGTTGTCTAGGACATGAATCCTCTGAAATCCCCTCGCTCGGATGGCATGGTAGGGGCTTTCTACAAGGAGTACTGGAATATTGTTGGCCCTTCAGTGGTGGGATCCATTCAGGATTTCTTGTCCTCGGCCAAGTTTGTCAATAGTATCAACCACACGTTTGTGGTGTTGATTCCGAATAAGGAAGGCTTGGTGAATTTGGATCACTTCAAGCCGATAAGCCGATGTAATTTTTCTTATAATAAGGTTCTCTCATAGCTACTGGTTGTTCGGATTAGAAAGGTGCTCGCTAAACTTATTTCGCCCTTCCAATCTACCTTCGTTTCGGTGATGGATTGCTGAACATTCGGTGCTAGTCTAGGAGATTATGCAACTTATGAAGAAAAAATCAAGAAGGGGAGGCCTCATGGGTATAAAACTTGATATGTCCAAGGCCTATGATCGTGTTGAGTGACCATTTTTGGAATGAATGCTACGGGCTAATAAGGTTTAGTGATCATTTCTGCTCATTAATTATGGCTTGTGTTTTGACAGTGTCCTTTTCGGTTCTTCTTAATGACAGCCTTCTAACTCATTTTAAAAGCTCCAGAGGCCTTCGGCAGGGGGACCTGATCTCCCCATATTTGTCCATTGTCCAGTGAAGTTCTCTCTAAGCTAAGTCTTTAGAATACAAATTGCGGGCCAGTTATCTGGTATTTAAATATCTCTAAATGGCTCGCCGAATTCATATTTGTGTTTTGCGGATGACACTTTTTTATTTAGGCATGCTAACCTTTCAGAAATTCAAACCCTTATACTAACGATAAGTGGTTTGGGCAGCAAGTTAATGTCGCAAAATCCTTTATAATTTTCTCTAAGAACACTCAGAGCTCATTAGCGAGGGATATTGCAGCTAGTTTGTATATGCTTATAATGTAGGGCAATGATAGTATCTTGGAAATCCACTTTTCTTCTCTAAAAGCATAATCTAAGACTTTAAATTTCTTTAAGAAAGAGTGCTGGCTAGGCTCAAAGGATGGAAGTCAAAATTGTTATCCCGTGTAGGACGAATGACCCCAGTGAAATCTATGATTCAGAGGATCCCGTCCTATGTTATGTCTACATTTAAGATTCTTCTTGCTATATGTGAGGATCTTGATGTGGTGGTTCATCGATTTTGGTGGACTGGTTCCTCAGAATGCAGTAAATGTCATGCAATAATTGCTTGGAAGGAGATTTGCAAACTAAAAAGTTGTAGGGGTCTGGGGATAAGACGCTTACAGGACATGAATCTCGCTCTGCTTGTTAGGCTCAATTGGAACTTAGTCTCTAGGAAAGAGGCGCTCTAGGGTTCAGCCTTGCAATCAAAATATTGCCATTCTGTGGATATTTGGTGTGTGGAAGGGAATGGTTCAGATTCTTATGTGTGGGAGAGTATTTTGCAATCAAGGGATCTCCTTCTCAAAAGGTGTGCCTCCATAATCTGGTTCAGTAAGGGTGGCAATTCGGGTTAGCAGGTCATGTTCGTGTCGTATTGACCCAATTAGTTAACACGAATAGGCCTGACACAAACACGACTTGTTTATTAATCATGTCGAAATATAAAACTCAAACACAACCTGTATATTAGCGGGTTGACACGACATGACATGAATAACCCGTTTATTAAACAAGTTATAAACGTGTTGTGTCAACCTATTGATTACCTATCAACCCACTTATAAAATGGGTGATAAATGAGTTGTGTTAACCTATTTTTGAACATGTTTATAAAATGGGTAATAAACGGGTTGTGTATTCGTGTTACTCAAATATGACACGTTTAATAAATGGGTTATGACAGGTCAACCTGAAAATGACACGTTATTTAATCGTGTTTCACGGGTTCGACCAGATTTTAACTCAAACCTATTTATGATAAACTCAAACCCGCTAATTTCGTGCGGGTTTTAAGTCGGGTCGTCGTGTCGCTACCTAGATTGCCAGCCCGCCCTATAGGTTCGGCAATAGTGTTGACCTTGGGAATCATCCTTGGGTGGCTTGGGGACCAAGAGATGTGCGAAAGGCTCCTTTTAGCCTAACAAACAACCTTCCCACCTCTCGCTCTTTATTTCAACACTCGCTTTTAGAGCGAACATGTTGTGCGAACTGCTTTTGATATGCAGGTGGCATATCGGATCTTGAATATTGTCCCTCTATTATTTCCAAGAAAAGATAAAGTGGTGTGGATTGGTCCCGGCTTAAATGGTTTCTCCGTCAAATGTGTTAGCCTTAATCCTTAAACCCACATATCAAGAATCATCACTGTAAATTATTAAGAAAATAAATTAGAACAAATATTAGTTTTCATTAGTGCAGTTTTATGTCTCGTTCATTTCACCGATTCAAGTTTTTAGTTCTAGGTTTCTACAGTCAAAAGCTCTCAAAAAATGTCACATCTAACTTTTTCTGCTACAGTAAAAAGCTCTCAGAAAATGTCACATCTCAACTCAAATCCGCAAAGCGAACAAGGCTTTAATCTCTAACAAAAAGTCTCTTCAACCATGTGTTATTAGAATTATTGCCTTCCTCAGTCAAATCACCATATTTCTAAATGAGTGTTTTCTCTCTTGATGAGAAAGAGTGAAAACCTATCATATGATTTGACGTATTAAGAACCATACCATAAATTTCTTAATATATTGTCCCATTTGACACCCACTAACCTAATTAAATCAATATTTGGTATACACCTATTTAGTCTATTCCTAATTAAAAAAACTTATTAAACTTTCCTAAATTTTCCACTTAATTTGTCCAATCAATTTAAATAGTAATAACATAATTGTCAATTAATATGTTGCCCATAATAAATAATAGAAAATAAAATTTCCTAACAAAAAGTGTTTATTGGGTAGCAAATGCAGACATGTTCTCTAAACATGAGTGCTGGAAAACTCTTTGGAAGGCACCTCTTCATGAAATATAGAGACCGTATTTAGATTGATCCCGTTTTTCAAACAAGAAAAAATGAAAATATTTTCTAAATAGCATTTGGTGCAATAAAGAGAAAAAATAGAAATGAAAATACTTTTTTACTTTAATGTAAAATGAAAAAGAAATAAAAAATAACTTTTAGTCATTTTTTATTTTTTTATTTTCGTTCCCTCCTCTCGATAGCAGAGAGAGACATTCATAAATTTTTTTATACTGAAAATAATAACTTAATAAAATTATCAAACGCATTTTTAAAAATAATTTCTGTTTGAGATTAAAAACGTTTTTATTTTTATTTTCATACAAAAAAATAAAATTATTTTAGAATGAGTTCTAAACACATTCAAAAAATTTTCATACAGAGACTAGCAATGGATTCTCTGCCTACTAGGGATGAGATGTATTGGGTGGAGAATGAGCATAGTATAACATGTCTTTTGTGTGACGAGCATCTACAGGCGATGTGCCATTTTTTTGCATAAAGCAGGGTCATTAAGCGTGCGTTTGGTTCCTAGATTCAAATCCCTGATTCGAATCATGATTCATGATCGCTACAGTATTTTCTCTCACAAAAAATACACGTAAATCGAAAATGGTTCAAATCACATGATTTGAATCTATAAACCAAACAGACCCAGTATATCTGGTTTGCGAGCAAGTGGTCAATTCATTGGTATGGAATCGAGATAGCATCGAGTAGTGATCTCTTTGGGTGGCTTTTAAAATTTTCTTCTGAGTTTAGGTTCAATGTGTCTAATCGTGATGAATTTATCCACTTTGGTGCTCTTTGCTGGGATCAAGTTTGGAGGGCAAAGAGTTTAGGCCTTATTTATTTTATTTATTTGAGTTTTTTATTTTAAATTTTTATAGTTAAAAATTTTTATAAAATGTTACATTTATTTTTTTTTTTTTACAGTTAAAAATTTAAAAAAATATAACATTTCAACTTGAATTAAAAACACAAAACTCTAAAAACTCATTTAGTTTATTAATTCGAATTTTTAATTTAAATTGAGATATAATTTTATGTGAGAATTTTTTACTGTAATAAAAAAATTAAATGTGACTGTTTTTAAAAATTTTTTACTATAATAAAATTTAAATTAATAAAATAAATAAAATTTTAAAAATTATTTCATTTTAATTTAAATTAAAAACTCAAATCTACTGTACGAATAACACGTTGCATGCTGAGATCAATCATGTTCAGGCTCCGATAGACGTGTGGCTATGTGAATAGTGTGCAGCCCTCTCTCTCTCTCTTAGGCGTCATTCTGTTGTTCCTCTGGCCCTGTCTTCTGATTTGCAGAGACCGTGCGAGGAGGAGGGTCAGAATTCCTATGTGTCGACGGTGGACGCGGCGTGGAAGGAGGGCAAAAGCGTCAACAGGCGTTGTTTGCTGGAAAGGGGGAGAAGTGATACATCTTCGTTGTCTTCAAATTTCTTGTTTCTCCGCTCTTCATGCTGAGCTCTCAGCCATCAAGGAGGCTCTTCAGAGAGGGCAGGGCGGAAGGAGGTATCAATTTATAGTGACTCCAAATTAGGGATAGACTGCTTGAACGATATTATTGTCTGTCCAGAGCGGTGGTGTCTTTCAACTGTTGATTTTAATCGTAGTTTAGCTTCTAGATTTACTTATGTTTCCTTCAAGTGGATCTCCAGGAACCAAAGTGCTCATTATTTTTGTAATTGGGCTCGGCAGTCTTCAGCCTCTGGGTGGCCCCTGTTGTGGTCACCGCTTGCGTTGTTTTATTGAAGCACTTTTTCGGATTAAAAAAAAAAAAGGGATAGTTTGAGACTTGTGGAAGTAAAAACTATGAACTCAAACCCACTGGCACAAAAAACCAAAAAGACACGGACAAAGGCCCTTTTTTTCTTCTTGTTTTCTTTTGCAGCATTTACTTGGTTAGTAAACTAAGGCAAAGTAAACTAATGTGGTTAAGGTTTTAATGGAAACTGACTTGTTTTAAGTGATGCTATTTACAAAAATATCTGCGGAATAAAGTAGTAGAAAGCAAAAGCAGTGCCTCGGGTTGTGTGATGGAAAATTGGGTTGGGAACGGGTCAACCGAGATACGTGGGTTTGTTGAAACTAAAAAAAATAAATTCAACTCGAATTATAATTTTATTTAAATTAATATTTTTTTTGTAAAATTTAAATTTAAATTTAAATTTAAACTCGATTTTGAAATTAAATTTGAGTTTAAGAGGTTATTTTTTTAGAGTATAATTTAAGTGTAGTTTTTAAGTTGAATTTGAGTTATAACTTGAGTTAAAATTATAACTTAAATAAAGTTGAGAAAAATTGAATAAAATTAAAATTTAAAAGAACATAAACTTAAATAAAGTTAAAACTTGAGTTGTCTTTTTTTAAGTTTTTTGGACGAAAGAACAACCCTTAAATTTCTCTTTAATTCGAGTTCATAAATTCGAACTCAAGTTAATTAACATTATTTTTTTATTCTTAAAAATATCATAACTTTCCTGTTTTAATTCTGATTGAGATGATTTATTTTCTATGAATTCACAACGAAAATACGAATAAAACCTCACCTATATATCCTATTAAAATTTTTCATCACCATTGAATTTTTATTAAAATACTATTTAAATATAAACTTAAATTTTGATCCATCTAAACACAAACTCAATGCATCGTTCACTTCGCAGATTCGAGTTTTTAATTCGAGTTGAGATGTGATATTTTTTGAGAGCTTTTCACTATAGCAAAAAAAAAAATTAGATGTGACATTTTTTGAGAGCTTTTTACTATAAAAATTTAAAACTGAAAACTTAAATCGGTGAAGTAAACGAGACCAAAAAGATTCTTAATTCAAATCATAATTTAAATATGTACATCTAAACACAAACTCAAATTACAACTTCAATTCAACTTATAATTCAAATTCAATTTAAAATTATCATTTAAATTACCCTATCTTAAAAATACAAAAAAACAACCCCTCGTGTTTTGGCCTTGCGTGCCTGGACGTGTCGCTGTTTCCTGTCGGCTATGCCTACTTGTCTGCATTTTCCACTACACCATTTTGTTTCATTTTGAATTTTTTTTTTTTTTTTTTTTTTCTAAATTGTTTCATTTTGATTTGATATTCCACGGCTCTGTAATTTTTTTTTTTTGGTAGAAGATAATCCGTCCGGCTTATCGCCACTTTTGGTTTTCAAATTATATTTGGAAAACTTGTGTATTTCTTGGTAGAATGGAAAAAATATCTATTACAACTTACAAGACAATTACAAAACAATGTTTAAAAAAAAAAGAGAAAAATTACAAAAACTGACATCTTTCCTAGAATTCTACTCTTTTATACACTATCCTTTTAATAATAATTTATCAAATTATAAATAATAATTTATTAAATTTTAAATAATAATCTGTTAAATTATACCCAACCAGCAAATAAAAACCCGCCGCTAATAATATATCAAATTATCAATAATATTATGTCAAATTACTTCTTCTAAAAAGATAAAATTTAATAGACTAATATTAAGACTTAAAAATTCTTAATAATACCATTTTAAGAGATGTTTGTCAAAAATTAAAAAAAAAAAAAAAAAAAAAAAAAAGATAACAAGGGCAAATATTGCTCAGGCAACACAGTGGATGGAAAGCATGACGAGGAGTTTTCACAATTCCTGCAATTCTCTGTTTTCTTCCTCTTCCCAAATTCTTTATTCGATCTAATATTTCTGTTTCGTAATAAATACTTTGATTAGCAGTTTTGAACGCAAGCTACATTTGAAAGTGAACTATATGAATGACGAAGAATATCAAATATAATTTAAAGCTAAAACGAATATTTAAATTTCAAACCATTTGACTTGTGCGTGTTTTCTCAACGCGTACAACTGCATATAAATGACTTCTCAATAAGACATTTTATGTACGCCATTCACAAAGACAGATCCTTAGGGCGTTCAAAATTTAAAACCGCATCAAAAATCTATGAGAAACAATACATGATAATACAATGATATAATGCACTTAAAAAAAAAAAAAAATGATACAATGCAGTGAACATCCTAGTGGCTATCAAAACAGAACCCAAGAACTCCAAGGGTGGAAATTGACAAAAGTAACTCGCATTGAGCAAATCCAGAAAAAAAAAATAATATAAAATAAAAGGTCATCCCTTTTTTTCTCAAAAATAAAAGATCATCCCTTATTATTTTATTTTGCATTTTTTGCTGGGATTCCGAGAAAAAGACTTTTCAGGGAGGAAAGAAATCACGGTATTCACAATTTCACACCAAACAACAGCCAAGTTCAAAAATCAAGAAATCCAATCCTGCAAAACGAATTGAAGCTCCAGAAACAAGACTAGCTACACATAGATTAAAAACTTCGTGATTCAAAGGTGCATGAAGATTCAAATTCATCACCTGAGAGTTTAGACTTACCAACAAGTCAAACAAACAAGATTTCGAATGTCAACCGCAGAATATAAAACCTACCAAGCACTACAATAAAACTTTGTCACGCTACATGGACCGTGATTTTTCCCTTGTAAATGGCAGTGGCGACGGGCTGCATTTCAGCAAAACAAGTAGGGTTAAGCTGCCTGTAATTGCAGTGTCTTTATAATTATAGCCAATTTAAGAATCAAATTAAAAAGAGAGTTGTTAATGGGTTCTATTTTCTTCTGATGTTTCCTCAAGAGAAAAGGGTTTCATTATACGTACTAATAGTTGTATTTCCTTGTTGATCTATATAAACGACTAAGTAAAAGGCGAAACTAACCAAAGAAAAGGATAAAATAAAAAATAAAAAATGACCGCAGCATGCAGATACAAGTGGCCACTCTCTCACCTGTCATATCTACCATCATCTGGACTTGTAGCTCTATCATAACTGGGACTTCCTCTCGGTTGAGGTCTGGAATTTGGATGAGATCCACGGCCATAATCAGGACTAGTCCTATCTCTAAGGTGTGGACTACGGGATCGCCCACGGCCACGATCATAGCCTCTATCAGGAGATATATCACGACCTCTCTGATCAGGACTGTGCCCATTTCTTCTATCATCATCATCACGAACAGCATATTCAACGGAAATAACTCGATCCATTAACTTGCTGGAATTCAAAAATAGATTAAAAAGTCAAGATTTATATAATTGTCTATAAGAGAAGGCTGAAAGTTGCGCATTGAAAATAAAACCACAACAATATTTAAAATTAGGATTTTCTTTAAAAAAAAAAAATTAACAAGCATATTTCACTTTTGACATCCAAAATAGTGAAGCTGAGGGAAATGAGAAACTATGACCTAATACCTAAACCCTAAACGGAGCTATATAGAAGAAATTGCAACAGGAAAGTACAACCTCATGTTTGTTCCATCTAGCGCTTTGGTAGCTTCATCCTGCGATTCAAACTGAATGAACGCAAAGTTCCTTCTGATCCTTACATTTAGTATTTTCCCATATTGATCAAAGTGCCTCTCCAAATCTCTTGGCCTAGTATGAACTGGATCAAAATTAATGACAAACAAGGTTTTTGAAGGTTTAGTGTTAGCTGAAGATCTTGAATCTCCAGACCTTCTCCCACGTTCTTGCTGCAAGCCATAAATTGTATGGGATTAAACAATTATAAACTTCATGAAATAATCAAGTTATTGACCCTGAAGAAAAATAAAACTTTTCCTCATCATACATTTTCTACTAAGAGGCATGTCTCAAAATGCTTACCCCTAGAATCTAATATTTATGAAGACAGACATCATATTACTCTTTTAAATGAGTCAGCTCACTGCCGCAGCTGATAGATAAAGCAAGGGGGTCAAGGGGTGGAGGAGGAGAAGGTATCATTGACAAGACAACATTTCAGATTTCCACAGTATTTGTTTAGGAAACAATTCATGTCTCAGACCTTAAACATGATATTGATTGCTGTTAGTTATGTGTTTGTAGCTAGAGGATAAGGGCGATCACATGATGCTTGAACTGAAGCTAGTTCTAATAGATAATACTACTATCAATTTTTTTAAAAACCAACTACGGGATTGAACACAACAGTAAAAACTTATCCAGTTACCTTAGTCCACTCCACACGAAGTCGACGCCCTTTTCTACCAAATTCTGTCCTGTCAAGTCTTCTAATTGCATACTCAGCATCTCGCTCATCCTCCATATAGACAAAAGCAAATCCTATACGACCATAAAGTTTAGAAAATAGTGCAGGAAAACCAGTCACCTAAACATTATTTTCTACCAAAAACATTATGGGACAGGCATTCTTAAATATGAGGAAATCTAGACTTCTCAAAATGTACTCATGGGTAGTAACACAACACCTGCCACTGGCTGCAATATCATGATGTTACAATGTTGAAACATGTCGGAAATTGAACACTGAGCAAAAGTCATGAGGAATGAAAAAGCAATGGTCTGAGGGAATGTGGTATGGCAGGACTAGGGCAGATCAGACTAATCTTCTGGGAAAATACAAGAAGATGAAGCTTGGGCACATGCTAGAAAAGAAATGCAGAGAAGCACACCCATCCAAGAGGAACAAGGAAGTTCCAAGTAATCCTGCGCCAAAGAAATTGTTGAGTGTGGGGGTTTACATCGCATAAAAATCCTGTTTCTCTTAAGGGGAGACAATGTATACAGCCATTTAAAAAGAAATGTATAGAGAATAACTTATTGACCCTTTTGTAAATTAGCCGAGATACTTTTTCCTATAAACTACTCCGTGATTATTTCCATAATCTCTATGTTCAGAAGCAGAGAACACATTAGATATTTTAAATACACTCAAATGCTATGTCCAAGAGAACAAGTTAAAGCTTCTTTCGCATGGATAATCACATACCCTTTCCCACATCTATCAATAAAAGTGGGTGTGGGTTAAAACTTCTGTGAGCAATCCTCCCTAAAACTTCTGTGGGTCAAAACTTCTGTGAGCAATCCTCCCTAAAACGGCAAGTCATCAAATAATCTCTATTTGAAGTACTAGGGATCAATAATCATAAACCAGATCATTGTGGTTATAATTTGCTAATAGGCAGAAGGGTGACAAGGGTCAATAAGTTATGTCTCATATGAGTAAGTTTCAATGGTTGTACACAATATTTTTACTTTCAGAATCCCACTATGACTCAACATAAGATGAAATGCCCATGTTATTAAGCTCCAAAATGTTTCCAAGGCTTTCTGCAATTCTGCGTCATTTTCCCGGAACTTGTACTCTGAAATGCTTAGTTGCTGAAGCAATACGGGGAACCATAACAACTCCCTTCATCTGAAACTGAAAGCATCGATCCCAGAAGCTTTGCTAGACAACACGAACTTGAAAACCACCAATCCGTATAAGTTGAACAGGGCATATATAAGCTCAAAAACAACCTCTTTCAATTCGGATTTGCAAAGTGTTCAACTTAAGGCAGAAACCACAAAAAGAACTTTACAACAGCTCCGAAATCCACAAAGTAACAACTCCATTCAACAAAAACAAGATAACTAAAAACAAATCAACGGCGAATGAAACTTGAGCACCCAATGTGAACACCAGAACAAATAACATTGTCTTTATTAAGTCATGGAGAATTGAATTACTAGTAATGCAGTACCAAAATAACGAAATCATAAAAAATAACTTACCAGACTTCATATCCACCCTCTCAACCTTGCCATATCTCCTAAAAAGCCGCTCCAAGTCGTTCTGGCGCGAGTCAAACTCCAAGTTCCCGCAAAAGATTGGCCTCATTTTCTTCAATCTCTAAAAGGACAAGTCTTCCTCAAAACTTAAAAAACAAATACACAAGAGAGTCATTTCGAATACTATACTTTATCCACACTTTTTCATCGTTGCCCAGAATTTACTCACAGAAAATCATAAGGTTAAAGTCTCTTTATCCCCATTTTTTTCAATTTTCAAACTATTCATATATTTGCAAATTGCAACTAACCTTACGAAAAAAAAAAAAAATGAATCAAATTTGACAAACAGATCAAAAAAGATAATAATTAAGCATTTGATTACCAGAATAAATCGCGTATAACAACAATTAATTTAAGAAAAAAATCAACAGAGAAAAAGAAAGAGGACACAAATTGTTGAACCTAGAATAAATCAATTCAAGAAGGGGATCAAGCTAGATCTGTCCAGGAATCCAAGCTTTGTTACCTCAGGATTTCGCAGCGATCGGAAGATCAGAGAAACCCTAGGTCTGGCACTAGCAGGGACTAATCAGAGAAACGCGAATCCCGAGACGGCGCTTGGGCTTTCCTTTCTTTCTTTCTCAAAACCAACAAAAGTATTGGAATTAAAATATATTCGTATGGGTGGTGTTTGGTTGTCGAGTTGGCATACTTCACGCGGGAGAATAACAAGGGCAGGGGCTCCGTTTGGCTCACGCCGTCCAAAATGGTTCTATTTGTTTTGCGGGATTTTTTTTCCCCGGCGTTTATTTTTCTGATTTGAACTTTTTTTTCTCACTATGTTTATTTTTTATATTTATTTTTAATTTTAAATTATAATTTATAATATTTTATAGTATTTTTTCTTATAAAAAATATACGTAAAATAAAAATAATTTTTAAATTATAATTTTAAATACATAAATTAAACGTCTTATTTGAAACTTTCGATCAGAGTTGAAAAGAAAATATTATGGGCTCATTTTTAATTTGAGTTTAAATGTAATTTTATGTGATAATTTTTTACTTTAATAAAAAAATTAAATATGACTGTTTCTGAGAGCTTTTTATTATAATAAAACTTAAATTCTTAACTCAAATCGGTGAAATGAACAAGACCATAATTTAAAAGTTTGAGGTGAAAGAGAGAGGAAAATAAACAAAAGGGATGTTTTTTATTTTATCATATACGTTTATGATAATATAAGGGAGATTTAAGGTCCGTTTAGTTCACTGATTAGTGTTTTTAATTCGATATAAGATGTGTCCATATGTAAGAATTTTTTACTGTAATAAAAAATTAAATGTGACTATTTTTTAGAATTTTATATTGTAATAACACTCGAATTGATAAAATAAACGGGACCTTAAATTTAAAATCATGTAGTTTCAATCAAGTTTAAATTGAGAATTTAATTTGAATATTATATTAAATTTTGCATCAAACACTATTCCAACTTTCAGCATCATTTGAATTGGAATTTTCAATACAGATTGTTAAATTAAACAAGGAGTTATTTTTTTTTTCCCCCTTCTCAGGAGAACTAATTTAGAGAATAATTTTTTCTTTTTTGGGATAACTAATCAGGCTCCTCCATTTTAAATAGTTTTTTTTTTTTTTAAGAGAACTATAACGTCGATGTTAAATCCATTTTTAAGTGAAAATGTCAATGTCAATCATATTAAATGCTAAAATGATATTGTTAATGTGTTATTATACTTATAATTTATTAATAAAGTTAGTTTAAATGTTATATGCATGTTTTGCCATAATTAGTTTTGAAAATTGTAGAGCAAATTTCCTATTTTAAAATGCTATGAAAATTATAATATTATGACGATTAAATAAAAAAAAGTAAGTACATCAATTAAAAATAATTAAAAATAATCAAATGTAAAAATTTGAAATATGATTTTTTCTTTTCAAACATGATACTACTAGTATTTTTTACGTGGTGCCCACCAGGTGGGGCCGGTCTTTTGGCTATATTGTAATAATTTTTCTCAAGTATGACAAGACTTGGTTTATATGTTTTTTTTTTTTTTATTGTACTCCTCTAAGGTAAAAGTATTAAAAATAATGATTTTTAGTTCGTTGATTCGAGTTGTTAATTCAAGTTAAGATGTGATGTTATGTGAGAGCTTTTTACTGTAGCAAAAAAGTTAGATGTGACTGTTTCTGAGAGCTTTTTACTGTAGCAAAACTCGAATTCTAAACTCGAATCGGCGAAGTGAACGGGACCGATATGTTGGTTTATTACAAAGCGGAAAAGTAAAGAATACGTTCGAATGAGTTTTTACATGTCGGTTTAATTTTTTAATTTAAATTTTTAATTTGAGTTAAGATGTAATTTTATATAAAAAATTTTTATTATAATAAAAAATTAAATTTGACTGTTTTTAAATTTTTTTACTATAATAAAATTTAAATTAAATTTTAAATTTAAATCGGTAAAATAAAACGGAACCACAATATTTCTTAAAACCATATAACCATATAACCATTTATGTTGATATATAAAATAATTATCAAATAATTGTTCTCAACTATTAGATTAAAACCTCTAGATGATGAAACATTCTAGAACCATATGATCTTCCTTGTCATTCTTCTCTCATTAAATTAACTAGTGTGTAGAAACTGATTGATTCTCATGGAGTTATTTTCCATCCAATTGCTCGTGGCTTTGACTTTTTAATCTCTAAAGGTAAGGCCCCGTTCACTTCACCGATTCGAGTTTTTAGTTTTAAATTTTTACAGTAAAAAATTTTCAGAAAATATCACATTAAAATTTTTTGCTACAATAAAAAGCTCTCAAAAAATGTCACATCTCAACTCGAATCGAAAACTCGAATCCGCGAAGTGAACGAGACCTTCCTTTGATAAAAACAAAACCAAAAAAAAAAATTGATGAAATAAAAAACGTAGTTGAAATATAACTTGGATTGGGAAAAGCCCCAAACTCTACATACATGTGAAAATCGCACACTCCCTCCTTGAAGTGTAGGAGTGTGGCGCACACCATATGTCAAATTTTTTATTTCTCAATTTCCTTTGATAAAACAATCGTATATGTTAAATAACCAAGATCGAAGTGTAATTTGAAATTTATTAACATTTATTGCAACAATTTAAATAAATATTTTTCATAAGTAATTTAATTATTGTTGGGTTTGATAGATCTGGAGGGTGTGACATGTCATAGTGTTCGTGAAATATCCGCAAGTGCATAAAATCGTAAACAAGTAATAAAGAGTGAGTACAGAGTGTCGATACCGCGAGAATTGTGTCAATTATAATTAAGTATCAAAATTGGTCAACTCTAGAACTATTTGAGCAACTAAAAATAAAATAGAAAAAATAATAAAACAAAATATAAAAAAAGATTTAAATAAATAAGAAAATTATAGATGTTTGATTTTACCTAGCCGTCTATTATGCATTTTCAATGTCAACTTATCACTAATTAATTCTCCTAGTTTATAAGCCAATAATCCAAATTTATTTCAACTTCCTCTCCTGAGTGTCGAGTGAAAAAAAATCCCTAAATTTTGATTCCAATATCCCCATTCAAAATTAAGAAAATAAAAATTTATTATCCTATATGGTTATTTTAAAAAAAGAATTATAAGTCTCCCAAAATCTATAAAATCATAGATTACATTATCCAACAGTCACATTCAAAATCCCCTCTTCTGAGTGTCAGATTTTAAATATTAAATCATTTAAATCTATGGTCAGTAAATTAAAAACATTAAGAGCAGGATAATATAAATAAATTGAGTGAAAAATCTCCTAAAATAAATTAAATAATAAAAAGACATAAATATCAAGCCAAAGCTACATCGTTTCTCCGGATAAAATAAATTAGAACATAATTAAAATAAAAATAGAATAAATCAACCCCAAAATTTCTAGACAGAATTCCCCAAATTTTTCTTTTCGGCTCTTCCGATGGGGCTTTTTCTCCAAGTCTCTGCGTGAGGGAATGCTTCCAAGGGGTCTTTCTAATCCTGCTGGTGAAAGGCTATTATTTCCACGCCACACAAAGAAAGAGAAAGAATCCAATTTAAGGCTCTGTGCATTTTAACACGTGGCGGCAGTGGATTGGTGGAGCGCTGAAGCATGACTAGCGTAGAATTGGTGTGGAGGTGTGGTTTCCAATTTTGAATCTCGGAATATTCACGTTCTTTTGTCAAAAAAATTTAAAAAAAAAATTTAAGTTTTAATTTTATTTAAATTCACATTTTTTTAAATTTTAATTTTATTTAATTTTACTCAATTTTATTTAAATTTTAACTTCAACTCAAGTTATAACTCAAATTTAACTCAAAAATTACACTCAAGTTACATTTTAAAAGAATAATAACATATTTGAAATTGTTTTTATTTTTATTTTTCATTTTTAAAAAAATAAAAATAATTTTAAAATGACGTTTAATATAATTAAAAATAAAAAATAAAAATAAAAATAATTTTTAAATTTAGTATAACATAAAAGAAAAATAAAAAATAATTTTTTAATTTATCTATTTTTCAATTTTTTCACCAACTTTCCTGCACATTTGAGGAAACTAAAATTTATTTAAGGGGAAATAAAATAAACCAAACTAAAAATAAACAAGATTAAATAAAATTTCTAGGACTACAATTTCACCAGATTAATGTCATTCGAATTGATTTTACTCTCTAATTGATTAATTGTAATTTTAATTGAATTGTTAGTGAAGTGCACTAAACTCTCTACTTGCCTCTTCCAATAAAACAAGTAGATACATTTATACTAACTATACTCCTATAGTCCTATGAAGCATATAGTAGCATAAATTCATTAAGATAAGGCACTCATTATGACTGCACATGTAATTATATAGATATATTCATATTTTATATTCACATATATTATCCTGTTATTAAGTAAAAATTTAGAATCACTCTTCCATAATCATCAAAATTCCTATAATCACCTAATTGTTAGCCAAGTAATTAGGAGTATTAAATTCTTAAAAAATAGACAATATCAATTAATCAAGTAAAACTCAAATAAGAAAAAAAAAAAAAATAAAGCTGCACATGGATTAAATTGGTACAAGATAAGATTTTTTCTTACCCCGTCTCAAAATGTGCAGGTTGCACATATTTAGTCCTAACGATATTAGAAAATTTTTTCAACCCAATGATATTTGGGTTGGGTTGGGGCAAGACGGGTGGGTTGGGTTAGGTGGTCGGGTTTATCATTCAAAGAATTAAAGTTCAATCCAACATTCAAAATTCATCATCAAATATATTCGAGTAAATAAAATTCTAACGTTTAGAATCAGGAAAAATTATCTTATGAGAAATCTAAGAGCGACAATATACCGTTGGGAATAATGCAGTAAAAGACTACTCATAAAATAATACCAATCAATATATAATATAATGCAACAATCACATAAAAAGAGCTTGACAAGGGCTTAGTTTGGTAATGCTGTGGATTTTAAAAAAAGTGCTTTTAATTTGTCTTTGAAAAGAAAAGCAAATTATTTTAAGAAGTAGTGAGTGTTTGGTAAATTGTAATTATAGTAGTCATTTGTCTTTGGTTCCAAAATCAGTAAATAGCGTTTGGTAAATTTTGAGGTGGAATTGCTGTGGATATGTAAAATGACCAAAATAGACATGATATGAAATTTAAATATATATAATTATTTTTGGTATTTAAAAATACTTGTTTAACTTAAAAAAAAAAACATAATGTTATGATTTTAAATTTTTTTAACAATAAATTTATAATAATTCATTCTTTTTTTTTTTTCATTTCTTCATTCACAATATAATTACAACTAAAAATAGCATAAAGATAAATTGTCAATCTTGTTAACGCAATCAAATATCATAATTATCAATTTTGGTGGGATTCTTCTCAAAAATCTGTAAGAAACTCCGACGCTATGATTTTGTTGTTACAACTAAAAGAACAAAATACAATATGCACACACACACACGTAAATACAAACATATATATCCATCATACACAAAACATACTACAGTAGCTCTTTCTGTGTGAATAATTTGAATAAAACCTTTTCTTTCTCATTGGCATTGAAACAAAATTGGAAAACATATTTGCTGTCTCATTCTGTGCGTATTCTTGTGCTTATTTGCTCTTCAAAATTGAATTTCAGTGAACATGAGAGAGAGAGAGATGAAAAGAACTTGGTATTTATTTATGTACTATCGTGCCAACTAGAAATGGCAGACACAGACATCATAAACTTTGATCCCAGAATGTCTACTCCGATCAGAACAGAAATGGCAGCACTAAGAAGGACATATGTTCTATCAAAATGTCTACTCTAGTCTAATTCACTTGACTATACTACTAATAGCATGTCCAATCCGCATTCAAATTTTACAAGGAAACAGAAAATCAGAAACTTTTTGATTCCAGAATTATAACTCCTGTTGGTTTCTGCTAAAAATCTGAAGCTAGTAAATCAGCATTCTTCTTAGTTTGATGTTGCAGCAACAACCGAGCTCTCCTTCAGCTTATCAGCTTGCCCAAGCAGATTCTCAATCTACAAGAAAAATCAGAAAAGTTTCAATTTTATAGCAAGACAAATGAAAAGGGAATTTCCAATTTATAATATTAAAGTTCACAAAATAGCAATCTGAGCCTTCATAATCATCCAGCCTTTCTTTTCGTCCTTGGATTTAGCAACAGTGGATGTGCTTATGTCTGTCGGATTTCCCAAACGAGAACAACCATATTACATTAGAGAGGAGGAAAATAAATGTTTAAATGATGCAAATAAGTAAGAAGTATTCGACTGCTTACTCTTTTGAATTGCCAGTCCATTGAGTTTTAGAATCTCAGAAATCATGACAACAGTTGGAATAGCTGTATGAAGTAAGTGAAGAACTCAACCAGTTAATTATCTGACTTTTACAAACTTTGTCAATTCTCTCAAATCGTTTTCCTTCCGTTCCAATCTTTTTTCTACTTAGTTATATTATGTAACTAATATGGTCAGATTTAACTTGTTCACTTTTAAAGAACATAAAGAAATTGAAAATCCAGGAGTTAAAAAAAGAAGAAAAACATATCAATGTGCGACAAGAAAAAGAAGAGTCAAGAAATTGTACCCATCCCCAGAGCAGTGAGTTCAACATCATAATACTGCTTCATGTACTTCTGTAACAAAGATTACATTTGTTAATATAGAATATATGAAGAAAACCAATCAATCAAACAAGAATAAAAGCCCATTTCTATTTTTTCTCATATATATATAAAAGAAGAATCTACAACCAACAGATCTAATATATCAAGTTCCCATCAGAGAAAGAACTAAATTCACCCATGAACTAAATTTACAGAATTTATCATTACAAGTTAATTACAACCCAGAACGATCAAACAAGACTATAATATTGAATGCATGAGAAAGTGGTTATTATATTACAGAAGAAACAACAGAAAAGAAATATGCATTACAGTCCTGAAAAGTTAAAAAGAATCACAGTCAACAGATCGTATGTTTTGCAGAAATACAATTATAATAATGAACTAAAGTTCTTGATGATTCAAGAAAATCGAAACTTCAAAAAGGAAAAATAAAAAGAGAAACTCAGCCAAACGAAAAAGAAACTCGAAGAACTTCTTAACGTGCTCGGAATCGAAGCAAAAACAGAAAATTAAACCAAAAATCCTAATAAATCCCCGAGACTTTTCTCAAAAATTAAGTAAGATTCAAGATTGTGAGCTAAAACCAGATCCGGTATCAGCCAGCAACGAACATAGAGTTTGGGGACTCCGCCGCGACAATCGCAGGAGATAAATGGAGAGAGGGAGTCCGAGAGAGAAGAAAGATAAACGGAAGGAGAGGGCTTTGGCTGAGAGAGCGAAGGCTGAGGCGAGAGAGCACGAGAGGAGGCTGAGAGGCTGAGAGTTTCAGGTGCGGCTGAGGCAGAGAGCACGAAGAGAGTTTCAGAATGATAAGTTTTCAGGGTTATTTTGGGAATAATAAAAATTTTGTTAATGAAACCCTTCAGCTTCCCGCACAAGCTGCTTCTGATTTCAGCTTAAAAATAACTTTTAGATTCTCTCAGAATCTGTTTTTATGTATTTACCAAACACTTTTTTTAGCTTCAGCTGAAAAAAAAAGTGCTTTTAACTTTCTAAAAGCTCTACCAAACGGAGCCTAGATTTATATGAAAGTTGACAATAAAATATATTGATAAAAAGAAGAAATATGATAAAAAAAATTATTTACTCAAATGTATAAAACTTACAAACCATTGGAGAATCAAAAATCCAAATAAGTTCACTACACATATAGGATCATCTCTAGCCTCACCTAAATACTCTAGCCTAGCTTGCACATAATTCTCATAAAATTCTAAAAAGAAAGTATGAGAATAAGAACAATAAAATAAGAGAAAATGTGTGAGAATTTAAACTCTAAAAATCCAACCAACAATCACCTTGACAATGGCCCTATTTATAGAGTTTCTAAAATGCTAAGAAAAACTAGGAAAAATGGACCAACACATGGCTTAAACGGGGGAGAAAAAACCATCACAAACGTGGACACGTGTCGCGCTACGATAGGCAGAGAGGAGTAAATGGTCGACATCTGGGTCCCATATGGACACGTGGCGCAAGCTAATTCGCTCGCAGGAGAAGACGTGCTGTACTGGCTGGGCCCACGTGGAGAAACTTGACCCGCGCGGGAGAGGAAGTCGTGCGGAGAGGGGAATCGTGAGCGCAACGTGCGCTTGCTGGAGTGGGGAAGCAACTGCACATGGGACATGTGGCGCGACGTGGTTGGAGGGCTTCTGTACACGGGACCCACGTGGAGAGGAAAGAAAATCCGGGTGACGCGCGCGTGGAGGAGACTCGTGCAGGGGAGCGGGCGGTGCGCGCCAAGCGCGCGTACGTGGGGGAGCAGCTGGACCCCACTGGACGCGTGGTGAGGTCTAGCTGGAGCGAAGCTGGGTCCCACGACCTACGGTGCGGCAATGGTCGACACGTGGCGCTGGGTTGGCTTGCGGCTTCTCGGCTCGGCTCGGCTAGCTGATGGGCTGATGGGCTTTGGTCCGAATCGGGCTTTTCTTGGGCTCAACTTTTGGGTTTTGCTTGGTAAACTAGCCCAAATCTAATTGTTTTCTTCAAAAACCTGAAAAAATGAAATAAATCCAATTAAAATTAAATCCTCTAAATTTAGGAATATTTGAAATTAAATCACAAATTTGATAAAATAATTTGACAATTATGAACATTAAAAGTGCAAATTGTGCACTTATCAACTGTCATCATCTGAAGAAGGCAGATCAAGAGCGTCTAGGTCAACTCGTTCTGGACGATCAATCGTAGGTAATTGGATGTTGGGCTGCAATTTAGACACCAACTCTAACATCTTCACCTGATTGTCATAAATCTTCATTTGTTCCCGGTACGATTTCTTTAAATAATGACTCACACGTGGGTCAGGTTAAGCTGATGATGTTGTGCCTGAGAATGAACCAGCAGATGAAGGAGAAGCCCCGGAGTAATGCTTTTGGGAGAGCGTCAGACCCACTCCTATCTTATGTCCTCTACGCATGCCAAGAACTTGCTACAAAACCTCATGCTCGTCAAGGGGGTCTAGTCGAGCTTGAAGTAGTCTGTGTTCTCTATGTTTGTCTCTCCTCTTTCAGGGTGTTCTACATAATAAGACATTATAATTGTTTTTACGTGTTATAAAATCACTATTTCAGTATAAAAAAATTTAATATGAAAAGTAAAAATACTTACGAAAGTCTGTTCCGCTTGGGTATTAACCCAAGAGGCCTCGTGACGATGCATGTCCACCCAATTGTCTATAATAGACATCAGCTCTTGGGTCTCCGCACTGGTCTGTCAAATAAATTACATTTGTTAAAATTCTTAAATTCTAACTAAATTTCGGTAGCATAACGACTTATTTTTCATATGATTCAAAAATCAAAACCTGTAAAAAACAACTTTAAAAGATTTCAGCACACCATAGCTGCAAGATGTGCTACCCAGAACAAGAATCACAAACATATAAATACGATAATGAAGTCAAAAAATAAGTATTAACCTTCTTATTGCGATGTTGAGAGTACGATATCCGACCATGTAAGCTTGGATACTTTTGGTTGTTGCGATTAGTTTTATTTGTCTATGATATTTTCTGTTTTTGATTAACTATAATAAGTAATAGTTACTTGAAATTATGTATAAAAAATCATCAAGTTCTAACAAATCTATAATTACTTGAAATTTGTCGCTAGAGAACCTATCGCAACAACGATCCCAATGAAGTTAATTTCTCATGTTACTTGGGAGACTTTCTCTACCATAGCGTTTGTAGTGGTGGTGCAAGGAACTTTTCCAGTCCTTGTAGCACTTTGCTGCCTCCCTATTAACAACGAACCTCAAAATATTATTCTTGTAGTAGTAGTCCACATTAAACCAGTCCTTGTAGAACAGTTTCACATCGTTAAAATGCATTGTTAACTTTAGTATAAACTATACAAATTATTGCATAAAAAAATACCAGCATCCGGTTCTGAATTGTCTTCTTGTCCACGTCGCTAATGTCCTTCCAAGCATCGTGGAAGGGCTCGCATATGTCCCTGGTATGAATACCAACCGCACTATCAAACCAGACACCATATTTACCAAGCGCCTTCTAAGTACCTTCCGCCTCATCAAATTCTATTGTGATTTTTCCGTCTTGAAGGACCTTTTAGGCGATTTCATAACCTTTTGCCCCACCTCGACCTCTATGTTGTCGAGTTTCAGGTGCTGTAAGCATATGTAGGCTCCGTTCATTTCGCTTATTCGAGTTTAGAATTCGAGTTTTGCTACAGTAAAAAGCTCTCACAAACAATCACATCTAACTTTTTTGCTACAGTAAAAAGCTCTCACATAAAATTAAATCTCAACTCGAATCAGCGAAGTGAACAGACCCGTAAGCATTCCAAATCAACCTGTACTATTACATTTATTTACTATATGATAGAACGGGAAAAAAATTCAGAATAACATACTAGATTCACAGAATGCGGGGACTCTGTAAGGACCGGGAGGGGGCTACGCTCCCCCTGAAGATCTAGTGCAAGTCGCTACCGTATCAGCCATCAATGTCTGTGAACAAATTCATATTAATAACAATATTTATAAATTCACTGAAGATTATAATATTAAAACGAAATCTGAGAAAAATGACAAAGATTACTATTCTGTAGTTCTACTCATCGTCGCTGCTACATTGTTAATTGTCACCATCATCATTTATGTCATCATGTCTTCAGATTCAATGACTTCCTCTTCAACGTACTCCTCTAATGTTTCATCGTCTTCATCATTAATAAAATCATCAACTACGGGAGACTTATCTTTCATAATTGCATCAACATTGGAGGTAACAACATTAGACGATACATCATCTGATTCAATACAAATGAGTCAATCTCTTGTAGTTCCACTACTAACTCAATATTTGTAGACTCTGTATCCTGGACAATCATCACATCATCAATGTTAGTTTCTGAAATGTCCCAAATATGTCGATGTCTAAAGTGTTCTACAACCTTCCAGTTTGGACTGTTAAATAAATCGTCTACCATAGCTGTAAGATGTGCCACCCAAAACAAGAATCATAAACATATACTAAATTTCAACAATATAAGAAAATCATAATTCAAATGTTGTCATCATAATCCCGAATTAATATAACCAAAGACTACTGTAATTTTAAACTAAATAAATATAAAAAAAACTTACAAAGTTCAAACCCACTAAATGGGGGCTGAAAATAGCAGGATTATGTCGGAGGAACCGTGCAAACAAGGACGAAGGTGAAAAATCAAACGCCTACTGAAACACCTACATCAAATTAAAACATCAAACATAATTTTTAAACACCAAAATTAACATTTTATTAACATCTAGAGTAACATATTGAAACAATTCTTAATTAATCAATGTAAGTTTAAATTTTCACATTCTCGGAACCATAAAAAATGACTAAATTCGAACAAAATTTCCAAAGAAAATCTCTCATATTCAACTCCTAGAGCATCTAAACTCTCGAAACTCAATCAAAACACATATTCAATCCTAAGTCAATCTGTTTTCTTCTTCCATTTTCTCGGTAACGAAACAAAAATTAGAAAAAAAAAAAAATGAGAAAACCCACCTCTGTGCAATCCTGGCGGGGGCAAGGCAGCGGGAGCGGGGCGCCGGGAGCGGCAGGAAAGGGAAAGAAGAGAGATGGGATAGGAAGAGAGAGAGAGAGAGAGAGAGAGAGAGAGAGAGAGAGAGAAACGGAAGAGAGACAAGGGGAGAGAGGGAAGGGAGGGCAATGAAATACAAAGGGCAAGGAAGCAAGGCAGGAGAAGGGAAGAAGAGAGAAGGAATCGAAAGAGAGAGAGAATGAAGGGAAGAGAGACAAGGGGAGAGAGAGAAGGGAAGAAAGACAAGGGGAGGCTGGCGGCGGGGGTGGTGGCGACGGGAAGAGGAGGCAGAGAGAGAGATTTTGCAGGAGAGAGAGAGAGAGAGCATCGGGGGAAAATGAAGAAGAAGAAGATAAGATATATTAGGTCAGATTTATTTGCGATGACATTGTCGTCGTAAATAAATTTAAAAGGTCGTCGCAAATAATAAACAACTGTTAAGTATTTGCGACGACATTATCTCGCCGCAAATAATTTTAAAGTCATCGCAAATAATTATTTTTTCCCGCCCTAGTTTTTCGTAAAATAAGATTATTTGCGACGACAAAGAAACAATATCGTCGCAAATAATGTAAACTATTTGTGACGACAAATGTCGTCGCAAATAGTTAGAGATTTGCGACGACTCATCGTTGCAAAAAAATGGATTACCTTGGCGCCAAAAATCTGCATCATTGAAATTTGCACGCCAATATTATTTGCGACGACATTGAAATTATTAGCGACGACATGGTTATTTTATTTAACATGAAGTAATTGAGGCGACATGTCGTCACAAATATGATAGTATTTGCGATGACAAATGTCGTCGCAAAAAAAGTCGTCACAAATGGCCTTTATTGTTGTAGTGTTATATTGCCAAAATACAAATTTAGATCTTATACTTAGAACAGTTACCACTACTTTTATAAGTTTGGCGAACTATTTGCAACAATATGAACGTTAAGTTCGTTTTTATTTTTATTTTTTTTCCTTTTTCATTTTCTTGTTTGGGAAACAAACGAGCTGATCATCAGTGAGTAATTAATTTGTATCACTGTAGATGTCTTCATCTATTTATTTACATACATCCCAAAGCACGCATGGAGGTATAAAATAATACTTCATAATTAATTAGACTTTAGCCCTTTGTCGTACATATATACAAACAACTTTGGTCATTATAAATCTCTCCTTTATTCTTTCCATCCATCAACTATCTCTCCCTCTCTCTTTTTCTGTACATTAGTTCTTGGAAGTTTTTCGCCCTTTTTCTTTGAAGAGCTTGATATATCACTCCGAACAGCAAATCAGCTCTCACGCTCTCTGATCTATACGGTTGACCACTTCTCAAACCGTATTAATGTGTGTAAATATGCCTTGAGGAGTGCTTATAAATACAGATTACAGGCTCTCTTTCGAATACTAATCTATTTTTTTGACATGTGTCATTCTACTTTTTTAAACAAACAAACTTAACAATGAACCATTTCTTTTAATTATAATTACAAGAGTGCCACTTTCTCTTCAATCTCATAGTTTTTAATGTTGGAACTATTTACAAATGCTTGTGTTTACTTTTTTTTTTTTCACTTATTATTTAAAAGATTAAAACCTTATTTTTTCACCTATTATTTACAACATTACACTTCAGTTTTATGCAAACATTGAAAACTCCAAAGCCGATTAATATTAAATTAAAACAAGTTTTTTTTTTTTTTACTAATATGTATAAAGAAAACGTTATAATTAATTACTTATATATATACATACATATGTATATGATATATAAATATAATATATAACATATATATGTAATCGTAACTGCGGTTTTTCTCTTACGTTATATATATATATATATATATATTATATGACGTAGATATACAAACATATATGTATATATATATATATATTTAATCTGTAAACTACGAGCATAATACGTAATATAATTGATTTATACTATATGTATATGTTATCTATACATACAAATATACCTTTTTTTTGTTCTTTTGAAAGACATAAATATACCTTTTGTTATTGTTATACAACAGATACATGCTCCTTAAAAACAAAAAAAAAAAAAACAAAAAACAAAAACAAAAAAAAAAAAAAGGTGCACAAAGTAAATGTGACTGTAATTCTAGGCTTAGTTCATAAAGTTTGTTTATAGTTAAAAGAATTGGCTTGTTATCATGTTTTTTTTTTTTAATAAAATGGGATGACACACGACAAGAAAATAAACTAACATTTGAAAGAGAGTCTGCAATGGAGCCTGTATTTAGCACTCCTTTATACCTTCGATGCAACGCCTAAAAGATTCCCATTTTTGGACTACTGCGGACCTAGCATTTTGAACAGTACATTCTCGCTATTTATTAAATTTGTTTTTCAAAAAACAAAAATGTAACGCTTACCATTTCTTTTAATACAACACGAGGTCACTTTTTTCAATTGATAGTGTCACCATCACTTGATGATGACAATAAGGAGCTACTGAAAGTTGGAGGTACCACCACAGAAGAAGAAACCCTAAACCTCTTACTTACCAAACCCTCACAGCTTCCACTACATACACTCACCTCGGGGCTATCCATATTCCACCCCATTATCGGATTCAGCTCCCTAAACCCCTCACCGACGTCCTCCGATCCGTCGGAATCAAACCGCCCGAACCCCGCCAACTCTGCGCTAGAATCGGAGATGCTCGAGGCCTCCCAAGAAGGCGATGAAGACGACGTCGTATCCACATGTGAAGGCACGACAATACTAGGCTGAACCGCTAATTTCTCTATGTTAGGCCTCATGTCAATCATGGGGTTTTGGTATTGGTGATGATTATTAGAGTGGTATTTCTTGAAATGGAATATACTCGCGAAAGTGAAGTGATCACTGACCCTACTCTTGGACGTTGACTTGTTATTGATCTCGTTTGACCTAGCCATGATGTTGTGTAGATTTTTGCTCAGCTTGGCCTTCAACGAAGAGAAGCTCATGAGGCTGTGCCGGCCGTCGCTTTGGCACGAGACCAACGGGCTCGTATCGGCGCAAACCGGCGGCACTGCAAAGTTGGTCCGGGCATTTTCGCCACGCAGGGCTCGGGCGGCTTCGTCGTAGGCTCTTGCGGCTTCCTCTGGGGTGTCGTATGTCCCCAGCCATAGCCTTACTCGTTGCGACGAGTCCTTAATCTCGGCCACCCATCTCCCAGATGGCCTCTGCCGGACTCCGACAAACCTTCTGGCTGCGGGCCGGCGCGGTTGGTGCGTCGTGGTAGTGGTTGCAGTGAATGTTGCCGTTGTTGTGGCTTCTGGTCCTGCCATTATAAATATCACTGAGAGTTTTTGATATTGAAAACTAGGGCTTAATTCGGTTTGTTTTACCGATTTGTATTGGTAGTGAGAGAAAAGTAGTACACTTAAAGTAGTAGGATATGAAGAATGTGGTTTGGAATTGGCTCTATATATATACCACGTATATAAATATATATGTGTGTGTTTGTTTGTTTATGTATGTAATATAAAGCTAAGAGTCCGTTTGGTAAAAGAATTCAAATCATGATTTAAATTATAGTTCATGATTTACTATAATATTTCCTCTAAAAAAAATACATGTAAATCGACAATGATTTTGAATTTCTTTACCAAACACACGTTAAGACTAAGTTGCTTCCCAATAAGTACTGATGAGCGCATAGCATGTAGGCATATATATACCATCTTTACTCCTTTATTTATTTATTTTTTTGAGAAAACCATTTTTACAATTATGTATGTTGTTTGTTGTTTTCCTATGGACATTTTTCAATACTTAAACCGTGTGCATGGCGTATTGAAACTTGCTTGCTCTTGGCTTGGTAAAATTTATGCCATTACGCAGGAGTAAAAAATAAAATAAAATAAAAGAAAAAGAAGCAAACCATTTTCCCTTTATTTTCAGAAAGTCCTTGTTCAATAAATAGAACAATAAAACCTTATTACCTATTTATTGGATTAGGAATTAGGAATTGTAGAATTAGGAATTTAGCTGAACTTTCAAATAGTCTGACCAAGTTAACAATACAACTAAAATAAGTAAATTAATATGTAAAAATAGGTATAAATCTTATTTATTTTACAAATTTAAATTTTTTATTATAAATTTTTATAATAAAAAATTTTAAAAAAATATTACATTTAATTTTTTTTATTATATTAAAATTTTAAATTTAAAAGAAAGCGTATTAATTAGAAAGCCGTTGCCCAATCAATCAAAGCTTACATTATAGCTGAACAAAACACCAGAGCAATACTGCAAAAGTGCATAGAGAAGCCGACAAAAATGAGGCGGTCCGTAGTTTTGTCTGGTTGTAAATGATTGACAGATTTTAGACGTTGTGTAGAAATTTTAAAATCCGGCGGAAAAATTAGTTTAGTTGTAATTTTGTGTGACGTAGAATTTACCATTGGAATTTTATATGCAGTACTTTGTGGAATAGCATCTGAATTGTGGGCTCCACGACTTTGTACCGTGTCGTTTCTGCTGGTTGTACTTTTCCTGACTGTAATACCCCTCATTAGAAATCGGTTCATTACTTGATGAACCATGTTTTTGTTTGTTAATGAGATTAATGGGTCATTTGTGAAGTTTTGTCCTAATCTTCTTACGCGGTGGCATTTGGATTACGATATGCTCATCCAAATGCGGCTTCAGATTCCATTATTTTCATTCCTCTTGGGATATAAAAGTGAAATTTGTCCATTAGCTTTGAGAAGTTTATGCAACAAGGCATACGTGGAATGACATGTGGCACCCCATAAATATCTTAAACTCAGGTTCTATTTACTTTATCGATTCGAATTTAAAATTTAAGTTTTATTACAGTAAAAAATTCTCATATAAAATCACATCTTAACTCAAATTACAAATTTAAATTAACGAAATAAACAGACTCTCAATTTTAACTACTCAACAGTTGTCAAGTGAAGCATGTACTTTTAGCCTAGTACTAAAACCAATACTAAAGCATTGGATTTTTTTTTTCTTTTCTTTTGAAGGTCTAAAGCATTGGATTCGATTCTTAAGGTAAGAACTAAAATTCAATTAACAGAAAATGTGCTATTATTATTAATAATTATTTTCCATTCCCTTACGGCTTTGATTGTCAATCTACAAGCTTTCTTTTGACTTGAGTAATTCCAACAATTAGAGTTCTCATATTTTATACGGAGAACTATTTAGTAAAAAATATAAAAAAAAAAAAACACCTTCCGCTGGAATTCTAGTGGAACCTCAAATTAATCTTACTTAGATCGTCATTATTAAGTTTAGCAATGAGTAATGATTGTTCCCGCAAAGGACTAATTTTTAACTAATAAGTTATAAATTTTGTGAATAAATAAAAGGGGGTTTTTGAATTCTAAACTTAAGTAACATAAATTAAAGAGAAAATTAAAGAAACAATTCTCAAAATTAAATAAGAAACAATTAATAATAAAAAGATGGTTAAAGGATCAATTTCCACCATTAGACTATGAAATTATGATGAATGAATGATAAAATTTCTAATTTCCTATAGAAATCATCAACCGTAGATAACAATAAGCTATGCTATCCCAATCTTTGTTTAATTTGTCGTTAAATAAAACAAGTTCTTTATTTAATTCTCTTTCCCTTAAACAACCTAGAACAAGCTCTCTAGATTCAATCCAAAGAAAGTATTAAGTTGAGAAAGATTCAAATTCAAAATAAAGAAAAAGCCAATTGAAAAGTTGAGCCAATTTTTTTAAAGATAAGTTTGGTTTATCTAAGTTATGGCAATAAACACAAGTTATGGAAATTCAAAATATTCATCATAAGGTGGACAAAAATATAATTTGGCCTATTTACATAAACTATTAGCCTATTAATTTTAAACAAAAAGTCTCCTTCAAAATATTCATCATAGGTTATGTTCCACATACAATCAAACAAAAGTCTCCTACAATTATTGACAATTTGGTTCTAAATTTTTTTTTTGACGAAATGAACCCTAAACTACTTAAAATTGTGCAATGTAGTCCTTTTTTGTCAAATAACGTTCAAAATATAACGACACAGTATACGTGAAATATCACGTGGCCCATGTTTCTAGGGTATATGTGTAAAATCACATGTTAGGAGATTTGCGGCTGATTTTATCGCGTGTGATTTAGTTCACTTCACCGATTCGAGTTTAAAATTTAAGTTTTGCTACAATAAAAAGTTTTTAGAGACAGTCACATCTCATTTTTTTGCTATAGTAAAAAACTCTCACATAAAATTATATTTTAACTCGAATTACAAACTTAAATCAGCGAAAGCCTAAGGTTTGTGAAATTTGATCTTTGATTTGGGGCTGATTTTAATTCGATCATACAAATCCAAGATTGATTTTTCAAGAATGCCATAACAAAACAATTGAATAAGTTTTCCAGGAAGATTTTGATAAGCAATTGAAAACATAAAAACATCACAATCCTCAAAAGATTATCCAAGAAATTACTGAAAATAGAAATCTTTTTTTTAAATTGTTCTTGTTTCGATCAACTCTGGTCACAAAATTTCAAAATATACAAATCAAAGGACGAAATCGTGAAAAGAGGGAAAATTTATCGTTCTTTCAATTCAGTTCCACGATAATCATCCGAAAGCACACATCATTGAGAGACCATTAATCCAATACCAAAAAGAAGAAGAGAAAATGGGAAAAAAAAGTAATCGAACAAACGACGTTGTTAATTTCTGGTTAGAAACGTTGCAAGACATTGTAGAGAAACTGAACAAAAAGAGGAAAAAATGATGACGTCGTTCTGAGAGGCGGAGACGCGATGGTCGGAGAGGTTGAGAGATCTGGAGGAGGAGAGCATGATAGGGCGGTCATGGCTCTCGTCGGCATCGGCATCGGCGTCGTTGTCGTCGGCGGTAGAGAGGTTGATCCAAGAGCAGCGCTCAAGAGACGCGAAGAACGCCGACGCCAACGTAGGTGGCCAACTAGTTCGCCATTCTGTTGATCGTTTCGCTCGTGCTCGTGCCTTAATTCTCTATGGAAGAGAGAGGGAGGCAGCTCGGAAGAGAGAAGAAGAGAGTCAGCCAAAACATAAGGGTATTTTCGTCTTTCCAGCTATAATATGAGTCACGTGATATTTTACGTATATTGTGCTGTTATATTTTGGACGATATTTAAAAGAAATAATTATATTGCACATTTTTATTTAGTTTAGAGTTCGTTTTGATAAAAAAAAACACTTTTTAAAAGTTTAAGATTATTTGTGTAAATTAACCTTTTTAGAGGTAGGAATTTATGAAAATAACCCTACATAAAGGGTATGGATGGAGACTTTTGTCGCGTTACGTCGGAATTCGGTAACTTTTTCATTGAACCTGCATATAAGTTCAAACTCCAAACCACCAATTTGAACTGCGAAGCAAACGGGGTTGAAGAAAAAAAAAATTAACAGAATAATTTGCATGCATTTGAGTTAGAGAGGAAAAGAAACATTCAACGACATCAAAAACAACGTAGACATGTCGTTTAATGTATCATTTTTTGCTTTTCATTTCATTTTATTTTATTTTTGTTTTTGTTTTCTGTTTATAAAGAAAAAGTGAAAAACGATTCGTCATTTTGTCTACTTAAACAATAAACAACAGCAATTCCCACATGAAGATTATATGCTACGGTTGACATGGAGAGATTCAAGTCTTACGTTTCGTTGTCATCACCTTGACATTGCTCTAGGAATTCGGTAACTTTTCTCTTCATAATTTCTTTTTCCCATTTTTTCGACACACTGATTTGGCTTTTATTTTATAAGTTTTCGTCTTTTTGATTTTTTCCCCCTGTTTGTTACTTTTAGGAATTGATTCGTTGAGAATGGCATATGGAGACATAGTTATGGGTTTATAGTTGTCTTTTTTTTTTTTTTTTTTTTCCCCTTCTAATGACTGTCGTGGGGATTTGGATGATGCTCCTAATCTGTTTAATAGATGTCTAAGAGAGAATTTTGTACGTGGAGCATGAACTTCCAACTGAACAACATGGCCTTGCCGCCCGCCGCGAGTAGAAGCTAAGCACTTGAAAAGCGCGCTAAGAAATGTTGCTTCTGTCGGCCTTTCTGTGCAATAGTCCACCAGTAGCGGAAGCCGTACATACAAGAGTCTTCCAGTTTTTACGTAAGCTTTTTCTTACCAGTCAAGTAGTACAAAAGTTGTATCTTATAGCCCGGCGCGGCGGGTCGCCTTTTGAATTCAATAAGAAGATAGAAGAAACTATTATATAGATAAGGAGTAGGTGAGTGCGTGAGTCCTCACTGACCTAAGCGATTTCGATCACCTAGCAGGCCTTTTATTTTGTAGGTAACATCGCCAAAGCGTATCATCAGATTTGGCCCCGTTCATTTCGCTAATTCGAGTTTAGAATTCGAGTTTTATTACAGTAAAAAGTTCTCACAAATAATCACATCTAACTTTTTAACTACAGTAAAAAATTCTCACATAAAATCACATCTCAACTCGAATTAAAAACTCGAATCAGCAAACTAAATAGACCCTTAGTCCTTCTAGTCTTTTTATAACTAGCTAGCTGTAATGTACAATGCTTAAAAGCTGTTTGATGAAATAGCCAAGGGAGAGATTTATTTGCGAACATAATAGACTCATTAATGGTTCCAGTCCCCCTATAACTACCTTGTCATATAATATGGAGCCGTCTTTAATGACATTTTTGTTTAATGGAATTCGCGTGTTCTTGCATTGCACTTGCTCCACATGATTCGCGAAGTTCGTATTGAGGAGCACGTGCTATGCACACGGAAATAATCGTGTATTAAGTTTTAATTACCGTATTATTATTAAAAATATATAAAAGCTCCAAAAGAAACTAAAATTAAAAAAAATTAGGGCGAGTAGTAAAAAAAAAAAAAAAAGAGGAAAAAAGGGACTAAAATGAAAGGGGAGAAAACCTTGGGGAAAAAAAAAAAAAAAAAAAATGTAACGGCAGTTTTCAACCAAAACTACACGTTATCTTTGTTGAAAAGTGTATTGTAGCAAGTACACATTGGCATTTCTTATTAATTATCGTTAAGTTCACTGATTTAAGTTTTTAATTTGAGCTGAGATATGTTTTTATGTGATAGTTTTTTATTATAGTAGAAAAAGTTAGATGTGATTTTTTATGAGAGCTTTTAACTGTAATAAAATTAGAATTGAAAACTTGAATCGATAAAATGAACGATGATAAATTATTATCTATGTATACAATTGAATTTTGTGAAAGTTATGCCAAAGAGAGAATGCAGTTGTATTTTTTTTTTAGTGGTAAAGTAGTTGTATTTTGCCCTTGTCATTATTACTAGGGAAAATAATTGTGAATTTGAATTGTCAAATAAATATCAATGACAAAAGTTTTAAAACATGAAAGCAAAAGCGGATACTAATAACAAAAGATACAACCTTTTCTATTGAGATAACACATTATGGGTTCATTTTACTGATTCGAGTTTTCAATTTTAATTTTATTATAATATTTGTAAAAGTTAAAGACAATTAACATTTCTGTGCTTATATATTTCATTAGAAAGTAAAAAAAAAAAAAAAAAAAAAAAAAAAGTAGATTGGTAATTTGATTAGCTTTCTCATATAAGCATATACGACGAATTAGATAGACTAAGTTTTAGTGTAGAACTTTTTACCAAAAATTTAAGGTTGTTATTTGAAAAAAAAAAAAAAAAAAATGAAAAGCCCAACCGACATCTTTTGTTAGCAAAGAGTTGTTATAATTGGTTGCTTTTTTTTATTATTTATAAAGAAAATGGTTGCTTGTAACTAATTTTTAAATTCTTAATTATGTAAATATTAGAAGGCCCCTCCATTTTATTTGAAAGAAGCAAATGACCCTAAGCCTTTGTTGGTTTTGCTAGTTTAAATTTTATTGATTTGAACTTTATTATTTGAACAGAAGAATTCAAATTGTGTGGTTTGAATTGTAGTTTGAATTATCGTTTGGATGTGTCGTTAAAATTTTAATTTGAATAGGAAATACAATTCGAATTTGAATTTAGTAGGTGTGAAGAAAAGAGAAAATTGACATATTTTTAGGCCTCGTTTACTTCACGGATTTGAATTTTCAATTTGAGCTGAGATGTGACATTTTTTAAAAGCTTTTAACTGTAGCAGAAAAAATTAGATGTGACATTTTCAGAGAACTTTTAATTATAAAAATCTAGAACTAAAAACTCGAATTGGTAAAATAAATGAGGTTTACTGTTTAAAAATGATTTGAACAGTTGCACTTTAAGGGGAGTTAAACTTCAAGTTAGACAGTTTAACTCAGTTTAAATGAAGAATATTATTCAAACGGAGTGCTTACTAAACACAAATTTAGGCCCCATTCATTTCACCGATTCGAGTTTAGAATTCAAGTTTTGCTATAGTAAAAAACTCTAAGAAACAATCACATTTATTTATTTTTATTACAGTGAAAAGCTCTCATATAAAGTCACATCTCAACTCAAATTAAAAACTCGAATCAGTTGTGATCTCCATCTAAATTGAGAACTAAATTAAATAAGTGAAAAAGGGGGCTAAACTGCTGAGTCAAGGTATTGTGGTTAAAACAAGCAAAGTGTGTATTTGGTAGATGGATCCAGAATTATGATTCTGGATAGTGGTTCAGAATTAATGTTTGTTTATAATGATTCTGAATCATGATTCAAAATCAGTGTATGGTTTGGATGATTCTGAATCATGATTCAGAATCTGATGTGATGTTTTAAACTAGCTCAAATCATAATTCTAAAACCATCTCCCTCCTGATTCAAGGTGATTCAAATCCCTGATTCTAAATCATGGTTTCAGAATCATGATTTGAATCCAATACTATGAATCATGGTTTTAGTTTCAGAATCATGATTAGAATCACCCTGATTTGAATTCTCGTACAAAACGAATCGGAAGTCATTCAAAGCAAAAGTGAAGGACAATTGAAAGGTAAAGATTAACCAGCAAACCGAGTAAGCGAAGGGAGTGAAAATGGAAAAATGAAAAGGGCAAAAAGGGCAAAAAGGTTAACAAAACTTCACCAACAAGCTAATTAAGACCCCCTAATATATGTAATATAATAGATTAATTTGAATTTTAAGGGCTTGTTCGGTTGCATTTTTGAGTTATGGTGACTTGAGTATATATCTTGAGTTGAATTTGAGTTATAATTTCAGTTGAAGTTGTAACTTGAGCTTGTGTTGGATGTGCACATTTGAGTTATGATTTGAGTTGAGAATCTATTTGAGTTTGTATTTGAGTGAGTCAAAACTTGAATTTATATTTAGATATTATTTTAATAAAAATTCAATGGTGATGTAAAATTTTAATAGGGTATGAGTGAGGTTTTATTTGTCTCTTCGTTGTGAACGCATAGAAAAAAATCATCTCAATCGGAATTAAAACGAAAAAGTTATTGTATTTTTAAGAATAAAAAAAATATTGTTCATTAACTTAAGTTTGAGTTTAAGGCCCCGTTCATTTTACTGATTCGAGTTTAGAATTCGAGTTTTGTGACAGTAAAAAGCTCTCAGAAACAGTCACATCTAACTTTTTCGCTACAGTAAAAAACTCTCACATAAAGTCTCATCTCAACTCGAATTAAAAACTCGAATCAACGAATTAAAGGGGCCATGAGAACTTGAGTTGAATGGGGAACTTGAACTCATATTTTAGCCCCAAACTCAAGTTAAAACTCGAGTTCAAGCTCAAGTTCAAACTTGGTGCTTAGTATGAGGATTCGTGTTATGATTTGAATCATGGTTCGTGGCTTGCTACAATGTTTTCTCTCATAAAAAAATACACGTAAATCGAGAATAGTTATGAATCGGGAACCAAATGTAATATGAATTTAAATAAAAGGGTTGTTGTTTTGTATTTTTGAGTGATGGTGCCTTGAGTGATAATCTTGAGTTGATTTTAAGTTATAACTTGAATTGAAGTTGTAACTTGAGTTTATGTTTGGATATGCACATTTGAGCTATGATTTGAATTAAAAATCTTTTTGAGTTTGTGTTTGGGTGGGTTAAAATTTAAATTTGTATTTAGATAATATTTTAATAAAAACTCAATGGTGATGAAAAATTTTAATAGGATACATAGGTGGAGTTTTATTCGTCTTTCCATTGTGAATGTACAAAAAAAAATCATTCTAATCAGAATTAAGACGAAAAAATTATGATATTTTTAAGAATAGAAAAAATACTATTCATTAACTTGAGTTCGAGTTTATGAACTCGAGTGGAAGGGAAAACTTAGGGGTTGTTCTTTTGCATTTTTGAGTTATGATGACTTGAGTAATGATCTTGTGTTGAGTTTGAGACTTGAAGTTGTAACTTGAGTTTGTGTTTGGATGTGCACATTTAAGTTGTGATTTGAATTGAGAATCTTTTTAAGTTTGTGTTTGAGTGGATCAAAGCTTAAATTTATATTTAGATAGTATTTTAATAAAAACTCAATGGTGATGAAAAATTTTAGTAGGGTATATGGGTGGGGTTTTATTCATTTTTTTTGTTGTGAATGCATAGAAAAAAATCATCTCAATCAGAATTAAAACGAAAAAGTTATGACATTTTTAAAAATAGAAAAAATACTACTCATAACTTGAGTTTGAGTTTATGAACTCGAGTTGAAGGAAAAATTTGAATTCGAGTTTAGCCCCAAACTCAAGTTTAAACTCAAATTTAAACTCGAGTATAAACTCAAATTTTACAAAAGAACATGAACTTGTATAAAGTTATAACTCTAATTTAAATTTTTATGAGTTTCTTTACAAAAAAATGACCATTTAACTCAAATTTAGTCCCTAAACACAAATTTAAAATTAAATTTAACAAAAAAATATGCACTTAAATAAAATTATAACTCGAATTTAAATTATTTTTGAGTTTTATTATAAAAGAACAACCTCAAAATTATAAGTTAAGTTTAAATTTTTTTTTAAAATTTTGATAAAAAATCAAGCCCATAAATTTCTTTTCTTTTTCAAAACGGTTTCTCATAATTTATAATATATTAATATATTCTACCGTTACTTTCCGGTCTCCGAGCGAAAAAAGAATTTGTGCCCATTTTTTAATTTAAATTTCTCTCTCTCTTCCCCCTCCGTCAGGCTCTCTCTCTGTCTGTCTCTCTCTCCCCGTTTCCTTGCATTCTCTATCCCTCTCACGCTTAAATTTCTCTCTCTCTCTCCCCTCCATCCGTCAGGCTCTCTCTCTCTCTCTCTCTCTCTCTCCCCGTTCCCTTGCATTCTCTCTTATCCCTCTCATGTTCTCTTCTCCCCCCTCCTCTCATTCTCTCTTCTCGTTTGCTTTTTCTCTCGTGCCACGAGGACCTCACGGCGGAGAAAGAAGGTTGCTGGCTGCAGATGCCGTTGGCGGTGAGAGGGAAAGCACGAGCGAGCCACCACTGCGGCGCGTCGGAAACATTGTGGCTGTTGCTTCTTACGGGCAAAAAAGCCTCGCCTGCGGTGAGATTTAAAAAATTAGTGTTCAGATGCCATCGGCGGTGAGAGGGAAAGCACAAGCGAGCCACCACCGCGGGGCGTCGGAAACATTGTCGCTATTGCTTCTTACCGGCAAAAAAGCCTCGCCTGCGGTGAGATTTAAAAACATAGGGTTCAGATGCCGTCGGCGGTGAGAGGGAAAGCACGAGCGAGCACCACCGCGGGGCGTCGGACACATTGTGGCTGTTACTTCTTACTGGCAAAAAAGCCTCGCCTGCGGTGAGATCTAAAAAATTAGGGTTCAGAATGAGCAGGGACAACGTAAATGCAGTGTTCTACGAAGAGACGTACCATCCGATCAAAGCAGGAAGCATTGACGGCACCGACTTCGTCCCTCACGACATAGCCGTCGGTAGCGCCTATCTTTGCTCCTCCGTTCTTCTCTGTCTTTCGTTTCTCTCATTCTCTCTGTCTCTAAACATTTTCGTTTCGTTCCTTATAAAAAATGTGAAATTCTCTCTTTGGCAGATGGCCCTCTCGGTGATCCAAACCTCTTCGGCGACTCTTACAGTCTTGCTGCACTCTCTTCGCCGCCCGCCTTTCTCGCCAATCCATCGAACACAGGCTTCACAAGGTTTTGCTTTCCTTTCTTTCTTTTGTTTGGTTCATGAAAAAATCTTCGCTCATTAACTTTATGATGATAAAGGAATATATTATTTAGTAAATAAATAAATTAATTTATTAGAAAATTGTTTATGGCGTTTGGATGGTATGGATCGAGCTATGAGAAAGCGTTGCCGAGGAAGAATTTACGCTTAGTTAGGCACAATGGTAAATTTTCTTTTTCACATTCCTATTTCTTTATTTATTTATTCAGAAATCAAGTAATATTTTTTAATTTATAATTTTCTCCATATAACTTGTAATTTTTTTTTTTTTTTTTTAATTTTCGGGATTTTTCGTTCTAGAGAGTGACGGCCATCAGAAATCAAGTTGGATTTTTGGTCTGCTTGGTGTCCATGTCGCTTAGGGGTTCCTGATCAGCCCTAGAGTTTTGTTTTCTTGCAGATTTGTTTCCTTTTTCCTGTTCTCTTATATTTATGATTTTGTATTTCAGGAATTTTTTTTTGTTCATGTTTGCATCTTGCTCTGTTATTGCTGAGTTTGAATTAGATTATAAGAGCTTTTAAAGTGGTCTTCCATAAAAAATTCCATGAGAGAGAGAGAGAGAGAGAGAGAGAGAGAGAGAGAGAGAGAGAGAGAGAGAGAGAGAGAGAGTAGACTGAATATACAAATTCCATTGAATCCATGAAACTATAATTTAAACATTGTTTACTGTGCACTTGCTCTGTTATTGCTGAGTTTTAATTGGAATTATTATAAGAGCCGTTAAAGTTTCTTCCATAAAGAAGTCCATGAGAGTTAGCTTATAATTTAATCCTCTTTGTTACTTGTACTCTTACAATTGTTTTTCCTTTTTGGTGATTTATTTCAAAGGAAACGTTTTTTATGCACCTTTTTTTTTTTTTTTTTTTTTTTTTTTTTTTTTTTTTTTTTTGTATTCTTCAAACATTTGGTTGAATTCTGAACAAAAGTTCTAAGTTTGATAAAGTAAATGCCTATTGCATTTGATTGTTTTCCAATTTTCTCCTATATTTCCATTGATGTGGATATTTCTATTGATACTCCCATAAATCCATGTCAGTTTTTTCATGCTTAAATAAATATATCTTTGTTTCGGTACCTTGTAAATATATATATATATATATATATATATCCATAGTTTGAATCAGTTTTTTCAAATGCCTTGGTTTGGCGGGCAGCAATGGTGTTCAAGTGTCTTATTGTTATATTACAAAAAAGCAGAGGTCAAAATTATTTGTCCTATTGGACAAACTCCCTTATTTTCTTGTGACTTTTCTCAAAACAGAGTATTGAGTCATATTTTTGTGTCTGTCAATGTTTTGTTTGCTATTATTTTTGACTATAGGAAATACCTACTTCTTCCGGGGTCAAATGCCAACATTGGTGGAGTATCTATTGCTTCTTTACCATGCCTTATTGCCAACTGCACTCCGGTACCGTTTCTTCTAGAACAAAGAATATGGTAGTCTCTTTTCATCACTAATGGAAAATGATATCTAAAAAATTAGGGTTCAGAATGAACAGGGACAACGTAAATGCAGTGGTCTACGAAGAGACGTACCATCCGATCAAAGGAGGAAGCATTGACGGCACCGACTTCGTCCCTCACGACATAGCCGTCTGTAGCGCCTATCTTTGCTCCTCCGTTCTTCTCTGTCTTTCGTTTCTCTCATTCTCTCTGTCTCTAAACATTTTCGTTTCGTTCCTTATAAAAAATGTGAAATTCTCTCTTTGGCAGATGACCCTCTCGGTGATCCCAACCTCTTCGGCGACTCTTACAGTCTTGCTGCACTCTCTTCGCCGCCCGCCTTTCTCGCCAATCCATCGAACACAGGCTTTGCAAGTTTTTCCTTTCCTTTCTTTCTTTTGTTTGGTTCATGAAAAAATCTTCGCTCATTAACTTTATGATGATAAAGGAATATATTATTTAGTAAATAAATAAATTAATTTATTAGAAAAGTTTTTTTGACGTTTGGATGGTATGCATTGAGCTATGAGAAAGCGTTGCCGAGGAAGAATTTACGCTTAGTTAGGCACAATGGTAAATTTTCTTTTTCACATTCCTATTTCTTTATTTATTTATTCAAAAATCAAGTAATATTTTTTAATTTATAATTTTCTCCATATAACTTGTAATTTTTTTTTAATTTTCGGGATTTTTCGTTCTAGAGAGTGACGGCCATCAGAAATCAAGTTGGATGTTTGGTCTGCTTGGTGTCCATGTCGCTTAGGGGTTCCTGATCAGCCCTAGAGTTTTGTTTTCTTGCAGATTTGGTTCCTTTTTCCTGTTCTCTTATATTTATGATTTTGTATTTCAGGAATTTTTTTTGTTCATGTTTGCATCTTGCTCTGTTATTGCTGAGTTTGAATTAGATTATAAGAGCTTTTAAAGTGGTCTTCCATAAAGAATTCCATGAGAGAGAGAGAGAGAGAGAGACTGAATATGCAAATTCCATTGAATCCATGAAACTATAATTTAAACATTGTTTACTGTGCGCTTGCTCTGTTATTGCTGAGTTTTAATTGGAATTATTATAAAAGCCGTTAAAGTATCTTCCATATCGAAGTCCATGAGAGTTAGCTTATAATTTAATCCTCTTCGTTACTCGTACTCTTACAATTTTTTTTCCTTTTTGGTGATTTATTTCAAAGGAAACGTTTTTTATGAACTTTTTTTTTTTTTTGTATTCTTCAAACATTTGGTTAAATTCTGATCAAAAGTTTCTAAGTTTGATAAAGTAAATGCCTATTGCATTTGATTGTTTTCCAATTTTCTCCTATATTTCCATTGATGTGGATATTTCTATTGATACTCCGTTAAATCCATGTCAGTTTTTTCATGCTTTAATAAATATATCTGTTATTTCGGTACCTTGTAAATAAATATATATATATATATATATATAGTTTGAATCAGTTTTTTCAAATGCCTTGGTTTGGCGGGCAGCAATGGTGTTCAAGTGTCTTATTGTTATATTACAAAAAAGCAGAGGCCAAAATTATTTGTCCTATTGGACAAACTCCCTTATTTTCTTGTGACTTTTCTCAAAACAGAGTGTTGAGTCATATTTTTGTGTCTGTCAATGTTTTGTTTGCTATTATTTTTGACTATAGGAAATACCTACTTCTTCCGGGGTCAAATGCCAACATTGGTGGAGTATCTATTGCTTCTTTACCATGCCTTATTGCCAACTGCACTCCGGTACCGTTTCTTCTAGAACAAAGAATATGGTAGTCTCTTTTCATCACTAATGGAAAATGATATCTAAAAAATTAGGGTTCAGAATGAACAGGGACAACGTAAATGCAGTGGTCTCACGAAGAGACGTACCATCCGATCAAAGGAGGAAGCATTGACGGCACCGACTTCGTCCCCTCACGACATAGCCGTCTGTAGCGCCTATCTTTGCTCCTCCGTTCTTCTCTGTCTTTCGTTTCTCTCATTCTCTCTGTCTCTAAACATTTTCGTTTCGTTCCTTATAAAAATGTGAAATTCTCTCTTTGGCGGATGACCCTCTCGGTGATCCCAACCTCTTGGCGACTCTTACGGTCTTCTTTGCACTCTCTTCGCCGCCCGCCTTTCTCACCAATCCATCGAACACAGGGCCGCAAGGTTTTGCTTTCCTTTCTTTCTTTTGTTTGGTTCATGAAAAAATCTTTGCTCATTAACTTTATGATGATAAAGGAATATATTATTTAGTAAATAAATAAATTAATTTATTAGAAAAGTGTTTATGGCGTTTGGATGGTATGGATCGAGCTATGAGAAAGCGTTGCCGAGGAAGAATTTACGCTTAGTTAGGCACAATGGTAAATTTTCTTTTTCACATTCCTATTTCTTTATTTATTTATTTAGAAATCAAGTAATAATTTTTAATTTATAATTTTCTCCATATAACTTGTAATTTTTTTTTTTTAAATTTTCAGGATTTTTCTTTCTAGAGAGTGACGGCCACCAGAAATGAAGTTGGATTTTTGGTCTGCTTGGTGTCCATGTCGCTTAGGGGTTCCTGATCAGCCCTATAGTTTTGTTTTCTTGCAGATTTGTTTCCTTTTTCCTGTTCTCTTATATTTATGATTTTGTATTTTAGGAATTTTTTTTTGTTCATGTTTGCATCTTGCTCTGTTATTGCTGAGTTTGAATTAGATTACAAGAGCTTTTAAAGTGGTCTTCCATAAAAAATTCCATGAGAGAGAGAGAGAGTGAGAGAGAGAGAGTAGACTGAATATGCAAATTCCATTGAATCCATGAAACTATAATTTAAACATTGTTTACTGTGCACTTGCTCTGTTATTGCTGAGTTTTAATTGGAATTATTATAAGAGCCGTTAAAGTTTCTTCCATAAAGAAGTCCATGAGAGTTAGCTTATAATTTAATCCTCTTTGTTACTCGTACTCTTACAATTGTTTTTCCTTTTTGGTGATTTATTTTAAAGGAAACGTTTTTTATGCACTTTTTTTTTTTTGTATTCTTCAAACATTTGGTTGAATTCTGATCAAAAGTTTCTAAGTTTGATAAAGTAAATGCCTATTGCATTGGATTGTTTTCCAATTTTCTCCTATATTTCCATTGATGTGGATATTTCTATTGATACTCCCATAAATCCATGTCAGTTTTTTCATGCTTAAATAAATATATCTGTTGTTTCGGTACCTTGTAAATAAATATATATATATATATATATATATCCATAGTTTGAATCAGTTTTTTTAAATGCCTTGGTTTGTGGGGCAGCAATGGTGTTCAAGTGTCTTATTGTTATATTACAAAAAAGCAGAGGCCAAAATTATTTGTCCTATTGGACAAACTCCCTTATTTTCTTGTGACTTTTCTCAAAACAGGGTATTGAGTCATATTTTTCTGTCTGTCAATGTTTTGTTTGCTATTATTTTTGACTATAGGAAATACCTACTTCTTCCGGGGTCAAATGCCAACATTGGTGGAGTATCTATTGCTTCTTTACCATGCCTTATTGCCAACTGCACTCCGGTACTGTTTCTTCTAGAACAAAGAATATGGTAGTCTCTTTTCATCACTAATGGAAAGTGATATCTAAAAAATTTGGGTTCAGAATGAACAGGGACTACGTAAATGCAGTGGTCTATGAAGAGACGTACCATCCGATCAAAGCAGGAAGCATTGACGGCACCAACTTCGTCCCTCACGACATAGCCGTCTGTAGCGCCTATCTTTGCTCCTCCGTTCTTCTCTGTCTTTCGTTTCTCTCATTCTCTCTGTCTCTAAACATTTTCGTTTCGTTCCTTATAAAAAATGTGAAATTCTCTCTTTGGCAGATGACCCTCTCGGTGATCCCAATCTCTTCGGCGACTCTTACAGTCTTGCTGCACTCTTCGCCGCCCGCCTTTCTCGCCAATCCATCGAACACAGGCTTTGCAAGTTTTTCCTTTCCTTTCTTTCTTTTGTTTGGTTCATGAAAAAATCTTCGCTCATTAACTTTATGATGATAAAGGAATATATTATTTAGTAAATAAATAAATTAATTTATTAGAAAAGTGTTTATGGCGTTTGGATGGTATGGATCGAGCTATGAGAAAGCGTTGCCGAGGAAGAATTTACTCTTAGTTAGGCACAATGGTAAATTTTCTTTTTCACATTCCTATTTCTTTATTTATTTATTCAGAAATCAAGTAATATTTTTTAATTTATAATTTTCTTCATATAACTTGTAATTTTTTTTTTTAATTTTCGGGATTTTTCGTTCTAGAGAGTGACGGCCATCAGAAATGAAGCTGGATTGTTGGTCTGCTTGGTGTCCATGTTGCTTAGGGGTTCCTGATCAGCCCTAGAGTTTTGTTTTCTTGCAGATTTGTTTCCTTTTTCCTGTTCTCTTATATTTATGATTTTGTATTTCAGGAATTTTTTTTTTTTTGTTCATGTTTGCATCTTTTCTGTTGGTCTTCCATAAAAGTTTGAATTAGATTATAAGAGTTTTAAAGTGGTCTTCCATAAAGAATTCCATGAGAGACTGAATATGCAAATTCCATTGAATCCATGAAACTATAATTTAAACATTGTTTACTGTGCACTTGCTCTGTTATTGCTGAGTTTTAATTGGAATTATTATAAAAGCCTTTAAAGTTTCTTCCATAAAGAAGTCCATGAGAGTTAGCTTATAATTTAATCCTCTTTTGTTACTCGTACTCTTACAATTTTTTCCTTTTTGGTATTTTATATTCAAAGGAAACGTTTTTTAAACTTTTTTTTTTTTTTTTTTTTTTTTTTTTTTTTTTTTTTTTTGTATTCTTCAAACATTTGGTTGAATTCTGATCAAAAGTTTCTAAGTTTGATAAAGTAAATGCCTATTGCATTTGATTGTTTTCCAATTTTCTCCTATATTTCCATTGATGTGGATATTTCTATTGATACTCCCATAAATCCATGTCAGTTTTTTCATGCTTAAATAAATATATCTGTTGTTTCGGTACCTTGTAAATAAAAATATATATATATATATATATATATATAAATATATATATAGTTTGAATCAGTTTTTTCAAATGCCTTGGTTTGGCGGGCAGCAATGGTGTTCAAGTGTCTTATTGTTATATTACAAAAAAGCAGAGGCCAAAATTATTTGTTCTATTGGACAAACTCCCTTATTTTCTTGTGACTTTTCTCAAAACAGAGTATTGAGTCATATTTTTGTGTCTGTCAATGTTTTGTTTGCTATTATTTTTGACAATAGGAAATACCTACTTCTTCCGGGGTCAAATGCCAACATTGGTGGAGTATCTATTGCTTCTTTACCATGCCTTATTGCCAACTGCACTCCGGTACCGTTTCTTCTAGAACAAAGAATATGGTAGTCTCTTTTCATCACTAATGGAAAATGATATCTAAAAAATTAGGGTTCAGAATGAGCAGGGACAACTTAAATGCAGTGGTCTCACTAAGAGGCGTACCATCCGATCAAAGGAGGAAGCATTGATGGCACCGACCGTCCCTCTCGACATAGCCCGTCTGTGGCGCCTATCTTTGCTCCTCCGTTCTTTCTCTGTCTTGCGTTTCTCTCATTCTCTCTGTCTCTAAACATTTTCGTTTCGTTCCTTATAAAAATGTGAAATTCTCTCTTTGGCAGATGACCCTCTCGGTGATCCCAACCTCTTGGCGACTTTTACTTGTCTTTGTTGCACTCTCTTCGCCCGCCCGCCTTTCTCGCCAATCCATTGAACACATGCTTTGCAAGGTTTTCCTTTCCTTTCTTTCTTTTGTTTGGTTTATGAAAAAATCTTCGCTCATTAACTTTATGATGATAAAGGAATATATTATTTAGTAAATAAATAAATTAATTTATTAGAAAAGTGTTTATGGCATTTGGATGGTATGGATCGAGCTATGAGAAAGCATTGCCGAGGAAGAATTTACGCTTAGTTTGGCACAATGGTAAATTTTCTTTTTCACATTCCTATTTCTTTATTTATTTATTCAGAAATCAAGTAATATTTTTTAATTTATAATTTTCTCCATATAACTTGTAATTTTTTTTTAATTTTCGGGATTTTTCGTTCTAGAGAGTGACGGCCATTAGAAATGAAGTTGGATTTTTGGTCTGCTTGGTGTCCATGTCGCTTAGGGGTTCCTGATCAGCCCTATAGTTTTGTTTTCTGGCAGATTTGTTTCCTTTTTCCTGTTCTCTTATATTTATGATTTTGTATTTCAGGAATTTTTTTTTGTTCATGTTTGCATCTTGCTCTGTTATTGCTGAGTTTGAATTAGATTATAAGAGCTTTTAAAGTGGTCTTCCATAAAAATTTCCTTGAGAGAGAGAGTGAGAGAGAGAGAGTAGACTGAATATGCAAATTCCATTGAATCCATGAAACTATAATTTAAACATTGTTTACTGTGCACTTGCTCTGTTATTGCTGAGTTTTAATTGGAATTATTATAAGAGCCGTTAAAGTTTCTTCCATAAAGAAGTCCATGAGAGTTAGCTTATAATTTAATCCTCTTTGTTACTCGTACTCTTACAATTGTTTTTCCTTTTTGGTGATTTATTTCAAAGGAAACGTTTTTTATGCACTTTTTTTTTTTTTTTTTTTTTTTTTTAATTCTTCCAACATTTTGTTGAATTCTGATCAAAAGTTTCTAAGTTTGATAAAGTAAATGCCTATTGCATTTGATTGTTTTCCAATTTTCTCCTATATTTCCATTGATGTGGATATTTCTATTGATACTCCGTTAAATCCATGTCAGTTTTTTCATGCTTAAATAAATATATCTGTTGTTTCGGTACCTTGTAAATATATATATATCCATAGTTTGAATTAGTTTTTTCAAATGGCTTGGTTTGGCGGGCAGCAATGGTGTTCAAGTGTCTTATTGTTATATTACAAAAAAGCGGAGGCCAAAATTATTTGTCCTATTGGACAAACTCCCTTATTTTCTTATGACTTTTCTCAAAACAGAGTATTGAGTCATATTTTTGTGTCTGTCAATATTTTGTTTGCTATTATTTTTGACTATAGGAAATACCTACTTCTTCCGGGGTCAAATGCCAACATTGGTGGAGTATCTATTGCTTCTTTACCATGCCTTATTGCCAACTGCAGTCCGGTACCGTTTCTTCTAGAACAAAGAATATGGTAGTCTCTTTTCATCACTAATGACAAAATTGTATTGAACCTTCAAGGTCGCGTCTGTTGTTAAAAAGGTGAGGGTTTTGTCGTATTTTTTTCCCTTGCAAAATTGGTAATATACGTTTCCATGTTCCGTATATCTTTCTAGTCTCTCGTGAAGGTTGGGTTTCTTGTAAGAGTGGTGTTTTTACTAATGTAAACTTTTCTTTTTCCCTCTCCATTTCTTTCTTGGGATATTTTCAACAAGTGAAATCTTTTTTTGCTGCCTGAAAACTTTATCGCGTAAGGAAGTGCACTATGGAGCATATGGGACATCTAAGCAGGTAATTGGATTTAGTTTTGCATAGAGTTTGCTAACAAACTTTCCGTGGCTTGAGACACACACACGTGCAAGATCATCACATATGAATCAACAATGTCATATCTTTTATAGTAATTTTCTTTTTTAGAATTTGTTGAACTTCTAATTACCATCTAGATGTTCTGAGGAACTTGTGTTGCCTAGACTTGTGTATGTTATTTCTATTTGCCTTATTTCTTTTGAAGATATTTCTATTTGCCTTATTTCTTTTGAAGATATTTTATCCGTGTTTTTATAAGGAAAACTTGTGTGTTCGTTCTATATGCCTTCTTTCTTTGGAAGATTTTTTAATTAGTTTTTGTTTAGGGAAATTTTATTTTTATGTAAAGCAATTTTAACCTATCAGTTGTCAGAAATAGGTGAATACAGCTGGTGATCTACTATATGGCAAGAGAAGATGCACGCTCCTATCCTACTTCGTTGCAAGCTCATTTTCTGTGAGGACTGTGTTTCAGAATGGTCAGTATATTGTCTGTTATCTAGACAATGTTCTTCTTTCTATTCTTGGAAAACTCTTTCTGCAATTACCTTTAGTTGCACTTTCTGCCTATTACATAATTACATTGAGGTTTAATATGTAGTTGTTCATAGTTCCTATTTAATTGAATTGTTTTTGTGTAGTTATTTTGAGGTTTACGTCTCAAAATGCCTTGAGGCTTACACCTTGCCTTGCAGAGGCAAATCTTTGACACCTCTTAAATATTGACACCTCATTAGAATTTTATGTGAAAATTTTATATTATTTGTTTCCGGGAGTAGGGTGCTGTGATGGATTCAACCCGTTTGTTTCCCCATGTATATGTTAAGATTTATTTTAAAAAGGTTATAGCACTCTTTTTGATGTTGGGCACAAGATAAAGAGAGAAGAGTTGGAATCAGGGAACCAATAGAGAGAGAAACAGAACCAGAAAGAGAGACTAGAGGATTAAGAGAGAGAACAAGGGGTAAACATAACACCAAAATCAAAATTAAACATTGAAATCAACTAAATCCTAATATCCTATGCTTATTCCTCATCACCTTTGATATTACCCTTTTTCCTGCAATCATGGCAAGTTCCGTGTTTTCCATGTTTTGTTTGTTGTTGTGGTTTTGTTTTTGAGTTTTTAGCTGATTGATGGACATATTTTCTTTGATTCGAGAGGGAACGGACATGTCCTTTGTGCAGGGTTTTGGAATAAAAATTTCCTTTTTTTTTTTCCCCTTCTTCCAATAGCTTTAACAAGTTGTCTTTGAATGGACTAAAATGCTGGTTTTTGGTTTAATCTTGGATGTTACTATAAACATTTGAACGTTTTTGTTTGACCCATAGAAGACACAAGAATATAAATATTTAAAATGTGTTATGTGATGTCCGCCATTTAAGATTCATTATTTAACATGCTCCTTATGACTTGTGAGGCAATAAAACTTGGGACAACTTGAATTCATTCTGCAATGACCATGAATTGACTTGGCTGTAATTATGTTAGAATACTCCTTCCTAACAACATAGTCCAATCATTTTTTACTCATCATTTATTTTATTGAAAATAAAAATAATAAAATTCTATTTTTATAGTGGAATTCAAGAACTCAACAGTAGCTTTAAATAAAAAATTTAATTCTCATCTTGGGCCTCACACGTGTGAAGCAGATCTCTTGAATATCTATTGCCTATTTGTAATTCTTCATCAATTGTAGTCTAAATACAATCCAGTTGAGTTTGTTTTCTCCATTAAATCTTGGTTAGATTTGTTTTCTTTCCTATTATTGCTCTGGCTCTAAACATGAACTTTTGATTTCTAAAAACTTCCAGGGTTGCAAAAGAATGGGGTATGGTGCTGCAACACTTGACTGAAAAGGGGGTGCATGTTTTTATTGAACTTATACAGTGTCCTTTTCCTTATGTGAGTGAAGTCTTTCTTTAGGTGCCTCTTACTAACATCTTTTCCTTGTTATGAGTCAGACAAGTCATGTAGGTAACACGAGAATTGGCTCTATATCCTATTATTAAATTTTAGATGAATATGGTGTTCTCAATGTTTGTTCCTTTTGTTTTGTTTCAGTTTTTCAAAAATGCTGCATTGTACTTTCATAGTTGATTTAACGTTTTCATTTTCATCTTGTGTCATTATTTTCCAGGCCAAGAAAAAGGAGGAGAGGACAAAAAGTGCTGGATAAAAGGAAAAGGTAGAAAGGGGAGAAAAAAAAATGTAGATGAAAAATAATAAAAAAAGTGAGGGAGTGAAGAATGGAAAGAAAAGGAATAGAAGAATAAAATAAAGTTAAAAAGAAAGAGGAAGAATAAAAAAATAAAATTAACAATGTAATGAAATAGAATTGAAACAAAGAGAAAAGGTGATATGAAAATGAATTAAAAAAGAGTAGAGCGGAGAGAAAAAAAAAAGCGTCACAAGGGGTAAGAAGTAGAAATACAAAGCAATAGCTGTGGAAAAAGGTGCAAAGGAAGCTCAAGAGGAGAGAGAGAGAGAGGAGAGAGAGAAGCTGGACGTCAAGCATTATAAAAGGTAGTGATTTTATGAAAACTTAACTTTGTAGTCTTAGTATTTTTGAACTGCTATTATATACTTTTATAATACGTAGCTTAATTACTGTTAATTGTAATCTTACACTCTGCATCTTTTCAACATAAATTTGCTTCTTTATGCATGCCCATGTCGTGGTGGTGGACAAATCCAACCAAAGAAGGTATTTTTCTTTGTTATTGCGTCTGATAGTGTGCATTATGAGTTTCAATCGATTGCTAACACTTGTAAAAATGATATCTGAAGAATTTTAGAGAACAGAAATAGGGTTTTGAGGAAGAATATTATTCTTATTCTTGTTAAAAACGTACTATACAACCAAATATATATACACACCTTAGGGGATAACCACAGCCGGTTGAATCCCTTAATGAAAACTGGATTCTTATTAATAAACAAAGATGGAAATAACCGTTTCAAATAATGAAAACTTGGATGGCCAAGTCTATAGTGCCATAGCATAATTTCATGATTACTAGTAGACATATTCAAACCATAAACTTTGGACTGGTTTACTTGGGATTGTTCCATCTTCAAAAAAATAGTCCTCCATTTTCCCAACACTACTAATCATCCTCCCCGAGGCCAGTTTCTAAAACTTACAATAAGTTGGATAGAAATTAGCTTGACAATTAAGATCTTGGGTTATTTTACTGATAGAGGAGGTTACATGACAATTTTGGAACATGAAGCACATTATTAAGAGTTATAAGGGGGGAAACTTTGATTGAACCAATCCCAGCTATTGCCGAAAAAGATCCATCAACAATCTTAATTTTCCTGTTTCATGCACTCGGACTATAAGATGAGAAGAGATGTGAGCAATTTGTCATGTGATCTATTGCTCCGGAATCTATAATCCAAGGGCTAGAAGAAAGACCGAAACTAGAGAGGGCTGTGACATAAGAATTACCTTGGGTTGCAAGGGAACATGAAGGAGTGACATAATTGTGGAGATTTAAAGAGTTTGTATAGATGCTCTAATTGTTCCTTTGTGAAAGGATGCACCTCCAAGTTGATTGATTGCTCTTGAGAATTGTCAGTGGTGGTTTGAAGAGCCCTGCCATTGCCCTCCTGTTTTTTCTTCAAATGCACTGGTTTCCTATGAATTTTCCACCATGTCTCCTTAGTGTGCCATGGTTTTCTACAATGATCACACCATGGTCGCTTTTCTCCTTCCATATCAAATGCTCCTGAATTACGAGAGACTAGTGCAAAATTCTCAGGTTTAGGTGCTGGTGTTGCACTGTTTAGCATGATTCTCCCCCTATTTTCTTCTTGTTGTAATTTTGAAAAAACCTCACGAATAGAGGGCATGGGTTTTCGGCTAAGAATCCTTCCATTTACCTCATCTAGGCTTCTATTAACTCCTGCAAGAAACATATAGACATGATCATTCTCTTCACGTTTCATATACCTTGTACAATCATTCGGATTCTCCCACTCATCATCATAACATTGATCCAATTCCAGCCAAAGGGTCACCAGCTCGTTGTAATATACCGTGATCTCACGGTCTCCTTGCTTAGATTGCCAGAGCTTTGATTTTAATTCAAAGATCTGTGAAGAATTTTCCAAATCTGAGTATGTTTGCCGAACGGAATCCCACACAACTTTGGCGGTTGGTAGGAACATGTTTGGTTTTACGATTGCTGCCTCCATGGAATTTAGAAGGCATGCTGTCACCTAGGAATTTTCTAATCTCCATTTTTTGAAGCCTGAATCCTTTTCTCCGGGCTGCTTCTCTTCCCTAGTAATATATCCGAGTTTTCCTCTACCCTCGAGCACGAGTTTGACGGACTGTGACCACTCAAGATAGTTTTTTCCATTCAACTTTTGAACGAAGATTTGTAAGGAGGAACCGGTTGTTATATTATCAACACCGGTATAGAGAATTGTTTAGGCTGTTTTCAGAGGTAACCTCCGATGAGGTCTGGGCTCTGTTTACACCAGTCATGACTGTCTTTGCCATTTTTCCCTTTGGATTAAAACCCTGAGGCTCTGATACCATGTAGGTTTTGAGGAAAAAGCTTATTCTCTCTTATTTCAATCATTGTAGCATACATCTTATTTATAGGATACATTGTACCCTTGATAGCTCACAAACATCTAACAAAACCAAAAATTATCTAAATTCAGAAACTAACTAAAGAGAATCCGGAAACTACCCTATTTCCTAGGAACCTTACCCCAAACTAATGGATTCGGTCCTTTTATTCAAAAACAGAAAAAGTAAACTAGAAAACAGGAAAGTAAACTAGAAAACAGGAAAGTAAACAATTTTATTCTCTATTAGGAAATAAAATCTTCCATTTTCTGATAATAATTCTAACCATTCAACTTGTGTTGAGTGATGAGAAGAATTGAGCCCTCTGATATGCCTGCATTCAAGTAATCCTGGTCAGTTGAGGTTCTTGGGGTATGATTGTTTCTGATGCTATGAGGTGGATTTAGGGTTTGCGGTGATGACTATAATAGAGAGAAGGTTGTGGCTTGAATAAAACAGAGAAACCCCTAAAACTGGATTAGCAACCTTGCTCTGATACTATGAACCCTATTCCTCTTCTAATGATGTGTGCTTGCCTGATGATCTTAGCAAGCCAATTACTCAAAGGAAAGGGATTAGATCGTGCTCTCAACATCTTATCTCATACTTTGTGTCATATGAGAAGCTATCTCTGAGTTACAGGGCCTTTACCACAAATCTAGACAACATCCAAACGCTGAGAGACATTCAAGAGGCACTACTACATCCAGAATGGAGAAAAGCAGTAAATGAAGAGCCTTGTAGAAGAATGGCACGTGGGAACTCACTCAAGTCCCTCAGGGAAAACATGTTGTAGGATGTAAGTGGGTTTTCAATGTTAAATACAAAGCAGATGGAAGTATTGACAGGTACAAGGCAAGACTTATGGCAAAGGGCTTCACACAAACCTATGGGATTGACTATTAGGAAACCTTCGCTCCAGTTGTAAAGATGAATACCATCTGAGTAATACTTTCTTCAGTCATCAACCTTGACTGGAAGTTGCACCAATTTGTTGTTAAAAATGCATTCCTCAATGGAGATCTGTAAGAGGAAGTATATATGGAGATCCCACCCGGTCTCAAGAAGCCAAGTGATTGCAAACAGGTTTGTAGGCTTCGGAAGTCACTGTATGGTCTCAAGCAATCTCCAAGAGCTTGGTTTTACAAGTTCACCAAGGTAGTTCAGAAGCAGGGGTATTTGCAGGGACAATCTGATCACACCTTGTTCATCAAGAGAACTCCAGATGGTAAGATCACAATCCTTATTGTCTATGTTGATGACATAATTGTCACAGGAGATAATGAGGTAGAGATTACTCAGCTAAAAGGGTTCTAAGTCGAGAATTTGAAATTAAAGATCTTGGAGTCCTAAGATACTTTTTTGGAAAGGAGGTAGCACGGTCTAGTAAAGGAATTTCAGTCTCTCAGAGGAAATATATACTGGACTTACTAAAGGAAACATGCATGCTTGGCTACAAACCTTTAGATACTCCCATGGATCCATTTAACAAAATTGGAGCTAAAGGAGACTTAAGTCCAATAGATAAAGGAAGATATCAAAGATTAGTGGGCAAATTGAACTTGTCTCACACAAGACCAGACATCAGTTTTGCAGTCAACACAATTAGTCAGTTCATGAATAGTCTGAATGAAGAGCATCAAGGAGTGTACAGGATTTTGAGGTACTTAAAATGTCTCATGGCAAAGGTATATTCTTCAAGAAAGGAATAAATAAGGGCATAAAGATTTTGTCAGATGCAGATTGGGCAGGGTCTTTGACTGATAGACGATCAACTTCCGGCTATTGTTCTTTTTGTGGGGAAATTTGGTTAGCTGGACGAGTAAAAAGCAATCAGTAGTTGCACGGAGTAGTGCTGAAGCTGAGTTCAGGGCCCTAGCCCATGGAATTTGTGAAGGGCCCACCTCCTAACAGCTGAAGCTTTTGGGATGGATTGGTAAACTAATATGGTATCAGAGTGGGAGGTCTTGAGTTCAAACTCCCGTAATTGCACTGTTTATCCCCATTTAAAATAATGAAGCATCACCATCATGTGGTCTGAGGCTCTGAATCAACAATCCAACCTGTGGAATCCTCGGTTTTAACATGATGAGTGGTTGAAAAAATACCTTTCTGTGCAGTGGATCCCGTGGAGACAGTGGGGGCAAGGTTTGAATTCTGGTTGAACATCTTCTGTAACCATTCAATTTACTCCGTGCTGAAGAGACTAGGTTCCGAGTTTGATGGACTTGTCTTCGGGGCAGCAACAAAACTTTGGGCTTATCTTTCTCGATTCGGCTTCCAATCAACGGGCTTACCATGGATTTTCCAGCAGGTTTCTCTAGTATGTCCTGTTTTTGGCAGTGATCACCCCAAGGCCGAGTCTTCTTCTGCTTTGTGTCATGAGCTGCATGAGTTCCCCTTGCTGCAAGGACTGAGCCTTCTGTTCCTATTTGAGTTCAAGATCTCCCGCTCTGCTACTATGAAGAATTTCAGTGAACCGGAATAGGGTTTTGAGGAAGAATATTATTCTTATTCTTGTTAAAAACGTACTATACAACCAAATATATATACACCTTAGGGGATAACCACAGCCGGTTGAATCCCTTAATTCTAGCAGACTAGATAACAAAATCAGGAAGCTACTTATCTAGAAATCAAAAAATCAGGAAACTAATTAAATCCCCTATAAATAAGGAAACTAACAGTTGTACAAGATAAACCTATTTACATCGGATTTTCACAATATCTTATGTGACAACTGATTATTATCTTTTTGTAAGTATTCTTTTTGTAATTATTTTTGGTTGTTTTGTTCTTCTCTGAATTAAATATTCATCAAAGTGCATTTTGTGATTTTTGACGAGTTAGTGAGGGCAACGTTGAAATGGATGAGGGTACAATCTCTTGATGCCAAAGGGTTGTACTATCATGATCATCTTACTCTTTGATTCCACATGTTATTATTTATTGGATTTAGTATAATATAATAATATTACAATTATCATTAATAATTGTTACATTAGCCATTATTATAATATCATAATATTATGTAATATAATAATGTAACCATATAAGAGGGGAAATCTATACTTGCTATAGGGAGGATGAAATATTGGATTTATCATTTTTCATCTCATTTTTTTGTGTTTTCATTGAAAATTCATTACAAATATTATTGTTGTGAAGCAGTGATACATGATCATATTGCTGTTCATTTCATGAAACATATTTGGTATTATTATTGGAAGTGGCAATACATGAAATATTGGAATGAGGTTACTTGAAGAATAAGTTTTGGGTGTGCGGTGTCACCCTTGGAACCAAATCCCTTCTTTCTTTACCGATATGATTTTAGGTGACTTTAATGATTTTTGTTCAAGTTCTTTTGTTCTATTTATAATACTTGTGCTTGGCATTCTCATCTTCAATAGCATTTTTCTCTTTATGCTTTTTATTCCCTTGAAAGAGTTGGTTGTTACTTGAAGTGACCAAGAACTAAAGGGAGATTGCATAGGAATAATGTACTCCACTGCAACAGAGTAAGTTATTTCTTTTAAGGAAAAAAATAACAAAGTTATTTCTGATCCTAAAATTCAAAGTTCTTTTTGATCCTAAAATGAAGTCATTTTTCCTTTGGATATTTTAGATCATCTTTTTTCTTTGCATACTTTTTTTTATGCATACTTTTTAGCCACTCTCATAATTCCAAGGGGTTTAGTAAAACATTAATCATCTACACCTTTTTTTTATTTATTTTTTATTTTTTATATAAGCAATTTATGGTGGGTTATAAAGATTTTACATATGTGATACAATTTCAAATAGGATGGCAATTTAGGTCGTGACACTACAACACGACTCAAAAGCCAAAACCAATAAAAATAGTGAATTTGGATTTATTTTAAATGAGTTTGGATTATAGACACGAAAGAATGACTAGTTTAATAGAAATTGACCTAAATAGATACGATCAATTATGTTTTATTCACGTGTAGTTATATCTTATGTAGAAGTTTATATAATTTAGTTAAAACAAAAAATTTGAATGTAGAGATTAAATTCGGTGATCAATACAAATGTCAAATGGATTATTATCGTGTCAATTATATACTCGACATAATTGTTAAACAAGTTACATAGGTTAGTCTTGTATGCATTGTGTTCAAATCGATATTCTTGGATACATTTAGTAAACAGGTTGTCAAAGCATCTCCAAGGGAGCTCTCTAAATTTTAGTTAATTTCTAACTAAAATGGCTAAAAAGTTATTTTAGGTAGTAACTTTTTAATAAGTCACTCAAACCATATTTCTATTTTAGCTAAACGTGGTTTATTTTAATATTTTTTTGAGTTTAAAATATAAATAATTTTTTTTTTTAATACTTTTTCTTTATGTCAAAACAAAAAATGAAAATAAAAATGATAAATAGCTAGCCACTTCTTGCTAGCTATATTTAGCTAGTGGTAAATGTTTTAGCCAAAATAGCTAACCATTTAGCTAGTGGTTAGAATGGAGAAAACTAAATAATAAGTTATTTTAGTTAAAAACATAAAATAACTAACATAGTTAGAGTTGTTTTAATCGTGTCAGCTAATAAATAGTTTGACATGAATGATCTAATGAAATTGATCTATATGATGTTTTACAGTTTAAAATTGTGTTTTACATACGCTATAAAAATTCTCCTTTGGCGAATTAAATTCTTAAAAGTTCAAAAAAAAAAAAAAAAAAATTGAATTGATAATTTTTGGCATGAAACGAACCATTTAATTGCTAGACAAGCAAGGTTAAAAAAAAAATGGGATAATGGTTCGTGGCTTGCTACAGTATTTTGGAGTAAGGATCCGTGCTATGATTTGGATCATGGTTCGTAACTCGCTACAATATTTTCTTTCTTAAAGATGTAAATTGAAAATGATTTTAAATCATAGTTCTGAATCTATGAACCAAACATTCCTAAGTTAGAGAGTGCACACTTTCTAGAGTCTTGCGGGCTTGGTAATCTGATAGACCCCCTGGTCCTCCAATCCGTTTCACCTACGCTAGGAGAAGGCCTAGAAGGTTGCGTTTTGACAGGGCAGGAGAGAATGAGCTGGAGGCTGATGTGGAAGAAACAGTTGGAGAAGAAAGAAGGACTAACGTGGAGAGGGCACGCAAGAATGATGAGCTCACCACGGAATAGGAGAGAGGTGCCTCGGTTCTCGAGAGAAGCCTCGGAGAGGAGAGACTAAGAATGAGAGAGAAATAAAAGGAGAGGATCGAGAGAGAGAGAGGGTATCGAATTGCTTGCTGTATTTTGTCCCTAACAAGTTTAGGCTAGGAGTGCAAGGGGTCGCTCGAACACCCCCATATTTTCCCTGTAATTTGTCGTTTGCAAGAATTAATCGAATCATCGCCTTAGTTTCTTTTCAATTTCCGAATTCTCTGTGTGAAATCCTAATAGATTGATCTGAGGACTTATCAAAGTGGTATCAGAGCAAGATCTTGGGATGGCGCCGGTGAGGAGAGGAGACGAGAAGACGGAGGGAGTCCGGGAGGAGATCCAGCGCGACTTGGAAGCCTTCAAAGGAGAGCTACAGGAGACCTTCCGAGAGGATTTGCAGAAAATTCCCAAACTGGAAAAGAGTGTAGAATTGATGATTGGGAAACTGGAGGAATTGCTACGACAGCGGGACACTTCTTCGCCGGAAACGTCGGCGACAGCCAGGGAGCTTCCTTCAACTCCAACGACGGCACCGGACGGTGGTGGGACGAAGGGGGTTGGTGCACTCGGCGGCGATGGGCGGGTGGAGACGCCTGGCCGTGAAGGGGGAAATCGGGGTGAATGGCAGACTAGGCGCGTGGAGATGCCCGCGTTCGATGGGGGGGAGCCGGATGGCTGGATTTTCCGGGCTGAGAGGTTCTTTGCTCTCAATCGCAGTACAGAGGCAGAGAAGTTGGAGATAGCCGTGGTTAGTCTGGAAGGCGAGGCTCTGGCCTGGTTCCAGTGGGAAGACGGCCGACGAGCAATTCGAGACTGGGGGGACCTCAAACGACTGATCCTCGAGCGTTTCCGACCGTCACAAGAGGGAAGCCTCTACGAGAAATTTCTGGCGCTGCGACAGGAGACCACCGTGAGGGAGTACCGCCGGAGCTTTGAGGTATTGGCGGCGCCACTAGCTGGAGTAACCGAGCAAGTACTGGAGGGAAGCTTCATTAAAGGACTGAAACCTGAGATTAGGGCCGAAATCAGGATGCTCAAACCTGTTGGGCTGGGCCGGATAATGGAATTGGCCCAAAGAGTAGAGGATAGAAATCAGCAGGTAAGGCCCGGGAGGTTAGGCCCACCTGGCACTTGGCCTAGAAATCACTCTTCTTCTCCCACGACACGAAGCGGAAACAATTTCCAACCTAGGCAGACACCTGCCACCGAGAGAACCGGAGGAGCACCAGGGGCCCCCTTCCGCCGGATGACAGACGCGGAGCTCCAAGCTAAGAGGGAGAAGGGACTATGCTACCGGTGCGATGGTAAGTACTCTGTGGGACACCGCTGCCCAAATAGAGAGTTACAGGTCTTGGTGGTCAGCGGGGAGGAGCCGGACGGTGACGGAACCGGCGAGCCAGCACCGGAAACGTGGGAGGATGCCTTGGCCGAGGAATTGGTGGAGCTGTCCCTGAACTCCGTGGTGGGGTTGACTGCGCCTCGGACGATGAAGCTCAAGGGGGAAATTAGGGGAGAAGGAGTGGTAATATTGATAGATAGTGGAGCCAGCCACAACTTCATCTCCATGGAGTTAGTTAAGAAGTTGGGCTTGGAATTGGACACCACCGGAGGCTATGGGGTGGTGATGGGGACCGGCCTCACCGTTAAGGGTGAAGGGGTGTGCCGAGGGGTAGCCTTGACCGTACAAGAAGTGGCGATCGTGGAGGATTTCCTGCCTTTGGAGCTGGGAAGTGCCGACGTGATTCTGGGGATGCAGTGGCTGGAGACACTCGGGGTGGTGGCAGTCAACTGGCGGGCCCTATCAATGAAGTTCAAAATTGGTGACACCCCGGTAATCTTGCAAGGAGACCCCAGCCTTGGTAAGTCCCCGGTATCCCTGAAAACCATGTTGAAAGCCTTGAAACAGGAAGGGCAAGGTTTTTGGGTGGAGCTAGGCACGTCCGTGGTGAAAAATCAGCAGGAGGCTGTGCCGGCGGAAGCAGTGGCTACTGAATTGCAGGTAGTGTTGCAACGGCATGCCGGGGTATTTCAGATGCCTCCTGGCCTCCCACCACCACGGATGCATGATCATGCCATACCGCTGAAGACGGGGACTTCACCAATCAGCGTCCGGCCGTATAGATATCCACAGGTGCAGAAGAATGAAATCGAGAAGCTAGTAGGGGAGATGCTGGCCGCAGGGATCATACAGCCCAGTGTCAGCCCTTTCTCCAGCCCCGTACTGCTAGTCAAGAAAAAGGACGGCAGCTGGCGATTTTGCGTCGATTATAGGGCATTGAACCGTGAAACTATTCCGGATCGCTTTCCGATTCCCGTCATCGACGAATTGTTGGATGAGCTGCACGGAGCCACCATCTTTTCGAAGATCGATCTGAAATCTGGTTATCACCAAATCCGAGTGCGCAGCGAGGATGTGCCGAAGACGGCTTTCCGCACTCACGAAGGACATTACGAATTCTTGGTCATGCCATTTGGATTGACCAACGCCCCAGCCACGTTCCAATCCCTCATGAACAAGGTATTCCGGCCATTCCTTAGAAAATTTGTGTTAGTATTTTTTGACGATATCTTGGTGTACAGCCGCACAGTGGAAGAGCACGCTCAGCACTTGGAGTTAGTGCTTGCAGAGCTGGCTAAACACAGCCTCTACGCAAATGCAAAAAAATGTTGCTTCGGGCAGACCACCCTGGAGTATTTAGGCCATATTATATCAGGGGATGGAGTAGCCGCAGACCAAACTAAAATTTCAGCCATGGTCAACTGGCCGCCACCCACCAATCTGCGGGAGCTGCGAGGGTTCCTAGGCCTAACAGGTTATTACCGGAAGTTCGTTAAGGGATATGGTACTATAGCCGAGCCACTAACACGATTGCTGAAGAAGGACAGCTTCATGTGGTCAGCCGAAGCTGCTACAGCTTTTCATACCCTCAAGGCCGCCATGACTACAGTGCCCGTGTTGGCCTTGCCAGATTTTTCCCGAGAGTTCGTGGTGGAGACGGATGCTTCGGGGGTCGGCATCGGGGCAGTGTTAATGCAAGGCCAGCGACCGATTGCCTTCTTTAGCCAAGCCCTGTCCTCCGCGGCTCGCTTAAAATCGGTTTACGAACGCGAACTCATGGCCATTGTCTTGGCGGTCCGGAAATGGCGACCCTACCTCATCGGAAGGCATTTCATCATCCGCACCGACAAAAGAGCTTAAAATTCTTGCTCGAACAGAGGGTGGTCAGTGAGCCTCACCAACGTTGGCTGTCCAAACTCCTTGGCTTGGACTTCGAAATTCAATATCGGCCAGGCCTGGAAAACAAGGCCGCGGATGCACTCTCCCGCCTCCCCACTACGACGGAACTCCAGCTGCTGGCCGCCCACTTCGAGCTCGACGCAGAGGAGCTCCAGCGCCACAATGGCAACGACCCCAGGCTCTCCCGCATCATGGCTGACCTGCAAGCCAATTCGGGGGCTCACCCGGGCTTCACCCTACAGCAGGGCCGCCTCTTGAGAGAGGGACGGACAGTGGTCTCTCGCGAATCTCGGCCTGATCAGGGAACTACTCAAGACCTATCATGATGGAGTGGCTGGGGGACATTCCGGCGTGCTTAAAACTTACCGGCGGGTGGCAGCAGATTGGTACTGGTTCGGAATGAAGAAGGATATTGAGGCCTATGTTGCCAAATGCAAAGTTTGCCAGCAGAACAAATATGAGACCTTGGCCCCCGGGGGTTTGCTACAGCCTCTGCCCCTTCCGGACAAAGTATGGGATGATCTTTCAATGGACTTCATTGAGGGACTTCCAAAATCCGCAGGGTTCAATGCTATCTTGGTCGTCGTTGACCGCTTGAGTAAGTATGCCCATTTCATTCCGCTAAAGCACCCTTTCACCGCAACCACAGTGGCAGGCGAGTTCCTTCGCGGAGTAGTTCGACTGCACGGCATTCCCCGCACAATTGTCTCCGACCGTGATAAGATTTTTCTAAGTAAGTTCTGGACCGAACTGTTCAAACACCAAGGCTCCACCTTAACCCGGAGCACTGCGTACCATCCGCAAACGGATGGTCAAACCGAGGTCGTCAATCGGTGTCTTGAGACCTACCTTCGTTGTTTCTCGTCGGACGCCCCTCAACAGTGGTCGCATTGGCTGCCATGGGCGGAATATTGGTACAACACATCCTTCCACACAGCCACACGAATGACTCCCTTCCGTGCCCTGTATGGCCGTGACCCACCCCCTCTGATACGCTACGGTGTGGGCCTGTCCCCTATTTCCAGCGTGGACACTCAGTTGGCAGAGAGAGATGCCACTCTTGAGCTGCTGAAGCAACAATTGCAGCGGGCGCAGCAAAAGATGAAGTCCCGCGCAGATGGTTCTCGTCGCGATGTTTCCTTTGACGTCGGTGACTTGGTGTATCTCAAGCTCCGCCCCTACCGGCAGAAATCGCTGGCACAACGCCGCAACGAGAAACTGGCACCCCGTTTCTATGGCCCGTTTGAGGTACTGGCCAAGGTGGGACAGGTGGCCTGTCTATCGGCTGCCGCCACCCTGTTTTTCCGTGTCGACCATACGTAGAGCCGTGGGCTCAAACACTCCAGGGGCTGCTCTGCCGCCACAACTCGCCCCAGCCTGGAGCTGCAGAGCTCGACCATCTGGCGGGGAGTCCGCCAAGCATTCCGTGGACCAGGGGGTCCTCATCCACTGGGAGAACTTGCCTGACCATGAGGATAGCTGGAGAGCTTTGACCGCATCAAAGTGGCCTTTCGGACTTTGCCGGGACAAGGTGTCTTTGGGAGGAGTGATGATAGACCCCTGGTCCTCCAATCCGTTTCACCTACGCTAGGAGAAGGCCTAGAAGGTTGCGTTTTGACAGGGCAGGAGAGAATGAGCTGGAGGCTGATGTGGAAGAAACAGTTGGAGAAGAAAGAAGGACTAACGTGGAGAGGGCACGCAAGAATGATGAGCTCACCACGGAATAGGAGAGAGGTGCCTCGGTTCTCGAGAGAAGCCTCGGGAGAGGAGAGACGGTTAGCTGAGAGAGAAATAAAAGGAGAGGATCGAGAGAGGAGAGGGTATCGAATTGCTTGCTGTATTTTGTCCCTAACAAGTTTAGGCTAGGAGTGCAAGGGGTCGCTCGAACACCCCCATATTTTCCCTGTAATTTGTCGTTTGCAAGAATTAATCGAATCATCGCCTTAGTTTCTTTTCAATTTCCGAATTCTCTGTGTGAAATCCTAATAGATTGATCTGAGGACTTATCATAATCCCACTACCTAGGCTTTCTTGTTCTCTAACTCTTTATGCTTCGCTTCTTTTGATTTATTCTCTCTAATTTCTAGGTTTCTCTTTGTCTGTCTTCAAGGTCTTGGTTGGCTTCTTTATGATAACGGCGATGATGACGAAGAAAGAGCCAAATTGAATAAATTGGTCACGTTTGTGTCAGGGATAAGGCAGAGATCAATTAATGTGCTGATCGTTTCTAGGGTTGGAAGAAAGTAGATATCTTCTCTATTACTCTCTTCTTGGGTTCTTTTGATTTCTTCTCTCCAATTTTCTAGGGTTTATCTTTATCTCTTTTCTGTTTCTTGGTTGATTTTTTCACTCTCTTTGGTCTTTAGTGTTTTTTTTTTTTTTTTTGTTCTGTGATGGTGAGTCGGCCTTCTAAATCCATGGCGATGTCAAAAAGCTCCTGTTGCAGAATGGCGTGAGAGAGAATTAACACAGTAAGATCATCTGACTCGCAATAAACTGCTTATTAGCTTGTTAGTTAACTTTTTCATGGTCTTTTTGATCGATTTAATGATTTTTGACCTAGTGTTTTGCATTATACTTTGCAAAATCCTATTGTTTTCTAGAAAAGGAAAAAAAGAATAGAGTTGGCCGAACCTAAGCCGACAGTAGTAGGATTGTTGTGTCTTTTTATTTGGAAAATGAAGGTGTTGACATTGGTTTTGTTAGCAGGTATCGTAGTTTTTCCTTGAGGTTTCTTTTGCTAGGTTTTAGTTTTTGATGTTATTGTGCGAATATTGAAAAAAAAAGAAGATAATTTATGTAAAAAAAAAAAAAAGAGAATTGTGATTATTAGATTAGACAATTTAAGCATTTTGTATTTTGTAATTATTTCTTGAGGAGAATCAATTGAGTTGAAGCGATACTAAACCCAGTTGCATTAAGGTCTTTCATCATTATTTCTTTTTCTTTTTTTTCCTTTTTTTACTTCTTTTAACTAATTACGTATATATCTTCTGTTAGCGGATGTAGTTAGAATATCCGGGTATATTAGGTTGAAAAGTTGTTGTATTTGTTTGCCTCTTTTATCTCCTATTTTTTAGGAAGTTAGGTGGTTAGTTAGATAGCTCTCCTAGGCTATATAAAGTGAATCTTCTCTGTAAATTAATTAAGTTTTCTGATTAATAAACGGAAGTAAAGAGATAATTTTTCTCCGCCATTTAGCTTTTATGGTATCGGAGAAAAAAAGGCTACTTGTGAGTTGAGAAGGACTAAACAATAGGAATGAGCGGAGGAAGAGGAACTGAGGCTACCTCTGGTACCTCACAAACTGTCTCCACAATCATTCCCACTGCCGTATTTGAAAACTCATCAATGTCTCTGCAAATCACAACTCACAAACTGAACGGGAAGAATTTCCTTCAATGGTCCCGGTTAGCACAAATGGTGATTAGAGGCAAGGGCAAAATTGGATATTTGGATGGAACAATTCCCAAACCGAAGCCTACTGATTCAACATACTCCAATTGGGACACTCAGAACTCAATGGTGATGGCATGGTTAATTCATTCCATGGATGATAGTATTGGTGACTCGTTTCTGTTTTATTCTACAGCAAAGGAGATTTGGGATGCTGTGACTTTAGCCTACTCTGATCTTGAGAATTCATCTCAGTTGTTCGAACTTCACAACAAAGCCAGAAACCTGAAACAAGGAGAACTTGAAGTGACTCAATACTTCAATTTCTTGAAGAAATTGTGGTAGGAGCTTGATCTATTCAACACCTGTCAATGGAAGGATCCCGAAGACGCTGTTCTTTTTAAGAAAATGCAGGACAAAGATCGAGTCTATGATTTTTTGGTGGGTCTCAAGAAAGAACTTGATGAAGTGAGAGGCCGTGTTCTTGGAATGCGACCGCTGCCAGCCATTGATGAAGTTTTTTCTGAAGTTCGGCGTGAAGAATATCGCCGTAGAGTAATGCTTGGAGAAACAACAACCACTACCTTTGAAACCTTAATGTTAGCTGCACAGACATCAAACAAACGAGGTAATACTCGGTCTATCACAAAAAAGGGGTAGGCCTGGTGCAATCACTGCCAAAAGCCTTACCATACAAAGGAAAATTGCTGGGAGATTCATGGTAAACCAGCCAACTGGGTTCCTAATTGACTCAAAAATCGAGATAGTAGGGGACTTCAAACCACTCATGACTTAGAACCGGAGCAACACACTGGGAATCTCACTTTTTCTAAGGCTCAGATGGAGCAAATTTGCAATCTGTTTTCTGGAAAGCAATAGTCGAGCACTTCTCTTGTGGCAAAGAAGAATGAATCCTTTGGGGGCATGATAGAAGAAGGTGAGCCATGGGTAATTGATTCGGGGGCCACAGACCTTACGACAAGCTGTCAATATCTTTTCCATTCATACACCCCGAGTCCAGGAAACCATAGAGTAAAAGTGGTTGATGGCTCTTATTCCATAGTTGCAGGCGTGGGATCAATCAAAATCAATTCCACCATCATCCTAAAGTCTGGTTTACATGTTCCTAATTTATCATGCAATCTTATTTCTATAAGTAAGATTACTAAAGAACTCAATTGTGTGGTTAACTTTTCCTCTTCCATGTGTGTTTTTCAGGACTTGATTACGAGGAGGAAGATTGGCAGTGCTAAGGAGGTTGAGGGCCTTTACTACTTCGAACATAATCTATCTGTGAGTTGTCATACTCACACTGCTTTGTGGATCACTCTGCCGTTTCTAGGAAAGAGCAAATCATTCTACTCCATCGTAGGCTAGGACATCCTAGTTTTTTGTACTTGAAATATTTGTTCCCATCCTTGTTTCAGAATAAAAATGATTCGTTTCAATGTGAAATTTGCCAATTAGCAAAACATAAACGTGTCTTCTTGCCATCTCAACCATATCGTGCTTCAAAGCCTTTTACTTTAATTCATAGCGACATATGGGGTCCTTCACGTGTTAAGAGTGTCACTAATCACAAGTGGTTTATTACTTTTATCGACGACCATACACGTGTTTGTTGGGTGTATCTGTTGAAAGACAAATCTGATGCAGAGCAAACTTTTAAAATTTTTTATTCCATGGTTCAAACTTAGTTCAATGAAAAAATTAAGATGCTTCGTACTGATAATGGTACGGAATATTTTAACTCCATTCTTGGTAATTTTTTATTGACGAATGGAATTATTCACCAAAGCTCCTGTGTCGATACACCTAAACAAAATGGGGTCGCGGAACGAAAGAATCGCCACTTGTTAGAGGTGGCTAGGTCTCTGTTATTTACAACATGTGTCCCTAAAAGGTTCGGGGGGATGCCATTCTCATTGCTTGTTATCTCATTAATCGTTTACCAACTAGGGTTCTCGAATACCAAACACCATTAGATTGTCTTCAAACATCCTATCCTAATGCTCGGTCGTTCTCTAGCTTAGAGCCTAAGATATTTGGCTGTACGGCATTTGTCCATACTCCTAATCAAAACCGTTCAAAACTTGAACCAAGAGCACATAAATGTCTATTCCTTGGCTATTCTGCCACTCAAAAAGGGTATCGGTGTTATTCCCTGAAAAAAAGGAAATATTTTACATCGGCAAATGTCACCTTTTTTGAAAATTAGCTATTTTTTCAGGAATATTCTCTTCAGGGGGAGAATCGGAGTGAAGAGAACATCTTGGGATCTTATTCACAAAATCCGGGTACAAAGGATAACCTAGAATCACGTGAGAATATCTTGGGATCTTTTTCACAAAATCCGGGTACAAAGGATAGCCTAGAATCATGCGGGAATTCAATTTTTGAACTCTGGGAATATTTCTGGACTCCTCCATCCCAATATTTTCTCCATTCAAATTCAACTTCCCAACCAACCATGGACCCTACTCCAGATAATAATCCGCATATAAACCCAACTCCTATTCAAAATTCAAACTCCTCAAATCCCGTTTTAGTGGATACTCCCCCAAATCAACCCATGACTAAAGATTTGCTTCTAAACCAACCTGAAAATCAGGCTGCAACTGAAAAACTAGATGATCAGAAAAATCAAAACAATCAGCCAATATTCCAGGAAGAGAAACGAGCAGAACAGAGTGGTCTACAACCGTTTAACTTGACCTACTCACGGAAAAAATTGTCAAGAGGGAAAAATCTTGAACTTTCTAACTGTCAAGATTCTACCCTTGAATCAGGTTCGGATAATCATGATCTCAATATCCCTGTGGCTATGAGAAAAGGAACAAGAATGTGCACAAAACATCCAATCTCAAATTTTGTGGAGTATGATCACTTGTCAACTTCACTCAAAGCACTTATTGCCAATCTTTCTGAGGTTGAAATTCCAAAAAACATTGAAGAGGCGATGGAAAAGGAGGATTGGAGGAAGGCTATAATGGAAGAAGTTCGGGCCCTGGAAAAAAATTGCACATGGGAGATCGTGGATAGGCCAAAAGATAAAGTGCCGGTTGGGTGCAAATGGGTCTTTACCGTCAAGTACAAAGCCGATGGATCGATCGAACGACATAAGGCAAGGTTAGTAGCCAAAGGGTATATTCAAACATACGGTATTGACTACCAAGAAACATTTGCTCCTGTGGCAAAAATCAATACCGTACGTGTTCTTCTCTCTTTGGCGGCTAACTTGGAATGACCACTTCATCAACTTGATGTAAAAAACGTGTTTCTGAACGGTGAACTACAAGAAGAAGTGTTTATGGAACTACCACCTAGGTTTGATGGAGGCTTAAGAAATCACTATATGGTTTGAAATAGTCACCGAAAGCATGGTTTGATCGCTTCACTAAGACAATCCAGAAACAAGGGTTCTTTCTAGCTCAATCGGATCACACACTGTTTTACAAACATAAAGGTATGAAAGCCACAATTCTTATTGTGTATGTTGATGATATTGTTCTTACTGGAAATGACGAAGAAGAGATTATAAGACTGAAGAAAGGGTTCTCCTCCGAATTTGAAATGAAGGATCTCGGAAATTTGAGGTATTTTCTGGGGATGGAAATTGCCAGAAACAAGTTTGGAATATCCGTATCTCAAAGAAAATATGTACTTGATTTATTGAATGAAACGGGAATGCTAGGATGTAAGCCGGTGGATACTCCAATGGATCCAAACAAGAAATTAGGAACAGAAGCTTCTAGTAGTCCGGTGGACAGGGGGAGGTTTCAGAGGTTAGTTGGAAGATTGATTTACCTTTCTCACACTCGGCCGGACATCGGATTTGCTGTGAGCTGCATAAGTCAGTTTATGTATGATCCTACCGAGGAACACATGGAAGTTGTCATTAGGGTTCTAAGGTATTTAAAGGGCACTCTAGGAAGAGGATTATTCTTCAAGAAGAGTGGATCAAGAGGCATTGAGGCCTGCACAAATGCAGATTGGGCTGGTTCCGTGAGTCATAGACGGTCTACATCAGGCTACTGCACTTTAGTGTGGGGAAATTTAGTGACTTGGAGAAGCAAGAAGCAAACTGTCGTGGCCCGGAGTAGCGCTGAAGCCGAAGGCGAGCTCTTGTGGTTAAGGAAGTTGCTGGGAGAATTAAAGATGGAAGTACGGGTTCCTTTGAAGCTCTACTGTGACAATAAGGCCGCAATCAACATCTCTCATAATCCAGTTCATCATGACAAAACTAAACATGTTGAGGTGGATCGGCATTTCATTAAGGAAAAGATTGAAGATGGAACAATATATATTACATATGTCCCAACATCGGAGCAAGTAGCGGATCTTCTAACCAAGGGTCTTGGAAGACCACTGTTTGGAAAGTTAGCGGACAAGCTCGGGATGTACAACCTGTACTGCCAAGCTTGAGGGGGAGTGTTAGCGGATATAGTTAGAATATCTGGGTATATTAGGTTGAAAAGTTGTTGTATTTGCTAGCCTCTTTTATCTCCTAGGCTATATAAAGTGAATCTTCTCTGTAAATTAATTAAGTTTTCTGATTAATAAACGGAAGTAAAGAGATAGTTTTTCTCCTCCATTTAGCTTTTATCTTCATTCTTTCTTTTTTAATAGATTACACCCATATTTTAGTTTAATTCGATATTAGCTTTTGTCAGAGGGAACTTATGTTTGTGGGTTTTTAAAGAACTAGTGGGTATTTTAAAGGCAGAAACTAATTTCATAATTGGAATTTGTAGGCGTGGATTAGGGTTTAGAAGAATGTATTTTATTAATTTGATTGAATCAATACAGAGCCCTTTTATAGGAAAGGGAAAAACCTAATCTCCTAAATTATACTTTCCATAAACAACCAAAGAGTAAACTCTCCTAAAATAAAACTTAACCCCTAATTTAGCTATTTATTAAAATGGTGATGGATGGTTAATTCATTCAAGTTGGTGCATAGATATTCATCATGCCCAACTTGTTTACAAAATACTCAAAATTTTGCCTTAGGAGCCCTTTGGTGAAGACATCTCGCAATCTGCTTGTTGGAAGGCAAGAATGGAAACACACAACTCCTCCTTCAAGTTTTTCCTTGATGAAGTGTCTATCAATCTCAACATGTTTAGATTACATCATGTTGAACTGGATTATTTGATTCTTTTTTTTTAAGAAAATGCAGGACAAAGATCGAGTCTATGATTTTTTGGCGGGTCTCAACAAAGAACTTGATGAAGTTTCACACGTGTTCTTGGAATCTCGTCGCCGACCATTGATGAAAAAGTTCGGCATGAAGAATTTCGCAGAGAGTAATGCTTGGAGAAACAACAACCACTACCTTTGAAACCTTAACGTTAGATCGCATCGGACATCAAACAAACGAGGTAATACTCGGTCTATCTTCAAAAACCAAGGCTTGAACGCCAAAAGCCTTTCCATACAAAGGAAAATTCTTGGGAGATTCATGGTGAACCGATAACTGGGTTCCTAATTGACTCAAAAATCGAGATAGTAGGGGACTTCAAACCACTCATGACTTTAACCGAGCAACACATCGGGAATCTCACTTTTTTCTAAGGCTCGGATGAACTCAAATTTGCAACTGCTTTGCAGAAAGCAATCTTCTTCTTGTGGCAAAGAAGAATGAATTTTGGGGGCACCAGAAGAAGGTGAGCCATGGGGTAATTCTCCATATCTCCATTCCAAGGAAATATCCGAGTTGACCAAGATCCTTGATTTCAAACTCATAGAGTAAAAGATTTTTTTAACTCTTCCATGCCTTCAACATCATCACTGTGAGAATAATATCATCCCATAAACAATCAACACTACCATCTTCCCCTCATGTGATTTCTTTATAAACATTGTATGATCTAAAGAATCCTTGTGTGTGGTTAACTTTTTACAAACTTTGTGTTTTCTCGAGGAACCAGGCCCTAGGAGGAAGATTAAGTCCATACAAGGATTTCCTAAGGGCAAACCTTTCCATCAAACCTGTGAGAAAAACCGGGAGGCGCTTCCATGTACACTTCCTCTTCTAAATCTCCATTTAAGAATGCATTTTAACATCCAATTGAAACAAACCCCATTCAAGGTTTTTGTAAGTGAGAGGATTATCTCACGAGATTCAGTGTTTGCAAGAAAAAAAAGTTTGAGTAGTCTATGCCATAGGTCGGGTAAATCCTTTGGCAACTAACCGAGCTTTATACCTTTCAAGAGAGCTATCGTTATACTTTACTTTGTAAAACCCATTTGCAACCAACCTGGGTTTTTCCTTCACGTGTTAAGAGTGTGATTTCCCAAGTTTTATTCTTTTTCGAGCTCTCATCTCTTCTTTGCTTCCCTCCATTCTGGAACACCTAGAGCAAACTTTTATATCTTTTGGAATAGTGACACATGACAACTTTGAAGTAAATGCTTGAAATGATGGGGACAAATTCTTATATGAAAGGAAGCTATAAAGAGGATGTTTGGTGCATGATCTAGTACCTTTCCTAAGGGCAATAGGCACATCAAGGTGGGCAAATCAACAAATGTATTTGACTCGACAAGTGACTCACGATTAGACCACTTTTTTGTGGTTGGCTAGAGAATTCCGACCGAGTTTCATTTTCCGGATCCATAAATCGGTTCGGGGGGCTCTTGGCTTTGCTTTGGGCGGGGAGCTACCATCTTCTTGTCTTGGATACTTTCTCTTATAGACTTTCCCTTTAAACTCAATTCCACCTTGCCTCGCACACATCTCGTTCTCTTTCCGAGTTTCATTATTTGGTAAGGGCATAGTTAAAGGAACCTAATCCCTATTTTCACTATTTGAGACATCCTTAATTGTTCAATGCTTCAATATTATCACAAAGTTCGATTTTTTTTTTCCAAAACAACATCATTTTGACTAGAATGTCAGGAACAACATCATAAATTAACAAGTCATCATTCACATCTTCACTTGATGTCTCCCCACGAAGATGAGTGTTGGAGAAAAAGGTTTGTTTCAAAAAAAAGGTAACATCCATGGACAAAAAAACTTCCTTGTGAGAGGATCAAAACATTTGTAACCTTTTTGACAAGAGGGATACCCAACAAAAACACATTTTCTTGCCCGGGAATCTAACTTTTTTGGGTTTGTCCATGAATGTGAACAAACAATATTTTGTGCAACCAAAAACTTTAAGGGAAGATCATAAGTGAGACGAGAAGAAGGAAAACATCTCTTAAGTTGCTCCAATAGGGTTTGAAATTTCAAAATTTTTGTAGGCATTCCCTTGATTAAATATGACTAAAGATTCGCTAATTGCCTCACCCCACAAATATTTTGGAACAGAAAGGTTGAAAACATTAAGGATCAAAAGCAACCTCAAGAGATGTTTATTCTTCCGGGAAGCAACTCCATTCATTGTGGAGTGTGGACAGGAGCTTTGATGAACAATGCCTTTTTCAATAAAAAAACTCCCAAAAGGTTAAAGTATTCTTTACCATTATCACTTCAAAATTTGAATTTGTGTTTGAAACTGTGTGAAAATCATGTTGTAGAAGTTTTTAAACACAGTTTCAGACTTGTCATGAAGTAAAAACACCCAAGTGACACGTGTGTGATCATCAATAAAGGTAATGAACCATCTCTTTCCTGTTACAGTTTTAATCCGATACGGCCCCCAAACATCACTATGAATCATAGTAAATGGTTTAGTGGCTTTATATGGTTGTGTAGAAAAAGAAGTTCGACGATGTTTCGCAAATTCACAAATCTCACACTGAAATAAAGATGGATTTTTATTGATAAAAAGTTTCGGAAACAAGTGTCTTAAATAATGAAAATTTGGATGTCCTAAACGATAATGCCATAACATTATTTCGCTCGAATCAAGAACAGAAATAGAATTGAGACAAGTCCTCCGGGATTGCCTACTTGAGTCATATCCAGTGTCAAGAAAAATAGAGTCCACCAACTTCATTAGCATTGCCAATCGTCCTCCCCGAAGTCAAATCCTGAAACATACAACCAGATGACGAGAAATTAGCTTGACACTTTTGATCATGAATGAATTTCTTGGTTTGATGGAAAAGAAGGTTTCAGGATAATTTAGGAACGTGAAAACGTCAAGAAGTGTAATATTGGGTGAGATAACAATAGACCCTTTCCCAGCCCCAAAAAAAAAGTTCCATCTGCTATCTTGACTCTTTGATTCCTGCACATGGACTATAGGAAGAGAAAAATTTAGAGCGACCGGTCATGTGATGATAGCACTAGAATCGACTATCCAATAGACACTTGACTCAACATTAAGACATGAGGACAAGAAATGGTTACCCTTTTTTTGCCACGAAACCGGAAGGACTAGGATTGACAAGGTTTTGGGATTGAAGGATTTTCTTGATTTGCTCTAGTTGTTCCTTCGTGAATGTTTGCACTCTAAAGAAGACTCCTTCAAAGAATTAGTAACATTGGCTTGGGAATTGAGTTGTCTCCCGGCTTTTTTTCTTCCAATTGGCGGGCTTACCATGAGCTTCCAACACGTCTCACGTGTATGCCATGATTTAGTAGTTGCGGTAATCACACCATGGTTTCTTGTTATTTCTTCCTTCACCATCACTGATTCGACACAAGAGCCGTGGGACCGAGTTCATGTATGCTTTTTCCGATCATCACCTTTATGAGCCTCTCCGAGGAACACGCACTTCGAGAACACTTCTCTAAGTGAGGGTAGTGGCTTCCTTCCAAGAATTTAAAGACCCACGGACTTCATCTAAATCTTGGTTGAGACCAGCAAGAAAAAGCTATACACAGGCTCATTCTCTTCTCTTTTCTTGTGCTTAAACACTATCGGTAGGGCACTCCCAATCATCTTCATAACACAAATCCAACTCTTGCCACAAGGTGACAACATCATTGTAATAAGTGGTAACATCTCGGATGCCTTGCTTGGAACTCCATAGCTTTGTTTTCAACTCAAATATTTGAGATGAATTCTAAACATCTCTCTAACCGCTTCCCAAACATCCTTAGCGGTTGGTAAAAACATGTGTGGTTTGGCAATGGCTGGTTCCATAGAATTGATCAGCCATGCAATAACTAATGACGAATTCCATGTCGCCAACCCGGGATCTCCATTGGGCTGGGAAACGTTCTCTGTTAAATAGCCAAGTTTTCCCCTTCCATCAATGGCTAGTTTCATAGATTGAGCCCATTCTAAAAATTCTGGCCATTAAGTTTTGGAAGATCAATTGAAAGGATGAGAAAGAGCCAAAAACATCATGGCTACTGCTGCCGGAATCAAGCCACCACTTCGCCCGCTACTAGGGTTTCCCACCGCCACCACCTGCGGGTTTCCTCTAGAAATCACGCCTCCTCTTCTTGCCGATTACGCACCACCCTCGGACCCATCTCCGGTGGTCGTGGAAGACCTCTTTTGGCGGTCATGGCCTGGCGGTAGTCCATCTAAGAGATAGTTTTTCTCCTCCGGGGCTCGATACCATTCGTGGATTAGGGTTTAGAAGAATGTATTTTATTAATTTGATTGAATCAATACAGAGCCCTTTTATAGGAAAGGGAAAAACCTAATCTCCTAAATTATACTTTCCATAAATAACCAAAGAGTAAACTCTCCTAAAATAAAACTTAACCCCTAATTTAGCTATTTATTAAAAAACCTGCCGACAGAATTTTTGAAGAATTCTCCGTAAAGTTTTCAATTAGATATTCTATAGCTGTAGTCTACAAATCCGTCCTTGCATTTGTATTTTTATTTTGGGTTAACTGTACATATGGTTAGTGGACTTAAAAAACTTTGTTAATTTAATATTTTTGTTAAAATTTTACCTCTCACTTTTTTAATTCGGGTAGGTTTGTAGAAACTGTTCTTTTAACAAAGCCATTATTGTCCTTTTTTTTTTTTTTTTTTTTTTTTTTTTTTTTTCTTGCCTGTATTTTCCTTAAACATTAAGGGTGTGAAGAAAAGTACAGAGATGAGCAAAGGCAAGAATGGTAGTTGTGGTAAGGCCTGGACAATGCTTGCGTTGCAAACTTCCTCTACTTTTGCGTGTGTTGTGTTATTATTATTTTTTCACTCTTTAGTCAATAGGGGAAGTGTCATCTTCATTTTCACATATACTCTGTATAAACGCAGAGACAGATGCATATGCATTTAGTAGTGTACAATATAAGTGGAACAGGCTGTGATATATTTTTATTCAATAAACGTGTATGCATCATGGGAGAAGCTCTCTTTGGAGCCAATAGGTCTTATAAATGCTTTATTGCAGTGTGGGATAAAGTGGAGTGGAATTATATATTTGTGCTACATGATACACTTTGAAATGATGTCGTTTTTTTATTATATTTTACTTTGGATTGAATTAGCTTTGCTAACGAAAAGGGTCTTTAGAATCTGGTTAGTTTTTTGCTTGTTTAAGTTGATCCATCGAGGCAAAGTCTTTACATTGCTGTGTGCATTCATATCTGGTTAAGGGCTCGGGAGCTTTCTTTTTGTTGTAAATGCGAATTAGCAATTTCATGGTCATAGTTTATCCCTTTTACTAATCTCTGGCTGCAAGATACCATATTATGTCTTGTTGTTTCTATCACTACATGCTTGTTAGTTATAGGGAAAGTAAGTTCTTGAACCAAATGAATAAGTCACAAGAAGCAAGATGGTCCATTTAAATTCACAAGATGGAATCAATTTTGTTAGTTTATCAATCCATCCCAAAAGCTTAAGCTATTAAGAGGTGAGTCAACAATAGTTTAATACTTTAACACTCCTCCTTCACGTGTGAGCTGGACAATGGGCAATCGTGTGGGTAAATTAATTGGAAAGCCCAACACGTAAATATTTAAGCACAAGATATATTAAAGACCCAACACATGATGACAATTTTAAATGGGAATAAAGAGTGCAATTACAGGGGTTTGAACTCAGGACCTTCCGCTCTGATACCATATTAGTTTACCAATTCATCCCAAAAGCTTAAGCTATTAGGAGATGGGCCAACAATAGTTTTATTCTTTAACAAATTTAATCTATTTATTTTGCCTCTGATTCTCCTTATAAACTGATCAAATTTCAGCTATTTACTTTAGGCTTTTTGTTTTCAATTTTTCTTTTTTCTTTTGTTATGAAAGAATAACATCTTTGCTAGTGGCTGCCCCTTCATTTTCTCTGTACCGTTAGTGTGTGACAAGTCTAGTCAATAAAACTACCAATGTCTTGTGAAGGAAATCAATTTAGGTATGAGCATTTACTTTAACCATTTATATCATTTACTTTGACATTACGCATTTACCCTTAAAGTGTTACTTTATTTATTTATTCTTGGCTAAAGATCCTTGAGGCGTAAGTTGGTCATTAATTGAGAACATAAATTAGTTTGGACCTCCTGCTTCAGTTGTCTTATACTCATTTTAATTATTCCACCTCCAGCTTAAAAAATATTCATAATTTTACATTCAGTTTTCATAAACAATTTCTTTGTAGACAACATTATGTTATTTGATAACTTTATCTCTAGCGAAGTTAAGTAAACTTATTGTCGATGAGGTGTTTGTTGTAAATACTGTGAGAACTGGTGTTTGTTTCTAGTTCTGTTAGATTAACTGCTTTGGTATTTGTAGATTAAGAATAGTATGATTATTCTTATTCTTTGTTTAGTTATTTTGAATCCTTTTTTTTTTTTTTTTTGTTTTGTTTTGTAATTCTTTTGTTTCCTCACATTTATGATACTTTAGTCTTCTATGCTTATTTATTCATTATGGTTTGATTACTATGATATTTCCTTTAAAGAATATTTGTATGTCATAATAATAGTTTAATGTGATTAGATGAATGCTTATCTTGTGTCTGGCTATCATTCAGTAATATATATATATATATATATATATATATATATATATATATATAACGTGTATATTTTTCTCCGTTCCTCTCTTTGTCTTGTCTCTAACTAATAACTAACTATTTGACTCGGCAACTTTCTTTTTCTTATCATTGTTGTTTTTGATGATGATGATATGCATGGCATTTGTATAATGATAATATTATGAATTAAGTATCTGTTATTCAAATTGTTTCATTTTATTGTTATGCCATAAGTTTTGTTCTGGATCCTTCGTTATGCAATTGATAGCATACATTGTAACATCAGGTGCTTGAGAAATTTCTTTTGTCTAAAAGTCAAAAAAAGACAACTCAAATTTCAACTTTATTCAAGTTAACGTTCTTTTAAGTTTTAACTTTATTCAATTTCACTCAACTTTATTCAAGTTCTAACTTCAACTCAAGTTATAACTCAAATTCAACTCAAAAACTACACTCCAAAAGAACAGCCCTACATGTTTTAGGACTCAATATATTAGGTTCAGTGTAGAGTATTTTATTTATCTTCTCTTGTTTTGATGTTCTTGTATGGTTATTTCCTTAATTATTTTTTTGGAAACTATCCCTTTGTTCCTTATTTATTGCTATGGAATTTCTGATGAGTTTCTTCTTTCCATTCAGTCTTAAATCTACACTTTTGTTTACGTAGGTTAATTCAGATGTGTCCTGGTAATATTTTGCTCTTGTACTCTCTCATTCTTTGTTTTCAATATGTTTATAGACAGTCATACGGTCTTACAGATTCTTCTTCTTTAAAAATAGTCTTTTACAATAAGTATATCTTTTAGAATGGTCTCTCCTCATGAGATTTTCAGTAGTCTCCTCATATAAGTGTTTAAATAATCTTCTTTTATAGCAGTTTCAATAGTCTTCTCAATTTATCATATATTGGAATGGTTCCATCTATTGGTTACTTTAATCTCTGAAGATCACTCATTCTCAACGCTGGCTTTTCTTATTTTGTTTTTACTTGTAATCTAATTATTAATATTTTGAATAAAAAAAGTAGTTTTTATGTAGGCGGTTACATTTTAAAAATGGTAGTTTAATTTTCTGAGTTCTATCAAAAAATGCATCTCTATGTATTATGTCTCAAAGCAGGCACGTGGTGGTTAATCTTTATCTTCCACGTTTGCCCTTTTTGTTTCTCACTTTTTACTCACGTGAATGCTTGGCATTGCTAGATGGCTCAGTTTATACAAGTTAAAGCTGTCTTTTAGTCGAGTTAAATTACTGACAGCTATCAGTTGCCCAAGTACTTCAAGCACAATAACTTCTCGAGCTTCATTAGGCAGCTGAACACCTTTGTATGTTTCTTCCATCTTCTATCTTATATTTAGCCTCTCGAGGTCCTCGATTTTCTATTATTAGTGCTGGTCAGTGTTTGTTGGAGATAGAAATTCATACTGGAAATGAAACCCATTTCTAGGCATGAGAAGCAAAGCATTGTTTGGTTGCTATTTGATTAGTGCCCTCTCCATCTCCCTTTTTTCCCTCATCATGTCATCTAGGGTGCTTAATTTTCTTGAAAATATTATAATGAGGAAAGAGGCAGTAAAGCATTTCAAATGTCAGATAATTCAATTTTTGTTTTGCTTTGAATGAAAAATTTTGGCAAATTTAATATTTATTGTCAAAGCTAAAGCGTTAGTTTCTTCATTGATAAAAAATCATTGTTGTATTTTTCCCTATGAGTTCCTTTAACGTGTTTCTTATTTGCAGTTGGTGCCTTTTTTCTCATAATTTTGCGTTTAACTAAATTTCTTAATTTGGCTATCTGTCGTCTTTTGTTTTTATTTTTTCAAGAAAATATTGTTTTGGGCCTTATAGTTTTATGTGATTCTTGAATTTTATGATTCTTCAAGTTGCGTTCCTTTTTTCCCGGATTTTAGTGTTGTATGACTATTCTTTTTTCATATATTAGATTTTTAGATGCTTCAATTTAGAGTTAGAACTGGTCTGCAATTGATTTTTAGGCACACTACTTGGTGCCATTGAGACGAATACTCATTTTTTCCTATGAGGTGCGCTGGATTTGTTTGTGTTATTGTGTTTGATATGTGTAATTTGGCTGTACTTGCAATTTCTACCATGTATTTAGATGTGATTGAGGTGGTTTGAGAAGAAATGGAAGAAAACTGAGATGGATGTGTTTAGAAAAGGAGAGAGATGATGGGAAAATTGGTTGGAGAAACCTCTCTGCTTTGCTTTTACTTTTAATAAAATATAATTCTCAATTTGGCTCTACAAAGGTGTAATGGTTTAGTGCCTCTCTTGTTTTTGTAGCTGGGGCGTCCAAACCTTCTCATTATTTGCTTAATTGGTCTTTCAATTGTACATTCTAAGGGTCCATTCACTTCGCTGATTTGAGTTTATAATTCGAGTTGAGATGTGATTTTATATGAGCTTTTTATTGTAAAAAAAAATTTAGATGTGACTGTTTCTGAGAGCTTTTTATTGTAGTAAAACTCAAATTTTAAATTCGAATCGGTGAAGTTAACATGGCCTAAATTCACACCACTATGAGTATTTATGGTTTATGTAAGTTTCTGAGAAAAATATAAATCCTTTCTTGATTTAATTGGTAAAAAACCGGAGTATAAATAGTTTACAAAAGACCTAGGTCCCGTGGCTAATAGAATCGGGAAACTAGGAACCCTAATAGGATAGAGAAACTATCCTCAAGATATTCCTAGGATTTTTCCTAAAAAATAAGAACTGCCCCCTAAACTAGGAAAGATATGCGATATCTCCTAATTTAAACAATATCTCCTAATTAATTAATTAATGTACATAATTCAATACTCCCCCTCAAGTTGGGTCATAGATATTTTTTAAACCCACTTGCTAATACAAGATTCAAACCCTGGTCTAAATAACCCCTTGGTTAAAATGTCTGCTATTTGTTGAGATGTTGGTAGGAAGGGTAAACACACAGTTTCGGATTTTAGTTTTTCTTTGATGAAATGCCGATCTATCTCCACATGTTTGGTGCAATCGTGCTGAACAGGGTTATTAGCAATGCTAATGGCGGCCTTGTTGTCACAGTAAAGCTTCATTGGAGCTTCTATTGTTAGTTGAAGATCTCCTATAACCTGCTGCAGCCAAATTAACTCACAAAGCCCATATGCCATTGCTTGAAATTTTGCCTCTGCACTGCTACGGGCAACAACACTTTGCTTTTTGCTTCTCCATGTAACTAGGTTTCCCCACACAAAGCAACAGTATCCAGTTGTAGACCTCCTGTCAGTCACGGATCTAGCCCAATCAACGTCTATATAGGCTTCAATTGTTCGGTTGTCATGTTTTCTGAACATTAATCCTTTTCTCGGAGAACCCTTGAGATATCTAAGGATTCGATAGGCAGCTTCCATATGAATTTTCTGAGGAGAGTGCATAAATTGGCTTATCATACTGATGGCAAAAGCTGTGTCTGGTCTAGTGTGTGATAAGTAAATCAACCTTCCAACCAACTTCTGATATCTCGTAGTATCAACCCTGTCACCCTCACTATTCCCGAGTTTTACATTGGGATCAATAGGAGTATCAACTAGTTTGCATCCACTCATTCCAGTATCTTCGAGAAGATCGAGTACATACTTCCTTTGGCTGACCATTATTCCTTCTTTAGATCTTGATATTTCCATACCTAAGAAATATTTTAGGTTCCCGAGGTCTTTGATCTCAAATTCATGTGCCAAGCACCTTTTCAATCGGGCCGTTTCTAGAATATCATCTCCTGTCAAGATAATGTCATCCACATAGACAATAAGGATGGCAATTCTTCCTTCCTTTGATCTTCTAAAGAAGAGTGTGTGATCTGCCTGGGCTTGAGAATAACCTTGTCTTTTTACCGAGCTTGTGAATTTCTCAAACCATGCTCATGGTGATTGTTTTAGCTCATAGAGAGATTTTCCTCAGTTTGCACACCTTTGAACTGAACTTATCTTCAAAACCGGGTGGAGGATCCATAAAAACCTCTTCTTCTAAATCTCCATTTAAGAAGGCATTCTTGACATCTAACTATTGTAACTGCCAGTCCAAGTTTACCACAATTGAGAGAAGAACCTGTACAATATTCAGTTTAGCTACTGGTGCAAAAGTCTCAGAGTAATCTATGTCATAGGTTTGAGTGAAACCTTTGGCCACTAGACGTGCTTTATACCTTTCCAGTGATCCATCAGATTTGAACTTGACCGTGAATACCCATTTGCACCCAACAGTTTTCTTCTCCTTTGGCAAATTTATAACCTCCCATGTCTGATTCTTCTCAAGAGCCCTCATCTCCTCTAAAACAGCCGCTTTCCATTCGGGTACCTGAAATGCATCTCTAATACTCGTCGGAATTTCCACATGTGAGAGTTGAGTAACAAAGGCACGAAAACAAGGAGATAGCTTTTTATAAGAAACAAAATGGGACATGGGATATAAAGGACACCTAGTGCATTCTCTAGTTCCTTTTCTTAGTGCAATAGGTAAATCAAGCTCATTTGAGAAATTTTCAGGGATTGGACTCAAACATGAAACTTCTGGACTTGGTATCGAGGTTGATTCTTGACCATGGTGTAAGTTATTGGTCAATCCACTTGACTTTGGTTCTCTTCTAGAGAAAACTTTCCCAAACCTGTTTTCAGTGTTATTTATTGTTCTAGTTGGACTAACACTGGAAGGAGCCAAATTTTCATTATTTAAAACATCTGTAGAGTTATTCTCTTGATGATTCTCTTAAGAATTTTCGGAATTATTTAAGTTTTGCAAAAAATCCATATTTTGAAAGGGAAATTCTGATGAAAAATTTTCAAAAAAAGATTCACCTTGATCATGAAAGTCAAAGACTATTTTTTCATCTCCCCCTAAAGCCGAATCTGCCTGTGTGTGCTCCTCCTGAAGATGAGGATGAAAAAATGATTGTTTTTCAAAAAATTGCACATCAAAGGTGACAATATTTTTTTTTTTTTTTTTTGATCATAGCACTTATATCCTTTTTTACTTGGAGAGTAGCCTAAGAAGACACTTAGTTCCTCTCGGATCAAGTTTTCCTAAGTTTACATCTTTATTGTGGATATAAACAGTGCACCTAAACGTTTTCAGTGGCATAGTTGATTGAATTTTTGTTTGGAGAAAAATTTTGAAAAATTCACTTATAGGAGTGGCAAAATTCAAAACTTTCGAAGGCATTCTATTTATCAAAAAAATTGCTGTTAAAACAGCATCTCCCCAAAATTTTTTGGGTACTTTATGTGTAAATAACAATGCCCGAGCCACTTCTAACAAATGCCTATTTTTCCTTTCGGCAATGCCATTTTGTTGAGGCGTGTCAACACAAGAGCTTTGTCGAAAAATGCCATTTTGTGAGAAAAAACCACTCAAATGTTTTGTGAAATATTCACGACCATTGTCACTTCTTAAAACTTTGATTTTTGTTTCAAATTGAGTGTAAATCATGTTATAAAACGTTTTAAAAATGTGTTCCACCTCAGATTTTTGTGTCATCAAGTAAACCCAAGTCATTCTTGTGTGATCATCTATAAAGGTAACAAACCATCATTTTCCCGAAGGAGTTGAAATTCTTTAAGGTCCCCATATATCACTATGCATAAGAGAAAAAGGTTTGGAAGGAACATGTGGACGAGGCATATATGGAGATCGATGCATTTTTGCTAAAGCACAAATTTCGCATTGAAAAAGAGATGGATCTTTATTTGAGAATAAACTAGGAAACAAACATTTTAAATAATAAAAATTTGGATGACCAAGCTTAAAATGCCAAAGCATAATGTCATTCTTAGTAGAACTAGAAATAACACCCAAGCAAGTATTTGAAACATAATATTTAGGAAGTGATCCATCGTCAAAGTAGTAAAGTCCACCAGTTAATTTAGCATTGCCAATCATCTTCCCCGAGGCCATGTCCTGAAATTCACAGTAAGATGGAAAGAAATTAGCATGACAGTTTTGGTCAAGAGTTAATTTACTGACTGACAGTAAATTGCATGACAATTTTGGAACATATAACACATCTTTTAGTGTTAAACATGGAGAAATTTTGATGGAGCCCGTCCCTGCTGTGGCTGAAAAAGAACCATCAGCCACTTTAATTTTTTTTCCTGCACAAGGTCTATAAGTGGAAAATAAATGGGAACAACTGGTCATATGATCTGTGGCGCCATAATCTATGATTCATGGGCCAGGAATATTTGAGGAAGTGAGGGCAGAAGGAGCTTGATTACCTTGGTGAGCATAAGAGGTAGAAGGAGAATTATAAATTTGTGGAGACTTAAAGAGTTTTAGAAGATGCTCAATTTGTTCCTTGGTGAATGGAGGCTGTACCGAGGTAGATGGTGGCTCTGGAGTAGTATCAGTCACAGCGTTTAACGCCTTGCCTCCCTCCTGTTTCTTCTTCCAATTTGGCTGCCAATTAGGTGGTTTCCCATGAAGTTTCCAGTAGGAATCTTTGGTGTGCCAGTGCCGTTCGCAGTGGTCACACCACAGCTTCTTTTTCTTGTCTGGGTCACCCTCATTGCCACGAACTGCTAAGGCTGAATTTTCAGGCTCTGTTGGTGGCAAGAATTAACCAGTCATGGCTCTCTTTCGTCCTTCTTCCTACTTAAGTTCAGAAAAAACTTCACGGATTGTAGGAAGAGGACGTCTGCCTAGAACATGCCTTTTAACATCGTCAAATCCTGCATTAACCCCTGCTAAAAACATAAAAACACGATCAATTTCTTCCATTTTTTTAAACCTAGCAAGGTCTTTGGGATTCTCCCATTTGTCATTATACAAGAGGTCTAATTCCTGCCAAAGTGCCAACATTCTGTTGTAATACGTAGTGATATCTGCCTCCCCCTACTTGGAATTCCACAGCCGAGTCTTCAATTCAAAGGCTTGTGAAAATTTTTCCAGGTCTGAGTAGGTTTCACGCACGGCCTCCCATACTTCTTGGGCTGACATGAACAGATATGGCTTCTGGATTGATTCCTCCATGGAATTGAGAAGCCATGTAGTGATGAGTGAATTTTCAGACCTCCACTTTCGGAATGAAGGGTTAGAATCCTTCGGCTTTGGTTCCTCCCCTGTAAGAAACCCAGTTTTCCTCGGCCATCTATGGATAGTTTTACTGATTGGGCCCATTCTAGAAAATTCCTTCCATTCAATCGTACGGTAGTAATTTGAATGGAAGCAAGGGTTGAAATTAGCATTATTAGAAGAGGCAGAGGGTACGGTTTGGGTTGAAGGAAGGTTTTCTGGATTCTTGGCCATGCAAGATAGAGATAAAGTCCTAAACCAGGCTCTGATACCATGTAAGTTTCTGAGGAAAAATATAAATCCTTTCTTGATTTAATTGGTAGAAAACCGGAGTATAAATAGGTTACAAAAGACCTAGGTCCCGTGGCTAACAGAATCGGGAAACTAGGAACCCTAGTAGGATAGAGAAACTATCTTCAAGATATTCCTAGGATATTTCCTAAAAAATAAGAATTGTCCCCTAAACTAGGAAAGATATGCGATATCTCCTAATTTAAACAATATCTCCTAATTAATTAATTAATTAATGTACATAATTCAATAGTTTAAAAAGAAACAAAAGGGTCCTCTTTTCTTTTCTTTTCTTTCCTTTCTCCCTTTTTCTTGTTTTTATTACTATGTTTTAGGAAAGGGCATATTTTTCTTTCAAAATAGTTATGCATTTTAATTGCTAAAAAACATATTTATAAAATTTTTTTTTTCTGAAAGCTACATCATTTATCTATTGTGTGATAGATTGGTGTCTGCATTTGTTTATTACTTCAAAAACTCTAAACCGAATTAAGTCTACAAATCTAAGCTTCTCTATCACAGGTACACAAATTTTGGTGCATCAGTTTCTCATAGACCTGCTGAAGGCATGGCAGTGCTGTTGCAAGGTTTATGCAGAATGGCGGTGCTTTCTTTAACAATTACATGACAAGTCAATTCAAAATCTTTGCTGACGATACACTCTTCTTTCTAGATAAAGAGGAAGTTAATCTCTTCTTATTTTACTAAGTATTATGGATTTTGTTTTTTGTTTCTGGTTTGTACAATGTAGGCAAGAGTGTTATCTTGAGAATTAACTTAGAGGTGGAGGAAGTGGAGAGATCAGCTGGTTATGTTGGCTGCTCAGTGGGAGCTTGGCCCATTAAACATTTGGTCTTTAGTGTTTTTTCCTTTTTTGTTCCGCGATGGTGAGTCGGCCTTCTAAAGCCATGGCGACATCAAAGAACTCCTGTTGCAGAATGGCGTGAGAGAGAAGTAACACAGTAAGATCATCTGACTCGCAATAAACTGCTTATTAGCTCATTAATTAAATTTTCCATGGTCTTTTTGACCGATTTGATGATTTTTGACCTAGTGTTTTGCATTATTCTCTGCGAAATCCTCTTGTTTTAGTTTAATTCGATATTAACTTTTGTCAAAGGGAACTTATGTTTGTGGGTTTTTAAAGAGATAGTGGGTATTTTAAAGGCAGAAACTAATTTCATAATTGGAACTTTTGAGGAATTCTACATAAAGTTTTCAATTAGATATTCTATAGCTGTAGTCTTCAGATCCGTCCTTGCATTTTTTTTTTTAGGTTGACTGTACATATGGTTAGTGGACTTAAAACTTTGTTAATTTTATATTTTTGTTAAATTTTTATCCCTCACTTTTTTAATTCCCATAGGTTTGTAGAAACTGTTCTTTTAACAAAGCCATTATTGTCCTTTTTTTTTTTCTTGCCTGTATTTTCCTTAAACATTAAGGGTGTTAAAAAAAGTACAGAGATGAGCAAAGGCAAGAATCGTAGTTGTGGTAAGGCCTGGACAATGCTTGCGTTGCAAACTTCCTCTACTTTTGTGTGTGTGTTATGATTATTATTTTTTTCGAGAAGTTTCTTTCATGACATCCCATTTTCCTTTTTCTAAGAAAAGCAATTGTTTAAAAAAGAGTATTGGCTAATATTAGCAATATTTAAAGCAATGTGTAAGGAATTTACCACGTAATAGCTAAAAACCATTGGAAGCATCAGTCTCTTTTTTCACTCTCTAGTCAATAGGGGAAGTGTCATCTTCATTTTCACATATACTTTCTGTATAAACGCAGAGACAGATGCATGTGCATTTAGTAGTGTACAATATAGCTGGGATACGCTGTGATATATTTGTCATTCAATAAATATGTATGCATCATGGGAGAAGCTACCTCTTTGGAGCCAATAGGTCTTATAAATGCTTTATTGCAGTGTGGGAAAAAGAGTGGAAATTATATATTTGTGCTAAATGACACGCTTTGAAAATGATGTCCTTTTTTATTATATTTTATTTTGGATTGAATTAGCTTTGCTAATGAAAAGGGTCTTCAGAATCAGATTAGTTTTTCACGTGAATTGTCTTTGCTGGTTTGAGTTGATCCTTTGGGGCACAATATTCACACTGCTGTGTGCAAAAGCATATCTGTTTGAGTTGAAAATTAGCAATTTATTGGTCATAATTTATCCCTTTTACTAATCTCTGGCTGCAAGATACTATGTTATGTCTTCTTGTTTCTATCTCTACGTGCTTGTCAGTTATAGAGCAATTTAGTTTCTTGAACCAAATGAGTAAGCCTCAAGAACCAAGATGGTCCATTTAAATTCACAATATGGAACCAATTTAATCTATTTTGCCTCTGGTTCTCATTATAAACCAATCACATTTTAGAAATTTACTTCAGGCTATTGTCTTTCACTTTTTCTTTTTTCTTTTATTATTAAAGAACATCTTTGCCGGTGGCTGCCCCTTCATATGCTCTGTACCGTTTGTGTATCAACATTTGTGGTCAATAAAACTACGAATGTCTCGTCAAGGAAATCCATTCAGATATGAATGTTTAGTTTAACATTACATATCATTTTTTTACATTACATATATACCCTTGAAGTGTTATTTTATTATTTATTCTTGGCTAAAGATCCTTAAGGTGTTGTTGGTCATTAATTGAGAACAAAAATTAGTGTGGACCTCCTGCTTCAGTTGGTAGAATGGTTGATAAAGTAGTAGGCCAAAGGGCTGCGAGGATATGCCATTTAGTGTATGTTTTCAATTTCCTTGCATGTGATATGCCATGCCAACTTAATTCTTATTTAGTGTATATATTACGAATGATAGCTTTCTCATTCATGCATTGTAGTTTTTCTAGTTGGTTTCATAGTTTTTTACTTTCAGATTGTATTATCGGTATATATGAAAATATTTAATTTATGATTCTTTAATACCTTGTTATTTATTAGAGCTCTCGTATTCTAGCTTTTATACCTAATGTTGCATCTGCATTCAATTATCCATGAGGGTCTGGTAAGTAAGGTTTTTAACTTCCTCCTGTATACAAATAATATTCAATTTAGGTTGAATACGGCACAAATACTTTATCATTAGTGTTGGCATATAAATTCGTTCTCCTAAGATAAGTTCATCGTATTTTAAATTTTCTACGGTTCTGGAAAATCATGGTTTTTTCTGGGTTGGCTTCTACTTAATTGTAAGGTTTAGTTCTTTTTTTTTTTTTTTTTTTTTTGAAATGCACGATCATTGATTAACTTTTTTCTTTTGATTGATGATTTTCGATGTCTTCAGTTTCCTCTTATATTTGTTGGTTTTGGGTTCAAAGCAATCTTGGCCTTGTACTTTGATTGACACTCTTTGATTTGGTTATTCAAAGGTTAGTTTTGTTTCTCTCTTAAAAGAAAATGGCTCTAATCAGCTCGTGACTCATAGCTCTTTCTTTCTCATTCAGTTTGTTCGTTGAAGCAAAAAATCTTATTTGTTCTTTATAGAATTGTTTTTTTTTTTTTTTTGGTTTTTGGTTGGGCCAAAGGGATTTGGATTTTTTCTTAGATGTGTGATTCTTGAATTTGAGTTTATTTTCTTTAGCCCTTAGTGTTGTTTGCTTTGTGTATTTATTTATTTGGTATGAAATGGGTTTTTTATGTTCAATCTAGAATCAAGCAGCTGCTGACTTTTTGTTATTTATTTAGTGCATTTTGATGTTTCTTTGAAGGATTGGTGCATTTTTTTTCTATCTGGTGGTGTTTCCATTAATGCCATTTTCCAATTGTATGTTAGGCAATGATAATAACTTAATTTGGTTTTTGGGATTCTTACTATGCCGTGAAAATAGATACCGTAGAACCCTGTTTATTAGATTATAATTGGATGTTGGAAATTGCGGGCGGTGAGTCCTACAAAAGTTGTATTTTTTTAAGCCTTAAATTCTATTTTAGTCTTTGGTCTTGTAAATACTTTTGTGTGGATTTGGGGCTTGTGCCCTGCAAATGTTGGAGAATCTTATAGTTTATCTCATCATTTTACTGGGAATTTTGGAGAATCTTATAGTTTCTCATCATTTTACTGGGAGTTTTGGAGAATCTTATAGTTTCTCATCATTTTACTGGGTTGAGGTTGCTTCTGAAAAGTTATTTCCTATGAATTTGGGTCTCCTGTTTGGCAGATTTGTGATTGAATTTTTTTGCTCTTATCCTTAGGTTTTCCTTGTTTTAGATATATTTTCCGATTCTGGGTCTCCCTTAATGTGGTTGGGAAAATTTCCTCAAAGAAATCGATAACAACAGTTCATTTCTTTTTCGTTGTTTTCTGATTGCGAGTTTGTTTGTCGATTGAGTTGTCATGATGAACTGTGAGATTGTAAAAATTACTTGAATTTGGTTTTGATTCATTAAAAAAAAAAAAAAAAAAAAAAAAAGGAAAGAAAAAGAAAAAGAGGTTTCTGTTTCTTAAGGTCGTTTAATTCATGCTCCTTTTAGCTATTTTCTTGTTTTAGAAACCAAAACTATGTGCCTCTAAAGAACAATGGGTTCTTCGTTATATATTTCCTTTTGTTTGCTCAAGGAAAGTTTCGGTGATGGTAAACATATAAACTGCATTTGTGGGAAGGAAATGCTTAGAGACTAGATACTTTATTTATTTTGTTTCAATAAAAAGTCCATTTCTACGGTTGTGTGTGTGTTGGGGGGAGCAAAAGGGAAAGAATGATTTCCGTTCTTATTTGTTGATTGAATCGAGTATTTGGTTTTCCATTTTTCTTAGAAGATTGAAACGTGAAATAGAGTAATGAAATAAAAACGAACGGTATTAGAAACTATACTTATGATGGTTGAGTGAAAAGAGAAACTGATATTTCAGCCATTTTCAAGTCCAGGTGAAAACAACTCAATTTATCTTTGTAGCAGTTGGAATATTACTTCATAAGTATCGCATATAAGATGTTGAACGTTGTTTGAAATAGATTTAAAAAAAAAAAACAAAACAAAACAAAAGAAAACACAGCTTATATCATGTTGGGTCATCACTTTCAAGTGAAAAATCCATGATCAGAAAGAAGAGACTTTATGGTACAATACGATTAACAGGGAAGTAATATTTTCATCCATCTAATCCAACCAACTTATTCTTAGGATTTAAAAGGCTTCAAAGTACCATTGATATCATAAGTAATCTCTTCTTCATCACTTTCTAGATCTGCACAAAGTGCTTATGAGCAAATTTTCTCGTCTGAAGGCAATGATGGTCTTCTTTTGGTGCAAGAAGAAAATGGCGTGTTCATGTAGAATTCTGACCTCATCTAAAGGCAATGATCTAACTTCTTTATTTTAAGTCAATGGCACAAGTTGAGAGAAGAGTCATCCTTTTGAGATTTATTTCAAATCTGTCATTCCATTACTAACCACAACTGTTAGACGGTTTTCTTTGTTGAGATGTGATGTTTTTATCGGGGTTTTAAGGCTTTTTAAAGGGTTTTAGGGGGTTTTTAGAGTTTTTAAGGTGTTTTAGAGTTTTTTTTTTTTTTTTTAAGTTTTTTGAGTTTTTAGTGTTTTTAGGGTATTTTTATGGGTTTTTATGCTTTTTTAGGGTTTTTTACGCTTTTAAAAGGCTTTTAGGGTTTTTAGGGTTTTTTTAGGTTTTTTGAGTTTTTTGTGCTTTTAGTGTTTTTATGGTTTTTAGGCTTTTATGCTTTGTTAGGGTTTTTATGGTTTTTTTAAGGATTTTTGTAGCGTTTTTAAGGCTTTTAAAAGGTTTTTACGCTTTTTTAGGGTTTTAAAAGTTTTTTTTGGTTTTTTAATTTTTTGTGTTTTTAGTGTTTTCGGGTTTTTAAGGTCTTTTAGATTTTTAGTGCTTTTAAGGTTTTTAGGGTTTTATGCTTTTTTAGGGTTTTTATAGGTTTTTATGGTTTTATAGGGTTTTTAGGGGTTTTTAGGCTTTTTAAAAGGTTTTTAGTCTTTTTAGGGTTTTTTTAAAGTTTTTTGAGTTTCTTGTGTTTTTTAGGATTTTTAGGTTTTTTAAGGATTTTTTAGTGTTTCTTTAGGGTTTTTAGGGGGTTTTTTTTTTAGGTTTTTAGTGTTTTTAGGGTCTTTCAGGATTTTTATGCTTTTATGCTTTTTAGGGTTTTTACGATATTTTAGGATTTTTTTAAGTTTCATGAGTTTTTTGTGTTCTTAGTTTTTTTTTTTCATTTGGGGTTTTATAGGGTTTTTAGGCATTTTAAAGGTTTTTAGGGTATTTTAGGGTTTTTTTTAGGTTGTTTGAGTTTTTTGTATTTTTAGTGTTTCTAGGGTTTTCGGGTCTATTTATGGTTTTTGGGTTTTTTTGAATTTTTTTAAAGATTTTTTAGGGTTTTTCACGGTTTTTAGGATTTTTTTAGGTTTTTTGAGTTTTTTGTACTTTCAGTGTTTTTAGGGTTTTAGGGTCTATCCATGGTTTTTAGGTTTTTTACGGTTTTTAGGGTTTTTTAGGTTTTTAATGTTTTTATGATTTTTTAGTGTTTTATGTTTTTTAGCGTTTTATGTTTTTTAGGGGTTTTAGGGTTTTCTCGACTTTTTAAGAGTTTTTGGGATTATTATGGTATTTTAGGGTTTTTTCAGTTTCTAGTGTTTCAGTGTTTTTCTTTTGGGGTTTTCGGGTCTTTTATCGTTTTTATGCTTTTTAGGGTTTTTATAGGGTTTTTAGGCTTTTTAAAGGTTTTTAGGGTTTTTTTAGGCTTTTTAGTGTTTTTAGTGTTTTTATGGGTTTTATGGTCTATTTATGGTTTTTAGGGGTTTTTGGTTTTTTTAGGATTTTTAGGGTTTTTAGGGTTTTTAGTTTTTTTTTTATGCATTTTTAGGGGTTTTAATTTTTTTGAGGGTTTTTATAAGGGTTTTAAGGCTTTTTAAAGGTTTTTAGGATTTTTTAGGTATTTTAGCGTTTTCTTAGGTTTTTTAAGTTTTTAGTGTTTTTACGGTCCTTTTATGGTTTTTAGTGGTTTTTAGGTTTTTTAGGATATTTAGGATTTTTTAGGGTCTTTTAGGGTTTTTAGGCTTTTTTTGCTTTTTAGGGTTTTAGGGTTTTTTTTTAGTGTTTTTAGGGATTTTAAAGGTTTTTAGGATTTTTAGGGTATTTTAGGATTTTTTGAGGTTTTTTGAGGATTTTTTAGGACTTTTTTTAGGTTTTTTGTGTTTTTAGGGTTTTTAGGCTTTTATGCTTTTTAGGGGTTTTATGGTTTTTTAGGGTTTTATAGGGTTTTTAGGGTTTTAAGGCTTTTTAAAGGTTTTTAGGGTTTTTAGGGTATTTTAAGATTTTTTTAGGTTTTTTGAGTTTTTAGTGTTTTTAGTGTTTTTTTTGGGTTTTTAGGGTCTTTTTATGGTTTTTAGGGGTTTTAGGTTTTTTAGGATATTTTGGATTTTTTAGTGTTTTAGTGTGTTTTTGGGTTTTTAGGCTTTTTATACTTTTTTTAGGGGTTTATGCTTTTTTAGGGTTTTATCGGATTTTTAGTGTTTTTTAGGCTTTTTAAAGGTTTTTTAGGGCTTTTAGGGTATTTTATGTTTTTTTTTAGGTTTTTTGAGTTTTTAGTGTTTTTAGTGTTTCTTTGGGTTTTTAGGGTCTTTTATGATTTTTATTCCTTTTTACGGGTTTTATAGGGTTTTTAGGCTTTTTAAAAGTTTTTAGGGTTTTTTAGGGTTTTTAGGTTTTTTAGGGGATTTTTAGGTTTTTTGAGTTATTTGTATTTTTATTGTTTTTAGGGTTTTTAGGGTCTATTTATGGTTTTTTAGGTTTTTAGTGTTTTATGGTTTTTTAGGGTTTTTAGGCTTTTATGGTTTTTATAGGGTTTTTATGGGTTTTTTTTTGGGTTTTAAGGTATTTTTTTACGTTTTTTTACGTTTTTTGTGTTTTTATTGTTTTTTTAGTGGTCTTTTATGGGTTTTAATCTTTTTATGCTTTTTATATGGTTTTTAGGCCTTTTTAAAGGTTTTTATGGGTTTTAGGGTATTTTAGGGTTTTTTAGGTTTTTTGTGTTTTTCTGTATTTTTAGTGTTTTTAGGGGTTTTAGGCTCTATTTATGGTTTTTAGGAGTTTTAAGGGTTTTTAAGGATATTTTAGGGGTTTTAGGGTTTTTTTAGCGTTATTAGTGTTTTTTTGGGTTTTTTAGGGTTGTTAGGCTTGTATGCTTTTTAGGGTTTTTATGGTTTTTAGGGTTTTTATAAGGTTTTTAGGGGTTTTAGGGTATTTTAGGGTTTTTAGGGTTTTTTGAGTTTTTAGTGTTTTTTGGGGTTTTGGGTCTTTTTATGGTTTTTATGCTTTTTTAAGGTTTTTATAGGGTTTTTTAGGCTTTTTAAAGGTTTTTAGGGTTTTTAGGCTTTTTAGGGTATTTTAGTGTTTTTTTAGGTTTTTTGAGTTTTTAGGGTTTTTATAATCTATTTATCGTTTTTAGGGGTTTTTAGGTTTTTTAGGATTTTTTAGGGATTTTTAGGTTTTTTGTGTTTTTAGGGTTTTTTTTTTTTGTTTTTAGGCTTTTATGCTTTTTAGTGTTTTTAGGGTTTTTATAGGGGTTTTAAGGCTTCTTAAAGGTTTTTAGGGGTTTTTAGGGTTTTTATTGTATTTTAGGGTTTTTTTTTAGGTTTTTTGAGTTTTTTTTAGTGTTTTTAGGGTCTTTATAGGGTTTTTAGGCTTTTTAAGGGTTTTTGGGATTTTTAGGGTATTTTATGATTTTTTAGGTTTTTTGAGTTTTTAGTGGTTTTAGGGTATTTTATGGTTTTTATGCCTTTTTAGGGTTTTTAAAGGGTTTTAAGCTTTTTAAAGGTTTTTAAGATTTTTTAGGTTTTTTGAGTTTTTTTTTTTATTTTTAGTGTTTTTAGGGGTTTTATGGTCTATTTATGGTTTTTAGGAGTTTTTGGGCTTTTTAAGGATTTGTTAGGGTTTTTAGTGTTTTTAGGGTTATTTTGGATTTTTAAGCCTTTTTATGGTTTTTATGGTTTTTTTATGCTTTTAAGGGTTTTTAGGGTATTTTAGGATTTTTTTTTCAAGTTTTTTGAGTTTTTAGTGTTTTTTTTTTTTTTTTTTTTTAGGGTCTTTTATGGTTTTTGTGCTTTTTAGGGTTTTTATTGGGTTTTTTTAGGCTTTTAAAGGTTTTTCGGGGTTTTTCGGCTTTTTAGGGTATTATAGGGTTTTTTGAGTTTTTTGTATTTTTAGTGTTTTTATGGTTTTTATGGTCTATTTATGATTTTTTTTTTGGGTTTTTTGGTTTTGTTTTGGATTTTAATGGTTTTTCAGGTTTTTAGGGTTTTATACTTTTTAGCGTTTTTATGGCTTTTTAGTGTTTTTTAGGGTTTTTTAGGTTTTTTGAGTTTTTAGTGTTTTTAGGGTCTTTTTATGATTTTTAAGGGTTTTTAGATTTTTTAGGATATTTAGGACTTTTTAGGGTTTTTTAGGTTTTTAGTGTTTTTAGGGTTTTATGCCTTTTTAGGATTTTTATGGTTTATAGGGTTTGTAGGCTTTTTAAAGGTTTTTAGGGTTTTTAGGGTATTTTAGGGTATTTTAGGTTTTTTGAGTTTTTTGTGTTTTTAGGGTGTTTAGGTTTTTTAAGGATTTTTTAGGGTTTTTAGGGTTTTTTAGTTTTTTAGTGTTTTTAGGGTCTTTTAGGATTTGTAGGCTTTTATGCTTTTTAGGGTTTTTATAGGGTTTTTAGGGTTTTTTGGGCTTTTTAAGGTTTCTAGGATTTTTAGGGTATGTTAGGATTTTTTAGGTTTTTTGAGTTTTTAGTTTTTTAGTTTTTTAGTTTTTTTTTTGGGTTTTTATGGTCTTTTATGGTTTTTATAGGGGTTTTTTTTAGCCTTTTTAAAGGTTTTTAGGGTAGTTTAGGGTTTTTTTAGGTTTTTTGAGTTTTTTGTGTTTTAGTGTTTTAGGATTTTTATGGTCTATTTATGGTTTTTAGGGGTTTTGGGTTTTTTTTAAGGATTTTTAGGGTTTTTAGGGGTTTTAGGCTTTATGCTTTTTTGTGTTTTATGGGTTTTTAGGTTTTTTATGGGATTTTTAAGGCTCTTAAAAGGTTTTTAGCGTTTTTTGGGGGTTTTTAGTGTATTTTAGGGGTTTTTTAGGTTTTTTGAGTTTTTAGTGTTTTTAGTATTTTTTGGATTTTTAGGGTATTTATGGTTTTTAGGTTTTTTTCGGATATTTCAAATTTTTTAGGGTTTTTAGGGTTTTTTTTCTGGTCTTTAGTATTTTTAGGGTTTTTTTTTCTGGTCTTTAGTGTTTTTAGGGGTTTTTTTTTTTTTTTTACTAAAAATACAAAAAACTCAAAAAACCTAAGAAAACCTTAAAATACCCTAAAAACCCTAAAAATCCCTAAAAATCTTTAAAAAGCATAAAAAAACCCTAAAAACAAAAAGAAAAAACACTAAAAGCACTAAAAACTCAAAAAACCTAAAAAAAAAAAAAAAAATCATAATATACCATAAAAATCCTAAAAACCTTTAACAAGCCTAAAAAACCCTAAAAATCCTATAAAACTCTAAAACCCATAAAAATCCTAAAAAAGCATATCCCACCAGCATTAATATATCAACTCAACTTAAAAGATTAATAGGAAAATAAAAAATAAAATAAAAACCTTATTGAATTAAAATCCTCACTATTTTTCTTGTGTTTTATACCATTTTTCTTTGTGTGTGTGTGTGTGTGTGTGTTTTTTTTTTTTTTTTTTTATTTATTTATTTTTAATACCTTTCTTTCTCTGCCCTTCCATTTCTTTTTGTTTTTCTATTTGAAAATCCCATCCATTTTAGGATCTTTTTTTTTTTTTTTTTTTTTTTTTTTTTTTTTTCACAAGTAATCGTTATTACCTTTTCTTTTTAAATACTCAATGTACTTTTCTTTTCATCTAAGATTATTATCATTATGGCCCCTGAACTTTAGAGTCATTTCTAGTTTGTCTCCTGAATTTTAAAAACTCACTTCACCCCATAAGTTTTGAATTGTTTCCACTTAATTCTTTATGTTGTAATTTCTATTAAAAACAAATATAAAAAAGAAAATAACGCAGTCATGTGACATTTCTATTTAGATTTATATATATATATATATATATATAAGATAAAAACAACATGACTATGCTTAACTCCGTATTTTTATGTTTGATTCCAACATAAATTCTTACCTAAGGGTTTAAATGAAACAAATTCAAAATTTAAGTGACAAAATGAGAGTTCTTAAAGTTTAGTGACAAACTAAGAATGATTCTAAAGTTTAGGGGAACCGTGATAATAATCATTTCTATTTTTCCTCACCCCGGCGATTTGATATGTTGGAAATGTTGCTCTTTTTGTAACAAAGTGAGGTTTCAGAAAAATAATGTCCGAGATATTCTTATATTTCTATGATTTGATGTGTTTTACGTAGGTCTCTGTTTCTATTGGATGTATAAACCAACGAACTACTCAAGTTGGCCACAAACTCTTTCGCTAGAGCTTCATGTTTTTGGATCCTTCTGAAGTAGTTGGACAAGATTGCATTTAAAATTGTACCTTGTTACTAACTCATGTTTTAGCAAATTTGATCCAATACTTTCTAGATGTTACTAAAAGTGAAAAATCTAGCTTTTTCTTTTTGGTCTGTGATTAAGCTCAAATATAAAACTTTATGAACATTCAACCATGACCCAATTAACCATAAAAAAATGGTGGGGGACTACTGAATACGTGAGAATGATGTGCCAAATTTTAGTTCGAGAACACCTTGGGGGAATCATCATGCATACTGTGTAAAAGTACGGCGGTAAAAAAATAAAAATAAAAACAAAAACTTTTATTGAAATATTAGTCACGTTAATAAGTTAGAATCCCTTGTTAGACGAGTGCTTGTAAGTTCTAAAGTTCTAACTCCCAATTCAAGATAAGCAGTTCTTTAAATTTTTGTCATTAACACTATAACATATGGATCTGTTCATTTGTTTTGTAAAGGTACCAAGACGATTGAGTTGAGTATTCCATTTAATTCCTTGGTATCTATTTGATTAACTTGTGTACATTATTAATATATATATATATATATATATATATATATATATATATAATTGTCATACCTTTCTTTTGTGCAAAACTAAAATTTCAAATTACTAAAAGTTTTTAAACTAAAACTCAAGTTAATAAACATTATTTTTTTTTATTTTTAAACATGTCATAATTTTTTCGTTTTAATTCCGATTGAGATGATTTTTTATGCGTTTACAACGAAGAGATGAATAAAACTCTACCCATATACCCTGTTAAAATTTTCTATCACTATTGAGTTTTTATTAAAATACTATCCAAATACAAATTCAAATTTTGACCACCTAAATACAAATTCAAATAGATTCTCAATTCGAACCATAACTCAAAATGTGCACATCTAAACACTAACTCAAATTAGAGTCCCAACTCAAACCATACTCAAATATTTTGACTCAAATTAAGATCTGAAATCAAATCACTCTGACTCAAAAAATGCGAACAAGCCCTAATTGACCAGGTAATTCTCAAGGATTCTAAAAGATCTATCAAAAATACAAATAAAACTCACCTCAACGCTCAAAATATTTTGGATCACGTCACGGTTCTCAATATGCTTTAAGAAAAATGTTAAGTTAACTCTTTCTAAAATTATATTAAAATATAGTTTCTACATGTATTATAATTAATCAACCTTTTTCTTTTAATATCATTGGGACTTAGACCCGAAACTTACTACATTAAAATCAATTCACACCCGTTAAACACTAATTAAACTGACCTCAATAATATAGTAAATAATCAAATTTAATTACAATATTTTTACTAAAAACGAAAAAAGTTATTAAGATAACACCTTTTTCCAACAGGAGAAATTACAGTTGCTAACAAAATTGCAGTAAGTCAGTAATGCTAGTTAAAATTTTTAAATTACCCAAAATATCCCAATAACATAAATTCGAGAAAATTCAAAAAAAAAATTCCTTGAGTTTTAACTAAATCCTACATTTATCCTTGAGTTTTTTTTATATTCCAATATGTATCCTTTATTTTTTTAGACTATCCGGTAATTATCCCTAACATTTTTTAAAAGACTAGAAAAATAACCCTTTAATTGGTCAAAGTTTTTAAAATACCTCAATGATAAGTACAGTTTAGATAATATTTAAGCCATTAATTATGTAAAACTTTTAAAACATAAATTTTAAAACTAAATAAAATAAAGAATACAAAACATGCAACCTGTTTGGATGGTCGCAAAGTAATATTCAGTGTAGGATGGAGCGACTTGACAAGTCTAAGTCCACCAATTGTGTGCAAATGGTGAGGACACAGGATTCTGTTGGAGATAGATTGATGCGACCTGTTAAGTTTTTTTAAAAATAAAATTTATTTTATTGAGCTTTAAACTTTTTTTTCTTTAAACTACGAACATTTAGTTCATAAATTAAAATTATGTTATTATAATTATTTTTAATTTATGTATATTTTTTGTGAAAAAAAATATTATAATAAATTACGAATTATGATTTGAATCAGAAAATGAATCCTCAAACTAAACAACTTAGTTTCCTAGTTATAAATTTTTAGGTTAATGTTTAAGTATTGATCGTTAAGAGTATTTATCTCATCTTCAACAATTTCATCACTTAAAAAAGTTCTATTTTATTTCTTTTGAAAAACTTAGGATATAATTTTAGGATAATTTAAAAACATGAAAGAAACTTTTTGGGCTATAAAAACACAGGAATAAATATTGAATTTATCTAAAATTTAGGAGGTACTTTTTTTACGTTCTCTAATTTAAAACTTAAATATTACCAGTTATTTTAGCGCACTTCGCGCACGGGTAAAATCCTATAAAAAATTTATTTCATATATAATGCAGTCTTTGTTCACAATTTCGTGTTAATTTTTAGAGTTATGTAGAGATAATATTTTCTCATTTCGATAAATTTAATCTATAATATATTTATACAAGAATTTTTTTCATTTCTAAAAATTTAACTATGATATTTTATAAAAGAATGTCTTAAATCAATTATAAGTGCTTTAGTACAATCTATGAAGAGCTCCTATCAAATTTTTAATTAATAAATTAAAATAAAAATAAAAAACAATGACATTTTTCATAGTTCAAATTAAAAGTACTTCTAATGGTAAACTTATTGGAAGTTAGAACAAGAATAATACTACATAGTATTGTGAAAATAAAACCATATTTTATAGACATAAAATCAAATAGAACACTTATTAGGGTGTACATATGAAAAAAAAAAAAAAAAAAGATATTTAACTAATGACATTTAAAATATAATTAAAAACAAATAAAAAAGAAAACTAATTAGGGTGTACGTATGATAATCAATAGAAAACTAGAAAATTATTTCAGTGTAAAAAAACAACAAGATCAGTCAAACATATTTGGAACCCATTTTTTTCACAATTTGAATCACAACATAAAATTTTTATTAGAGTGTTTTCTTTTACAAGAAAGAAAGAAAGAAAGAAAGACACGGGAATGAAATGGGCATATACGCGGGGATGGAGCAAGTGTTAGGCTTTACGGCTTTTATATATTACTAGTTTTGTAACGTATTCTTATTTTGTACAAGTTGCATTTGAAAATTTTATTATCTACTGAATAAAGAGAAATTTATTTATATAATCATTTATAGATTTTTAAATTTTTTTTTAAAAAAATATGTGTAAAGATATCAATTGATGCAAAAAATTAAGTAGGCGCATATTTAAATAAAATTATTTTAATCAACTAAAAATAATGTGAGGACTAACATATTTTTAAAATATCACACAAAAAATTAAAATGTAAAAAATATAAAAAATATAAAAATAAGAAAAAAAAAACAAAGAAGTAAGTGGAGGGGTTTCACGTGGCTGCCCTATAGAAAAGAACTTTGACTCTTTTATGTATTGTTATATTAGATTAGATGTATAGAGAAAAAAATAAAAAATAAAAAAGGCAATAGGGAGAGAAGAAGAAAAATAAAAAGAAAGTCAAAAAATGGAAAAAGAAAAATAAAAATAGAGTCGAAAATTTTTTTTTTAAAAAAAAAGAAAGAAAGAGGTCATATGTGGCCTACATAGAGGCCAACACATGACTTCCTTAGAAGCCAAGTCCTTAGCTCTTTCAAGTATGTATGTATAGATATTACTATATTAGGATTATTTTAAAAAATTTCTCCCGAACTATGACCCTTGTAGCACATTACCTTCCGAATTTTAAAAAGTAACATCAATTCCCTCCAAACTTTGTTCCGTTAAAAGGTTTTATCCTTCTGTTATAATGAGTGACGAAAATCGCCACGTGTCAGGTACGTGACCTATATGAGTAGGGTATTATTGTAAATTAACATGCAACAACCTTAGGTTATTAAAAAAGTGATTAAAAAATGTAACGACCTCTCACGGGTCGTCACAGTTATCTTAACTTACAAACATTTATCTCTAAAAAAATGCAAAAAATAGTTAAGCTTGAAACACTTTATTTTGAATGACTTGAAGAAATCCTAAATTTTTTTTTTCGTATTATAACTTTAAAAGTTTTAAACCTCATCAAAGAAAAATAATCTTTAGGTTCAACTCATTTATTAAAATCCATACCGTAAAATAAACTTTAAAAAAAAGATCTTAATTAATCTTCAAATTAAAACTATTATAGACTAAAGTTCCAAAAGAATAAAAATAAAAATTAAAAAACTTTGTTTAACATTAAGCACTCTCATTCAATGATCGTTTCTCCTGTTTTCCTATCATGCACCGCTCGCATCAGTTTTAAGATTCTCCATGGCTACATCTTACCTTTTAGATTGTCTATAACATGAAATAACTTATGCAAGGGCTTAGTAAGACACTTAATTCTCACAAATTTAAATGAGCAATTTTATTCATCAACAATAACACATCATCATGAGAATAATTATTTTTGAACATGTTTAAACTTTAAAATCCATCATATATTGGGCTCGACATTGTACCATCATAACCCGCTAGCCACGGAAAGCATGGGGTAGCAAATACCAACCGTGACGATAAAACCACTCACCGGTCACCATCAAGGGTGTATAATGCCATTTAAAAACATAAAAATACATATATACATTTTTCTTCAAAACGTCATCATATGAAATATTAAAGGTGTCATAACATCATCGTAAACATCAAAATCATATACTTCTCAATTCTTCCATTCATGTTGCATGTGAGAGTGTACTTACCAAAATGCCTTAACCTTTTTAAATTTTTTAACGGTGATGCGACGAATGAGATCCTTAGGTGCTTACCTCTAAAACCGTTCATGCCATAAATCATAAATATAATAAAATTAAAAACATTAATTCATCAAATCCATCCATCACCTAAAAGGCCAATTCCATCATTTAATAACATAAAGAGACAAAAAATCTCAATAATTACACAAACTTCCCAAATCTTACAAAAACTGACAGCCTAACCTTTATCTCTTTAAAAATTCATAAAAAATCACAAAAAACTCAAAATAGCCTGAAACAGGTACCAATTGAAAATAGACATCAAGATCTTTCTAACGATACCTTATTTTTTAAAAATGGAGTTTGTTTGCTCCCTCAAATACTGTTTTAAAGTCAGATCATGTAAGCTGGAAAATTCCAGCACAGTAAACTCCGAAAATACCAAAATAAATTCATTAAAGATAAAATCAATTCCAACCTGTATGCATATTTTAACCAGCCCTAAGACATGTTCCTAAAACATTCAATTCACACATTCTATAAAAATCCTTGCGGCAAAGAATGTTAGAAACATCAGTATGACCATTGAAATTCACATATCTTGCAACTCGAATCCAAAAATAACATCTTAATTCATGTTTCTATGAAATCAAAATATATAACATAGAAGAAACAACAATATAAGAAAATAACATAATTCCTAGCATACCTCTCTAGAATTCATCAAATTATAAGGACACCAAAACACCCAAAACAATAGCCGAGTCATGCATTCCAATCCAAAATAAAAACCTGCATCCATGGACATTAAACATCACCTAAATACATATATCCTCTCTCAATCATCAACCAATAAATATCCTCCGTCATTCTCTCAAACCATTATAATCAAACGCAAAGTAAAGTCATCCAAACTCTCATAGAAATTTAAACTAAACAACAAGAAAGAATCATACCTCGACAATCTGATGTTGGAGGCTTTCTCTGATTTATTTTTTTTCTTTTCTGAGCGTGAGAAATAAGGAGGAAGAAAGAGGGAGAAAAGGGGAATTGAATGACTCTTTAATACGTATAAAAAATTTATGTGATTAATTTAGCATTGATTAGGATTTAATCCTATAATTAAATGACCCCTTAACAGCTGAGGAAATGGCTGTCATTAGGGTGTAAAATCGTGTGGAAGACAAATAGAAGAGTTAGGTCAACTTCTAGAATTTCCATTCTTGTTCGCGTGCAGTAACCTGATCGGAGACTGCTGGGCATCCGGATGGTATACTGGCTTCATCTTCTTACTCCGATGTCCAATTTGCGCAAATGAGAAGGTGTTAGAAAGCTTATGAAAGGCTCTACAGATTTGTATACAACAAAGGAATCATTTCAGAATGTTAAGGGTCTAAAATAGAGCTGAAAATTAACGTCATGAAAATGGTTCTTTTGTCTAAAAAGAAAAATCAAGTAAACCTTAGAATTTTCCTAAGATACTTAATTCCATGCATTATTACATGAAGTATATCATATCATGAACATATATTCATTTATCAAATCATCTAAAAAATGAACATATATAATTTTTATAAAATGACATGAACTTGTTCTTGACACCTCGAGTCCTCGTCGCGTTCACCTGTAACAAATAACGCAACGTGATGTTAGAATTAACTATATACAACACCATAACATTATTCAAGTTAATTCCTAACATCTATTTCTAAGAATTTTGTCGGTTTAGAAAAATGGGTGTTACAAAAAAACTCAAATGCGTTACAAAAAAAAACCCATTTTGTCAAATTTTTTTTGTTGTGTTAGAGTTAGAACTTTTCTCCCAAAAAGAAAAATCTAATAAAAAATCAATCTTCATTGTAAATTTCCATGGTGAATCACTCCCAAAGGCTGCAACATGGGGAAATATTGGCGATTTTAATCTTATTGACAGTAAGTTTGCTCATTCTTTCCTTTATTTGTTGCATGTTTCAGAGAATCAACCCATAGCCTCAATCAAAGCCAAATATACAAAAACTTTGTTGTCTAATGTTAAATGATTTACCTTATACCGAATGCAACCATAAAATTGTCTTCTCGGATTCTTCTTCATGTGTGATGTCTTCACTGCCGAATCCAACCCATATCAACATTGAATAGGACCTCGAATTTCTTTGTTTACCCAACCGTTGCCAACATTATTTGTACTGTAGGAACTTGCCATGGATGAACAAGGTGAGGAAAAAAAAAAAGAAACAAAATGGGAACGGAGATGGTAAATTTTTTCAATAAAATTGGAGAATTAGCTTATTAGGAGGGTAAAAGCGGGAATTGCGTTTTTAATTCTCACTAAATAAGTGACACGTGGTATTTTCATCACTCATTGTAACAGAAGAATAAAACTTGTGAACGGAACAAAGTTCGAGGGGAACGAATGCTACTTTTTAAAATTCGGGGGAATTTTTAAAATTAATTCTAGATATTATGTATAGGATAGAAGCAACATATTCCTATAAACAATTCACTTTTATATTGTTGTATTCTCTCCAACAATTGTCTTCTCGAGGTTTTTATTTGGTTATATTGCCTTCTCATGAAAATGTTAGCTTTCATGCTAAATCTGAAAAATACTACAAATTACCATCGAATATAACAAGTGTCCAATTTGATATTTAATTGCTATTGGTTGATTATTAACTTTTTATTCAATACTTACAACATTAGTGTTTAACTATTTTAATATGTTCACATTTACAAATTTCATAGCTTAATAATTAGGAATAAATTTGAGTAGTCCCTGAATTCTTTTCTCTTTTTAGAATTGGTCCCTATACTCAAATTTGTCTCATAAAGAGTCCCACAACTAAAAACGTATCTTATAAATGGTCACTCTATTAAAATTTTAGATGGAAACCATTAAATTGGATGGTCGTTATAATTTTTGGGCTATTTTAAAGGTTTAAAACTTCTCTTACTTTTTGTCTTGTTTGAGATCTCTAAATATTTTTTTACTTCTACCGACAACGAATCTCTAAATTTTTATTTTTTATCCGAGTGAATTTACGTTTTTAAATAGATGTAATACCTCTTACACAGTTAAGATAATTACTGTGAAAATTATTATTGTCATTACAATTTTTAAGTGTTATATAGTTTATATACTACTTTTTTCTTCTACAGCAATCGATGCTTTTATTTTTGTTTTGCGACTTTTACTGCTCCATGTATTATGATGCATTAGGTTTATTATTATTACTTTTTTCAGGTGAATGCATTATGGTAATTAAGCTATGGGTTATTCTTATTAAAAAAAAAAAAGTGCTATGGCTTATTATACATAATCAAATCAAATCTTACGATAAAATAATATACCGAAAAAGAGGGTAGCATTTCTTTTGTGGTAAAAATAATGATAATATTCCCTTTCAATAACCCCAGCGTTAAGAAAAAAGAGTTTAAATTCTATCTACTAATAAAGAATATATAGTTGAGTTATTTTATAAAACATATATTGATTCAAACAAAACCCAAAGGAAAGGAAAAAAAGAACAGGCACTAATGTTAGAGGGAAAAAAAAATCAGCTACTTGATATAGAGAGAGAAAAAAAAAAAAAAAAAAAACATTCAAGAACTGATTTTAGAGAGAAAAAAAAAATCTTAAAAATAAAAATTATGGCTATTATTAATACCCCTTAAAATAAACTTGTTCAATTCAGGGACTAATGGGACAAATTTAAGTACAATGACTAATTCTCTAGAGAGAAGAATTTAAGGACCTCTCATAAATTTATTTCTAATATGATAAAAAGGAGATACAACATTATAAGATAAAATTACAAATCAAATATGTTATTTTTCTACTTTTTAGTAAAGTTATAGCATATACATCTTTTTAGGAACATGTATGCAGATTACGTAGACTTGAAGCTTGTCAGAACAAAGAATTTAGGAGGAAAAAAAAAAAAAAAAAAAAACAAAGAAACAAACAATCAAGAGAAAATAATGCCTAGGCCTTTAAAAACCGTAGATAGTCATCTATTATAGTCATGGCAGATGAACGATAGCCAGAACCAAAAAGATTGTAATGATTCAAGTAATGGTACAGCAAATAAAGATCTCTTCTCTTCTCAAACCCTGGTTGCTTGGGCATCACCTGAAGAAAGAAAAACAGTGAAGAACCAATTCAAAAGTTGATTAGTTTGTTGAAAAATGCTTGGAGGCATTAGTGGTGTCTAACACCAAACCTAATAGAAGGTGAGCCTCACCTGAGGGCCAATGTTGTGGGACCCATCATCTACTATTATGTGGTGTTAGACACTACCAGTGGCGCCTATAGCATTGTTCTAGATATGGTTCATACTTGTACGTGAACAAGGCCAATTACTCCTATAATATCATGCTTGTTTCCTATTTACCTCGAAATAGGCATTGTAGAATGATCCTCCAAAGCCAGCACACCATGACATTCCAAACTCCGCCTCGTTATGTCCATCTACAGGGAAAGACAATCAACAGCATTGGTGTCATGAATTTAAACAGTAATTCATAATTATAGTGAGGACACAAGATACGTTAGAAATAAATAAGTTCATTGTATAGTGTTTTACAAGTTCTATTAACCATATAAACAAATCTAGTCGTACTACTATACTCGAGGCATATAATCAGTAAGTGTGATCGAACTGTTTCAAGTATGTTCTTATTATTTCACTTTTTACATTGGTAAGCAGATAAAGTTCCAGTGTGCCTCAATCAACAAATGCACAGTAACGATTAAAAAGTATAGTCCTTAAAAAATTTAAGTAACAGTAAAACACATAAGATCCTTTTAATAATTTTAGTCAACGCCCTTCATTTTGGTATATTAAAAAAATGTCTATTTTTTGAAAAACAAGTAAATCACTGATTGTCTTAGAGGTCAATCACGGATTAACTTGGTGGTCAATTACTGATTAACTGATATCAATCATTGATTAAACAAAAATCAGTGAGTGATTTACCACCAAATATATTAATATTTTCTAAATATAAATTATTGACATACTCCATACACTATCAATCAATGATTTACTCAAATTCAATCATTGATTTACCACTAACTCACTCTCTATCAGCCTCTTGACAGTGTCAGATCTGAGGCACGTGCCTGCATGCCCTTGGTGCCACATGCAACCTCCCCCACACCGGTTGTTGGCCTCTCAGTGTCGGCATCAAAGGGGAAGAAGGGGATGAAGAGAGGAAGAGAGGGGAGGGAGAAAGCAGCTAGTAGGGGGGAAAAGAAAGGAAGCAGACCGTAGGAATATGGGAGACCGTAAACGAAAAGCGGCTATTCTTTAAAAAACTAAAATCACAGGACATTGCTTAATTTATGTGGCCAGAAACGGCTGTTCTCTGCAATTTCTCTTCTTAAAAGTTGCACTAACCCCCTTAACTACACTTCTTAGTTTCCTCTTAAGCCTGCAGGTATTCCCTAGATCTCATAAAATTCTAATATGACTCTTTTGTCTTCAGTGTAACACAACCTCAACTTGTATAATTTAAATCTTCTTAAGTTCCCATCATCAAATTTCAAACTTTTTAAGTAACTAATATTAGAAACCAACAGCAGTCCGAAGAATTTAATGCTTTCAAAAGATTACCATTGCATCATACGTTCTTCTGGATTACAGGGCACATGTAGCTCCTGAAATAATTCACATCCAAGAATATATTCTGGCACAAGAAGATAAATGTATAACAACTTACAATAACATGCAGGGTCAAGTATAACAGGCTCCCCATTTTTGTCGGAGCTGATATTTCCGCTCCATAAATCTCCATGCAACAAGCATGGCTCTATTATCACGTCATCAAAGAGCGGTCCCATACTTTTCACCAACCTCTGTCCTGAAAAAACAATCAAATATCAAGCTCATCAAATTTTTGCAGCTTTTTTTTTTTTTTTCTTCTGATTCATAAGGAGCCTAGGCTCTGGAAGTTGGTGAACACAGACCAGGTCCAGAAAGAATAAATCAATAATGAAAGAGAACCTTAGACTCCATAAATTTTAACTCCTTAACTATTAACCATAGAACCTGAACCAGAGGGACAATACACCATTCAAATTGCACAGCGTGCCGCCCTTTTCATGTTGCTTAAATACCATAAACGATAAATATAGCTAGGCATGATAATTATGATGATTTGAATCACGTTAAAATTTCCAATAACAAGGTCACCTTTATCATAAATGCTGCTATCACCATACTGATCTCGTGCTAGCTGCAACTGAAAACCCAATCTATGCTCCCCATAAAACTGAATCCAATCTGATGTCCAAGTATTTATCTGCGGAGTGCTGCAAGGTAAAAGAATAAACCACTTCATTACAACTTAGACAGCATCCTGACAATACTCCTATTCTGTTTAATTCCACTGAATTGCGTGTTCACAAGTGTATATAATGCTTTTGCATATCCCATAAAATTACCTTCCAATAGTGTTGTCAACATCAAAACCAAAGCCTTTTTCAGATTTTCCAGCTTTATGCATTTCAGCAAGTTTCCTCCCGAGAACAGACTGAAGACAAACAAATTCAACAAAATTGAATAGCAAATTATTTCGAGTATTAGCTTTATAGCAATGATTTCAATATCCCTCACCTGATCGCCTCTTGACACACCAAATTCAATAAATTCCATGATGATGTACGAACCACCTGTAGGTAGTGACCCTACCTTCAATGCTCAAGAACAAGTTCAACTGAGTACTGCATTCATCTTGCAAACTCAATGTTGATACTTGATATTGAATCCTAATTTGACAATTATGAATCTGTTACTACATAAATTGCTTTAAGTTTCTACACCTTGAATGGCTTTGGTACACGGATTGATTTGGTTTCATACATGGCATTCAACCCAAGAGCTTCTCCCTCAAACATTGATGGTCCAATACTCCTGATTCAAATTTAAATGACTTGATTAATATATTACAGAGACTCAGAGAAGCAACTTGATTTTGGATGGGAAGTGCACATACAAAATGTCTGAACATCAAATACCTATTTGTTTTTACAAAGAAAGAACCAGCATCAGTGTCGTAACGATTAGCGCGGTTGATGCAGCCGCCACCTACAGAACTAATTCTTGTTATTTCTGTTGCTTTTCCTTCTGAGAGAATCCATTCTCGGATCGGGTTATCACTCATTGCCGCCACTGTCAAACAACTCAAAAAAATACGAGTTACTTCACAGAACACAGGACTTGCTTTTGGAAATTTATGGCAGAAGAACAAAGCCTAACGACTAGTTGTTCAATGAAATATGTTCTGTTACTGTTCTACCTTTTAGTATTTCTTTTAGGACAGAGGGCCTAAAGAGAGAAAATATTGTGCATGTAGAATGAAGCAACACCTCAACAACAGTAAAGTTCTAGTCAGGCTAATTAAAATGTGATTCTTACACTACGAGAAGTGCCTCCAGACAATAGGAAATCATCAATACAAAGAGAGAAACAAACTGTTTAAAGACAACCGTACAGGTAAAATACTAACTTAACAGCAAATCGGACAATAGGTAGAAGTAACTTTCTAGTACGAAAGGCAGACACAATTTCATACTATAAGAACATGAATCCAGCCGATGGATTTTTTTTTTTTTTTTTTAATGAAAAATTCAAACAATACATGTTAAACCCAACAAAAACCATATGCAGCAACAGAATAAAGAGAGCCAACAACGCACAACAATAGAGTAATTACATAAGCAATTGCCCAGAAGCAAATTTTGAGAGAGAGAGAGAGCTCATAAATGCAAACATCTAACAAGCAAACAAATGGGCACTCTCTCTCTCATAAATGCAAACAACTAACAAGCAAACAAACGGGCACTTTATCACATATATGGTGGTGCAACGGTGAAGATGTTTCCTTTTTCTCTTTCAAGGCTGTCTAGAGTTCAATATTCCATAGCCACAATCGAAGGTCCTAGCCAGCCAAAGGACTGTGCAGTGACTCATGGTAGGAGTGAAAGAATTGGATTGAATTCTATCAGTTCCATTGTTAGGTCTCAGAGTTTCTTAAAGACGAAAAGAATATGGGACACAGTGACAGTAATGATCATCTTTTTATTCTGAAAAAAAAGGCACTTTGTATAAACTAGAAAGGGTAACTTTCTAGTACAGAAACGCACAAAGCCTACAAAAAACGAAAGCTAAGGCTACCTTTGGTTAGAAGGAAAAAGAAATGCATAGCACAAAGCCTACAAAAAACGAAAGCTAAGGCTACGTTTGGTTAGAAGGAAAAAGAAATGCACATAACCTAAGTGAGTAAGACAGAGAGGAAGGAAAGGACCTTTGTCTTACTGTATTTGGTATGTATATGTATTCCCTGCTTTAATTCCTTGATATTGGGAAAGATTAAAACTAGATTTATTTAAAGAAGCTGAAAACCCTCACCTAATCTATTCCCCCTCTTTCCCCTCCTACCAAACAACCATGGGTCTCAAAATCTTTACACTATCTCCAACATACTTTTCCATCCTACCAAACAAGCTCTAAAAGAACACTTGACAATAGGACTAGCTTAATTTACAGCAAGAACGTTTTTACAGGAAGCTATTAACACAGAAACAACATAGTAATTCCACTAACAAATGCCCATTTTCAAACAAATATGGGCTCCCCTTTAGAGCTGAATTACGAGAAGGAAACGCCAAAAATGCAATCTGGGTAATCCACTTTTTTGTTACAAAATTCAATAACCCTACTCTACAAATTAATGATTGATATATATATATATATATATATATATATATATATGCGTGTGTATATAATGTAATATACTCACTGGCAAAAGGTCTGTGCATGGTGGAGAGCCTGGAAAAACGACGCGGAGAAGAGAAGAAAGAGGAAGCTGGAGCTAAGGCTCCCACGTGTGTCACCATTATCAAAAAGTACTTTGCTGTCTCTTTTCAAGCTTTTTTCACACCGACTGGGTTTCATTCCCTTTACTGGGTTTTCACTTCAGCGATGCAACAGACAATCTCTACGGATAAGATTCAAAGGTCTCACAGAATTATGTGATGCTATCGTGTACGCTCAACACGTGTATAATTGTTTTTTATTTTTTTTAATTTTAAGTACAATTCCGTTTCCTATTTACTTTAATCGATTCGAGTTTAGAATTTAAATTTTATTACAGTAAAAAGTTTTAAAAATAATCACATTTAACTTTTTTACTACAGTAAAAAGCTCTAATATAAAATCACATTTCAACTTAAATTACAAATTCGAATCAGCGAAGTAAACATATCCTAAAACTATACTATTTACTTTGTTATTTAGTTTCTCTCCTAAAACAGTTGTATTGGTAGTGTAAATTTTAACCCTTAAATAAAGTTAAAATTATATTAAATTAGAAAGATACGTAAAACAAATAGTTTTTAACACAAATTTAACAATTGAACATATAAATTACTAATGGTTTTTTTTTTTTTTTTCAGTCCTATTAGAGAAGTTGTCTTGAATATTTGACCTATTTACCTCTTAAATTTTGAGTTTTTAATATGAGCGCTTTTATTCATTCTCACGAGGTTAAATTCAGTTATTTATATAAGATGAGTCATGTTAGGAGAGGTGAGACACTTATGAGTGATGGACATTTATTCTCATAAGGATGAATAAATTTTTGTTTTAACACTTTTGTCGTTCAAACATTTTTAAACTATTAATTTGGGTATTCTACAAGAAATAGTAGTTGCAATAGAGTTGTTTGTGCATGGTCCAATCCGGTTTCAAACCGTCACATTTTTTAGTTTTTTTTTTTTTTTTTTTTTTCTCACAAAACCAATTTAACATTTTGTCATTTAAACTTTTTTAAACTATTAATTTTGGTATTCTACTAGAAAAGTATTTTTTGTGTATGCAAGCAAAAACTAGTTTAAAATTTAAATTTTTTGAACTCATATGCCAAATGGGTTATTAACGGTTTGGAACAATTCCAGAATGGATTGGATTATTTTTGACAATGAGATCAGACGAAACCAAATTGTTTTAGAAGGGACTGGTCTGGTTTAACCACGGTAGAGCTTTTTTAGAATTTTTTTATTTTACTTTTAGTCATTGTAGTTCATATTTTTTAAAGTAAATAAAAATTAAATACAACAAATGAGTAAAATCATATCTACCACATGTAATCCATTAAAATCAGAAATTTATAAGGATAAAAGCCTAAAAGTAACAAATAAAGTCGTTATTTCGCGTATATATACATATATATGGGTGTAGTTTTAATAGCTACTCAAATATGTATCCATCCATGGATATTATTATTTTAACTCCAAGATATTAATCCGACGGCTGTAATAAATTGAATAATTAACTAAAAAATTAATGATAATTAATGAAATTAAATTTTCTCTCTTAAATATTTCATATAGAAGAAGTTCTAGTTTAAGTTTTTGAGGGTTGGGGTTTTGTTTTCGAGGGTTGGGATTTTGTTTTTGAGGGTTGGGATTCTGCTAAGAAGGTATGAATTATAATCCCGTCACTATTTACATATTTATGTTTTTACTATGATATTGTTTAGGTAAATATTCCCTTTAAGTCATTATTATGCCCAAGTTAAGAACAAAAGTTAGATTATTATAAGAGATTAAGATGTTTGAGTCAAGAATATAAAAGAATCTACTATAAGTTGTTATAATGCCCAAGCACCCGTAGGCTTGAATAATTTCCGTACAGGTGAACATTACCTATATGCGTGAATAGTTCCCGACCTATGAATAGTACCCGTATGTATAAATAGTACCCGTACATATGAATAGTACTCATACATATGAATAGTCTGTATGCTTGAATAGTACCCGTACACGTGAATAGCGCCCTACGCATAAATAAATACACATTTAATATATTTGTATTCACATTTTAGGTGGGACCATTGTAACCCTTTCAGCCTCTCCTAGGAACTTGCTTAGAAAGGTAATTCTTTCTAAAAAGGACGTCCAATCTCGTTCTTTGGTTAACATGATGAAGTGACTTATACAGTCTTTTATGAGAATTTACCTAGTCAGTACTATTCTCAATTACTACGCTGATTCCGCACGTATACGTGAATACTATGTCTAAATAGTACTATATACCGGAAATAGTTTGAACATATGTATAGTATCATGTAAGTGAAGTTATTGAATTTTAACTAAGACATGATTAAAAGATTGGATCTAAAGAATAGGCAAATTTATGGATAAGAAGTAAAAATAGAATAACAGTATCATATGTGTAGTTATTATATTAGTATTGTTAAGTATTACCGATACATGGTTATGATGATTACTGTTGTTAGGAATTAAACCTTTCTACGAGTAGCTGTGATAAGGTAAGTACAAACCTCACTTACAACATGAATGTGATTTTAAAATGACATAATATTTTTGTAAGTTGTTTTATTTTATGCATAACATAATTCATGAATAAATGAATTTTATATGATGATTGATTCTTCAATTTGAATGAATTTATATGCCTAGTAACATGATCATAATTACATATTTACTATAATATGAGGCTATGGTAAAGAAAAACTTAAAGGGTGCCATACCACTCCTGTCAAATGGGAGGATAATTACCATTCTAGCCAAATGGAAGAATTATGAAAGAATGATAAGTTAATTAAGACATTGGGTGTTGTCAAACTAAATGTATAGGTCATGCTCCCGACACCTCATAGGTCGCTCGCGTTCGGTACATGCACAGGGCCCTATAACGATGATATATGCTTTCCCAATAAAGCATAAATAGTCATGCATTTTTTATATGATGATATTAATTAAAGAAAAAGAAAATATTATTTGAGAAATATTTGTACTTGTTGAGTTATCGCTCACTAGGTTTGGTCATTTTATAGGTAAAAAGTCAGTTACTTATTGATGGACTTAGTAGCAGAGGACGTGTACAGTAGAGGGCTGGGCATGGATGCCACCATGCATAAATTTTCGCTTATAGTTAATATGGTTTTTAAATTATGACTAACTAATTATGTTTCTATAATTATGTTCATGAAAACTTTGTTAGATCCTGTGCACATTAAGTTATGTTAAATTTATTCAAAAATGGCTTATCTTTAAATTAGACTTCCCAATGTTATAGTTTTTAATTTACATTAAGAACTACTTAAATTTATGCGCAACTTTTATAATGGAAAATGATTTATCTTGGATTAAGTTTTTTTTTTAAAAAAAATTCCCTGAAATTTTGATAGCTAAGTATTTATTTTATAAGTTAAGTACGTTTTTGACTAAAAGTCATCATAAGTAGCGGCTCAGAAAGCTGGGTCATTACAGTAATTACAAGAAAGAACAAACACTCTTGCACAGGTTACATAAGTTTGTTTGAAAAACTAATTATGTAACAAGAAAGAACAAACACTCTTGCACAGGTTATGTAAGTTTGTTTGAAAAACTAATTATGGAACAAGCGTTGCACGTATTAAATTGTCATTTAAATTTTCATAGCATAAATATGTAGAAAGAAACATAATATAATATTCGTACATTATAAGATAACAAAATACAACTCATTTTGGTAGGGCTACATTAGCAATCCTTTTGGAATAGATTTTTCAGCCACTGGCTTAGTTTGGTGTTACTTTTTCTTTCCAAAATTAGTTTCTGCTTGTAGCAAAAGTTGATTTTAGTATTTGGTAGTATTTTTTTAAGAATTTTTCAAGAATCTACAACAAAAGCAGAAGTAGCCTAAAGACAACTTTCGCTTTTAGATTATCCGGGAATCAGCAAAGTACAATTAATAAAATATTTATAATACCCATAATACCCATGATTAAATTTAAAATTTATAATATTTCTAATCTAAAATTCAGGCTCATAATATAATATAATATAATAGTAATATTGTAACAAATAATATCATAATCATATTAATAACTCTAATGTTATTATTTTATCATATAATATTATATTATAATAACATTATAATTATTTTAATAATATGATATTGTAATTATTATTTATAATATATTATATATTATATTGTATTGATATAATTATATTTATTATATTATAATATTACAATAATATTATTACATTATATTATATTGATATAATTATATTTATTATATTAATAATAATATAGTAATTAATATATTTAAATATTAATATAATCATGTAATTCTAATATTATTATATATTATAGTGTATTACACACGGTTATATAATATATTAATTATAATATATTTATTTAATATAATATAATAATGATTATATTATATAATATATTATATTATAATATAATATAGTTATAATTTTTAATTAAATTATAACTGAAATATTAATATTTCTTATGTAATATTATAATATTTTTTAATATTGTTATTATATTAACCATTTTAATAATATTATTATATTCTATATCATAATTATATTATATGTTATTTAATATAATTTTATTGTATTATATTAAATATAATAATAAATATACATTATATTGTAATTATATTATTATTATTTTAATAATATTATTATATTTTTATATCATAATTATATAATATATTATATAATAATAGTTTTTTGTATTATATTAAATATAATAATAAATATAATTATATATATTATATTATATTATTGTATAACATAATACAATTGTAATTTTTAACTATCCTCAGCAATTTAGCCTCAGAATTTACCAAATGCTATTACACTAATTTTAGAACAAGCACATGTATTATAATTATAGTTTACCAAATACTCAATTACTTTTTGTAACAACTATTTCTTCCTTTAATGCTGCTAAAAATAATTTTTTAAAAATCTACAGCACTACAAACTAAGCCACTAACACTTTGGCAATCCAATTTCTTTGGTATGGAGGAATCTCTGATATTAGTTTATATTTTTAACCATTGTTTTGATCTTTGTGGGGATAAGACAACATTAATTAGAAGAAAGAAATCAGAAAATTTTACTTCAAAAGTTCTTTTTTAGGAAGAAACTTGTATGATTGATTAAAAGTTCTGTAAGAAGAAAAGAGAAAGTATTATTCTTTTGAGTTATAACTCAGAAACAAAGCTAAAAATGTTATTTTAAAGTATTAACAAATGATCATGATCAATATCAAGCTCTGAGCAGGAGAAATAAACCAAGCTGTAACTTTTGAAGAATAGAATAGAAGGAAGAAACAAGTTGATGAATAAGTGTGTGTGTGTGTGTGTATAATAAAGAAGAAATGTTAAAAAAAATAGAAGAGTTAAGTGTTTGAGTTAACGTGTATAGAATATAAACTACAAATAATTGAGAACAAATAGCAGATAAAAATCTTGAAAGAAAAGACTGACAAAAGCATACAGTATTTTCATCAAAAAATGTGTTAGTGGTTAACATAAGTATGGTATCCAGATTGTTTGTTGGAGTAAAACGTGAGTATTTTAGGAGTTATGTCGTTTTTTATATCTTGAAAATAACAAGTGAATTTAAAAAGTAGGAAACTTTCTTCTGAGAAAAAGAGCAAAAATCATAATGATAAGTGCATAATTTTTTATACTTTTCATTAAATTTCTCCATATTTCCTTTGTTTGATTCTTGGAATTTTAGAGTTTTTAGTAAGTTTTTACATTTTGTAGGTGATTCGACAAAGAGAATGAGGAATAATTTCGGCAAGGATTTAAACGCGTTTTGGAGACTTTTAGGAATCACCATGGTGGTCAAAATGAAGAAAATTCGAGGAAAGCTTTCAGAAAAGAAAAGAAAAAGAGAAAAAATGAATTTTGGAAGTCAAGCGCGCAGCATGCCTACTGGCTGTGCAGGCTGCATCGCGCACCAAGAGGCGCACCAGTAGATTCAGCAGCCGCCAGGGTTGAGCACCCACACAACATCCAGGCACGCCCAGGCGCCAGTGAAGAGTCCCAACCCGTGCAAGTTGCGTGCCCCCGCACCACATAGCACTCCCGTGCGAGTTCCTCTGTGCTAATCCAATTTTGACACGTTTTGTCGACTTATTGATCAGGAAAAGTCCTCTTTAACCCCGAATTTAACCCTATTTGACCTCAACTTAGAAACCTATAAATAGGGGACTGTGGGATTGATTTGGGAGTCGATTCTCAAAATTTTCCATCCACCTTTTGGAGAAAAAAAAAAAAGAGAAGAAAGAGAATTCATCAGAAATTCAAGGAATTTTTGTTCACGTGAAGATTTTTTTTCAAGATTCTTCAAAGTTTTTCTTGAAGAAAATAAATAGTTTTAAACTCACAACAATGAATTCATTTACATTAAGAAAAAATGTTTAAAACAAAGACAAAGAAATTAAAGGTCATTTTTGTTTTATATTATTACGAGTTAGCATATAAGGTCAACAAATATTGTGTGTAATAATGTTTCCTTCATTAGTTAGGATTAGTTGCCTGCTTTATTCCATTGTAATTGATTATACAGATTATACAGTTGACTATCCTAGAATAGGCACATGTATATTGTATTTATACTCTTGAGATATATAAAATTATTTATTCAGACGAATTATCAATTTGGTATCAGAGAGTTAGGCAAGAATATCCGCCGATGCCTTTTTTTCTTTTCCTTCCTTGGGTGAAACCCTAAATCGCCGATCCTTTCATGCTTCCTCTCTTGTGTTCACGCCATGTTTGAGAAAATTGATAGCAAGAAGCCATCCATAGTGGCCATCCATGAAACTTCCTTCCCACAATTCCTATTACGTTAGATGGTGGAAATTATCGCGTTTGGTCTCAAGTTCTGGAGATGCATATTGCTGGTAGAAAAAAAAGAAAGGCTACATCACAAGGAAGAAGGCTGCACCTTGAGAGGATAACCCGGGTTTTGATGAATGGGAGGTCGAAGACACTCTGGTAAAGTCTTGGCTCATTAATTCAATGATAGATAAACTGATGTCTAACTTTATGCAGTGTGGAACGACCAAACAGGTTTAGGACGCTGTCAAGAGGGAGCTATCTTGATGTCTCAGATTCTTCTCAAATCTATGAACTGATGAAGAATTCTTTCTAATCACGTCAAGCTGGTCGTCCTCTTTCAGAATACTACAATGAATTGAGCTCCATATTCTTGGACCTTGATTATCGAAGGCTTAATGATATGACGTGTTCCACTGATATTGAGAAACTGAGGAGGTGTACTATTAAGGAACGGGTTTATATATTTCTTGTAGGTCTCGATCATAATTTGTATCTGGTCAGCGGTCGAGTATTGGACACTTCTCCTTTACCAAGCTTATAGTAAGCTTATTCAGAGGTTCGTCGAGAAGCACATAGGCAAGCCGCAGAAGACTAGTCTAACGCTTCATCCATGGCTGTCTATAAGTATTCCTAAGCCAACCCTTGTTGTTGACACTCCCACTCGGTTTTGCACTTATTGCAATAGCACCAAACACACAGTTGATGTATGGTGGAAGAAGCATGGTTATATGGAGTGGTTTAAAACGAAGCAAGCCAAAGAGAAAAACAAGAAATCGGCTCAGGTTGTTGTGACCGACACTTGTTCTTCTGCTTCTGCTTCTTTGGTTTCTCACTCCTCTACTCGAGAATGTAATTCTGGTTTGTGCCTTATTTTTGCTACCTCTAACACTTGGTTATTGATTCAGGGGCCATTGATCATATGACTTGTAATCATTCCTTACTTTATTCTCTAAGTTCGTCCAATGTTAAGTCTATTCATGTTGGTAACAGGACTACTATGCTGATCTTAGGGGCCGGGGATGCCTTGTTCTCCTCCTCACTTCTTATGTCTTTTGTCCTCCTTACACCTAATCTCTCTAATAATCTCATTTCCATTAGCAATATAACTAAAGACCGTAATTGTTCTGTAACCTTTCATTCTAAACACGGTGTGCTTCAAGACAATCTTACGAAGACGATTGGCATTGGTAAGTAGAGAGGAGGTCTCTACTACTTGGAGGGGGCAAGGGAATTATAATGCACTTTTCAAGTCACAAGGAAGATGTCTAACAGAGAAAAATTTTGTTATGGCATTGTCGATTGGGTCGCCCATCTTTTTCTTATTTAGAATGCTTATTTCCTCAGCTATCACGAAATGTTTCAGTTTCTAGTTTATGATGTGAATAATGCATTTATACTAAAAATCATCGCGTAACTTCCAAAATAAGTCTCAATAAAAGTCTTAACTCATTTTGTCTGTGTTTTTACAGACGTTTGAGGTCCTTTTTCTACTCCTACTTTGGGTCATAAATATTTTGTGTTTTTTATTGATGACTGTACTAGAGTGAGTTGGGTATATTTGCTAAAATCTAAGCATGACGTTTTGCATGTTATTCCTCAATTTTCAAAGATGGTTGTCACACAATTTAGTGCTTACGCTAAGGTTGTTCATTCTAACAATTAATGATCGTGAGTTTGTAAATCAGTCTCTTGCTAATTTATTCAAAGATAATGGAATTGTCCACCAGACAACGTGTACATACTGTTAGGAACCTAGGTTTTCCACAGCCAAACATACACTTATCAATCCTGAAATTGATAAGTAATTGGATAGAAATAAGGGAATTCTTTTATTAAAAACCACTAGCTAATCTCCAATTACACTACCAAACACTACTAAACGGAAAAGTAAAGGATAGAACGGAGAATTCGAGTGCTCCGGGGACTCCTAATTTGGTGGTATTCGAGAAACCACTGTTCTCTCTAATCTCAAATCTCCCAAAACTATCAAAATCACAACATATCACTAGTGAGCTACTAAACCCTTTATTTATACTAATTCTTACTAACTCTACCAGTCCACTAACCAAATAAGTTTCCAAGTTAACGGATCCTAACACATACACACAACAACAAAATGGTATAGCGGAGCGTAAAAACTGCCACATTCTAGAAGTGGCTCGTGTGCTACACTTTTAGGTTGTGAACCCAAGTGCTGGTTGTCTTTGTTAGGAATTGTGTCTTAGAAGTATGAGATGTAATAGGATATTTATTATTAATTTAATAAAAGAGTTTATTCATTATTTTATGTGCATATATTATTGAATATTTTATGAATATCATTGAAAATTTCATGATTATTTATGTAATCTTAAATATTGTATATAAGCGTTATATACAAGAGGATAATATTTAATGATAATTATCGAAATGATATTCTTAATGAATTTAATTAAAGTTCGGAATCTTTAATTAAAGCATTACTAATACATGTCATTCCCATTCATAATGGAAGAGTATTAGCCGCACTGTTAATATGGCGAGATATTTAATGAGTGTATTATGCATAATGAGATTATGTGGAATAAGGACACAGACATAATATGAATTTTTGATAATTTTCGTTAAGTATAGAATTTCTAATTGAGTCTACTGATGGTCATATATAGAATGGTCTTAATCTTTAGTTATTAGCAAACTCTTATTTGTAAATTTATGTCTTTTAATTTACCTGATACGGATTCTGAGATGATGAATCCTATTTCTTGTATTTTGGAGGCATGATGAAGTGAGTAGCGAGAATGTTATTATACAAGATGGAATCCATTCCTTTTTGAGTAAGAAGTAGATAAATAATTCTCTTGAGGGTTAATTCAGTACTTGGACCAGAAGGAGCTCTGATGAATTTATTTTATGAATCACTGTCTATTAGAGAATCAATGGCACTCAATGATAGAGATGTAATTAGAGAGGTTAACAGATTTCACCTAACTCTAATTATGAATTATTTATGGAAGATTGATCTATATGTAATGACTATATCAAATAGACACTTCATAAATTTGTATAATTACGAGAGTGTAATTCCAAGTTTATGTTGGAGTAACTGTTAAAATTAATATAATTAATTAATTAATTTAAGTGTTTAATTAATTAATAGTTTTATTAGAGCCTGAAATTATAGGTCCATGAATTCTCGCGTAGTCCTTATAATTCTACAAGACACTATGGGCAAAATGAGAATTTTAGAATTGTGAAATTTTAAAATAAGACACTCAAAAATAATTAATTGAGAATTAGTTATAAATTAAATAATGTGATTATTTAAATTTAAATTTAAATTTTAGAACACACATGTGAAGGTGTTCACTAGTGTGAACACCCAGTAGTGTGAATCCCTCTCAGTTGTTTGTTCTTCAAATTATCCAATTGACTTATTTGATAAGTTGTCCAATTTGAAATTCAAATAAATTAAATTTGACTTAAATTGAAATTTAAATTTGGGTCAAAATTAAATTGCAGGATAAATGCAGAATTTTACCCTATTATTTACCTGGAGTATGTGCCTATCACATGGAGGAATGCCGGCCAACATGAGGATAAGGGAGGGTGCATTTTGTTTCAAAATCAAATTAGAAGTAGGAGATAATTATCAAGCTTTATCTTGAAAATAAAGATTAGATTCTTTTGGGAGTCTGACTACTATTCTATAAATAGGAGATTGCAGAAAATTAAAGAACACAATTTTTACTCTCCCTAGTATAGTGGCCGATTTTTATAGTGTGGAAAGGCAAAATTTTCTCCCAAATTCCACATCGTGTATGTGTTGGTGTTCGTGAAAAATTTGAGTATTTATTTGCTAATCTCAAGTGTCTCCACACACACGTCTTCATAGATTTAAGGAATTGACGAGAAAGATTTGAGTGTTCAAAACTACTTGGAGCAAAGAACGTTTGTGGTCAAAGAACTCAAGTTATTGTTGGGAATAGTGTCCTAAAAGCATGAGATGTAAAAGGATATTTATTATTTATTTAATAAAAGAGTTTATTCATCATTTTATGTGCATATATTTATGAATACTTTATGAATATCAAATAAAATTCTTTGATTATTTATGTAACCTTAAACATGGTATATAAGTATTATATACGAGAGGATAATGTTTAAGGATAATAATCAAAAGTAATTGTTCATAATGAATTTAATTAAAGTTCAGAATCTTTAAATAAAACATTATAAATACATGTCATTCTCATTTAGAATGGAACGGTGTTATCCGCACTGTTAATATGGCGAGATATTGAATGAGTGTATTTCTCATAATGAGATTATGTGGAACATGGATGCAGATACAATATGAATTTCTAATAATTTCCGTTAAGCATAAAAATTCTAATTAAGTCTACCAATGGTCATATATAGGATGATCTTAATCTTGAGTTCTTAACAAACTCCTATTTATAGATTTATGTCTTTTGATTTACTCGGTACAGATTGTGAGACCCTGAATCCTATTCCTTATTTTTTGGAGACATAATGAAATAGGTAGCTGGGAAGGTTATTATACGAGATGGAATACATTCCTTCTTAAGAGAGAAGTAGATAAATAATTCTCTTGAGTGTTGATTCGGTACTTGGATTAGTAAGAGCGCTCTAGTTCATGAATGTGTTTTATGAATCACTATCCATTAGAGAATCAATGGTACTCAAGGTTAAAGATGTAATTAGAGAGGTTAACGGATTCTACTTGACTCTAATTATGGATTATTTATGGAGGATTGTTCTATCTGTAATGACTATATCAAATGAACACTTCGCAGTTTAGAAGTAATTAATGTCTATAATTTCGAGAGTGCAATTCTAAGTTTATAGTGGAGTAACTATTGGAATTAATAGTTAATTAATTAAAGTGTTTAATTAATTATTAATTTTATTGGAGCTCAGAATTATAGGTCCATTAGTCCCCTCGTCGTCCTTATAATTCTACCAGACACAAAGGGCAAAATGAGAATTTTAGAATTACGGAATTCTAAAATTAAATACTCAAAAAATAATTAATTGAGAATTAATTATTATTTAAATAATGAGATTATTTAAATTTGAATTTGAGCATATCTAGATTTATCCATTTAAACTTATTTGATAAGTTGTTCAATTTAGAATTCAAATTAATTTAAGTTTGACTTAAATTCGAATTTAAATCTGAATTAAAATTGGACTACTGGATAAAGGATAAAATCTCTTCCTTCCCTATCTGATAGAGGCACCACACACAGGGATAAAACCCTAGAGTGTGGCCGGCCACCTTGTGGATAAGGGGAAGGGATTTGTTGTTCCGAATTCAAAATTGGAGATAAGGATTTGATTTTATTTTGAAATTTGACCTCTACTCTTTAAATATGAGAAAGATAGAAAATCTTAGAAATAATTTTGAAACATATTTTCAGCCCTAATTAGAGTGGTGGCCGAAATTCTCATAGAGGAAAAAAGAGTGCAAAATATTTTTCTCCAAAAATTCCACATCGTGCATGCGTTGGTGTTTGTGAAAATTCGAGTGTTTAAGAAACATGTTTTGTCTCACGTGTGCCCACACACACGTCTACGTGGAATCAAGGAATTGACGTGGAAGACTTTGGTATTCTAAACACAAAGCTTGGAGCAAGGACTGTTCGTGGTCAAAGAATTCAAGTTATCATCCGAGTCGATCGGCTTTCAAGTATTTTTTGGTTGATCCTTGAATGATGTAAATTAATGTGATTAATTTATTCGTGCATAAATTAATATAATCTATAGAGTATCTCAAAAGTTTTATGAAAATTTTTGTTATACACGATCCGCTGTTTCCCCACGCTTCCGCCGCCGAATTCGATTCGGCAACCAACAGTTATTGACCCAATCGTACGCTAGGTAAATAAATTAATTTGATTAATTTATTCATGCATAAATTAATATAATTTATTGAGTATCTCAGAGTTTTATGAAAATTTTGTTATACACAATCTCGAGAATTCATTTTTTTACTAGAATTATCTATAGATTCCTAACAAATGTAAAAATACAGAAACAAAGTTAATTGGAGGTGATGCATGAAATAAAAAGGTGTTGAAGTTAAGGGATCCACTCTTGGTATTATACTAAGATCAATCTTAACTCGTTTTTATAACGATATTAGAATCCACACATAACGAAGGTTTCAATTGGAGGATTTGGCAATTTAAGCCCATTAATATAACATATGGTATTATATTTACTTTATGATTCAAACTTATAAGTAGGTTTAAGTATTCATTATGCTAATTTATGTCTACAAGAAATCAAGGTTAACACAAACCAAGCAAACGTCTAAATGAAACCAAGCATTTTTTGTGCCAATAACTGTCTATAATGAATCAAGACTCCTACTTTACAAGTATATTATCAAAACATCTGAATATAATACATATACTAATGACAACAAATGGAAATGCACATTAATTTGAAGTTAAGAGTATCAAATTAACATTAGTATCTACCAAGAGTTTCACCTTATCACCATAGCAAAATGAAAGTAAAAAGACATATTCAATATGGAGAACACAAAATATAAGAAGGAAAGCATCAAAGACATTTGGATTGAAATGATTTTACAAAAATGAAGAAGAATCACAAAAGAAACATAAAAACAAGAGAGAAAACAAGCAAATGATATTGATCTCTAAATCAAGATAGTTTTATAAGCTTATTTTTAGGCCTATTTATAGAAAATAATGGGGACTAAACGCTAAAAATGAGGCCTTGGTCGGATTCAAAGGATAACCATTTATTTTTTATATTTTTATCACCAAATTTGACATATTAAGTGGTCATGCAACTTGATGGCTGATATTTTTAATAATAACGTCTAAATCTGGAAGAGCTGCAGTTCAGACTTTTGCAAAGCTATCTCTTATCTTTTCACAGCCACGAAAATCACCTCATTTAGACATGTATTGAGAGAGATATCATCAGATTGCCAAGACATGTCGGGATTTTAGCATAATTGAAAATTAGGATTTCAGGAATAAGCATTTCACTTGCCAAGAAGAGAAGTAGACGGCGAACTTTTGGTGAATGCTGGTCAGCGTGTTGCAATCGAACAAAACTGGGGAATGGAAAAAGAAATTTCACTTTCAAAACATAAAAGATCCAAACCACAAATAAAATGATTCAAAATTATTTTTAATTTATATATATTTTTTTAAAAAAAATATTATAATAAGTTACGAATTATGATTTAAATTATGATATCAATTTTTATATCAAATACCCTCTAAGAGACAACTTTGATTGAATTGACAAATTGTCCTTGAATTTTTATGTGTGATAAATTACTATCAGACTTAATGAAATGATGTTTAGAATTTTGAAGTGAACACCGTCATTCTTATTCTCGTGATACCATGTGCTTTGATTGTTGTTTGAATTGTTTTTTCGTATTTAACATAATTACTTTTAAATTTGTCATGGTTTAATAAATTACACCTTAAATTTTTTATTTTAAAAATTAATTTCTTAAATTTGTAAAATTATTGTAATGTCATCCATTTTACTAAATTTGTGTAAATTTTTTATTAAATTTAAACGATTAAAAGTTAAAAAATTAAAAGATTTGTGTTAACATTTGAATTAGAATGTTAGAATTTTTCGCCAAACGTAGTTTTTATATTAATTTAAACTTTTATTGTCAAAATATGACATATTGTAACAATTTTATAAGTTGAGATGATAACTTACTAAAATTAAAAGTTTAAAAGGCAAATTGCTAAAATAATACAAGTATAGGAAGTAAATGTTTAAAATACTATTTTCCTAAATATATAAAAGAGTAGATAAGTTCATTGTTCAGCCTTTAATCGTCCAAAACACACCGTTTTGGTGCTCTTTTTGTAAGAATAGCAATTCGTGTTAGTGAGTTGTGTTTGTGTCAACTTATTTATTAACCGTGTTAGAAATTAAACGTGTCAAAAATATATTGAATAAATAACCTATTTATTAATCATGTTAATTATGTCAACCCATATAACTCATATAAATTAATATATTAAATAAATAACTATATAATAATGACTTTTTTAACATTGTTATGAAAGGTTTAACATGTTTATAGGTCAATTTATTTTTTCTTTAAGAAAAATAAATGAAGGTAAAATTCACATTATTTGTATTTAATATGTCATATAAACTTTCATGTTATATCATATATCATTATATTGTATATGACACATTTAATTAATTATATCAATTCATGTCATTTTATGTTAGGAGGTCAACCATAACCTAACATATATATTAATCGTGTCAACTCGATTGTGACTCAAACTCATTTATAGTAAATCCAAACTCGCTAACTTTGTGCAGGTTTCAAGTCGTGTCGTCGTATCGCTACCTGGATTGTCAGCCTTATTTTTTTGGATGCTCTTTTCTCTATCTTTTCTTTCTTTCTTTTTACTCAATTCTTCTTTATAGAAGTTGCTTGAAAGCTTTTTTAAAAAAAAAAAATTATTTGTTTTGTTGTCTCTTGCACTTGGGTTTCATAAACTATATAAATTGTATCTGTGGGCAGAAGAGAAGGGATTCTTATAGCAATTGATATTAATTTTTGACAAATTTTAGCCTTAGTGTGAACTAAACGTCCGGTCAGTGTGTTTTCCTTTATCTGCTTTGACGAACACAGATTGGCCGTTGGATTAAACTCGATCCAACGGATCTCTCTTAATTCTAGTTTTTTCTTTTTCTTTTTTTGGCCTGAAGCAAATTATTCCCCGTTCTCTCTCTCTCTCTCTCTCTGCAACTTGCAACTTTTCTTCCAACAAACGAAAAACACCATTGTTCCAGATTTTTCCGAATCCGAAGTTTGATTTCTTTGGTTTATTTCCATAGAAAGTTTGTTCTTCTATTTTTTTTCCTTCGTTGGTCATTGACGCCTTTGCTTGTATTTCAAATTTTTCTCCTCTGGAAATAGGCGGCTGTGCCTGGTGATCTCTCCCTAGTTTTCATCGGTGAGTTTTTTTTTTTTTTTTCGATTATTTATTTAGTTTCTGTTTGGGGTTACAGTATTATTACTGTTATTCGGTTTTATCACCATTCGTTAAAAGGTATGATTTTTTTTTTCCCTTTCCATTCTTTTTTTCTTTTGGGTGTTTGTATTGAACTTTTGGATTATGCCTTTCTGCTGATCCGTTAGGTTTAACTTTGCTCTGCTTTAGTAGGTTTAATTTGACTTTGATTTCTGGCTTTAGTTTTTATGATTGCTTCTTGTGAATTTTGGAAGAGGAATTTGACTCTCTCAAACATTATTCTAAACTCATGGCTCAATAAATTTTTTTTTTTTTTAGTAGGGCTCAGGTGATCCGTTCATTTTACTGATTTAAATTTAAAATTTGAGTTTTGCTCAGTCACTCTCCATGAAGTCACGTCCCAACCTAAATTAAAAACTCGAATTAACGAACTAAACGGGCTTATTAATTGTTTCTACCATTATATTTTGATCTTTGACTTGCCTTTGTTTCTTTTTTTTTTTTTTTTAATTAAAGACCTAGAATAGTTTTAGGGAAGAAAAATAACCAATGACTAGAATGAATCAAACCGGCAACTTAAGTTGATCTGACCTAAAGTCATAACCAACAATCTAATTGTTTTTGTTGTCATATAAGGAATATCATTAAACTTGAAGAGTGACGACGAACAAGCATAACTTATGAGCATGATCAATAAAATAAAAATAGAAACTAGTTTTAAGTTTAAATTCTTAAAATTTTTGTTAAGAGTTTGATTTAAGTTTGGAGAAATGCTAGTATCACTCTTTTTATCACTCTCTTTGTCATTCTCTGCATTCACTGTTTGATACGTGTTTGATACTTGCATTCACTGTTTGACACGTGTTTGATTGTTTGACACGTGAACTCTACTAATACATATATTATTATATAAACAGAAAATGAGATAGTAGAGTCAAACAATGAATGCAGAGAATGACAGAAAGAGTGATGCTATCATTTCTCGTTTTGAGAAACTATGTAAGTTTCTAGTTATTGATAGTCGGGTAGTTTTTGTTGCTTGTTAGTCTTTTCTTTTTCCCCCTGTTCTTATTCTCTGTGAAAGAGTATTGTCAAATTTGAAGCTTAGGTTATTTTAATCCTTTGATAAATGAGATTTTCTTTCCTTTTGATTGATTATGTACCGATACTTATAGTCGTTATGTTCTTCTTCCGTATAGTGCTTGGGTGAGAAATGCAAGATCCAAGGATGCCAATACCTGATGAGGTGCCAAACCATAAACCTCAAAAGAAGAAGACGTCGACCCAAAAAGCTCCTATGTTTCAGATGAGAAGGCATGATGTCAAAGCAGTTAAAGATGTACAAGGTTCTGTGCCATTGAAAGCAGGGCAAAAGGCCTCAAAAAGAGCTTTAAGGAATGAGGTTTCTCCGATGGTTCACCAACCCGAAAGGTCGAATTCAGATTCGTTACCAAACTCATCCACTTCTGGAAACGAGTACCGGGCATTGAGGCGGAAGTACCTGCTGCTGGAGGAAGAGAGCTTCACGCTGGGGAGAGATGTGAGAGAGGTTGAAGATGAGGTCAAGAGCCTTGAAGATGAGAAGCATGCACTCTTGGACAAGCTTGTTGTGTTAGAAGGCCTGATTGATCCGTCCGAGCTGCTGTCGCAACAGGGGAAATTATAACTCGTACCATTACAGGTTGTTGCCATCCTTTACAAGTATGTGCTGTCAACGTATCAATGTTTTGAGCTCTTTAACATAATTGGCTCCAAGACAAGATCTTAAAGTTATGATGAATGCTTCTGATGTGGTAAATAAAAAGATGCACTAGACAGCTGATTATTGGTGTTGATTCTTTGCCTCAATAAACTTTTAGAATTTCATGTGTGATTGTGATAATTGATGGTCTGTAGAATCATATTGAAGGTGTACAATAGTGAAGAGTTCTCACGTTGGAAAAATCCATTTACATTTTTCCTTGGGGGGAATTGGGTTTAAAAACTTTATCCTGTGGCACTTCGGGAGCCGGATGAAAATATTAGTAGTAGGACAGCAGGTTCTGAACCTAGATGCCTTTGTATGAGACTATATGAAAAAATTTCATCAGTGAAAGTTTTGGCCATTCAGTTCTGTACTAGAGGATGTTTTTTGTTACGAACAAGTCGGATTTAATAAAAGCCATCGCATTTGACCTTTTTATTTCACTTGTCCAAATTTTTTGGCTTAAGTTAGGCAGTTTGATTGTTCATCCAATGCCACTTGTAAATTAGGTTTAAACTTTTCTGCAGATATGGTACATTCGGATGTCAATTATCTGAAAGTGGTGTTCTTCTAATTCACCCAACAAACCCCCCTTCTTCTTCTTCTTCTTCTTTTTATTTTTATTTTTATTTTTTATTTTTATTTTTATTTTTTTTAAATATCTGTCTCTAATACACACAAATGAAGGCCATAAAATGAGCCGTCCATTTGGGTTAAAAGAACCACCTAAAGTTTCTAAGAATTCATTTAGAATGTATATGCAAATCATAATTATTAATTTAACGTTTATGATTATTGATTTTGACGTTTAAAAAGATGAAAATATTATAACAGAATTAACAATTTAAATTTGAATATATGAAATAAAGAGATGATAAAAAACTGTAGTATCTATACTCTATATGAGGCTGCACATCCCAAGGAGTTTCATATATTTATCAGCATTCATGTTAATGCGTGTAGAATTACGAATACGCAGTTGCCATCACCAAAATAGTATTATTGGTCGATCATAAAAAGGTATTATTGGTCGATCATAAAAAAAAAAAAAAAAAAAAAAAAAAAGAAGCTGTTTCAAAAAGGTTCCCCCAACGATGTCTCACGAATCAGCGACTCTATCTACTGTAATATTATTCTTTACATACAGGACAATAAATATAATAGAATATAGAGTAAATTAGACTGTTGTACTTCAAATTATTCTGTTTTTTGTATAATGGACCTAAGACTTTTAATTTTGACAAATTATATCTTGAACTTTAAAATCAATTATAACTGAAGTTTAATAGCTAATAATGTTAACAAATTGATAATTTGAGACATGAGATCTGAAGTTTAATAGCTGATAATGTTAACAAATTGATAATTCGAGACACGAGATTTACACATGATATAGATTAAAAAATGATGATCTTTGCTTTTTATGTGTAACTCTCGTGTCGTAAACCTCAATTTGATAACATTCTCTATTAGATTGCAACTGATTTTAAAGTTCAGGATGTAATTTACTAAAATTAAAAGTTCGGGACACATCAAAAAACGAATAGTTTGAGTACAACCTTGCAATTTACTCTAGAATATACAAAGTTTTAGTATTTGTAAACGTAAAGCTTAGCACAGAAACTTGATTGTATTTTAAGACTAAAACTGTGAGAATTTTGTCACAGTAAATTAGCACCACTTCAGTTAGCGTCATGCTACAAAAGAAAGTGACTTTTTTTATGTACAAAGAAAGTGACTTTTTTTTATGTACAAAAAGTATGAGAAACCTCCAATCTGCCTACCACTGATTTCCATTCCCTCAAAACATGAAAAAATAGATTATGTATAAAGACCAATCATCACTCAAAAACAAACAATAACAACAACCGTCATTTCCTCATCTACCCCACCTTCCTTTTACAAAAAGGAAATGACTCATTGCCCATTGGACACTCCAAGAAGCATTACCTGTTCTAGAACAACCAATGTTTGCTGATCATTGTCTTGTTTGTGTTGTCTCTGATTCTCCAGATGTGGTTGGTTGAGAGTGGTCTACGGGGTGAGATTCTTCTACATGGCTTTGGTTGCTAGTGTTGTTGGCCTGGGAACGTTCGTGGCCGGGCATTAGCCACTGCTGAGAGTGTTCCCTTGGGACCTCAGAATCATCAAAGGATTGAGTCCTGCTAAACATAACTGACCTGCCACGTTTTGTGCCAAGAGATTCTTGTAATGGCAGACGGCAAACTGGACAAGTGGACTGTTTTCTCAGCCATACATCAATGCAAGAGAGATGGAAATTATGTCCACATTTGGGCATGATTCTTAGTACTTCCTTCTCTTGGTACTCACCCAAACATATTGAGCACCTGCATGTACAAAATGAAAAGAATGACTAAAAGCTTTCAAACTTGCATGTGTTTGTTCAATAGGATTAGGTCCCATGGAGATTTCATATAAAGACAAATAAGCAAGTAATTCTAAGAGCAGTAACATTTTTGATGTACGTCTGGAATTTGATTCTAGGGCTCTCAGAATTGCTTCTACACAAATTTCTTAACATTAACCCGTTTGATAAAAGTGGCAAGTACATAAATCATTACACTTTTTATAGAAGTTGCTTTTTCAAAATGATTGACATGAAGTAAATACATGTAATTTTTTTAACAGACATCTCAAATAGCCCGAATTATTTGAATTGCTAAAATGACACATAATAATAATATGATAGATAATTTTTTTGGTAAGAAAGAAAAAAAGATCCTATTTGGTAGGGTATGGTTTTGAAGTCTGAGATCTTTATTGGGTTAAGTCAACTTTGCATATTTTTTCATTTTGGTGTAATTTTATTCATATCTGACATTCAGAAACATGCAACACTGCCATGGATACCCTATGGAATTAACAAACCAATTAGTAAATATGAATCTTTGATAAACACATTAAGATTCTTCAAATATAGGCGGCTAAACTTACTGTGTGTCTTCTATAGAACTAAAAGCCTCTTGGTTGAACTTCATAGTAGGGATAGCAGCAACCAGAACTGGTTCAAGGCCACTAGCCTGGTGCTCTGGCTGCCAGCAAACAATGAAAGCTTAAAATCCATAGCTCCAAACTCAAGCACTAATCCAAAAAAAAAAAAAAAAAAAAAAAAAAAAAAAAAAAAACTCAAGATTAATACATGGACACAAAAATTTAACTTTAAGTTTAGTCTCGTTAAACCCTCTGACGATACCGGGATAGGAAAAGAAGTATTTCATAATTCAACTTAACCAATGTCTGAATCAACATCAACTAAAATGAGCAAGCGATATTTGTACATCTTTTGCTATCTTTCTCCTTCAACAATTACATTTTTTCAACATTAAATAAACAAGAACCATAACGTGGGTACACATCTTTCAATTCATTCCCTCCACTAATTCAACATTCTATCCAAAGAGAAACATTAAGGAATCTTTTTAAATCCTCCTCCGAATTTACTTTTCTTTTTTGTAACAGTCGTATCAAAACCATAATTATAGAGAAATAGTAAAAGTGAATCCTAGATCACCCCATAGAACAAAGTCAAAACTACTAAAGCATAAAAGACGAGAAAAATTCTCAAAAACTTTATTAGCAGATTTGAATCAAAAGTACCTGCTCTAGATCAATCCTTGATTCAATCTCAAACATAGGCCGTGATTCATTCCTCCGGAGCCTCCCACAAATGATTCTTGTGCAGACAAACACAATAAAAGTTGCACTCATACCAAACCCAATAATAGTAGTAATTAAATTCATACCTGTATCGACCATCCTCAGGCTTCACCCAATAAAACACCCCAAAAGCCCAAAAAAGGGCAAAAAAAAGGGACCAAAATAAAGAGACACCGAGAATTTTAATACACAAAAAGGAAAGGCTTTCCAAGGAAAACCAAGAATGCCCACAAGTCCAAACACACCAAAAAGATTAAGCAAAAACCACAGATCGGAAATCCTCAAAAATTGACCAAATTGGGAAGAAAAATCACAAGAAAGAAACAACCCATTTGGAATTTCAATAGCTTTGTGAAGACTCAAAGGTAAGAAGTGATAATAAGACTAATTAAGAAGTTGGGCTGATGAAATGAATGAATGGATGGTGGGATGAGAAAAGGAGAGCTATGGAAGGAGAAGAAGAAGAAGAAAGAAAATTCGTTTTCTTGCTCTTTGGAATCGTATTCACGTGGGGTCTACCTAATAGGTAGGACCAGCATAGTATTTATTGATAGGATCCGACGATTGAGGATGGATGTCAGCTTTGGCGGCAAGGGAAGCTAAACGGTAAAAAGTGGATTTTTATGGGATTCCCATGTTGTTAGTTATTTGATGCTCCAGACATCAACTCTTCTCAACATCTTAAAAAGTGCTGAGTTGGAATCTCATTTTAATTAAAGATTTTTGTGATTTTGAAAGATCTAACTACAGAAAAATAAAAAACGGAGAGTTTTTTTTGCTTTTTATACCTAATTTTTTAGTCTCAAGAATGCTAATTTTAAGAATAAGCGATTGTCTTTTTCTGCTCTTATTGTCCAACTTAAAAACAGATAATTAAAACGTTTTACTTATTGAAAAATTATTTACAGAGACATTTAATTTATTAATTTAAATTTTTAATTTAAATTTAAATATAATTTTGTATAAAAAAAATTTATTATAATAAAAAAATTAAATATAATTATTTTTTAAAATTTTTTATTGTAATAAATTTTAAATTTTGAACTGAAATCAGTAAAATAGACCGGACCAATATGGTTAGAGAGAAGAATCTCTCGGGGCTTCTTTGATTGCTGCTCATCTTACTTGTATCTTCTCTTGGTGCTTTCTCAACCATACTACTTCTGGATAAGGCCTAGACGCCTAGACTTTGGTCAAATTATATTCCCCAATTTTCAATTTTGTTTTTTGGTTTTTTTTTTTTTTTTTGTTTTAATTTTGTGAGGGCATTTTCAACAAAACATTTCATTAAAATTTTTTAATTATTTTACTTTTTTTATTCGGAAAATCTTCAATGGGTATCTCGTACTCATGTGCTACGTGGAGATCATTAATTCGCGATGATAGGTTTGAATCCGACGACCCGAGAATTTTATTGAGTACACTTGTCACATGCAATTTATAAGTATCATTTGATTTTAAATTATAAAGTTGAGAATAATAATCCCTACGGCATGGAATGCTCCCCTTCACAATTCCCTCCTTTAAATAATACTTGGCAAAACTTTAATTAATACTTTGCTTTCGCCAAGTGGTAATTTATGAATTTAATATAGATTCTAGGTTTTTTTTTTCTATTTTTTATATATTGGTAGTTGGAATTGTGGTCATTTTAATACTTGTTCAACTATGAGACGAAGAATGCTCGGTCACACTTTTAATAAAGGAAAAAGAAAGGGAGAGGAATACTTGTGAACTCTGACAAGGTACTTGTTCTGATAGTGGATGCAGATTCTAATCTTATATGCTAAAATCTTCCTTTTTTTTTTTTCTTTTCTCTCAAAACTCTAAATTAAAATTGAAATAATCTTTTGGTAGGTCTAAGAAGCAATAATATAATAAAAGATGTTATCAAATTAAATATATGAGATTTAGACTCCGTTTATTTTACCGATTCGAGTTTAAATCTATTTCATTTGGTTTATGAATTAGAATTATGAGATCAGAACCATTTTCGATTTACGTGTTTTTTTTATGAGAGAAAATACTGTAACGAGTCATAAACCATGATTCGAATCAGTAGCCGAATCTCCCTTCCAAACATCCCAATATAAATGTAATCGTCATTGTAATTGTCACTATTAGTTAAAATGTCACCATCAATACAGATTTGATAACGAAGATAACTGCCAATGCAACTATTAATGTGATTATTCTAACTACATTGAGTAGTTTTGCTACAGTAAAAAGTTCTCATAAATAGTCACATCTAATTTTTTTACTATAGTAAAAACTCTCACATAAATTCACATCTCAACTCGAATCAACGAATTAAATAGATCCTTAATTTATCATTTTCTAATTTATTAATGCAACTAAATTGCTCAAGTTTTGCATTTTATCAAATGAAAATTGTGGAAGCAATACCTTGTTATTGTTATAAATCTAAGATTTAATGTGGATGTCCATTAACCAGATTCTATAGTATTTTTATGGGATTAAGGTCACAATTTATGGGATTATAATATGTAATTAATTGAGATTATGATTGATTAAAATCTGACAATTACATAGATCTTTCTATTATCATTTTGTAGAAGAACCTATAAATAGAACTGTAGAGAAACATTGTAGAATGAGGTGTGAATCAAAATATTTTCTTCTTGCTTCTCTTCTCTGAATTCTCTTGTTCTTGTTATTTCACTCCGTTGCTTTATTTTATTTTATAACACATTATCAGCACTAGTTTGTTTTACAAAACCATTGAACTATTGGAGGTTTGTTCCGTTTATATTTTCAATTTTCTATCACGTATGCTGTCTATATATACCTACCTATATATACATATATATATATATATATATAAACCAATATACCTCTTACGTTTTTAACTTTTATATATATAATAGTTCTTCTATGTTTTTTATGTTTTTATATGTTACGTTTTTAGCTTATTGATGTTCTTCTACGTACAATAGTTTTTCTACCTATTACGTTTATATGTTACGTTTATATATACATATCTACATATATGTTACGTTTATATTTTCTATTATATTATGCCGTTTATATGTTACGTTTATATACCTACCTTTATATATTTTCTTTCTCACATGTACGTTTGATTTAATCTTATATATATTACGTCTGCTTCATATACATATTTTTATTATATTCTTTTAAATTTGTTGTTTTATAATTAGTTTATAATAACAAATATCATTCCCAGAAGCGAATGGTAACCATTCCCTGAAGCGAATGTGTCAAAATAATTTTAGACATCCCTTGAAGTAAATATATCTATATTATTCAATATAATTTCACATCCCTCAAAGTAAATGTGTCATTGTTTTACACACTCCTTGAAGTGAATGTTTTTTTTTATTGATTAAATATTTTACGTTCCCTGAAGTGAATGTATTATTAATGATTATTAGCAAGAATAATTTTGAGTATTTGTAATTCACTGGTTGTTATATCATTACAAGGCTAAAAAAAATAGTATTGTGAAATTTGGATTAGTCATAGGTACTCCATATTTCCCTGAAGGAAATAATATTAATTATGGACAAATTAGTTTATGTAATCTTTAATAATTATATTATGTTATTCTTTATTGCTACTTTATTATTTTAAATTTGTAATTTCTTTTAATTATCATTATTGTTGTTATGTACTAGTGTCTACTATGTCGAATTTGACAAAACTTGAGTTTGTTGCGCTTGATATAGCGGGCAAGAACTATTTATCATGGGTATTTGATGCTGAAATTCATTTGGATGCTAAAGGACTTGGGGACACAATTATTAAAGGAAAACAAGCATCCAGCCAAAATAAGACTAAGGTCATGATTTTTCTGCGTCATTATCTTCATGAAGGACTAAAAGTAGAATATTTAACTGTGAAAGATCCTCTAGAATTGTGGATCAATTTAAAAGAAAGATTTGATCATCAGAAAACTGTGATTTTGCCTAAAGCTCGTTACGAGTGGATGCACTTGAGGCTACAAGATTTTAAAACTGTAAGTGAATACAATTCTGCAGTTTTTAAAATAAGTTCTCAATTGAAATTATGTGGTGAAAAGATTAATGATGAGGACTTATTAGAAAAAAACATTTTCGACCTTTCACACTTCAAATGTGCTCCTGCTACAGCAGTATCGTGAAAAGGGATTTAAGAAATATTTTGAACTGATATCATGCCTTCTTGTTGCTGAGCAAAATAATGAGCTACTCATGAAAAATCATGAAGTCCGCCCCGCTGGTTCTGCCCCATTCCCTGAAGTGAATGTGGTAACTCATCATAAATCTGAAAGTGGATAAAACAGTGGCCGTAGTCGTGGTCGTGGTCGGGGGAGCAACAATTACAATTATCGTGGTCATCATAACAAAAATTTTTCTCACCACCAGAAGTGGAATAATAGTGATAAATAAAAAAAAAAAAATAAAGAGGCTCCAAGTAATCCTTCAAAGAGTGTAGATAATTTATGTTACCGATGTAGAGTGAAAGGTCATTGGTCATGTACCTGTCGTACGCCTAAACATCTTGTTAAGCTATATTAAGCTTCAATAAAAAAGAAGGGGAACAATGCAGAGGCCAATTTGACTTTCCAGAATGACGATATTGAGGCAAATGATGTAGAAGTAAATTTGGAATCCAATGATGATGACTTTGCAGGCCTCGATGATAAACTTAATTTTGATGGCCCGAATGATATGACACATCTGAATGCATTAGACTTTTTCGAGAATCATATGTGAAGATTGATTATTTTACTGGGATATAAATCATTAGAACAATTTATTTTTATGTTCTTTGTTTTTCTTTATTTTTCAATATGTTTTCTTTTAATGTAATTCCTTAAGTTTCATTTTTACTACATTTCTTATTGATGTTTTTCATTTTATTTTTAATGAAGATATGGATATTCCCCAGTCATTGGTTAGACCCAAGATCAATAAAGAAGATATATGCCTCATAGATAGTGTTGCAACGCATACAATACTTAGAGATAAAAGATATTTTGCCTTTCTTGTTACGAAAGAAGTAAATGTTAATACAATATCTGGTTATACGAAATTAATTGAAGGCTCTGGAAGAGCCAATATCATATTACCTGGAGGAATAAAATTTGTTATAGATGGTGCATTATATTCTAGTAAGTCTCAAAGAAACTTGTTAAGTTTTAAAGATATTTGCCGAAATGAATATCATATTGAGAATGTAAATGAGGAGAATATTGAATATCTCTATATCACAACTATTATATTGAGTAAGAAATGTGTATTGGAAAAACTATCTGCCTATTCCTCCGGTTTGTACTACACAAATATTGGCACAGTTGAAACTCATGCTATAGTAAACCAGAAGTTTACTGATCCGAATACTTTTACTATTTTGCATGATCGGTTAGGCCATCCCGGATCAATAATAATGCGAAAAATTATTGAGAATTCACATGGACACCCATTAAAGAACCAAAAGATTCTTCAATTTAAGGAATTCTCATGTGTTGCTTGTTCTCAAGAAAAATTGAGTACTAGACCATCATGAGTTAAAGTTGGGATTGAATCCCCTGCATTTCTGGAACGTATTCAAAGTGATATATGTGGGCCCATTCACCTGCCATGTGGACCATTAAGATATTATATGGTTTCGATAGATGCATCTACAAGATGGTCACATGTGGGTTTGTTATCAACTTACGACTTGACGTTTGCGAGATTACTTGCTCAAATAATAAGATTAAGAGCACAATTTCCAGATTATACCATCAAGACAATTCGTCTTGATAATGCTGGCGAGTTTACATCTCAAGCTTTTAATGATTATTGTATGTCAATTGAATAATAGTTGAAGAGCTTGTTGCTCATGTTCATACACAAAATGGTTTAGCAGAATCATTTATTAAACGCCTCCAATTAATAGCTATACCACTGCTTATGAGAACAAAACTTCCCGTTTCAACATGGGATATGCTATTTTACATGCAGCAGCACTTGTACATATTAGGCCAACAAGTTATCATAAATTTTCCCCATTACAAATGGCTTTTAGTTATGAGCCAAATATTTTCCATCTTATAATTTTTGGATGTGCAGTTTATGTTATGATTGCTCCATCACAACGCACGAAGATGTGACCTCAAAGAAGGTTGGGAATATATGTTGGATATGAATCCCCTCTATAATAAAATATCTTGAACCCATGACCGGAGATTTATTTACGGTAAGGTTTTCTGATTGCCATTTTAATGAAATAGTTTTTTCAACATTAGGGGGAGAAAATAAGCAGCTGGAAAAGGAAATTACATGGAATACATTATCATTATCTCATTTAGATTCTCGTACAAAGCAATGTGAACTAGAAGTTCAAAAGATAAGTCATTTACAAAATATTGTAAATCAACTGCCAGATGCATTTACTGACCTAAAGAGAGTTACAAAATCTCATATACCAGCTGCAAATTTTCCAATTCGAATTGATGTTCCGGTAGGATAATCTCTTAGTGCAAATAAAACTAGGCCACACCTGAAGCATGACAGACCTATCCGTTCTAAAGATAAAAATCATCGAAAAAGGAAAGGAGCAATTGATCAAGATGGTCATAATATGGAGGCAAGTACTCAAAAAGAGTCCCAAAACATAACTATTGATGAAACCCTAGAAGAGGCCCAGGTAGTTGAAAATAATGAAAATGAAGAGATCTCGATAAGTTATGTCACTACAGGAAAAACATGGAACATAAAACATATAGTTGTCGACAACGTTTTTTCATATAATGTTGTTGTTGAAATAATAAAGCAAAGTAAGGATCTTGAACCAAAATCTTTTGAAGAGTGTAGACAAAGAGATGATTGGCCAAAATGGAAAGATGCAATCCAATCTGAATCAAATTCACTTTCCAAACGTGAAGTTTTTTGACCTATAGTCCAAACACCTAAAGGTGTAAAGACAGTGGGGTACAAATGGTTTTTGTGCAAAAACGTAATGAAATAATGAAGTTGTAAGATATAAAGCAAGACTTGTAGTACAAGGGTTTTCACAAAGGCCTGACATTGATTATGAGGAGACATATTCTCTTATAGTGGGTGCAATTACTTTCAGATATCTTATTAGTTTGGCAGTACGTGAAAAACTTGATATGTGTCTAATAGATATTGTTACAGCTTATTTATATGGCTCATTAGATAATGAAATTTATATGAAAATCCCTAAAGGATTTAAACTGCCTGAACCATGTAAAAATTCTTGGGAAATTTGTTCAATACGACTACAAAAGTCATTGTATGGATTAAAACAATCAGGGCGTATGTGGTATAATCACCTTAGTGAATATTTATTAAAAGAAGGGTATAAAAATGACCCGATTTGCCCATGTGTCTTCATAAAAAGGTTTGGATTTAAATTTGTCGTAATCGCGATGTATGTTGATGATTTAAATATAATTGGTACTCCAGAAGAGCTTCCGAAAACAATGGATTATTTGAAGAAAGAATTTGAAATGAAAGATCTCAAAAAGATAAAGTTTTGTCTTGGCTTACAGATTGAGCATTTGATAAATGGAATATTTGTCCATCAATCAACTTATCGAGAAAAGATTCTAAAGTGATTTTACATGGATAAAGCACATCCATTGAGTATCCCAATGGTTGTAAGATCGCTTGATGTAAATAAATATCCATTCCGACCTTAAGAAAAGGATGAAGAGCTTTTTGGTCCTGAAGTACCATATCTTAGCGCTATCGAGAAACTAATGTATCTCGCTAATAGTACAAGACTAGATATAGCATTTTATGTTAGCTTATTAGCAAGATTTAGCTCTTCTCCAACACAAAGAGATTGAAACGAAATTAAGCATATATTCCTATATCTTCGAGGAACTGTTTACATGAGTTTATTTTATTTAAATGAATCTATACCTCAACTAATTGGTTATGCAGATGCAGGGTATTTATCTGATCTACATAAAGCCTGATCTCAAACAAGTTATTTATTCACAAGTGGAGGTACAGCTATATCATGGCCCTCAACAGAACAAACTACAGCTGCCACTTCTTCAAATCATGCAGAAATAATAGCAATTCATGAGACAAGTCGGGAATGTGTTTGGCTAAGGTCAATGACCCAACAAATCCAAGAGATGTGCGGATTGCCTTTAGAGAAAAAGATTCCAACAATGTTGTACAAAGACCATGCTGCATGTATTGCTCAACTAAAAGGATGATTCATTAAAGGTAACAAAATGAAACATATTTCACTAAAGTTCTTTTTCACACATGATCTTCAGAATAATGGTGATTTAGATGTTTAACAAATTCGTTCAAGTGATAATTTTGCAGATATATTCACCAAGGCATTGCCTATTGTAATTTTTGAAAAGCTGGTACACAAGATTGGAATGCATCGACTAAGAGAAATCAAGTGATGTTGTCATCAGGGGGAGTAAAATACGCATTGTACTCTTTTTTCCTTAACCAAAGTTTTGTCCCACTGGATTTTTCTAGTAAGGTTTTTAATGAGGCAGCTTACTATGCATTTTACAAGATATGTGTACTCTTTTTCCTTCACTAGGATTTTTTCCCTCAGGGTTTTTTTTTCTAGTAAGATTTTAACGAGACACATTATCTATTAATAGACATCCACGGAGAGTGTTATAAATATAAGATTTAATGTGGATGTCTATTAACCAGATTCTACAGTATCCTCATGGGATTAAGATCACAATTTATGAGATTATAATTTACAATTAATTGAAATTATGATTGATTAAAATCTGATAATTATAATTATTTTGTAGATCTTTCTATTATTATTTTGTAAAAAAAACTTATAAATAAAACCTTAAAAAAAACATTGTAGAATGAAGTGTAAATCAAAAATATTTTCTTTTTTTTTCTCTTCTCTCAATTCTCTTGTTTTTATTCTTTCACTCCGTTGCTTTGTTTTATTTTATAACAGTTATTTAATAAATTTAAGATTTGATAAATGTTACATCAATTACGTACGATTTATCAATGTATTACGTACGCTTCACCATTAGGAAAGTAATAAATTCGAGGAACAAAAAATCATTGCTTGTGGACTTCCTCATATTTGTGGGGCCACCAGGTATCTTCTTGATGTTAGAGAAGCAGACGTGTTATAATTACCTGCCGAGCTCATATTTTTCATGCAAAATACATGATAAATTAAGGCAAAAATATCCTCTTTGTTTCTTCAAATATCCTTTGAGGAAAAAGAACTGTTAACTGGTTAACTTTTTGAAAATGTCAAGATTAAATTCTCAACCATTTAAATTAAAACTTTATTTATTTTATTGATTTAAATTTTTAATTTTAAATTTTTATAATAAAAAATTTTAAAAAATGTTATATTTAATTTTTTTACAACAAAAAGTTTTTAGAAAATATCACATCTCAACTCGAATCAAAAATTTAAATTTGTAAAATAAACGAGACCTAAATATTATTTTTAAATATTAACAATTAAAATATAAAATTTTAAAATAAAAACAAAAGAATTTAAGAGGTGAAGAGAATGTGTATATGTGGTGTTTTAAAAAATTTAGCCTGTTGACCAGCCAAACAAATTTAACCTGTCAAATGAATACTTTAAATTGTTTTTACAAATACAAGCTTACTTCAACTATTTAGATAACAAGAAAGATAAACATGATATTTCGAGTGAACAAATGAAATTTTTGATATTTTTCGATAAACCAGAGATAACTAATCAAGTGTTAAGGACATGCATGTATTGCCTAATTAGATTCCTCATCTGCCTAACAAATAAATCTTAAATTTTTAAATGTTAAAAATACTCGGTCCATTAGTGCATTAGCAAGTAGCGAGAGGACGACAACAAAGAGAGTGGCTCGAGCGGACAAAGCCTACTGGAAAGTTTAGTTCATAAATTTAGAACTATAATTTATGATTCTAATTTTTAAAATTTAAATTTTTTGTGAGAGAAAAACATTGTAAAAAACCAAGAACTATAATTCAAAATTATGAACGAACCCTTAAAATAAACATCTCATATAGGATTGGTATAATGGACAGTAGTAACGAGACTAACACGAGCAGAATGCGACAATAGTGGTAGAGTTTTCGTGAGATAGTATTATTTGGAAGGTTCTCTCAAATTAACCCTTGCACTTTTTATTTTTATATTTTCAACTCAAAAGACGATAATTTATACAAAATCATTATTTAAACGGATGATTCACTAACGATTTTGAAGAAATCGTCTAATGTCTATTGGAAAATCCAAAACGCATACCCATTTGCATACCTTTTTTTTTTTTTTTTTTTAGACAACAGTTTGTAAATTTCTTCTATTTGGAGTCGCTAAAACTACTATATGTAGTAGTTAAGGATGAAAACAAACGTTTATTTAATGTGAATCTACTATGATTTTAGCAATGTCACACAAGCAAAGTTTAAGAGTTGTTCTTTTACATTTTTTAGGTAGGGTAACTTGAGTGATAATTTTGAGTTAAGTTTGAGTTATAATTTGAGCTAAAATTATAACTTGAGTTTGTGTTTGATGTAGACATTTGAGTTATGATTGAAATTGAGAATCTTTTTGAGTTTGTGTTTGGGTGGGTTAAAACTTAAATTTACATTTAGATAGTATTTTAATAAAAACTCAATGGTGATGAAAAATTTTAATAAGGTATATAGGTGGGGTTTTATTCATCTTTTTATTGTGAAAACACAAAAAAAAAATCATCTCAATCAAAGTTAAAACGAAAAAATTATGACATTTTAATAATAGAAAAAATATTGTTCATTAACACTTGAGTTCGAGTTTATGAACTCGAGTTGAAGGGAAAATTTGAACTCGAATTTAGCCTCAAATTCGAGTTAAAATTTGTGTTCAAACTTGAGTTCAAGTGATACATTTTAAATATCACAATGTTTTTAATCCTAAAATAATCATTCCTCAAAACAAAGTCTAAAATTTGAAAAGAGAGAGAAAAGGCGGTAGGTATTATCATTGGAAGATCGCGACTATGACTTTCCTCTAATGACAACAAAAATATATATATAATTCCTTGTTTATCTAATTGAAAATCTAAAGCTAAAAAGAAGATGAAGGTATATTCATTGTTTCTTTTTCAAGAGCTTCTTATGTGTGGTGTCTTAAAACATTTAACCTGTTGACCAGCAAATCAAATTTAACCAGTCACATGGTACTTTAAATTGTTTTTACAAATACGAGCTTACTTCAATTATTTAGATAATAAGAAGGATCAACACGGTATTTTGACTAAACACGTGAAATTTTTTATTTTTTTCCCATAAACAGAGATAACTAATCAAGCGTCAAAGGCAGGCATGTGTTGCCTTATCAAATCCATCATCAGCCTAACAAATAAATCTCAAATTTTTTAATGTTAAAATGCTAGGTCCATCGGTACATTAGTAAGTAGCCTTCATTAAAAAAAAAAAAAAATAAATAAAAATACAAAAGAGAAAAGCCTAGTTGTACAAGGATAATTATCTCAAATAGTCCTCGAACTTTTATGGAGAAATCACTTGGTCCTGGATCTTTTAATCTCGATATTTTAGTTTTGATTTTTTAATTTGGTAGAAAATTTGTTCAAATGAAAATGGTCTTTTGGACTGAAAAGCTTATGTATATCACAATATATGGGTAATTACAAATAGCAATATAAAAAAAATCTTATGCAAATACAAGCTGAAGATCGAGTGATAAGGGGACTCGAGAAGTGTGGTGGAAGGGGTTCATGAATTAGAGTAACTCGTGGTGGCTCGGAAGGTCCATTCCACTCTTCTCCCTCTAAGATTTTTTTCAGAGAGGCTGCTTTCCTATTATTATTAAGGAGAGTTTTTAGTGTTTTTAGTATTTTTGACAGATAAGGTTGGGTTTTTTAACCGTTAAATTTACGTACTTTTTAATTTTTATGTAATTTTATATAGATTTAACGGATATAAAACCTGACTCACCGATATGTTAGCGTATCAAAAAAATTTCTTATTGAATTCTTCCAATAAATTCAGCCAAAATTAATACTTACCAGAGGCATTGAATTTTCCGTCCGATATTAGACAACATTTGACCATGTTTTCCACTAAATTAAATCAAGAGTTCGGGAATTTTAATATCAAAATTAAAAAATCGAGAATCAAGGGGTAACTTATCCATGACTCCCTTCTTCTGGTGTTTGAATCATAAATACTAAACTGTCACATTCCAACAGGAAACTTAAATGAACCTAACTTCTGATGTGAATTGCTTAAAAACAGCCCACCAGCCACGTTAAGGAATACATCCAAAAGATACGACATGGTAACGACACACCATCAAAATAAGTTCATTTTGTCCCACTTCAGGACATATTAATTTGACTGTATTAAAATACCATATTATATGATAATATAACAATACCAAATTTAATATGACCATTGTATTGTAAAACCTAATATGGATGGATGATAAATTAATATGTTGTATGTTGTATTATTAAATGCGACTCATTTTTTACGTATTGTATTGTATTGTATTATTTTATAGTGGATTAATGATTCATGTCGAGATTGAACACGACTAGAGGTCGGGATCGGATTAACATAGGGTTATGTCGAAGCTTATAATTGTTGAAAAATTTAAGGGGCGCAATGCAATTTTTATATTTTTTAAAAATTATATTGTGACCCTAAAACTTTTATAAAATTATATTTTGACCCCAAAATTTTTTTAAAGTTTCATTTTGACCCCAAAATTATTAAATTTTTATATTTTAACCTCTTATATAATACGTTATGACATTAAATACTGTATTGTATTATGATAATACAACACAATATAATATATCCTATATAAAATACAAGCTACAAACATGGCCTCAATGTATTGCAAAGCACTCATTGAAAATAAACACATTATTCGGCGACAATTTTTGGATCTTATTTATTTGGTTCTGCATTTTATTTGGAGTCAATATTCCTCACATTCCATCACACTGGATTCTGTATCTCATGCATTGTGTTTTTTTATAAAATAAAAAATAAAAATAAAAAAAATAAAAAAAGAGTGATAGACTGTGCTCAAATCTGGTCAATCATGGAATGCATATGTCCACACCACATGAGATTTCGTCTCCCCATGTGCATGCATGGATAGAGACCTTTCTTTAACGTGCCAAATTGCGGACACATGGTCGATGATAGAAACTCGAGATTGCTGAAGCCCCTGTTGAACTGAACACTGTCGTCACAAGTACCAAAATGTACCAGAATCTAAAATTAAAGCGAGTTATTTGAGGGCTGTTCGGCAGTTTTTTTTTTTTTTTTTTTTTTTGAATTTTAGTTTGAACTTAAGTTTGAATTTGAGTTTGAGATTAAAATTTGAGTTTAAGTTTCTCTATCAACTCGAGTTTAGAAACTAAAACTCAAATTAATGAGATATTTTTTTTCGTCTATAATTTTTTTCATTTTGATTAAGATAATTTTTTTTTTCTATGCTTTGATAATAAAAAAATGAATAAAATCTCACCCATATACTCTATTAAAATTTTCTATCAGTATTGAGTTTTTATTAAAATACTATCTAAATATAAATTTAAGTTTTAATTCACTCAAACACAAACTCAAAAAGATTCTTATCTACTATAACTCAAATATACACAACTAAACACAAACTCAAATTATAAATTTAATTTAAATTATAACTCAAATTTAATTTAAAATTGACACTCAAATCACCTATATTAAAAAGGTAAAAGAACAGCCCTTGATCATGTGAAATTAGAACACTTGAGTTGTTCTATCGCCTTGAATCAGTTTTTTCAAGCATTTTACTCAAAGAATAGGCCACCAAATCTAACCAATGACAGATGACCAACTCAGAAGGCGGTTAAAGTGAATGGATCAGCTCGCTTTTCTTTTCTTTTCTTTTCTTCTTCTTCTTTTTTTTTTTTTTTTTTTTTTTTTTAATAAACTCAACGTGAGATTCGAATATTCTTTGAACTTCAACTCAAATTCCACTTTTGCTTTTGATCCTTATCCGAACCTAATTAATATTGATTTATCAGTTTATTTCAGTTTTAACCTTTTTGTCAGAATATGTATGATGCTACGTTAACATAGTACTATTTTTTGTTAGTATTATGTGCATATATAACATTTTTCATCAGCGCACAGTGTTATTTATTTATTTATGGTTCACACACGTGCATGTTCAATCTCGTTTTTAAGATCTAACGGCTGAAATAACAACTGATATGAAGTGATAAGAGTTTGTAACGTTTAAAAAGTTGGGAATTACAATGGAATTGAGGGTAAAGTTGGAGGATTTTGTAGAATTAACCGTAGGCGAATTCAATAGAAGGAAAAGAGCCGCATGCTAGGATCTTTGTAGAATTAAGCATCATACTTTCTAGTGAAAAGAGAAGATACTTTGACTGAGATGCGGCTGCGCAGTTTAAAAGGTTGACCTATTTAGAAATTTTTAAATTTTCGTTTATTTTCAACTCCTCAAAGCATTTCATCGCTTATTATGCCATTCCTCATCTCTGGGTGCCTAAGTATCCACGGTAAACCTTTCCTTATTTGAATAGAAGAAAATTGAAATAAGCAAGTTCATGAAATAGTGGATCCCCGAAGCACATGTTTTGTACAAATGTTTACTTTACATCAGAGGATGCACTTTCAAATAGAAGACAAGATTTATCTCATGGTTCAAGTATATTTCTATGAATAGAGAATAATGAAACCGACAGTACAAAAGAAGGGGTTTTTTTTAAAAGAAACAAATACCACTTTTTTCACAAAAAAAATCCGGCTTTAATCTTACCATGATAAAATAATCTTATTTTTAGATCTCTGTAAAAAACTGAAATTAATTTTTTTTCATTATTAAAATTTTATCTCCTTAAAGGCTAAAAACACTTCTTGTATATTAATGTAACACTGAGCCACGCGACTGTGAGCCCCGTGTGTACGTTGAGTTCGTCCCTGCCCGCCTGCCCGCACCAGTGCCCCCTCTGGTCGCGGCCCGCCTCCCCACGCCAATCAAGAGCGCATCCATGCGACCCCCCGCGCGCCCCCCGGCACCCCCCTGCATCCTCTCCCCGCGCCCCGCATCCAGTGCACCCCCCGCGCGCACACCGCCCCTGCCCGCCCACACGCGCACCCATCCCCCCCCCCGCGCGTTGCCCGCCCAATTTTCATTTGACGCCCAACCCCCCCGCGCGCACCCTTCCCCCTCCCCATGCACCCTGCCCGCCCGCCCGCACCAGTGCCCCCCGCGCACACCGCCCCGACAGTGAGCCCCGGCGCCCCCGCGCATGTACCCGTGCCCGCGAGCCGGTGCCTCCCTGCGCGCACGCCCAAATTGCCCGCCCACGCGCTTGTCCCCCGCGCGCCCTGCCCCGCCCGCCCGCACCAGTGCCCCCGCGCACACACCACCATCCCACACACAACACACACACGGGGAAGAAGAGGAGTGGCATGGGCAGGGGTGGTGAAATGGAGAGGTTTAAGAAAAAGAGAGAAGGGAAGAGAGAGAGAGGCAGAAGAAGGAAGAGAGAGAGAGAAAAGGGAAGAGAGAAAGAGAGAAGGGAAAAAAAACCGGTTTATTTTTAGGGGAAAAAAGGTAAAAGAGAGATAGAAATGGCATGAGAAAATGAAGAAAAAAAAGATAGGGTATATTAACCGATATTTAAATTTACTTGGATTTTGAAATTGGCTTATTTTGACGACAAAGAGAAAATGTTTATAAAATTATTTTAATACTAAAAAAAAAAAATAATATCAAATAATAATTTTTATTAGTTTTTTAAAATATTAAAAGATTATTGTTGACAAAAGTACTAAAAAAATGAAATTATTTTTTTTAATGGAAAATGTCATAAAAAATGGATTACCTTGGCGGCAAAATTGCCATTTTTCTAAAATTAACGACATTTTAAGTTTTCACATAATTATTTTTTTAAACTATTTTCAAATATTTTATTATTTGCGACGACATTTGTCGTTGCAAAAAATGTTGTCGAAAATGGCCTTTTTTGTTGTAGTGAGTTAAAGAAAATTTTTAAAGAAACAAGTACCACTAATTCACTAAAATCCGGCTTTAATCTTACCATGATATCTAGATCTGTCATTAAAGTTTATCTCCTTAAAGGCTAAAAACACTTCTTGTATATTAATGCAACACTGAGCATCGTGTATGTGGAGTTCCATCCGATCGGACAATCAAGAGCAATCTTCTTTGTAGTTTTAATTTTCATTTGACAAGCAACCGCATTTAGACCCGCACAGTTAAACTACTTCTCACCAGAATCCTCAGAAAACAAATCAGAAAGACAATACGTTTTGAAATTGGTTTTAAAATAATTTTATTTTTAATAAAAAGTAAAACTGAGATTATTTTGAGAATCATTTTGGAACCAATTTTAAAATTACGTTTGATTGATTTTTTAAGAGATTATTTTACGTATAATAAAAAAATAATATTGTATTTATTAATTAATATATTATAAGATTGTCGATGAGTACTAAAAAATGAAAACAGAAAAGTAAAAATAACTTTCAACTGTTTTTGGCTAAACAAACTTCGTTTCGTTTTCATTTTTATTTTTTATTTCTCGAAATACGTAAAAATTGTTTTCAAAAACACGCACAACGTTTTCCTTTCAAAGCCTCCAATGCAATGTCCTTGTTGAAGTAATGCAGAAAAGTAAAGGGAAAAGAGAAATCTATTTGAATTCCAGCACAAGATATCCATTTCTTGCCCAAAGTAAAACACAATTGTGACTTCTGAAATCAGTTCATTATTATGTTCAATGGCAACGTGGAGCTTTATCTATACACCCCCATGCATTTGGAAAACACATAATAGTCCCTAACAAAATTTTTTTTCCTAAAAAATCTATAGGCACTGTGCGATCATTTTTTAAAAAATATATATATGTGCTATGCAACCAAATTTATTAGGCGTTGTATCATGAGTAAATTAATATGGATTCTGAACTGTTGAAATTTAGGTTGTTATAAACCAACAACAAAAGACTTCGACGTTTTATCTTTTTTTTTTACTGAAAAAAAAAAAGTCAAGGTACGACTGGAGTAAGTTGTTTTAAGTTCGAATAGAAAAGGATATCAATCCAATTTCATAACCTATCCTTAACAAAGATAGTTGTTTAAGTTCCACGCAAAAGAAAGAGAACACAATGAAGCAACAACAGTAGCATCAAAAGGTGGAAATCAGGAATGGGAATTCAAATCAACAATCATTTAGCGACGTACGTTTGGTTCATAGATTCATAATTATAATTTAGAACTATTCTCAATTTACGTGTATTTTTTATAATAAAAAAAAATACTGTAATGAATCACGAATCATGATTCAAATTATAGTACGAATCTACTAACCAAACGCATGCTTAGCGTGCATTTAGAACAAGGATCCCTGCCATTATTCGGATCATGTATATACCTTCATCTTCTTTTTAGTTGTTAGGTTTTCAATTAGATATACAAGGAATTTTATATATTTTTTCTTGTCATTAGAGGGAAGTCCTTGGCACGATCTTCCAATGGTAATACCTACCCTCTTTTCTCTCTCTTTTCAAATTTTAGACTTTGTTTTGAGGGATGATTATGTTAGGTTTAAAAATATTGGGTTTGACTAAAGTTCGCTCATTTTTCATTATGGCACCTCATACTTAAAATGTATCACTTAAACACTTACGTTTGCTTATGTGGCATTTCTAAAATCATAGTAAATTCACATTAAATAAAGGTTTGTTTTCATCCTTAACTACCATATATAGTAGTTTTAGCGACTCCAAATAGAAGACACTTACCAAGAAACTATTGTCTAATTAGAAAAAAAAAAAAAAAAAAAAAAAAAAAAGAAGAAGTGGTAATGCAAATGGGTATGCATTTTAGAATTTCCAATTAGACGATGATTTCTTCAAAATCACTAGGGAATCAACTTTTTAAATAATGATTTTGTATAAATTATTGTCTAATGGGTTGAAAATATAAAAATAAAAAAGTGTAAGGGTTTTAAAATTTGAGAGAACCTTCCAAATACTACTATCTCGTGAAAAACTCCACCGCCATTGTAACAATCCGCTCGTGTAAGCCCCGTCGCCTCCGTCCATTACCCCAACCCTGTAGTCTCTGTCCACTCGAGCTAATCACTGCGCCGTCGTCCTCTCGCTTGAGCCTATTTGTCGCCACCAGCTTTTTACCAGCCTCTTCGCCACTGTTCGCTCAAACCAGCCTTGTCGCTGTCGTCTGCTCATCACCCATGCCTCCACCATCGTCATTTCTGTGACAAAAGTTTAGCGGTATGGTTTGTACATTTTCAGAATTTTTTTAACAAGTTTTTAGGTTGATAATATTGTAGTGTTTTTTTCGTTTGATAATATTATTGATACTATTGTTAGATTATTTGGTTTTAGTAAAATACATGTAGATTAGTTGTTTACTTGTTTAATAACTTTAGTTGTTTTGTTTTTTTTTTTTTTTTTTTTTTTTTTTTTTTATGTAAATCTCATAGGAATTTTACGCACTAATTTAAACAGTTTTTTTTTTCATTTTTTTATTTTAATAAGAAAGTGATTTTTTTTAAAATATAAGTGTAGTTCATTTTATCGATTCGAGTTTAAAATTTGAGTTTTACTACAGTAAAAGGCTATCAAAAATAGTAACATTTAAACTTTTTTACTATAGTAAAAATTTTCACATAAAGTCACATCTAAACTCGAATTAACGAACTAAATGTGCCCGTAAATTTTTTTAAAATTTTATTTGGCAAAACATGATGAATTTATTTGCCAAAATAAGGTCAATGTGTATTTTATAGTGCATAATAAACCATCTTATTAGAATTGTCCAGTATTACAACATGATGAAAAATTTACATTTTTTTTAAGATTTCACTTTCTCAATAAAAATCGAAAAGAAAAATTCATTTAAATTGGTGTTGTAAATTTCTTAAGAGAGCCACTTCAAAAAAAAAAAAAAAAATGAGAAGGGTGTTTGAAAGTTAGTATAGCCCAGAACAAATTTGAATAGTATATGAAATATCTAAGGATAATTTTTACCATTTAAAAAATAAACCAAAAATTTAGAAGAAGTAATACTTTTTGTCCATTTTTAAAAACACAAGAAATACTTTTTGAATTTTAAAAAAGGCCTCTTAAAAAGACAGGGGTAAAAGTTATGCTAAGAACTGATAGTATACTTTCTAGATTTTCTCATACAATCTAGATAAAGATGGTAAAAGAATGGTAATAATAATGAAACGCGCTGGGAAAATATATTATAATCAACTTCTTCATACTTTAATTTTGGAGTTCATAAAATGACGTGATATTATTTCGTTTGCTTCACGGATTTGACTTTTCAATTTGAGTTGAGATGTAATATTTTTTGAGAGCTTTTAACTGTAGCAGAAAAAGTTAGATGTGACATTTTTTTCTGAGAGCTTTTAACTGTAGAAACCTAAAATTGAAAACTCGAATTGGTGAAATGAACGAGACCAAAATGTTATTAATAAGATACTATTGGAATACCAAAACTTGAACGAGTGATTTGAATTTGTTTCGGAAAATAAAAATATATAGAACTCTAAATTTAAGATATCGATTAGTGCTATTAGTCTCTAAACATCAAGCATTGTAACACTTTGAGTTTTGAACTTTTTATTTTGGCTTATTACTCCTTAAGCTTTTGTTTTATTGACAATTTTGATCCCTAATATTAAAAGTGGCAAAAGATTCCTAAATTTAACTTTGATTATCACATCTATATTGCATAATAATTGGAAATTTGCAAGAATAGTTAGATTAAGTGTAAAATGTTCTTATTTTGAGAAAATTCAAAAAGTATCTCTCAGTTTAGTCTAAATACAACTTTTAGTCCCTAGTCTTTTAAAATCTAAAAAGTATTCCTTTTGTTTTTAAAAACAAAAATAAAGTATCCCCTCTTTTAACTTTTCTGGTTTAGGGTTTTTTTTTTCTTTTTTTTAAATAGTCAAATTATCCTTAAATATCCCACATAATATTCAAATTAATGCTGAGCTTTACCGGCTTTCAAACACCCCTCTTAATTTCTCTCTCTCTCTCTCTCTTGAAGTGACTCTCTTAGAAAATTTACAGCACTAATTTGAACAAGTTTTTTTTTCGATAAGAAAGTGAAATCTGAAGAAAAGATGTAAAAATTTTGTTACATAGTAGTACTCGACAATTCTAGTAAGTTAGTTTATTATGCACTACAAATTACACAAACCTCAAAATTGGTAAATAAATTTGTCATGCTTTGCCAAATAGAATTTGGAAAAAAAGAAAGAAAAAGAATTACATCTTTTTTCAAAAAAAGATTTCACTTTCTTATTAAAATGAAAAAAAAAAAGCAACAAAAAAAGGTTCAAACTGGTATTGTAAATTTTTTTAGAGGTTTACTTCAAAAAAAAAAAAAATCTACGAGAGGGTACGCAGAAGTTAGTATAATCCATTGTAAATTTAGACAGTATATGAGATATTAAAAAACAATTTAGCCATTTTTTTAAAAAAAATAAATCTAAAAAGTTTTAAAAAAGATTCTTTTTATATGAGTTGAAAAACACACGAGATACTTTTTATATTTTAAAAAATTCAGAGGTAAAAGTTGCATTTAAAAAAAAGTGTGAGGATATTTTTTGAATTTTTTCTCTTATTTTTAATGGGTTTTAATAGTAATGAAAATAAGATTCTTTACATAATATAAACTAATTTTGTAAAATTTCAATTTATCACATACAATAAACACATGGTTACCGCCATTAAATTTAAAAAAAAAAATCACGCTAAAAAAAAGTTTAGGCCCTCCTTTGTTTTTCTTTTTGTTCAGTTTAATTCCATTTAAGTAGTAAGTAAAATTTAAATTCGTGTTTAGTAAACATACAGTTTGAATTATATTTTCTATTTGAATTGAGTTAAAGTGTTCAATTTAAAATTTAATTCTTTTTAGTTTTACCGTTTCAAATTATTTTTAAACAGTAAAAAATGTATCCACTTTATTTACCTTTCACACCTATAAAATACAAATTTAAATTTTATTTTTTATTCAAATTAAAATTTTAATTATAAATATAAACACCAATTTAAATTTTTTATTTAAATAAAAAAAAATTAAAATTAACAAAATTCAAACACTAAACAGGGGCTAAGTAGTACTTTGCCAAAGTCACAAATTGAAAGGGCCAAGTTGTCATATTGATGAAACGGGGGCTAAGTAGGACTCAGAATGCTAACAAGAAGGGGGAAATAAAAGTAGGGTACGAGTGTCACTTCTGTTTTCTGACTCAAATTCAACGCCCACGTTCGAAGTCGAGCTTGATCCGATCTTTCTCCAATGGCGGACCCAGCTCTCCATCCAGCGCCTCTCCAGCAGACCCAACCTCTAAAGGAGATCACCATTGACTACACTCCGGAGGCCTGCGCCCACTGCGCCGACTCCAACTCCATCGCCCTCACCTTCGACCACCGTGGCGGCGCTCGTTGGCGCACTACCACCCGCTTCCTCCACGGCACCTTCCGGGCCCACATCAAGTGCCCCGGCGGCAACACCAGCGGCCTCAACTTCAATATCTACCTCTCCTCCCTAGAGGGCGACAAGTCCCAGGACGAGATCGACTTCGAGTTCTTGGGCAAGGACCGGACCGTCGTCCAGACCAACGTCTACACTTCTGGCACTGGAAACAGAGAGCAAATTCACAATCTGGGTTTTGATTGCTCCGACGGGTTTCATGAGTATGTCATCAAGTGGGGTCCAGATTTGATCGAGTGGCTGATTGATGGAAAGGTTGTGAGGAGAGAGGAGCGGAGTGTAGGCGAGGGGTTCCCGGAGAAACCGATGTTCTTGTATGCCTCGGTTTGGGATGCGAGCTACATTGATGAGGGAAGGTGGACTGGGAAGTATGTGGGATGTGATGCTCCTTATGTTTGTTTGTACAAGGACATTCATGTGCCTGTTGGGACTGCTGTTGTGGATTGATCATGTGGGTTCTTCGTAGTTTGGTGAGTTTTGTGCTCTCTTTTTTTTTTTTTTTTTTTTTTTTTTTTTTTTTTTGTGGGTGTGAACTGAGGGAATGATGGTTTGTGGGAAAGTTTGCTTGTTTTTTTTGTATTGAAATAAATGGGCCTTTTTTTTTTTTTTTTTTTTTTTTTTTTTTTTTTTTTTCTATTGGAATAGACTGATATATTTCTAATTTAAGCTTTTTTAAAAATAGTGGCGCTTTTATTTTTTTTTTTTTTTTTTTTTTTTTTTTTGAGTACCCTGATCTCTGACTACTTGAGTGGAGTATCTTACGGTGATCTTTATCTTTTGCTGCTATTTGATGTTGTATGCATAGCAGAGTGGTGATTGGATTGTTTGACATGGGGGTTTCTCCTTTTTTTTTTTTTTTTTTTTTTTTTTTTTTTTCCTGTTCAAATACTTGGTTTATGATAATTTACTTTTATTTGAGCTTGATTATGTGGCGATGATCAAGATACTATTAGTTTCCTCTTTAAATTATTCTTTAACTTGAAGTTCTTTGGCTAACATGTTTTTTTTATTGTAATAATTATGTGGTGATGGTAAGGATAGAAAATAGGGTAATGGTATCCGGTGGGTCGTAGTGCCCTTTGAGATCGTATATCTCTGTTAGCCTTTGTTGGCATCATACTCTTTAGTGTGGCATATAGTCTAAAGATTGTTTCCTGTTCCATTGAGGCCTCTAGTGTGTGTTCTTTGCTATGGAGCCTAGTGAAGAAGCGCAATTAGAGGAGCTCATCCGCAAAGCAGAAGCTTTACACTGTGCTGATGATGTGATCAAGTTAATCCTGGATCAAAAGCTAACTTCTATCACGGCGGATACAAAGGCGGTTGGGAAGGTTATAGCTCGTCACAAGCAGAGTAAACTGGTGGTCAAAAATGGGCTGATGAAGGCATGGAGTGAGATCTGCATGTGGTACATGCAAGAAGAGGCACCAAATGTCTTCGTTTTCACTTTCAAATCCAACGAAGACATGCAGAGGGTGATGACCGAAAGACCGTGGACTGTTAATGGTGGACACCACTTGGTTCTGCAAGACTGGACGCCAGGGCTCCAAATATCCCAAATGAGTTTCAACAAAACTCTATTCTGAGTCCAAGTCCACGGCGTCCCTCCCGACTTCTTCACAGATGATAATGTTAGGCTTGTTGGTGCTAGAGCTGGTGAAGTGTTAGCAACTTTCGTTCCAAAATCGGGGTCCAAAACCTGGGGCAGATTTTTCAGGGTCAAGGTGATGATAAATCTGGAGAGACCCATTGTTGCTGGAATTTTCCAACGAGACTGTTCCGAAATCAAAATGTGGATTTCTTTTAGATATGAACTTTTATTTGGGATTTGCTTCAAATGTGGAATGGTTGGACATGAAGAAAATCGGTGCAAGATGAAGACAGAAGCAATGCTAGACGATGGCCATGGGAATCTATTAGGCCACCTATCAGGTTGGTCTACTCTAGGAAAAGGGGCCAAAAGGGGAATACATTGGGTCTGGGGGAGGAAATGGAAATATGAGAAAAGGGTGCTGAGGTAGCAAGTTGGTTACGGGAGGGTGAGCTGGGAAGCATTTAGGCGGTGTAGTGGCTTGGGGAACGGGCGTCTGTGAATTGGGAAACTTCTGGACAGACCGTGGGAGGCAGGAGAACCTCGAATTCTCCATTGTTCATTTCTGCTTTTCTGTTTAATTTTCCTTCGTTCGTTGATGTAAGAGAAACTCCTCTCCAGAGAGAGTTGAGAGTGAAATAAATAAAAGAAGCTGCACTTATTTCCAAGTTTGCCTCAATTTATTGCTGTTATAATCGTAAATCTAAGCAGGAACCTAATGGATAAAGGCAGATAGTTACACTTGGCTATGGTGGCCAATAGGCCGGAGGCCATGACCATCACCGAAAAAATAGCCAACTGTAGGGTAGATAGCCCGAGAAATCACCGTAAGGGGAAGCTCTACAGAGGGGACAACATTTGACGAAAATCTACAATCAAGCCACTGTCAGGGGAATGCAGCAGAGCAGGGTACGCTCCAGTAGGAGGAGGACAATAGGCAAGGATTCATGCATGTGTTAGCAGGCAAGGATGGGGCAATCATATGTTTCTTTCCTCAAAGAATCAAGGCCAGAGCACGCGTATTGAGGAGGTACCACAGGACATGGATAGGTTTAACAGAGCAGGCTTTCAGAGCATGATGGAGCAAAGACGACCAAAAACAAGGCTGAAAGGTAATACGGTGAACCTGAGGGCTTCCTCTGACGCTCGTAAGGATGTTGTAGCCTATATGTTGAGCCTTGATACAATTGATCAATTTCAGGCCCACCAGGTTGCGTTGATCCTTTTGGCTGGGCTAAAAGGAATTAGGGCTCAACAACACAATTTGAAAAACAGGAAGGTTAGGGAGGCGGTCTACCCGGTTATAGATGACATTAAAAGTGAGTTCGAAAAAGGCGTAAGGGGATCTACATCTTCTGGGCTAGGGCATGAATTAGATACATATGCCCTAAACAGCCCCGGAGATCAGTGTAATGTTGGCAATTTTGACCCTAGAAGTGCGACGAAATCGGCCAGAAAGAGATTGGGATCTAGAAGAGGAAGAGGGTGAGGGAGAGCCTAGAAATCAGAGGGGTAAAATCTTCACAAAATCGGATGGAGGCACCAGACTCTTTGAGATGGGGGAAGTTTTGGCCAAAACTGGTGGGCAACTCGATGCAGCGGCGAGGTAACTCTATTATCTTTTCTTCAATTTCAAACAGGCGGAGGAAGGCAAACGTGCCCTTCCGCTAGACCAATGAAGTGCATGGCGACCAACTGTCGTGGTTTGGCCCAAACTACGGCGGTCAGAGACCTAAGGCCTTTGGCCAGGTCTCATAAAACTTATATGTTAGTTCTCTCTGAAACAATGATTCAAGAACTGTTTCGGCGGATTGTTTCTTGGTGGAATTTTGAAAACTTGTGTTATGTCCCCTTTAATAGGGACGGCCGGAGGTTTTGGTTTAGTTTGGAACAAAGTGGTGGCTGTAGATATAATCTACTATGACAAAAATATCATAAATTGTTGGATCTCCTCAAAGTATTCGTACATCTGTTGGTTGTGTTATGCTATTTACAGTCCCTCTCGAAGTGACGATCGCACAAGCTTTTGGCAGAGGGTTGTAGAGATGAGGGAAAATCTACCCAGTCCTTGGCTTATTATTAGAGATATGAATGGTACCTTGTCCCATGCGGAACGGTACTCTACTGGGGGAGCTCTTCTGGGCATATGTCTTCCAATGCTTTTGTTAAGGCAGTCCACCATCTGGGGCTCATTGATTTGGGGGTATTATAGTATAAAACTATTGTTAGTCTGTTAGGATCTTAGTTGAGTCCTACATTATTAAAGTATGGGCTTAACATGTGAATTTATAACCACTTGAGCATGTTCTCCCTACAAGCTAGCTTTTGGAGATGAGTTCTACCTAATGATTATAACATAGTCCACCTTGTAATAGCTTAAGCTTTTGGGATGGATTAGTAAACTAACATGATATCAAAGCAGAACTTTTGTAATTGCACTCTTTATGCTCTTTTAAATTGTTATCACGTGTTGGGTCTTCAATATATTTTGGGTTCCTTATTAAATATTCACGTGTTGGGCTTTCAATTAATTTACCCACACGATTGCGCATTGTCTAGCTCACTCGTGAAGAGTAGTGTTAAATTATAAAATTATTGTTGACTCACCTCTTAATAGCTTAAGCTTTTGGGATATATTAGTAAATAAGAAAAAAAAATGACAGCCCATTGATCCCCACATAATTAGTCCATTGATTCCACATAATTAGGGATTCTAACAACACTCCTCCTCAAGCTAGTTCAAAAATATCCATCATACCTTGCTTGCTAATACATGAAAGAAATATAGGTTGAGTCAATCATTTAGTTAGGACATCAGCTAGTTGATTTCCGCTTGTGACAAATGGAATACAAATTTCACCATTTTCAATCTTCTCCTTGATAAAATGTCTGTCAATTTCAACGTGCTTAGTTCTATCATGGATTGTGAGCTATGTTGATAACAACCTTATTATCATAGTAGAGTTTCATTGTTTCTAATGTGACAACTTGTAGTTCACTCAGTAAAATCTTCAACGATATAAACTCACAAATTCCTTGTGTCATTGCTCTAAACTCAGTTTCAGCACTTGATTTGGCGACGACATTTTGCTTCTTACTTCTCTAAGTAACCAAATTTCCTCCATTGAAAGTGCAATACCCAGATGTAGATCTTTTGTCACTCATCGAACCAGTCTAGTCAGCATCTGTGTAAGCTTCTATTTGGAGTTGATGATTCTTTGAGAACAATAGTCCTTTTTTAGCAAGCAATATACATAATAGCCTCCATATGGATTTCACAAGGAGAATGCATATACTGACTCATTACGTTGACTTCAAATGCGGCGTCTGGCTGAGTATGAGACAAGTATATCAATTTACTAATCAATAACTGATATTGACCTTTGTCAACTGCAACACTTTCCACTATAATTTCTAAGTTGTGTTTTGGATCAATTGTTGTCTCTACTGGTTTGCAACCCAACACTAATGTTTCTTTGAGGAGATCTAAGACATACTTTCTCTATAATAGAAATATCCCGTTCTTTGATCTTGTGAGCATTCCAAATCCTTGATGTCAAATTCCTTGGCAAGCATTCCCTTGAGTCTTTTAATTTCATCAATATCATTACCTATAACAATGATATCATCCACATAAACAATCAAGACTGTAATGCTCCCATTTTTAGAGTGTTTTTAGAACAAGGTATGATCCCCTTGACTCTGAGTGTACTCAAAACGATGAATTGCCTTGGTGAACCTCTCGAACCATGCTCTGTGCAATTGCTTTACTCCATACAAGGACTTCTTCAGCTTGCACACCTTTTTTTTGTCTAAACACGTCTTCAAAACCAGGTGGTTGTACATATATACTTATGTTAAATCTTCTTGCAAGAATGCATTCTTCACATTAAGTTGATCAAAAGATGCTAGTCTAGATTTGCTGCAAAAGAAAGGAGAACTCAAATTGAATTCATCTTGGCAATTGGAGCAAAAGTTTCTTGATAGTCAACTTCGTAATTCTGCGTAATTCCCCTTGCCACAAGTCTTGTTTTGTATCTTTCAACTGTCCCATCTTCATTGTGTTTCACTGTAAACACCCATTTGCATTCTACTGGTCTCTTTCTTGAAGGAAGATCAACAAGTTATCATGTATCATTATTTATCAACGCCCTCATTTCTTCAAAGACAGCCTGTTTCCAGTTTGGAGCAGAAAAGGCTTCATGTATGGTACTTGGAATAGGCTCACAAGAAGACAAATTAGCAACAAAGGCTTTAAAAATATGGGACAATTTTTTATATGAGATGATTTGAAATAAGGTGAATTGTACAGGATCTAACACCTTTCCTATATTGGGATATCAACATCAGAAAGATCAGGAAGATTGGTCAAGTCAAGTTGCCTACAAATATTAGGAACTGAAGAATTACCTGTGTTTTCTAGAATCTTTGCCCTCGGTTCAGGCAATCAGTGTTGTTGAGGAGGTTGTGTCTTGTTCCTCCTTGAATAAACTATTGGTTCTTTATCTCTATCTCTTTCACACTGGAATGGAGTTGGGATTGGAGATGAAAGTTGTGGAACCTCGGAGGTAACAGACATCGTGAGGCACATGAGAGGGTACATAAACAGGAGGCATGGGTAGAGAATTTTCAAGAGAAGACGAGGATCCATAGATGGAGATGACTCGTGAACAACAGACGACTCATGAATGGGATTGGGAACAATAGATGAAGACGATTCGGGAACAATAGATGACTCATGAGACTCAAGAACAACAGATGACTCACGAATGGTATTGGGCAATGGCAGTGAATTAGGAACAGAAGACCAAAACTGATCTTCATCATGTTGTCTATCACGTTGACTATCCCCTTGAAGAGAAGTTTTGGTGACATCCATAGAGACGAAGAATTTTCTTGTAGGAGGACGGTAACACTTGTACTGCTTTTGAGTTGGAGAATAACCTAAGAAAACACAACGAAGAGCCCTTAGATCTAATTTTCCTCTTTTATGATCATGTATGTTAACAAATGCTACACAGCCAAAAACTTTGGGTGGCTACCATTTGAGATAAGCCAACTCATTCTTCGGTTGTAGCTCCACACGAGTGTGAAGTATCTAAACTTGAAATGGACCTTAACTGAAGTCTATATATATTAATCTTCAGTACCACACGCACATATAAAAATAAGAAAACTCTTTTTGTCTGATGGTGATTTATACTCATAGACACAGAGATGGGCCCCACATGGTGGGACACACGTGGCCCCTACAAGTGGGGCCCACTGTCGTATTTGATGGTGATTTAGGACAAATAGGGCTGCTCATTAGAATAAGAAGAGGCATTAGAGTCTAGACCTTCCAGCCACTACAAGGGTTTCTCCAGTGATATAAGAAGCATCATTAGAGGCTAAAAATGTTGTAGCAGCACTAATCTCTTCAGCAGTACCAAGCCTCTTTAGAAGTAAAGTCTTATCAATAACCTCCTTCTGAAATACATTGACTCCAATATTAAAAATTACAATCATAAGAAAAAAAGAATATTGATTTCAATGATCAATGAATGTCTCAGAAATATACTTACGAGGGCTTCATCCTTTGTAATGATCTTTGCAAAGCGTGTTGGCACAATACCTGGTGCTACGCAATTTACCCGAATGTCCTTCGAAGCTAGTTCATTAGTGAGGGACTAAATAAGGGAAATAAGTAACGTTCAGAAGCCCAATTATCTGTTTATTTTTCTTCTTTTGTTCGCTGCATTTTGACATTCTAATTAATTCATGTCAAGTTTCAGTTTTACAGCAACCAATGCTTGAGGCTAGCTTCTTTTTTCTTTCTTTTTTAGCTTAGGTCTAGAGAATTTGAATTTTAGACTTTACATTGGAGGTGGATGCGTTATCACAAGATGTTAAAATGTCAATCACAAAGTTAGGATTATTTTTAGTATGTATTCTTTCTTCATTGTTGCACCAAATACTTTGTCACAATTCCACCTCTTAATTGGTGCACTAAGCGCAATTAACATTTACCAAATGGAAAACTCTCTCAATCGCAGAGGTTGAGGAGGAAGTTCTAGGAATTAATGACGTGATTGTAACCAGTTCAATGGAAAGTATTCGCTTTTGTCTGGTTGGAAAACTGTTGACGAGGCTTTTTCATAAATGGGCTTATTGAGATACTATATCTAGGTTGTGGAATGTGGACGGAGGTGTGGAGTAAGAGCGATTGAATATATTTGTGAATAATGCATTAAGCCTCACTGTTGATTAGCGGAAATATATATACAATAATGATGATACAAATAATGGTAAGTTTCCTAATACACCGAATCTCCTACAATCAAGGTAATGTACGTAATCTCCTACAATCAAGGTTGGTTATTACAATTGATTTACAAATAATATATATTGAAGGAAAGGATATTTATTTATCCTTAATATGCCCCGCAAGATAGTGGATCTATCGAGATTCCTATCTTGTTTTCGTAGTGTAGCAAATCGAGAACGCGGTAAAGGCTTAGTGAGGGCGTCGGCTAGTTGATCGGAAGAAGAGACATGAGCGACGCCAAGTTCTCCACTCGAACTTTATCTCGACAAAGTGGAAGTCGATAGCAACATGCTTCATTCGGGAATGAAATCTTTGGATTCGAACAAAGATATGTTGCCCGATGTTGTCACAATAGATGGTCGGCACACACTGGCGATTGCAATCAAGTTCGAGATAGTAAGGGAGCGAATCCATGTTACCTCCGGCATTGCAGATGGCGGCAACACTTCGATATTCAGCTTCAGTGGATGATCGGGCAACAGTACGTTGCTTTTTAGAGCTCCAAGAGATAGGGTTGCGTCCGAGATAGACAAGATATGCACTAGTGGAAGTGCAGTCATCTTTGTTTCCAGCCCAATCGGCATCTGAAAAAGCATGGAGAGATGCGGGAGAATCTCGATAGATCATGAGGCCATGATTGATGGTTCCACAGAGATAGCGTAAGAGACGTTTGGTGGCAGCCCAGTGTTCAGTTGTTGGCCTGTGCATATATTGAGAGAGTTTGTTCACAACAAATGCTATGTCCGGCCGAGTCAAAGAGAGATATTGTAAGCTGCCAACTACTGTTCGATACTCAGTGGGGTCAGATAGGGTAGTCCCTGAGTGGAGTGAGAGAACTGGAGTGGTGGCTATGGGTGTCGTCATTGGCTTAGCATCTGTCATTTTAGTGCGAACAAGAAGATCATTGATGTAGCGCCATTTGGGATAGAAATAAACCATCTTTGGTAGAAGTGACTTCAACACCCAAAAAAAAAGAAGGATAATGGGCCAAGATCTTTTATAGAGAATCGTTGTGCAAGAAGTTGGATGAACTTGGTAACCACCATGTCATTGTCCCTCGAAGGATGAGGTCATCAACATAAACAAGTAGATAGAGCCTATGACCTCCATGGTGACAAATGAAGAGTGAGGTATCCGCATGGGAGTTGACAAATCCGGATGTAAGGAGAAAAGTCTTCAATTCATGATACCAAGCTCGAGGTGCTTGCTTGAGACCATAGATTGCTTTGTGAAGTTTGCACACATGAAGTGGTTGAGCAATCATCAACAAAGCCAGGGGGTTGGACCATGTAAACTTCATCAGATAGAGTGCCTTGAAGAAAGGCATTATTAACATCAAGTTGACGAAGAGACCATCCGCGAGATACAGCAATGCTAAGGACAAGGCGCACTGTGGTTGGTTTGACGACAGGACTGAAAGTATCTTGATAGTCAATGCCTGCACGTTGATGAAAACCTTTTGCAACTAGTCGTGCTTTGTACCTGTCAATAGAACCATCAGATAAGCGTTTAGTGCGAAATACCCATTTACAACCAATAAGGTTTTGGGATGGATGTGGTGGAACAAGTTGCCATGTGCCGTTCCGAACAAGAGCATCAAATTCTTCTGACATGGCCCGACGCCATTTTGGATCCTTGATGGCTTGGCTATAGCATGTTGGATCGGGGTTGGTGCGTGGTGGATAGGGTGGTGAGAAGGTTTAATTTTTGAATTGGTTTGGTAATGTGATTCTTGGCACGGGTGAGCATTGGGTGGTTATTGGAAGGTGTGGATGTAGTGGTCGATCTGGTGGAGGTGAGGTGGGTAAGTCCATAATTGGGGTTGGAGATTGTGGAATGGGTAAGGGTATGTTTGGCATTTGAGTTGGTGGCGGGGTTGTTGGTGAAGCGGTAGCTCGAGGTGCTCAACTGTGGGGGGGAGCGGACTAGAGGTGGCGGTTGGTGTTAGTACATGTGGATGTGTCGACATGGGAATAGAAAAGAATGATGGTGAGGTGGGAACCCAATGAGAGATGGTGTCAACAGTGGGTCTAGATAGATCAGATTGGATAGAAGAGAAAGGGAAGATAGATTCAACAAAGTTGACATGACGAGAGACATAGATTTTGGAAGATTGAGGGTCAAAGCAAAGATAGGCACTTTGAGTGAGGGAGTATCCAAAAAATACACATGGTTTGGAACGAGGCTCTAGTTTGTGATGAGTGTATGGCTTGAGCCAAGGATAGCAGAGACAACCAAAGATTCGAAGTTTTGAGTAATTAGGTGGAGTGCCAAATATCTTTTGGAAAGGAGAAGTCATTTGTAGTGTGGGTGTAGGCATACGATTGATGAGGTAGGCAATTTGTTTGAAAAGCATGAGGCCAATAAAGAAGTGGAATAGATGCATGGGTAAGGAGAGCAAGACCGTTTCGACGATATGGCGATGACGACGTTCGAATACCCGTTGTGTTCGGAGTATGAGGAGGAGTAGTGAGATGGGAAATTCCGTTGATGGAAAGGAAATTTCGTAATGCTTGATATTCACCACCATTATCGGTATATAATGTGATTATAGAGCGGGCAAAATATTTTTCTACGATTTGTTTGAAGCGAATAAACACATCATGAACCTCAGATTTTTGTTTTAATGGGTACAACCACATATATTTTGTAAAGTGATCAACAAAAAGAGCATAGTATTTGTAACCATCATTTGAGATTATGGGAGAGGTCCAGACATCAGAATAAAGCACTTCAAGTGGAAATTTTGTAGTGATAGTAGATGAGGAAAAGCGGTAGCTTATGAGTTTTATTACATTGACAAGCATTACAAAATAAAGATGATAGACTTGAGGACCAAGTAAGTAGATTATTTTGGTGAACAATGTTTTTAAGAATCGGGAGAGCGGGATGGCCTAGCCTGTGGTGCCAATCGAGTTGGTGGTTTTGACACTAGAGAAGGAAATTATTGGAGAGGTGGAAGTCATTGGGTTGGCCACTCATACACACCATCTCTAGTCCGTCCCTGCATAAGTCGTGCCCCCGTGCGAAGATCCTTCACAAGAAAAGAGAAAGGTAAAAATTCCACAGAGACATTATTATGTTGACAAAGCTTGGATATGGAAATTAAATTTTTAGTCATAGAAGGAACACAGAGAACATTGTTTAAGGTTAAAGGGTGAGAGTTAGAGTTGAGAGATGCGGAACCAGTGTGGGTAATTGGTAGGTTTGTGCCATCGCCGATCATGATATCGTCGGTACCGTGATATGGAGAATGAAGAGAGAGATTGCTCAAGTCGGAAGTGACATGGTGTGAGGCTCCACTGTCAAGAAGCCAAGACATGTCGGGAGAGACGTTCTTTGAGCCGATCGAGTGGCATGGTGATTGGTGGCCCCCGCAAAGTGTGCACGTGGTTGGTATACATGCTGATTGTTGGTAGAACGGGACGAGATGGCCGAAGGCGGTGTTGATTGCCAAGGAATGAAGCGGAAGCTGGGACATTGTTTGGCGGTATGTCCTTGGACGTTGCAGACTTGACAACGGCCTAGATATGGTTTTTGAGGACGAGAGCCATTGTTTCCAACGAAGGATTGTTGTGGTGGCCTTGGTTGTAGGTTGGCAGGATTATTGCCTTTGTTCTTCCATGCCGGGGCCTTGATGGTAGGATTAGCTGTGGCAGGGTATGGACTTGGTTTATCCTCTTTGTCAGTTAGAGAAGCTTCAAAGGTGATTAGTTTCTCATGCAATTCTTCAAAAGTGATAGGAGAATCACGAGCTTGAACAAGCAGAGACAAGATCTTTATATTCCTCGCCAAGACCGTCAAGGATCTTCATGGTTATGTCCTCTTCATGCATTGGTGCACCAAGAAGAGCAAGTTCATCGGCTCGACTTTTAATAGATTGCATGAACTCGGTGACACTTTGTGTTCCTTTGACAGATTCTTCAATTTTCCTTTGACTTGAAGGAGGCGGCCTCTAGAAGGCTTGGCGACGTTTGAGCAAGGATGAGCCAAGCATCACGTGAGGGTTTTGCAAATCGCAATGAAAGGTATGAGAGAAGGGAGAGAGAGCCGATAATAGCGTTGAGAATGAGTTGGTCTTGACGGATCCAAAAAGAAAAATCTGGGTTTGGTTGTTGTGAACCATTTGTTTGAATGGTTGGCGGAGGGCATGGTTTCGAGCCGTCCACGAAACCGAGCAGATCATATCCAACAAAAAGGGTGTGGAATTGGAGTTTCCAAGACACATAGTTGGTTGTGGTGAGTTTGAGAGGGGCTTGGGCAGCCACATTGATGGAAATTAAGGTCTGTGTGTTTTCGAGAGGATTGATAATGAGAGGCCGAGAAGTGGATGAAGGTGTAGAGGTAGTAGAAGAATTTGGTGTTGATGCCATGGAAAGATGGAAGATGAGAGGACTGATATTATTTTCCAGGAGGGATTGTCGACTATGGACTGAGATTAGAGCCAAGGAGGAGCTCTGATACCATAAGAGCGATTGAATATATTTGTGAATAATGCATTAAGCCTCACTGTTGATTAGCGGAAATATATATACAATAATGATGATACAAATAATGGTAAGTTTCCTAATACACCGAATCTCCTACAATCAAGGTAATGTACGTAATCTCCTACAATCAAGGTTGGTTATTACAATTGATTTACAAATAATATATATTGAAGGAAAGGATATTTACGTATCCTTAATATGGAGATCACGAGATGGCGAATGATGTTTTTCTTTTCTCTTTCCAAAATGAGGAGGAGCAAAGTTAGGTTCTAGAGATGGTGCCTTGGACGTTTGATAAGGCTCTCTTGGTCTTGAAAGTGTTAGATGATCCCGGAGATCTGGACGTTGGTGATCTTATCTATACCCAATATTTGGGTTAGAGTTCTTAATTTGCCACATAAGGGATGTATGAAGAGATTGGAGAGTTGATTGGTGACTTCATTGGCTCGTTTGTTCGTGTCATTATGGATCGACATGGAAGGTGTCCCGACAAGTTTATACGCGTTAGGACAAATTATTGATCTGACAAACCCTTTGTGAAGAGGAATTAGTATTCGCTTGGAAGACAACGGGAATGTTTTTTGGGGCTGCTTATAGGACAAACATGTTCTGACTTCTGTTGCATCTATGGCAGAATGGGACATGGGGAATGTGAATGTACTGCATCGACGACAAAGATATGTGTTGAGACGAATGAATTTCCGTATGGATCATGGCTCTGTGTTCTAGCGCAAGATCTCAACCAGAGACGGGTGACTGCTATGTGAGGCCAGGGTAGATGTTTTGGTCGGTCCGGCAGTCGTTTCCAAGGCCAATCAAGGTTCCTTGTTGGAGGATCAGAGATGCCTAGTGATGTGGCGGAACAAGAGGGCGGCGTTATTGAATTACCTAGCGGTGCCAATGCCAATAAGAGATTTCCAGAATTATCTGGAAGATAATTTGCCTCAAAATTAGGGATTGATGGAATCGTAGAGGACATTGATTAGCCCTGTAAATCCGAAGTCTAGCAGATCTTTTCAAATCAAATTTCCATGGGAGAGAGTTTTTAGTCTACAAAGTGGGCTTGGAGAAAAGAAGGGGATAGGAGAAACCCAAAGAAGTCGACTAGATTGCGGAAGGGCGGGAGAAAAGAAGAGCCAGCAGCTTCTGGAATCTCATCAAAGAGGAAGAAGATTGATGAGGCTGATGGTACGAAAAGTGAAAGGTATGGAGAGTTTTTGAAAATTTGTCTAATACTTTGGGCGGGAAAATGGCGGCGGCTGTTGATCAGCCCCACCAAACCCAATGGGTCTGATGAGTTGGAATGCTCGGGGACTGGGGAATCCCCGTGCACTCAAGAGAGCACGGAAAGCAATATCGCTTGTCCCCGGAGGTGGTTTTTCTAATGGAAACGAAATTGGGTGGAAGACGAGCTAAGTCATTGGCCTGTCGTTTGGGGTTTGTCAACTTTAGTTTTATAGTAGATTCAGTGGAGTCAGAGGGGTGGTCTAATGTTGCTATGGAAGGAAGGGGTCCAGGTTTCTCTCAGGAATTTCTCTAACTGTCACATTAATGCCAAAATTGTTTGTCAGCTTGGAAACAGTTGGAGATTTTCTGGTATCTACGAACAGCCTAATAATACTGAGAAAAAACACACATGGGAACTTATGAGAAGGTTGAAATCTCTCTCAAATTCCCCTTAGGTTTGTGTAGGAGATTTTAATGAGATGATGTGTTTCTCAGAAAGAAAGGAGGGGCAGACTTTGGTGAATTGTGATCTTTTGGACTTGGGTTTTTCTGGTCCTTCCTTGACCTGGAGTAATCGAAGATGAGATGAAGATAATGTTCAAGAAAGATTAGATTGGATTTTAGTGAATGATGAGTGGCGACAGTTGTTTCCCTCAGCTCAAGCTCAACGGAGTTTTGGGTTCTGATCACAGAGTTTTGCTTCTTCAAATGGTTCCATCTCGAGTTAGGAAATGTAAGCTAATACTTGGGAATATTATGTTTTGGATGGCTCTATGTCTCAGCTGTCTTGAGGATTAGAAAGATGTGCAGAGGAATTGAAAGGGTGGATTGCTAATAAGTTTTAAAACATCTCTAAAACAAATTCGGTCAACATAAAAGTCCCATGAAGAAATGTTGGGGACTTAATAGCAGCAAAATGGGTGCAAATTCGTGAGCATGAGCAATTACTTGATCAAGTACTTGCAACCAAATTGGCACCAGCGGTCAAGGGCAGATTGGTTGAAAGGAGGGGTAGGAACACTAATGAGACGTTTAGTTTATGGATTAGAATCATGAGATTAGAACTATTTTCGATTTACGTGTATTTTTTGTGAGAAAAAATACTATAGCGAGCCACAAATCATGATTTAAATCAGGGCCTGAATCTCCCTTCTAAATGTCCCTTAAGTTTTTTCACTTGATCAGTATACCTCCACGAGCATCAAAGTCCCATGCATTACACTCCTTTCTCAGTTGGGACATGGCAACCAATTCTAATGTGGTGTTAGACTCCGATGCCGATAGGAGAGGGAGGTGGTGTTGCATACAAAACAACAAAAACTAGTGTGAGAGAGAGAAAAAGATGTGTGATGTACAAAATAAAAGAAACCCTAATGATTCTTTTTCTTTTAGAATAAAGGTTATGATTCTTTTTCTTTTAGAATAAGAAACCCTAATAATTGGACGAGAAACGAGCCAGAGACCTTTTGAAGTTTTAACCCGTTTAGTTAGAGGATTCGTTCTCTGATTCGAATCATGGTTTATAGTTCGTTATAGTATTTTCTCTCACAAAAAATACACGTAAATAAAAAAATAGTTCTAATCTCATAGTTCTAATTCATGAACCAAACAGGTAAATATTTTCCTTCCCTTTTCCACAATCCCAAACATTAGAGAAATGAAATGAAAGCTTAACAAATAAGAAATTAAAAAAAAAAACAAAAAAACAAAAAAACAAAGAGAGAGAGGGGGGGAAGAGAGAGAGAGGGAGGGGGAAGGAGGGAATTCACAAAGAAACTCTGATGTGAATTCACAAAGCACCGGAGGGCTAAATAAAAGGCTTTGACAATAATTCTATGAATTCAAAAACCAGAAACTTCCAAATAATTACGAAGTAATTACAAACTTGCGCGTTACATATTAACAATTAAAATAATAATAATAATAATAATGGATTTTCTCGGCTGCGCTTCTTCATTAAGAAATACTGGTAAGCCACGTAAAAATTAAGTTTGACTCTACCATAATTGGCTCTGACTGTGGAGTTTATTTTACTATCGTGGACATGCGCACAGTGAAATTGGAAAAGTTAAGCGTCAGACTTTATTTTTCTCTGGGACCCACCACCTAATTTTCTTCTCTCTTTCTTCCTTCCCCTCCCTTGGTCTTCTTTACTTATCTGAAACCGAAAAAAAAATAAATAAATAAAAAGGGTTCTCCAGCAATTCTTCACCAACAGAGCGGACAATAAGCCACTAAAATTTTTTATCTATTAAGATTTCGTTTACTCTCTAAATTTGAGTTTTTAATTTAAATTAAAATGTAATATTTTTTAAAATTTTTTTATTATAACAGACAAAAATTATATGTGGTATTTTTTTAAAATTTTTTATTGTAAAAATTTAAAATTAAAAATTTAAATTAATAAAATAAACAAAGCCTAAATAGACTGTAATATTTTTTTTTTTCTCTTTGAAACCCAAAGATTTTTTTTGCAATGAAGTTTGAAACCCAAATATAGCTTTCACTGTTGTGGCATTTTTTTTTTTTTTTTAAAAGGGAGTGGCTGTTAGTTAATGATTTTTATTTTTGTTTCTTTGTCAATCTTTTATTAGATTTAAGATTTATTTAGTTCACTAATTTAAGTTTTTAATTTGAGTTGAGATGTAATTTTATGTGAGCTTTTTACTATAGTAAAAAAGTTAAATATAACTATTTGTGAGAGTTTTTTACTATAGTAAAACTTAAATCAGTAAAATAAACGAGTCTTCCTAAATATTTTTCAAGTTGCAACAATGGCAAAAGTAGAAAAGAAAGAAGTTATGGAGAACCAAGGATGAAAAAGGCGACAAAGTAAATAGAGAGTGAAAAACAAAGAGATGAGAATAATTAGTCGTTTGGTACGAGAATTTAAAATATAGAGATTCTAATCATGATTTTTAAATTAAAATAATGACTCATAATTTTAAGTTCAAATCATAATTCTGAAAATATGATTCAGAATCAAATGTTTGAATCATTTTAAATTAAGAAGAAGAGAATAATTTTAAAATTATGAGTGATTTTAATTTAAAACATCACATTAAATTTTAAATTATAATTCAAAACATAATTAAAATTATAATTCAAAATAACTATAAATAAATATTAATTTTAAATCAAATTCAAAATTATGAAATTTTGAATTTATCTTCCCCCGAAAGTAAAGCCACCAACGGGGCAACCAAAGAAGATGACTTTGGAGTACATGGACACGTACAGCAGCCAATCTGGTACGTGAAAGGACATAATGCTTATTGTGCACCTAATAGTCTTCGTCTGTTATGACACGGTTGTCATGTTAAGAACTAGCAATTGTTTCAAAAAGTGTGTCCCACCAGACAAGTTGCCTAATAATCTCACCATTTTCGATTCTCGACTGTACAAAAAAACACAACTCCCCTGTGCTGCCTGTGATCCTTCGAATTCAATAATAATTCCAAACATCCATTTCGTCACCATTCCATTCCATTCCAATTCCAAAATTCCATTCGAGTTTTTAATTCGAGTTGAGATTTGATTCCAAAATCACCAGAAAAAACCTAAAAAATAAAAGCGAAATGAACTCCACTTTTCATCCTCAAAGATTCAAATTTACAAACAAACAAGCATGAAAAACATTCCTTCAATTCAAACCCCCTCCAACAAGTCCAGACTTTCTCTCTAAGAAAACGAGCCCCAATTTTCGGCTATTTTTCAAATCACTTCCTATAAAACGAAACCCTAACTCGATTTCATTTTTCAATTCATGAAAAGCTTTCATCGTTCCTGAATCTCTTCTCTCTCTCGTACTCTTTTCTTTCTCGTCATGGACGAATCGCCACTGCTCGGAAACTCGATGGCAGATCATTTAATCCGGAGCCGGCGGCTGGTGCGGAGCACGACGCCGCCGCTGCGGAGGGCGGCGCGGATGCTGCGGCGGGCGAGCGGGCGGCGGATGATGCTTCGCGAGTCGTCGGTGCAGGTCCGGGAGAACGCGGCGGAGGAGCTGGAGGAGAGGCAGAGCGGGTGGGCGTACTCGAAGCCGGTGATAGTGCTCGACGTTCTCTGGAACTTGGCGTTCGTCGGGACCGGAGTCGCGGTTCTGGCGCTTAGCTTGGACGAGAAGCCTTCGGTGCCGTTGAGGCTCTGGGTGGTGGGATATGCCTTGCAGTGTTTGGTTCATGTCGGGTGCGTGGTGGCGGAGTACGTACGGCGGCGAGAGGAGGTCGGTGGCGGCGACTCGGCGGAGAGAGATCGAGGGTGGGAGAGTGGTGGAGAGTGCAGTTCAACTTCCGGGAGTGATGGCCAGGATTATGGGAATGAGCAGAGTGAGGTTGATGATGATTCCAGGTAGTGCTTTCGTACAGATTTTTCTACACGTTCTTATCTTATTAAATTAACCGAACTATGATTTTTCTACCGTCAACATGATTCTCTTTGATTTTGCCTCTTGTTTGAAATATTTGGCTTTGTTACGAGGTTTTGAGTTTGTTGATAGTCGTTAGAATGTTTATTCAAGTGGTTTAACTAATGCGTGTATGTGTATGAAAATGGGAAAGTCTTAAAGCTCGTGGGTAATGTTGAAGTAACACGGAGGAACATCAGATTAAGGAATTGTGTTTTTACATAAGGTTGTTGTGCTGTTCAAATTGTTTTGGGCAAGTTTTTAGCCAATCAATTGGTTTTGTTACGGGGGAAAGTTAGTTTTATCCTTTTCCTGAAACTTAAATTTTCTTTTGGTTGTTTTACATATAAAATTGGTATCGAATTTTGTGTAGCTGGGAAAGTTATTCCGAAAGATGATTCCAGGTAAGGTTGCTTCTTGATTATTGTTTTCTTTTTTTTTTTCCGAGGAGAAAAAGAGTTTTTGTTTATATTACGTTCATGTTCAAGTTTTTGAGTTTGTTACCAGCATATATGTTGAAATCAATCCATGCATGTACAACTGTACATGCATGGCAAAAGGGAAACTTTTAATTGGTGGGTTCTGTTGAAGTAACAAGGGAAATGTGGGCTCTAAATCTTTAGATGAAGGAATGGGTTTTAGGTTCAACACATGCAGAAGTCCATTATGTCCTTCTCTGGAATTCAAAAGCCTTTTGATAGTTTTAATGATAGTTTTAATTGGTTAATCTAAAAACCTTTTGGTTGGTTTTGTTTTACTCGAGGTTGTTGTTTAGTATTCATCCAATTGATTGATGTTAACTGTGGAGCTATCCTCATTTTGCTTGACAGTGTTGCAAAACATTTGGAGTCTGCAAATACCATGTTTTCCTTTATATGGTGGGTCGTTGGATTCTACTGGGTGACTGACGGTGGTGAAACTTTGACCCATGATTCACCTCTGATATATTGGTTTGTTCTTACAACTTTTCCTTTTAAAATAGTCTCCTCTATTTACGTGTCTGTTCATGCTTTTTTATTACTTACACATGCATGTCTGTCTTGCAGGCTTTGTATTACATTTTTAGCGTTCGATGTGGTATTCATCCTTATATGTGTTGCCGCTGCTTGTATAGTGGGTATTGCTGTTTGCTGCTGCCTGCCATGCATAATTGCAATCTTATGTGCTGTGACAGATCAGGTAGAGACGTTAGCAATTTTAATCCCTTTTATATTCACTGGAAATCTTGTATTGTGTATCTTTCACATGCTAACTTTTTAGTTAGGTAAATTTGGATGGCTAGTTTTACTTATTGTTCTTTCGTGTAACTTGTTTGGAGTTAGGACTTGTGACAATTCATAAGATTCTCGGCTATATTTGTAATGACTTTAGAGTATATGTGAAACTTTTGTTGACCTTTTTTTTAGCCCGCAGCTGTCCCCCTTTTTTTCCCGTGCAGCATCTTAACTCTTAAATCTTGGTTTTTATATTATTATTATTATTGTTGTTGTTATTATTATTATTGTAAATAGTTTTTTTTAAAAGTATGTAACCAAATGTGGACTAGTTTAGAACTGTTTTACTATGCAAATTCTGTGCCGCATCCTGCATTGTAATTCTTAACAGATGATTTCCCTAGTGAAAGTACTATTTAGGATTAAGGTTAGGCCCATCTGCGGCAAAACTTGTGGTGGATGTCCCTATTGTCTTGGAGGTGTTGGTTATTGTTTCTCTTATTTTATCTTGAAGTTGGAGTGTTCTCTGTTGAGAAAAAATTAAATTTTCTGTATGAAACAATTGTTCTATAGCATTTTGTGGTTCTCTAAGAGAGAAGAAATATCCATCTCTTGAAATATATTTGGTTTATAAAAGGAAAAGGATCCAGAGTAACAGATTTCTAGAAAATACGTTTATGTTTTACATGACATTGCTTATCACTTCTCTCAAACAGGAGGGAGCAACAAAGGAAGAAATTGATAATTTGCCAATGTTCAAATTCTGTGCGGTAAGTGATTCTGAGAAAGTTAGTGGTGAGATCCAAGAATCTTTCCGAGGAATAATGGTTGAATGCAATGTTGATTCACGGCATTCAAGCACTAAGCGCCCACTTTTTGAGAAGGATGCAGTAAGTTTTCCCTCTGTTTAGTTATACAATAAATGTTGATACGGTAACGTTTTGTAGCACTGACCAAATCTACGAGAGCAGTGATGTTAATATGAAATTGCTTGTGACGGTTTTCATTTCTCTTCTCTGTTCATGAAAAAATAATCTGGATATGATATTTTGAAATCAAAATTGGTTAGCATCTAAATATTTCGAGGGGCTTATTCTGAGCCTTGATAATTGATAAATTTACAATTTTAAGTTTGAGGTTATATTAGTAAGATAAGATTTCCATTGTGATGGAAAATGATGCATCAAAGTTGAAATTTCTTATCTGAACATGTGGTAATTAAATTACAGGAATGCTGTATCTGCCTCTCTGCGTACGACGATGGAACAGAACTGAGAGAACTTCCTTGCGTTCACCATTTCCATTGCACATGCATAGACAAATGGTTACACATCAACGCTACTTGCCCTTTATGCAAGTTCAACATTTTGAAGGCGAGCAATCAAAGTAGTAGTGAAGTATAGGAAATCTTTATTTTGGTATGCTTAATGAGGGCATATTCCCATATAAACTAATAAAAAGAAAACGAGGGCATATTTTCCTCATTCCTCTGTATCATAAGTTCCTACTTCTCTTGTAGTTCACGACCTCTAGAGTGTATTATTAATTTTGTTTGCATTTCCTCCCCTCATTTCTACGTCGCTAGTAGTGTACATGGCTTAAGTAAAGAAACACTTTCCAAAGTTGATTACATTGTACACCTTCCTTTTTGCTTTTGCAGTTTCATCAGTGTTCACTATGTGTAGATGAAAGGTAAATGCTCTCACTAAAATTTGTGGTAGAAGTAAAGATAGAAGTAAAATTTCGAAGATTATATATTATGCATGATAAATAAAAACAAAGTATGTCAAAATGAATTGAAGGGCATGCTATGAGATTCCAAAGTAGCATAGACATGTAGGCTATCAGTAATAAATGCAGGTAGGTCAATAGGTTTTAGACGGTTTAAAGATGACTCGTCAGCTATGTCCTAGTCAAGTAATGTCTGATTATACAACGTAATATGTAACTTTTTGAGTAACAACTTGTCTCTATTGGTTATGTGCATATGTAACTGATTAAACATCAATTAATACACGTTCAAAAAAAAAAAAAAAAAAAAAAAAAAATCTATTGATACATCCCTAAACTTATAATTTAATCTGTACATCTTACATATGTGGTAAGACCTATCTGATTGTAAGTTAAATTTTAAATGATTGTCAGTTAATTTTTAGGTAAGTTGTGTGTGCGTGTTTTATTCTTTTTTGATAAAAATTGAGTTGTGTTTGTTGTTCCATTTGCTTCTTTATTACTTTGTTTTCTCCCTCTTAGAAAATTAAGCTTCACAAAATAACCAAATAGAGGTTTAAAAAATCTGTCAAAGTCACCGAAACTGCTCAATTCAAACTAAACTGAACCAAATTATTTTTGAATTATTGGACTAATTGGTCGGTCTTTTAATCTAAGTTTTTTGAGTTATATTATAAACTTGAATCTTATATTATTTTTATGGATTAACTATTTTATAATTTTGTGAATTATAAAAAATTGTCCTCTTGTCCGCCCTCACATTTCCTCTCTCCTCAAATACCACCACTTCCTCCTCTCTCTTCGCCGCCGCTTCCTTGACCTCCCTTGATCTCCTATTTGTCTCTCTACTAATTCTTTTCAACCTGTTAGAACAACTACAATATTCAATCTCTAAATGACTAAAGACTTTTTCAAGCAAAACTAACTTCCAAATCAAGTTCAACAACACGAACTATCACAACTCAATCAATATACATATTACTATGTTATATGTTCACTTAAATAAGAAATACATGTTTTAAGACGTAGTATACCTTGTCATTTCCTACATTAGAATATAAAAAAAAAACTTCCAAACAACGTTCAATAAGATGAAATACAATAAATCAACTAATATACATATTAATAGGCTATGTGTTCACTTAATTGCTATAAAAAATACATGTTTTGAGAATTAATATACATTGTCATTTCTTACAACTTAATATATACATCTTTATATGTAAATATACAAGATATATAATGAATTATATAACTGCCATTTGAATCTGGCAAACAGTAGTTACCGGTTCAAAAACTTATAGGAAGAGTCTCAATTTAAAAATTAAAAAAAAAAACCTCATCAATATATATATATATATATATATATAGGTAAAGTCTCCGGTCCTAGACCGGATTGTGTATTTTTTTCTTTGAAACATGTATATTTCTTTTTTAAAATGTGTATATTTTTCTTTAAAATATATGTATGTTGTATATTTTATCATAAAAAAATGTACATATTTTAAAAAAAAATATATACATTTTTAAAAAATGAATAAATACTGCTCTAATCCAGATACAAACTGAAGACAATTCATATATATATTATTTTATTATTTGGAGAAAACTTGATAGGTATTTTAGCGTACGAGTAATAACACTAACAAGAAAGCGGTGCTATAAAGTGGAAACAGTCTCCCTTCTCCAACGGCTACATTTTCCCTTCTCGTCACTCCTTTTTTCTGTTCAATCTCTTTCTTCTCCTCTCTATCTCTCCTCCATTTCTTGTCTCTTTCTCTCTCTAGATTTCACTGCCATGAACACTTCATGCAGCCAAGAAACGCAATCTTGAGGGAGACGACGATAGAGTCTCCGGCCTCGCCCAACCCTAGCGCGGTCAAGCCCCAGCCGTCGCGGAAGCAGAGGGACTCCAAGGAGAACGCGCCAAGCCCCGGCCGTCGACGGAATCAGAAGGGCTCCAAGGAGAACGCTCCGCCGTCGGATCCGAACTCGTTGCCCCCGATTCCGGAGCACTCGCCGGCGATTTCCACCGTCTCGACCTCTACTTTCTTCCAATCTCTTATAGGACATTAATGTCGCTGGATAATGACCGGAGTTTTCACCAGCAATCGCCGGATTCTGCTCTCTCACGTTCTCGTTGGACCAGATTGAGTCATTATTGAAGGAATGGTAGAAGTTTTCCCAAAAAATCGCCGACATTTCTCTCTTTCTTCCTCGTTAGACCAGATCCACCATTGAAGGTTTGCTAGGGTTTTTCCAAAGAAATCGCTGCTAAATTCTCTTTCTTCCTCATCTGACTAGAGAGTTGCAACTTACTTCTGGATTTTGGGCAATTTTTCCCTCTCTGTGCTGTGGATTTTTACTCAGTTATCGTTTTCTTTTGGTTGTTTTCTGTATTCTGAGAGACATGAAGGTTAACGGTGGTGCTAATCATTGATTGGTTATTGTTCTTTAGAATTATGATTCGAACTTTTAGGGTTCATAAATATGAGGCTTCATTTCAAATTATAAAGTACATTTGGTAAATCTTGATATAAACTATAGACACTTGATTCAGTTTCTCCTATGTTCTCTTAGTACTCGGTTATCGATACTTAATTTTGGTGTTTTTTCGATGCTTGTGGCAGATGTTTAAAAATCATTAGTGATTTTTAGTGTTGAACAATTAGATTTTAGGCATATAGAAACTTTTCATTGCCAACAAAGTTTAGAGATATGATTGAGACTATTGGAAGGAATAAAGTAGAAGTGAATATATTTAAATCTCTTTTCTGCTCAAAACCGAAGGAGAATTACTTTAGATTCCTCATTCAAACTAGTTATGTCACTGCTCCTAATCTAAAAACCAACGTTTCTGTTTGTTAATTGTTGTATAAGATACTATCTGTAACAAAGGTAAGTTTCTATACTACTCTGAAGTGCCTTTTTTTTTTTTTTTTTTTTTTTTTTTTTTTTTTTTTATATGTAAATGCAGAAATCAAGGGGGCTGGTCGAATTCTTCTTTTGGTTTCTTAGTTTTTGTGGCTTCTTTCAATTGTGAATTGGTTTTTTTCCTAGGTTGTTTGGGCTTCCTTTCTATGAATCAATTGTTGGTACCGGATGAATGACTTTTAGCTTTTTGTGTTGGGACGTATTGACTTTTTTAGGGCTAACTACTCATTTTTCCATTTTTTTTCTCTCATCTTCAGAGAAGATGGCACATGGCACAAGTGATGAATAAGTTGAGGCTCTCATTGCCAAAAGCTTGATGAAAGCTTTATATTAGCTCTTGGGTAATTTTAGAGATACAGAGATAAACTTGGGTGCTAATAGTTGTTGTTCTGTTATTTGTGTTTTGCATAGAGCAATGTTATAAAACACATTTGTGCATATGTGTGTCTAGTACAATGGATAGTGGTTTGAAACAGTGTAACTTGCTGCATGGTCTCTGCTAATTCCTTGCTAATTTCCATCTCAAGTGTTCTCCTCTTTTTGCAAGTTTACCTTTTCTGGATTACTAGGGAGAGGAAAAAGTTAACTGTTTTCTAGAATAGCTAATTAATTGTTTTCTCCAGGTTAACATAAGGGCATTATTTAGTGGGTAGAATTGATTGTAGAGGGGACCAATTTCTTTCATCGTCATTGACCAAGGTTGAGATCAGGACCACATAAGATTGACCACTGCTTTTACATCTTGATTCCCCTGACTTGTTATTGCCAACATCTGGTTTACTCTCTCCTTTCTCTCCTTAGATATATAGTTGATCTTCTTCATCTTCTATTTTTTGCCCCTTTTCTCTGGAAGATCTTAATATATATATATATATATATATATATATTTTAATGTTAAACAAGACTATACTGCATGGTTGCTTGTAGAACCCTGCAAGGACTTTAAAGGAATCAATCAACAGATTCCTTGGCTATCTTAAACAGAGAGGTAGGACAAGTTACAAGCCAATAAAAGAGATCACAGACAGGGGATTGGCCTCCATTTCATGATAAGGAAGCTACTAGTCCTTTTCAAGTGATTTGGTATGTGTTTGTCATCTTGTTTATTTTTATTTGCAATATTCAGTGTATAAGGTTAACTTTGAACTTAGTTTTTCTATTCTTGTCATTGAACTTTGAACTTAGTTTTTCTCTTCTTGTTATTGAATTGATAGATTGTGCAAACTGAATAGCTAAAGGAAATCTCAAGGACACACGTACAATGTAAGTCCTCTGTAATATTAGATTTACGCATACAAAAATATTGACTTCTCTATTGTAGTTATAACATGCTTGATAGAAAGAGATTAAATGTATCAAACTGATTTTCTTTCTGTGTTCTCTTTTTGGTGTTTCCTAGCATGTGTGAAAAGTCCAAATTTTGTTTCTAATCTTTGTTTCTCTATATTTTCCTGACTTCTCTTGTCATGGGTTTTGTAGAAATTCGGATTAAGTATTTAAAATACTATATGGATTTTTAGGGATTTGAAATACATGTAGATCCAAAAATCGTAATTGACGATGTGGAGCCAACAGCCGTGGATGATTACAACGATGGTGATCTCATGTTTGAATATCTAAATTGATTTTTAGGTAAATTGATGTTCGAATCTCTCTCCTTCTCTGAGTGAAATTGTGTGATTTCATGATAGTTTAATAAGAATTTTCTTTTTCCCATCAACTTCACTTTTCTTATTAGTAATGGTGACAAAACAACCAGGAATCTAGAGTTTTTGCTTCTTATAGCAGTCATGGCATTTGAGTGAGTAAAGGAAAGGAAGAGCAAGCGGGGTTTTGGGGGTGCACTTTGTTCACTGAAAACAAGGGAACAATCCTTTTTAACTTTTTTTTTTTTTTAATTGTTATATGTGAAAACTCCCATATTGACATATATAGACTTATAGACTCCAACAGTACTTTTTTGCAGTCAGGTCTAGCTAACCTAATGCTTTAGGAAGTAGGATCTCTTAAGAAAAGCTGCTTCTTGAGATATAATTATGTACCATATATCAGATTTTATTACTTAAATTGAACTATTATTCAAATATAGGTGGATGAAGATTTTAGCATGGTTAATATATGCTTTTAAGTTATTCATTTTCTATGTATTTCAAATAAGGAGTTATGGAGGTCTAAAAATTATTCATCTTCTAGGGAAGGTCTAAACAACCTTTCTTTACTTCCTCCCTCAGAAGCCGCATTCACCTTATTGGATTATACATTTCCAACATCTCTGTTATGCAGCAATCTTTTCATACAACTGTATGGAATTTTTTACTTTATTCTTTACTTAATATTGATTTTTGATTTTTGCTTCAATTCCCTTTTTTATAATTTTTAATTTTTTCCAGGTCCAATTTGACGTCTTCAATAATTTTTAATCCTTGAACTTCATCATGTTTTATTTCTTTTTTCAGGCAGTTTGATAAATCTATGTGTTGTTTTTTAATATCACATAATTTATTCTTACTTGTTCCTTGGATAGAAAAAGGCATTAATGGTTGGATCTATATCCACCATGAATTGTATCTATTTTAGATGCTTTCCAATTGCTCAAAGTAATCTATGTTTCAGAAGTTATTTTATTAAGTTTTTCATTTGATTAGTCTCTTTATGAGAGTTTAAAAGTAATCTATTTTCATAATTAAAGATGAATTTTGTTATTATTGTGCTATACATATGTTTCTTGGTAAACTACATCTCTTGTTATTCGTTCTCCTTTGTTTTCATTATCTCGGCGACCTACACTAAGTACGGATAAAAAAAGAATGGAAGGGTTTTCACTCTTCTATTTACATGTTGTTCGTCTTTTCCGAGTTGAAATTCCCACTTTACACGATCTTCTCAACCATGTTATCATTCTTTTAAGATAAGTCCCATTTTATTTTCTCTATACTTTTCTATTTTTTTATTTGTATTATTATTTTTATATATATATATATATATATATATGTTTTTCTATACTTATTATGCTATTGGCGATCCTAGGTATTTGTTGATGTGTATTTCTTCTCCACGGTTGTTGCTATTTCTTGGTAAACTACATCTCTTGTTATTCGTTCTCCTTTGTTTTCATTATCTCGGCAACCTACACTAAGTACGGATAAAAAAAGAATGGTAGGGTTTTCACTCTTCTATTTACATGTTATTCGTCTTTTCCGAGTTGAAATTCACTACTTTACATGATCTTCTCAACCATGTTATCCTTCTTTTTAAGATAAGTCCCATTTTATTTTCGCTATATTTTTCTATTTTTTTATTTGTATTATCATTTACTATATATATTTTTTTCTATACTTATTATGCTATTGGTGTTCCTTGCATGTTCAGTCTCAGAATTTTCGTTGTTATTATCCCTACTATGGATTTATAGGAATTAGTGCGAATGAGGCCACCACGCAAAGACAAGGATGAAGAAGAAATGGTAGCCCTGAAAATTTCTAGTGATTCTTGGACAATCAACGAGAAAACTTTTAAATTCGACTTAGTTGCAGATAGAGACAACGCACATAAGGTCTTCACGGAGATGTGAGTTTCTCCAGATACTTAAATGAATAGTTTGCTTTAAATGACTGAGTTTGATCTCAACTTTCTGTTACTGCTAGATATTTTCCAACTTATGGGAGCACCACTTGTTGAAAATTGTATGATAAGTTTCAACATTTCCATTTTTGCCTATGGACAGGTACGTTGAATTTTCCTTTGTTTTGCTATGTGTTGTGATATAGAATATGCGTAACATATATGAAAAGTGATTGTTGTTAGACGGGATGTGGGAATGACTTGTACGATGCGGGGCCCGACTATAGCATTGTTGGATGGAAAGCATTTCTCTATCAATCAACAAGGTTCAACTCCTCGAGTCTTTGAGCGTCTCTTTGGTCGTATAAACGAGGTAAATTTATTCTGTCTTTTGTATTGTTCTAATCAATTTTATATCATATATCTGCTACAAGTTGTTTGTGGAACTTCTTTCTAAGGGTGCAAAACAAGAATGCTAATAGACAACTCAAGCATCAATGTCTGTGTCACTATTCCATTTTTGAGGTAGATTTTTGATATAATTGGCCTATTTTAACTTTATAATTTCTTCCATTAACTCATTAACTGATTTTTATAGATTTACAATGAACATATTACAGATTTATTGGATCCTAATGAAAGAATTATTCAGGTGAGGACTGTTTTGCTTTCCCTTTTTAGAAGTTCTTATAGTACCACTCATTAGGGCTTTTATCAACTTTTTTCTCCAGATAAGAGAAGATGCTAAATCAGGGATCTATGTTGAAAATCTGAAAGCGGAGTATTTACGTACAGTGTCAGATGTCAAGTAGCTTTTAATTAAGGTTTGCTCTATAATGCCACATTTAAAATGCATTTGTTTTGTTTGTTTTTTATTTTTATTTTTTTTTTATTAAGCTTTGAAACTTTTGATGGTAAGAACCCTTAAAGAAAATATATCTTACGTTATCTCTAGAAGTTTGCACTCAACCTTTAAAGATTTTGACGATGAATATCTGTTTTATTCATTCTACTTATGAATAGCAAAACGTACATATAAGTAGTACAAAGAGAAGAAAAATTCACTCCCTTTAATCAAGGGAGTTAATGTACGCTGACCAACTAAAAAACTAGATGGGAAACACCTAATTAGAAAACAAGGTAGAATAATACCCATATGCCCCTATTATAGGGAACAAATCACACTAATTACAGCAATACAACACTAATTTACAGCAATAAATTCCTAGAAACTAGGACAAGAATCTCGGTTTTCTACAACCTTTTTTGAACACCTTGTTTGGCTCTCTCAAGCACCCACTTAGTTAATAATTGCTTCCCCCTATTTCGGATTTCATTGATATTTATATTATGTTATTGATGATTGGAATCTTTGCAATCAGCCGCAGCTAAAATAAAGCGTTGCATTCAATTAGTGGCGATCTATGTTTCTTCGGTTATATTGAGAATATCTCCTAGGGCTAATTACATTTAGTTAAGGTAATATATGAGTGCATTTTACAACAACAAACATGATTTTTTTTTTTCTGCTTCTTCTTATTCTTTGGTTACAGTCACAATAACAAAAGAGAACGTAAGTCTTTTATGCTATAAATATCTGTCTTCAATTTCCATCTTTTAAGTATGTAAAATTTGAAAAAAAGACGGAAATAAAATTAGTCAAAAGTGGATTAGCAACATGAAGACTATATTAGCTCTTACAAAAAGGAAAATAAGTCATTATTAAGTCCTGTTTATCTAACATATTAAAGAAACCAACAAGACTAACACTTTAAAGAAAACACGAAGACTATGTTAAACTAAAAGATATGAAGAGGAAATGGTATATTGTCCATCTAGCTTGCAATATATCTCGCTGATGGAGTTATTCCTTATTTATTTGGTGTACTTAGCATGTTATTATTTGCATCAAAGAAGTTAGTTTTTCTGTTGCTCTCAAATTTCTCTCATTCTTCAAATTTTATTCGAAATATTTATTTTACCTATTTTTTTTTTAATTGGAATTTCTTTCTACACTAAATGAGAGAATGCATGACCAGCCATATTTCATCATTAACTTTTTTACGTCCATCTAAGTACATCTACTATTTACACTTTGTCGGGACTATCAAATGTGAGGACAACTGCAACTAGCATCAATGCTGAGAGTTCCGGCTCGAACACTATTTTCACTTGTGTTTTGGAATGGTGCACGGTGCAGCCAGCCATCCTTTGTCAGACTTTTTTGCTGCTATATATATATATATATTAGATTATTATTGTTTATTCAGTAATGTTTATGAGATTATCAACGTATTATAACGAATTCTTCTCATAGTAATGTTTGGACCCATTAATTAATACCAGACTATACTCCCGGTTCTAGGCTTTGTCTAAACTTGCTATGTTCTCTTCCATGATTCCTTCAATTTAATTATTCATTGCTTGATTTCTTTAGTGTATTTCATTAGCCCTTACTGAATACAGATTTTAAATTTGACAGTGATTAATTTTAAAGTTTTAACTTTCTTTGCGTTAATTTTCATCTCTAATAATATTTCCTAATAGTACCCTTTGTTCTTTAAACAATATCTAGATTTCAGGATGTCTTTTTCTTTTTAATCTCATTCTCAATGTTCTGTAATTGTGAAAATTCTTATATCATCTTATTTATTTTTATTTTGTATTAAATTTCATTTATGCTACCATTATCATAATCTCTTTATAAAAGAGTCTAAACAGTTCCTATTATTTATAGTCTTCTCCTGTAGAAGTTAAACACTTATTGTTATAGTCGTAATTTTTCTTTTCTGATTTGTAATATCTAGTTTAATCTTCAGCCATTTTAATCTAAACTTTTAAACTTTGCTGATATTTGATCTTTGTCTTCTTCAAACTTGCAAAACTTTAATTTGATAAGTTTTGGGTGGACTCGTCAACGGATTCGGCTTCCTCGTCAACCTCCCCAATAGGTTGTTCCTTCTTCCAATGATCCACTGACGGTCTCCTCACCATTGACTTTCTCAATTGAGAAGACTTGTTCGTAGGACTATTGTTGCGACAGAGGGTTGCGCTGTGAGACTTGCACTGCTTATGACAATAGCGTGACCCGGATGGATGCGAATTCAATTGTTCATCCCAACTTCTAAGGTACGCAATCCAAATTACACTGCACTCTTTTGATTCTATTGGATATTCATGACTTTTTACAACGAAGAAAGCCTCATGTATACCTCTCCCCTGGTTAATGTGCCCACTGTAAAAGTCATGGTAAGACTCTAGACTACTTTTCCTTCCACTGGCCTTTTTCCTTGGATATTTGGGATCAAATTTTGAGAGTTTGGTTTTTCCTGCGTGATTCCTACTGTGACAATTGACCTTTCCAATTGTGATCTTGTGTTTGGTAGAAGCAATAGTGCCAAGAGAATATGAACCGTGACTATTCTTGCTACTATTTGGTCTTTTTGGCTAGAGTTTTTAGTGATTTAAAGGGTAATGTGACTGAGGTTTAGGATATAATTAAGTATTGGGTTGTTCTTAGGCTTTCCCAAGCTTTTTTTTTTCCCAGATGTGTTAAGCATTGGGTTTTCTGTTATAATTTTTTACTCGATTTTCTTTGCTGTGAATATTTGGGCAATGCTGAATTTATATGGCCCAGGTTCTCATTTCTTGCAACGATTCAGGGAAAAAAATAAAAAAAGGGTTCGTTTTTGGTGGGGTTGTGGGGTGTGGGTTTTCTTTATTTTTATGGACGTTTCTAAATGGGCTGGTTGTTAATTTCTAATATAAGAGTACCATGCCTCCTACTAATTTATGGACTGTTGTAGAATGCTAAAGTTTGAGGTTTTCTCTGTTCACATTTAGAAGGTATGTGCCTAATCAAATGTCATTTCTTTTTCCCGTTTTCTTTTTTTGTCCTCTTATTGAAACTTCGTCATCTCACTGAAGTATGTCCATAGTCCTGATGGCAGAATCTTATTTTCGTTGTTTGTTGTTTGGTTTAAATACTTCTAGGTGGTAATGTTAAATGCTTCCTTAACATGGTTGAATTTTGTGTTCTATTTATGTGCATACCCTACTTAGTTTTCTATTTTGTAAGAAAGGAAAATGAGTTGAATTTTGTGTTGCCCTTGGTTGTATTTTCTTGTCTGCTTGGGTTTTTTACTTTCTTTCGTTTCTTTTGCCATTTTGAGGAAAAATCTCTTCCTCTTTGTAGTTCTTTTTAGTTGTCTCTAATAAAGGTTTCCTTGTTTCTTTAAAAAAAAAGAAGAAGAAATAAATAGATAAAATAATGGGTTTAATTACTGATACTATATTATGGGAACTATTCTTTCCTTTTGAGGGTTATAAGGTTTCTTTTATATTATGGATTTTTTTAGGTAATTTATCGAAACTCTCTTTTCTGAAAGTTAAAGTAATGTATGTTTTTGATGTTATTTTATTAAGTTTTTCATTATTAGTCTCTGTATATTAGAGTTTTAAAGTAATCTATTATTATGTCTCTTTATGAGAGTTTCATAAGTACAAATGAATTTTTTTATTATTGTTCTATGCAAGTGGTTCTTGGTAAATTATATCCCTGTTATTCGTTCTCCTTTGTTTTATTATCTTGGGTATCTTGGGGACCTACACTAAGTAGAGATGTAAAAAGAATGGAAGGGTTTTTACACATCCTTCCTTTTATATGTTGTTCGTCTTTTCTGAGTTAAACTTCACCAGTTACAGGATCTTCTCACCCATGCTATCCTTCTTGTAAAGATGAGTCCCATTTTATTCTCTCTATATTTTTCTATTTTTTCTTTGTCTTATTATTTATTATATATCTTGTTTTCTACACTAATTAGGCTACTAAAAAAAATCAAATTGTTTGTAAAATTTGAGGTTTCAAATTGCTTGTAATTGATGAAGATAAGTTTTCCTTATGAACTCAAAAAGTTTGTAGTTATGATTTACCCCATTTGACATTTCTTTATGTATAAATTCTTTAGAATCCAAAGAGGAGTTTAGGGTCTACTTTGAAAAATGAGTTGAATTTCTTGATTATAAGGAAATTGAGTTCTATTATGGAGGGTTCTCATATTTTCAAATAAATAGCTGTTTGGTTAGCTGCTTTATTTGTTTTTCAAATTGTAAACTAATATGATGTCTCACATTCTAAAATTTGTGGCTTTTCTTTTCCTTGCTTGTTCAGTCTCAGAATTTTCGTTATTATTATTCCTACTATGGATTTATAGGTATTAGTGCGAATGAGGCCACCACGCAAAGACAAGGATGAAGAAGAAATGATAGCCTTGAAAATTTCTAATGATTCTTGGACAATCAACGAGAAAACTTTTAAATTCGACTTAGTTGCAGATAAAGGCAACGCACATAAGGTCTTCACGGAGATGTGAGTTTCTCCAGATACTTAAATGAATAGTTGCTTTAAATGACTGAGTTTGATCTCAACTTTCTGTTACTGCTAGATATTTTCCAGCTTATGGGAGCACCACTTGTTGAAAATTGTATGATAAGTTTCAACATTTACATTTTTACCTAAGGACAGGTACGTTGAATTTGCCTTTGTTTTGCTATGTGTTGTGATATAGAATATGCATAACATATATGAAAAGTGATTGTTATTAGACGGGATGTGGGAATGACTTGTACGATGCGGGGTCCGACCACAGCATTATTGGATTGAAAGCATTTCTTTTCTATCAATCAACAAGGTTCAACTCCTCAAGTTTTTGAGCGTCTCTTTGGTCGTATAAACGAGATAAATTTATTTTATCTTTTGTATTGTTCTAATCAATTTTATATCATACATCTGCTGCAAGTTGTTTGTGGAACTTGTTTCTACTGGAGCAAAATAAGAATGTTGATAGACATCTCAAGCATCAGTGTCTGTGTCACTATTCCTTTTTTGAGGTAGATTTTTGGTATAATTGGCCTATTTTAACTTTATAATTTCTTCCATTAACTCATTAACTGATTTTTCCAGATTTACAATGAACAAATTACAGATTTATTGGATCCTAATCAAAGAATTATTCAGGTGATGACTATTTTGCTTTTCCTTTTTAGAAGTTCTTATAGTACTACTCATTAGGGCTTTTATCAACTTTTTTCTCCAGATAAGAGAAGATGCTAAATCAGGGATCTATGTTGAAAATCTGAAAGCGGAGTATATACGTACAATGTCAGATGTAAAGCAGTTTTTTTAATGAAGGTTTGCTCTATAATGCCACAGTTAAAATGCATTTGTTTTGTTTTATTTTTTTTGTTTTTTTGTTTTTTTTATTAAGCTTTGAAAGTTTTGATGGTAAGAACCCTTAAAGAAAGTATGTCTTGAGTTATCTATAGAAGTTTGCACTCAACCTTTAAAGATTTTGAGGATGAATATTTGTTTAATTCATTCTACTTATGAATAGCAAAACGTACATATAAGTAGTACAAAGAGAAGAAAAATTCACTCCCTTTAATCAAGGGAGTTAATGTACACTGACCTACTAAAAAACTAAATGGGAAACACCTAATTAGGAAACAAGGTAGAATAATACCCACATCCCCCTATTCTAGGAAACAAATCACACTAATTATAGCAATACAACACTAATTTACAGCAATAAATTCCTAGAAACTAGGACAAGAATCTTGGTTTTCTACAACCTTTTTCGAACACCTTGTTTGGCTCTCTCAAGCACCCACTTAGTTAATACTTGCTTCCCCCTATTTCGGATTTCATTGATATTTATATTCGGTTATTGATGATTAGAATCTTTGCAATCAACCACAGCTAAAATAAAGCGTTGCATTCAATTAGTGGCGATCTATGTTTCTTCGATTATATTGAGAATATCTCCTAGGGCTAATTACATTTAGTTAAGGTAATATATGAGTGCATTTTACAACAACAAACATGATTTTTTTTTTCTGCTTCTTCTTCTTCTTATTCTTTGGTTACAATAGAAATAACAAATGAGAACGTAAGTTGTTTATGCTATAAATATCTGTCTTCAATTTCCATCTTTTAAGTATGTAAAATTTGAAATAAAGACGGAAATAAAATTAGTCAAAAGTGGATTAGCAACATGAAGACTATATTAGCTCTTACGAAAAGGAAAATAAGTCATTATTAAGTCCTGTTTATCTAACATATTAAAGAAACCAACAAGACTAACACTTTAAAGAAAACACGAAGACTATGTTAAACTAAAAGATATGAAGAGGAAATGGTATATTGTCCATCTAGCTTGCAATATATCTCACTGATGGAGTTATTCCTTATTTATTTGGTGTACTTAGCATGTTATTATTTGCATCAAAGAAGTTAGTTTTTCTGTTGCTCTCAAATTTCTCTCATTCTTCAAATTTTATTCGAAATATTTATTTTACCTATTTTTTTTAATTGGAATTTCTTTCTACACCAAATGAGAGAATGCATGACCAGCCATATTTCATCATTAACTTTTTTACGTCCATCTAAGTACATCTACTATTTACACTTTGTCGGGACTATCAAATGTGAGGACAACTGCAACTAGCATCAATGCTGAGAGTTCCGGCTCGAACACTATTTTCACTTGTGTTTTGGAATGGTGCACGGTGCAGCTAGCCATCCTTTGTCAGACTTTTTTGCTGCTATATATATATATATTAGATTATTATTATTTATTCAGTAATGTTTATGAGATTATCAACGTATTATAACGAATTCTTCTCATAGTAATGTTCGGACCCATTAATTAATACCAGACTATACTCCCGGTTCTAGGCTTTGTCTAAACTTGCTATGTTCTCTTCCATGATTCCTTCAATTTAATTATTCATTGCTTGATTTTTTTAGTGTATTTCATTAGCCCTTACTGAATACAGATTTTAAATTTGACAGTGATTAATTTTAAAGTTTTAACTTTCTTTGCGTTAATTTTCATCTCTAATAACATTTCCTTATAGTACCCTTTGTTCTTTAAACAATATCTAGATTTCAGGATGTCTTTTTCATTTTAATCTCATTCTCGATGTTCTGTAATTGTGAAAATTCTTATATCATCTTATTTATTTTTATTTTGTATTAAATTTCATTTATGCTACCATTATCATAGTCTCTTTATAAAAGAGTCTAAACAGTTCTTGTTATTTATAGTCTTCTCCTGTAGAAGTTAAACACTTATTGTTATAGTCATAATTTGTTTTTTTGATTTGTAATATCCAAATTTAATCTTCAGCCATTTTAATGTAAACTTTTAAACTCTGCTGATATTTGATCTTTGTCTTCTTCAAACTTGCAAAACTTTAATTTGATAAGTTATGGGTGGACTCGTAAACGGACTCGGCTTCCTTGTCAACCTCCCCAATAGGTCGTTCCTTCTTCCAGCGATCCACTGACGGTCGCCTCACCATTGACTTTCTCAATTGAGAAGACTTGTTCGTAGGACTATTGTTGCGACAGAGGGTTGCGCTGCGAGACTTGCACTGCTTATGACAATAGCCTGACCCGGATGGATGCGAATTCAATTGTTCATCCCAACTTCTAAGGTACGCAATCCAAATTACACTGCACTCTTTTGATTCTATTGGATATTCATGACTTTTTACAATGAAGAAAGCCTCATGTATACCTCTCCCCTGGTTGATGTGCCCACTGTAAAAGTCATGGTAAGACTCTAGACTACTTTTTCTTCCACTGGCCTTTTTCCTTGGATATTTGGGATCAAATTTTGAGAGTTTGTTTTTTCCTGCGTGATTCCTAGTGTGACAATTGACCTTTTCAATAGTGATCTTATGTTTGATAGAAGGAATAGTGCCAAGAGAATATGAACCGTGGCTATTCTTGCTAATACTTGGTCTTTTTGGCTAGAAATGAATGACGAGTTTTTAGTGATTTAAAGGGTAATGTGACTGAGGTTTGGGATATAATTAAGTATTGGGTTGTTCTTAGGCTTTGCCAAGCCTTTTCTTTTTCCCTGATGTGTCAAGCATTGGGTTTTTCGTTATAATTTTTTACTCGATTTTCTTTGTTGTGAATATTTGGGCAATGCTGAATTTATATAGCCCAGGTTCTCATTTCTTGCAGCGATTTAGGGAAAAAATAAAAAAAGGGTTCGTTTTTTGTGGGGTTGTGGAGTGTGGGTTTTCTTTATTTTTATAAACGTTTCTAAATGGGCTGGTTGTTAATTTCTAAATGAAGATTATCATGCCTCCTACTAATTTATAGACTATTGTAGAATGCTAAAGTTTGAGGTTTTCTCTGTTCACATTTAAAAGGTATGTGCCTAATTAGATGTCCTTTCTTTTTCTCATTTCCTTTTTTTGTTCTCTTACTGAAACTTCGTCATCTCACTGAAGTATGTCCAGAGTCCTAATGTTAGAATCTTATTTCCGTTGTTTGTTTGTTTTGTTTGATTACTTCTAGGTGGTAATGTTAAATGCTTCCTCAACATGGTTGAATTTTGTGTTCTATTTATGTGCATACCCTACTTAGCTTTCTATTTTATAAGAAAGGAAAATGAGTTGAATTTTGTGTTGCCCTTGGTTGTATTTTCTTGTCTACTTGGTGTTTTTACTTTCTTTTGTTTCTTTTGCCATTTTTTGGAAACTTCTTCCTCTTCGTAGTTCTTTTTAGTTGTCTCTAATAAAGGTTTCCTCGTTTGTTTAATGAAAAAAAATTATGGTATTAATTGTTCATATTATATTATGCGAACTATTCTTTCCTTTTGGGGTTTCTTTTATATTAGGATTAATTTTAAAAATTCCTCCTGAACTGTAACCCTTGTAACGTTTTACCCCCTAAATTTCAAAACGTAACACCGTTCCCAAGTTTTCCTTTTCTGTTACAAAGAGTGATAGAAATGCCACATGTCACTTATTTAGTGAGATTTAAAAGTGCAATTACACTTATATCCTGCTAATCAGTTTAGTTCCCATGGATTAATCGACAGAATTCACCATCTTTGAATTTTTTGAGGACAAAAAAAGAAGCCAGAAGAAGACCACGAATCTCCCAAAGACCCAAATCACGAAAGATGAGAGAAAGTACACTGAAAATCACCAAAACTTAAAGGCCCAAATCACGAAAGATGAGAGAAAGTACACTGAAAATCACCAAAACTTAAAGAACCCAGAAATAGAAATCGAAAAACAGAGCACGAGGAAGAAGAAGAGGAAGAAAGGGAAAAAGAAAAAAAGAAAAAAAGAAAAAAAAAACCTACCCATTAAGAAGTACTGTGAAGATTCATAAAAATCTGGTGTGCCCAAAAGTTTTCTTGGTTCTCGCAAACAAATCAAAGTGGCTGCTCAAGCTTAAACTTGGTTATATTTATATACGCAGATATATATATATATATATATATATATATATATTATACAGACACAGACATATACACATACGTGCATGTATATATTAATACTTGAGATTTACAATGAAGATTGATTTTGTTACTCTGATTTTTGTTTTTTGGGAAAAATTTCTAACCCTAACTTCGCCAACATAGTCAACAAAATGGATTAATTCTTTTTTTATTTACGCATTTGAGTTTTTTTAGTAACCTGGGATTTTTGCAGGATATTTTACGGTAATACCCTCCTTAGATGGGCTAAATAATTGTCACGTGGTGAATTCCGTCACTCAATCTAACGGAATGGGCAAAATTGTTAACGGAATAAAGTTCGGGGAGAGCGGATGTTACAATTTGAAATTCAGAGGGTAAAGTGTTACAAGGGTCATAGTTCGTAGGAAACTTTTAAAATTAATCCTTTATATTATGGATTTTTCTAAGTAATTTATCTAAAGTCTCTTTTCTGAAAGTTAAAAGATATCTATGTTTTCGAAGTTATTTTATTAAGTGTTTTATTTTTTTAGTCTCTCTTTATGAGAGTTTAAAAGTAATCTATTATTATGTCTCTCTTTATGAAACTATTATGGATTTTTCTAGGTAATTTATTGAAAGTCTCTTTTTTGAAAGTTAAAAGTTATCTATGTTTTTGAAGTTATTTTATTAAGTTTTTTTATTTTTTTATTCTCTCTTTATGAGAGTTCAAAAGTAATCTATATTATGCCTCTCTTTATGAGAGTTTCATAATTAAAGATAAATTTTGTTATTATTGTGCTATACATATGTTTCTTGGTAAACTACATCTCTTGTTATTCGTTCTCCTTTGTTTTCATTATCTCGGCAACCTGCGCTAAGTACGGATATTTCATTATCTCGGCAACTTGCGCTAAGTACGGATAAAAAAAGAATAGAATGGTTTTCACTCTTTTATTTACATGTTGTTCGTCTTTTTTGAGTTGAATTTACCACTTTACACGATCTTCTCAACCATAGTATCCTTCTTTTAAGATAAGTCCCATTTTATTTTCTCTATATTTTTCTATTTTTTGCTATTATTATATCTCTTTATGAGAGTTTCATAAGTAAAGATGAATTGTTTTTTATTATTGTTCTATACATGTGGTTCTTAGTAAATTATATCAACTGTTATTCATTTTCTTTTGTTTTATTATATCGGGGACCTACACTAAGTACAGATGTAAAAAGAATGGAAAGGTTTTTACACTTCCTCTTATAGGTCTCAACGTTTTTACACTGAAAATTTCTAATGATTCTTTGGCAATCAACGGGAAAACTTTTATATTCGACTCGGTTGCAGATAGAGGCAACGCATGTAAAGTCTTCACGGAGATGTGAGTTGCTCCATATACTTAAATCAATAGTTTGCTTTAAATGATTGAGTTTGATCACAACTTTCTGTTGCTGCTAGATATTTTTCAACTTAGGGAGCACCACTTGTTGAAAATTGTTTGACTAGTTTCAACATTTCCATTTTTGCCTATGGACAGGTATGTTGAATTTGCCTTTGTTTTGCTATGTTTTGTGATATAGAATATGCGTAACATATATGAAAAGTGATTGTTGTTAGACGAGATGTAAGAAAGACTTGTACGATGCGGGGTCCAGCCACAACATTGTTGGATTGAAAGCATTTCTATCAATCAACAAGGTCCTTTTTTTTTTTTTTCTTTTTCATTTGAATAATTTAGTTCTATATTGCTAATTTTATATTTTGCAGGTCTAAGATGATGTCTTCAACAACCTTATGATATTATTTTCTTAAAATAGGAAAAGTTTTATTAAATTAAGTATAAAGTTTTTTTTTTTAGGTTATGTTAAATGCTTATTTTCTTTATTTCAACTTAATTTTAATTATTAGGAGTTTGTTTTGTGATCATGGGATCAATTTTTTAAGTTTAGATGTTGAAAACCAATTAGAACCATCTTTAGGAAAAATAATACTTAAAGAGGATTGTGCATGAAAAAATAATGAGAAATATTTAAAAATACCAAAAAAAAAATTAAAAAAAATTAGCCAAAAAAAGGACCTAGCAAGGAAGCATTTGGTAAATGCCGATTCATAACAAGACGCGAAAGTCATATATGCCCTTTGTTGAAGTACAAAAACCATAATAAAAGGCATCCCCTCTTCTATAATACTTATCGATTGCTTCTTCCTGTGATGTGTTGATGACTTTATTTGGATACTGAACATTGATAAATGATTAAGATGAGGAGGATTGATGAAACTCGTTATCGAATAACCACTAGTGGTGGTTGGTTAATGGCAAAGGATGACTTATTCGAGCGTCCTCACATAGGGTGTGTTTGGCGGGGGGGAATTGGGGAAAGGAAGAAAAGGCGTTGAGGAAAAAAGTGAAAGAATCCGTTGTTTGGTTGGGAGGATTAGATAAGGGAGAGGAAAGATGGAGGGGTTGAGTTTCCATGAGACCCACCAAATATTGATCCTCCCATTTATAGACGGAAAAGAGAGGAGACATTCACTATGACAGTATAATTATAGTTTTACCTTTCATTTTTTTTTTTTTTTTTTGTACATGCTAATCATTTAAGGTTTTTTTTTACCTCTTTTTTTTATGTTGCTTTGTTAATTTTTAAATAAATTACTTTATATATTAAAGTAAAATAATATATATAGAGAGCATTTACGTGTTTTTTTCTTTACTTTTTTTTGTTTGCATTTTTAAAATAAGATATTATTTTAATACCAATTAATGAAGAGAAGTTAAAAGAAATATAATTATAAAGCGTATTAGAGGCTTTAGAGCTTACAACTAAACTAAACTATATTTAAAAAAAATGAATAATTTGCATCTCAATTAATTAATTAAAATTAAAGAAAGAAGTTAATTAACATTATTAATTATTAATTAATAGATATCTTATGAAAGAACATCAATTTATATTACATGGACAATATAGTAATTTTAAGAATCAAACTAATCCTCCCGTTCTTCTTTCCTTTCAATACCAAACAAGGAGAAAGGATAATAACAATCATTCATTCTTATCATACCAAACAACTTTGAGGAAAATTACAATCCATCCTTCCTTCTCACTCCCTTCCCCTCATATCTTATCCATCCTTCCACCAATCCATCCCTGATGGTATGTTTACCTACGCGTAATCAGAATGAGCATGAATCGGAGTGGGCAGGATTCGGTGTGGATAGGATTCGGAGTTAGGAATCGGAGTTAAAATAAGCTGTTTACTTAGTGATAGGATTCAGAATCGGAGTCATTCCAAATCTTATTCATACATTTACTTACACCCAGAATCAGAATGAAAAAGTGTAAAAGTACTAATATACCCTTTAAATCAATTTGATATTTTCAACTTAAAAAATATATTGTATACTTATTATATTAAAATTAATCGTAATTAAAATATTTAGTGTAATAATTGGGTACTAAAATAATAAATATAAATTTTACAGCTATTTAAAATATAAAAATAAATTTTAAATAAATTTAAATAAAATAAAAAAAATAAAAAATAGTGTTAAAAAATAAAATATATTATGAATTTATTAAAAAATAAAGTACATATTTATTATATTAAAGTTAACAATAATTATGCTAATATTATAATAATAGGCAAATAAAATAATACATATATGTTGCATTTATTATTTTTTGAATTTTATTTTTAATTATGTATTTATAAGTAAAATAAAGGTATGATAGTAAATTAATATTAATATTAGGAATGAGAGTCTCAATTCCAAGGGGAGGCATTGGAGTGCCAATCCTATTCTTCAATGCTAAATTTGAGTGGGGCCCACCAATCTCACTCCCATTCCAGGATAAAAAAGAACAAATAAACATGAAATTGACTCACATTTCCCACTCTCATTCTTCAATTCTGATAAGTAAACATGCCATTAGTATCTAGGAATTGATTCTCATTATCCACAGTAAAATGAAAAATGTTGCCTCTCATCGGCCAGTTAGAGTATGGCTTGCACTAAGGTGATTATGGACTCCTTAAATACTAGTTGGCGAAAGCATGTACAAGGTCTGTTGTGATCCCTATAATTATTTTGTCAAATGATGGCTAAGCTGGTGGTGTCTTCACACCACCGATTCGTTTTCTTAAATTCAACGAAAAAACCCATCAGATATCAAGAGTTTCCTAGCTAGTTTATGTACGTAACTTTATAAGTACTTCCCATAACAAAAAAAAAAAAAAAAACAAAAAAAAATCAAAATCTAACGATGTAGAGAATTATTCATAACTAGGACCATATTAATTTGGTCGGAGCATAAATATGATTGTCAACCACCAAGGTAATAGAATGCGGAAAGTAGAAATCATAAGAAAAAGAATGACAAATTATTTAATGGACCGAATATACCCTATCATTTTATTTATTAGTTCATCCGTTCAATGAAAATATAAGATTTGAGCACTTTTTTCATTTCACCTCTTTTTATTTATGTTTCTCTTTTTTCATTAATTATTAAGTCAAAATCTCTTTTATTCTACTTAATTCTCTTATTTTAATCATTAACTGTAATGATTATTTTTTATTTTTAAAATATTATTATATAATTTGCTTTTTTAAGACAAAGCTAAGCACGTTGCTATTTATTTTTATTATGAACTCAAATGTTGAACGATCTTGTCTATTTTATTTTTCAAAACTATATCACGGGGCACGTAAAGAAAAAATGTAATCCAAACGAGAAGGAAACATGAAACTAAAACTAACTCAAATTGAGTTTGACAAAAGGAAAAAAGATAAAAGAAAGCAATATGCTATTTGAAACACATAAATCTACTACTTTCTAGTGGTGGAACTTTGGGCCGGTGGGCAAGCCGGCTACCTGAATTTTTTAGGCTTGGCGGGCAGGCCCATCTGCCAGCCCAACTAAAGTCAAAATTCGGGCTCGGGCTCGGGCAACCCGAATTTGGGCACCTCGCCAGAACCCGCCCCCGTGTAGGAGTTGTCAACCGCCGTCCGCCGGAATTTGTTTTGAATTTTTCCGGCCAAGCCTAATTTGCCCGAATGCATGCTGCCCGACTCGAATTTTACTTGAAAACCCGACTTTTACCTGATTACCCGAGATGCCCGAATTGCCTGAAAAACCATCCAACGGCTAGTTTTTACCCGAACCCGCCGAACTAAACTAGCCGTTGCAGCCTGAATTTTTTGAAAAAAAAATCAATTTTTTAACCCAAAAATTTCCTTATAAATACCCCTTATTCCCCATACATTTTTCTCACTCAAACTCTCTCAATCTCTCTCAATCTCCCTCAATCTCTCAAATCTCTATTACAATTTTTTCAAAAACTATCACATTATCCTAAAGTTCTCTTTCTCTCAAATCGCTATTATTATTATTATTATTTTTTTTTTTTTTTATAATGGATCCTTTTGGTTATAGTGGTATTCCCATTAATGCTCAACACAACGTGAAAAAAGAGCAATTTCCAACTAATGAATTTGTTACGCAAGAATCTACTAATATAAGCTCTGGTGGACGTAATGGAGGTCGTGGTCACAATGGTGGTGGGCGTGGAGAAACGGTGAGTGCCAGTGCGACTGCATCTGTAAGTGTTGCAACCTCTAGGAGGAAATGCAAGCGCACCTCGATAGTTTAGGATCAGTTCGACATAATTGAGGAGATCGACAATGAAGGTAACACTAAACATATAGCTCAGTGTAAATATTGTTTATCTAAATTACAAGGTGACACTATTCACGGCACCATACACTTGAGAAGACACTCCGAAAAGTGTCTTCAAAAGCTTAGCCAATCCGGCGGACCTGAACTCCGCCAAACACAATTATCTTTTGATCGCGCAACCGGTGGTCTAACCACTTGGAAATACGATCCGCAAGTAGATCGCATGGAAGTTGCACGAATGATAGCTGCTTTAGATCAACCACTTAGTTTTGTAGAGCATCCTAATTGGCAACGATATATTAAGGTTGTACATAATCATAATGCATAGTTTACTTCAAAAACTACTCTTAGAAAAGATTTATTAAAATTATTTAAAAAAGAAAAAGAAGCATTAATAAACCTTTTACACTCGACTAGCGGGTGCATTGCGTTAATGGCAGATATTTGGTCTGCCGTTGTCGATAAAGATTATTTAGCTGTAACCAGACATTACTTTAAAGAATTTGATTTAGATAAGAGAATATTAGGTTTTAAATGTGTTCTAGGATCACATAGTGCGAATTTAATATATAATACCATTTTAAATGTAATTGATGAATTTAGATTAAGAGATAAAATAATGGCTATAACATTAGATAATGCTAGTGCCAATACAAAAGCAATTGAGTTCTTTGAAAATGATTTAAGTTTATTCAGTGACGATACTATTTTCCACCAACGTTGTGCATGTTATGTAATTAATTTAATTGTTAAATCTGATTTAAAAGAAATGAGTAATCACATTAAAAGAATTAGAGATAGTCTTGCATAGATTTAAGGTAGTAACTAAAGACAAGAAGATTGGTTTAGGTTCTTACAAGCATTAAATATACATCCTAGAGCATTAGCGTTAGATATGCCTACACTACAACAAAAAAGGCCATTTGCGACGACATTTTTTGCGACGATATTTTTTGTCGCAAATAATAAAATATTTGCGACGACATGTTGTCACAATTACTCCCCGTTTAAAAAAATAACCATGTCGTCGCTAATAACTTAAATATCGTCGCTAATAACTTAAATGTCGTCACAAATAATTTTGGAGCGCAAATTTTAATGGCACGGAACTTTGCTGCCAAGGTAATCCATTTTTTACGACGACATTTTCCCTTTATTTGCGACGACCTTTTCTCTTTGTCGTCGCAAATAATCTTTTCAAGATGTCACCAAATAACTATTATTTGCGATGACATTTTTCATTTATTTGCGACAACATTTTCTCTTTGTCGTCGCAAATAATCTTTTCAAGATTTCACCAAAACCAAGCACGGGAATTGATAATTATTTGCGACGACATTTTAAACGCAGGCGGGGGGGTGGGAGGCACCGGGCATGACGGGGGGGGGGGCACTGGTGCATGGTGGGGGGTGCGCAAGGAGGCACCGGGCGCACTGGGGGGTACGGGCGCCGCGACGGGTGGGCAAGGGGCGGGGGGGTAGTGGGGTGGCACGCAGGGAGGCCCTAGCGCGCGCTAATGGGGGAGGGGACGCATGCGCGCACGCAAGGAGGGACTAGCGCGCGCACGGGGGGGGGGGGGTGAATAAGCGCGCTTGGGGGGGGGGGGCGGCGTGCATCGCTGGGCATTTTTTTTTAAAAATTAATTAGGATTGGGAAAAAAAAAAATTTAATTTTGATTTTTTGCGACGAATTTTTTGGACTTGTCGTCGCTAAAAAAATGATTATTTGTGACGACACTTTGAAATGTAGTCGCAAAAAATGATCAGATGATGAGAATTTTGCAACGATGTATTAGCGACGCCTGTTGTCGCAAATACAGAGTGTCGTGGCAAAAAACTTTTTTGCGACCAATTTTTTTCGCCGACAAATTTGCGACAACTTTTCGTCACAAAAAACTTTATTTGCGACGACATTCGGGTTTTTGCGACGAATTTTTGTCATCGTAAAAACCCCCTTTTCTTGTAGTGCTATAAGATGGAACTCAACTTACATAATGCTTCAACAATGCATTCCCTATAAGGATACTATAACAAACTATATGTGTGCAAAAGTAGGAGTAGGACATATAGACGCATATGATTGGTAAAAATTGCCGAAGTTTTGTATCAATTTTAAGGTAGGTTTCATGAAGTGACTCTAAAACTTAGTGGAACATATTACCCAACATCACCTTTAGCTTTAGGAGAACTTTTACGAATTAGCATTTTATTTAGCGAATATAGGGAGGACCCAATCTTAGCAGTTCCTATCTATTCTATGGAGAAGAAATTTATAAAATATTGGTCTAAGTTGCCTTTGTTGTATGGTTTATGTACTATTTTTTATCCTATATTAAAATTAGAAGGTTTAGAAAGTGGTTTAGAAAACTTAGGTGAATTTTTAGGCATCAATTGTAAGGACCAATATCCAATAATAAAGGAAAAAAAGTATTCGATCTATTGTAAATATGAGATTAGGTTTGGAGTACCTCATAGAGTACAGGAACCGTAACAACAAGACGAAACCCGCATTCATTCTTGACTGTTTTCGAGTTGAAGAAGAAGAAGAAGACAACTCAAATAGAAGCTGGGAGTGAATCTTCGTCAACAAGTGGCAGTGGCAGTGGCATCTTCAATGAGCTTATGGCGTACCTCAGTGAAGGCTTAGTAGTTCACGGTACGACAGAATTGTTTGACTTAATTCAATGGTGGAGGGCATGGGCATTAACTTGGCCAATCCTAACTCAATTGGCAAGGGATATATTTTCGATCCCAGTCTCCACTGTTTCATCCGAACAAGCCTTCAGTACGACAGGAAAAATACTTAAGGAACGCCGGAATGCATTGCAAAGGGATATTGTTGAAGCCTTGGTTTGCATTAAGGATTGGGATCGGGCCGATCAATGTCTACTGGATACAATTTCGCCGTTAAGCTAAGAATGGATTGATGAATTTAATCGATTAACATTTAATTTTGAAGACAATCTTTCAACTCCAAATTAAATTGTAAATTTGTAATTTGTAAATATGTATTTACTTTTGACATTGTATTTGTAATTGTATAACTTTGTAAGTTTGTAAAATTTGTAATTCGTCACAAAATGATTGCACTCTTTTTTCCTTGCCAAGTTTTTATCCCAATTGGATTTTTCTTGGTAAGGCTTTTAACGAGACAACCATGAATTACGAATTTAATACATGAATAATATACATGATTAATTTATTCAATTGTGTTAATAATGTCTATTGAATGTTAATTTTGATTTTTATATAATTTTAACACAAACTAATTTAATAGTTATAAAATTTAAAAATATTTTAAAAAAATTCGGGCTATTCAGGCGTGCTCGAAAGGCCCGGCTGGGTTCGAGCAACCAAATATAAGCCCGCGGCCCGTTCAAGGGCATTTTTGGGCTCGGGCGGGTCGGGCTGGGCTCGGGCAAAATCTCGGTATTTTTGGGCGGTCGTGGACGGTCCATCTAAAGTTCCAGCACTACTAATTTCCATGAATTATGTATTATCTAATTAAAATAACTAATTAAAATAACCATTTATTCTAATGTAACTAATTAAAATAACCATTATATATTCATTCTAATGTATTATGATTAAATAAATTACACCAACGATAAACCGAATGACCACATATATACGCACACAGTGGACGCAGGAATCATAACTTCCTCAACAAATTTGTAAAAGAAATATCATTAAAAAAATTAAACCCTCTCTTATAATTAAAAACGTTAAATAGATATTACAAATAAAAAAAATAAAAAAAAAACCTTCTTCAGTTTCGATGTTCTAGGTGTTGAATAATAATTTCTTTGTTAATTATCAAATAAATAAAAAAATCCTTTGTTGTCTCCTCTTCAACTCATTAGAGGTAAATTTTTCTCAAAATCTAAAGATATAAACCCTTGAAGTGCAGACACATAGAAGGCGTCTTATTTCCTTTGCCTGATGGAATAGTAAGCGTCGTAAAAGCAAATTAGATAATAATACTTTAGAAATAAAAATAAATAATTGATTGATTAAAATAAGAGAATTATGATAGTTTTGACTTAACAATTAATCATAACATATTAAAAAAGAGAAACATAAGTGAAGAAGGTGACATAAAAAATGTATCTATATATTATATTTTCATTAAACGAGTGTATCACATAAATAAAATAACACAGTACACCTAATTATTTACGAGATAATTTCTCAAAGAAAAGAGTCGTGTCAAATGATCGTTATTTATTTATTATTGTTGAGTTGGTGTACGTGTTTTAGTATGATGATGGAGTCTTGAGAACTAACACAACTTCTATGTGTGATCCAAGCATCTCTTTCCTAGGATTTTCTCGATGAATACTTTTCCACGTAAGTAGAATTCTAACTAATGAAATTTCCTCACACTTCAGTTCCAGTTTAATTTCCAGGTGTAAGGGCAAGATCACGAAATGATATTCACACCACTTATATAATATTATTAGAAACTAGATACATTAGATCAGGAGATGCTTTTAAAAAATGCTAAAAATTTATTGGTCTAGGGATCATCATGTATAATTACTCGTTACTCTGAGTTGTTCATTTTTCTCCATATTCTAAATATTCCTTCAGAATATTTGTTTACACACCTTTCAATTGGATTTCGCAATTCTTTAAATTTTAGTTAAAATAGTTAGAAATTTATTTTTAAGTGAGTCACTCTAATTATATTCTTTATTTTAATTAAATATACATTATTTTTATATTTTCTAAATTTAAAATATAAATAATTCTATAACTTTAGTTTGGGTGTGTTTATTTCACAACTCAAGTCATAACTTGAGTTATAATTTGATTTGTATATTTAAGAGAAAAAAACTGTAGTAAAAAAGTTAAATTTAAATTTTTATGAGAGAAAACACTGTATCAATAAAACTTGAGTTATGACTTAAGTTGTGAAATGAACAAAGCCTTTATGTCAAATCAAAGAAAAAAAATACTAAATAACTAAATAGCTAGTCAATTTTTGGTAGCTACATTACTTTACTTTATTTTAGTCTCAAATGCATTCTCTAACATAGCCAAACATTTAACTAAAGGTTGGAGTGCAGAAAAAAAATGTCACATCATTAGCCATTATGACTAAAGACATCAAATGGTAGAGGGTCTCTAAGAGAACTCCTTAAATTTTAGTTAATAATTTTTTAGTAAGTTATTCAAACCATACTCTCTATTTTAATTAAATATAGAATATTTTAATATTAATTGAATTTAAAATATAAATTAATTTTATCAAATTAAAAATGAACCTTTGCGTTTATTACTATTTGAAAGAATAAAATAATAGAAAAATGAAATACCTAGCTTGTTCTTACAAGCTATATTTAGCTAGTACGAAATGAATTCTTCAAAATAAGTAATAGTTGGAGTGAAGAATAGTAGGAAAAAAAGGCTAATTCATTAGTCAAAATGACTAAAAACATGAAATGGCTAGCATGGTTGGAGATGCTTAGAGTTAAATTCATGAATAGTTCCTGAACTTTGCTCTCTCTAGATTTAGTCCTTGTAGTCAACTTTGTCTTATAAACAGTCAATGAATTCAAAAAAAGTCTCATAAATGTTCCCTTTATTAAATTTTGGATGGAACTGTTAACTTTGTCTCGTAAAAGGTCCCTAAACTATTTTCTCTCTTTAAAAATAGTCCCTATCATGCTAAAAGTTGTACTAAATTTAATCTCTAAACTTTTTTTTTATTTTTATTTTTAAAGAAGATAAGCTAAAATTAGTTCTTAAAATAAAACATACCAAAATTAGTTTTTTTACTACACATATTTGAATTTTTTTTTATCAATTTATTCACATGTGTAATTTTGGCATTTTTTTGAGTGATTATATTTACCCTAACGTATTAATAAATGTTCCAAAATTATTATTATCTTATAATAATAACATTAAAGACATATATTTTCAATAATATCTTTTTGTATTATACCCATTTTAATCGTCTTATCACCCAATCTATGACTTTAGTTTTTTAGTTTCTTAATAAAAAAACAAATTTTTATAGAAATAAAATTTAAAACTAATTTAATTCAAAACAAAGCAAAAAGATGGAACCCAACACATTCAAAATTTAACCAAGAATACAATACTCATATATATCTTAACCATTCATTAATTAGAATCTTTCACACCAAACTAAGGGAAAAGATTCCCTAAAAAAAGAGTAAAAGTAATTAATCGCAAACCACAATCCACAATACAACAAAGTGTATTACACAATTATTATTTCATAACTTTGTTTTATCTACTATAATAAAAAATAAAAATATTATTGTTTATATTGGGTTAATAGCAATTTAATGTGTGTCAATAGAATCACTTTTTTTTTTTTTTTTTTTTTTTTTTTTTTGTTTTAGTTTAGGGACTGAGTTTGGTACAATTTTCATGTTTAATTTTTTTTCCATCCATTTATTTAAAATGAAGTAATTTTGGCATTTTTTTTTTCTTTTAAGTTTAGGGATTAAATTTAGTAGAAAGAAAATAGTTTTGGGACCTCTTATAAATTAAAGTTAACAGTTTCTATCTAAAATTTAACGGAGAGATCATTTATGAGAAACATTTTGAGTTCAAGGACTATTTATGAGATTAATTGACTACTAGACTAATTGTAGAAAGAAAAGAAAAAAAATTTAGGGACTATTTATGAATTTAACTCTTTTAATTAAAATAGCTATAAAGCTATATTAGCTAGCAACTTTTGAGTGGGACACTCCAACTAGACTCTTTATTTTAACTAAACATAGATTATTTAAATATTTATTAAATTTAAAATATAGACAATTTTATTGAAATTAAAAAGGAATCCTTGTATTTATTATTGTTTGAAAGAATAAAATAATAGAAAAACATAAAATTGCTAGCCTCTTCTTACTGACTATATGTGGTTAGTGAGATGCATTTTCCAAAATAACTAACCATTTGACTAGTGGTTAGAGCGGAGAAAAAAAAAAAAAAAAGTTAAATCATTAGCCATTTTGGTTGAAAAATGAAATGACTAAACATTTTCAAATGTATTTTCTTAAACATTTAACTAATAATTAGAGCGGATAAAAGTAAAAAAAGTCATATCATTAACCATTTTGACTAAAAACATGAAATGGTTAGTCCCTACACTCTGTTTGGCAGGAGGAATGGGGAAGATGAAGGGTGGAGAGAGTTAAAGGGCTGATAAACATGAGAGGTGAAGATGATTATGCTAATTTTTTATGTTGTTTAAGAGGAGAGAGAGAGGACTTAAAAGGATGGATGAAAATTATTTATTTAATTACTATATTGCTCATTTTCTTATTTGTTTATAATTTCTTTTCAAGAATAAAAATTTCTTTTTATTGCTCCTCTCACCAAACATAGTGTTGATGTTATGTGATATTTCATGTGAAAGTTTTGTTTTTGGGTTATTATACATGGCGTAATACATACCAATACACGTGGAATTTACTTTTCATGATACAACAATCTCGACTAAATCCATAAAGACGGTCCCATTTTACCAAGTCAAAAGATAACGGCGGCGCGCCTGGATTCTAGGGTCAAACTTGAAGAAACTTAAAAAAAAAAAAAAAAAAAAAAGTAGATGACTTGTCCACTTTTATATAGTAATATAATTAATAATGCTGTCAATGCTCATACGTATCATCGCATCATATACGCGTTTTCTTGAGGGGTGAGGATATAGTATAATCAACTCATATTGGGAAATATATATATATATATATATAGATAAAATTTGAGAGCCTAATTAGATCAATAACCACAAGCAACGTATGGTATTGGATTACGTCTCTCGCTTACACATTAGTTTGAACTATATGACCAAAGTTCCTTAATTTTACTTTAGCAAAAATTTGGTATATTAATTTGACTATTGAAACAAAATTAGTTAAAACTTTTTTGCCTAGAGATTTTTCATTTGATACGTACTAAAGGTAAATAATTTTCGATAAGCTAATTTTATCAATTGCACACACGCACACACACACACACACACACACACACACACACACACACACACACACACACACACACACACGTAAGTTAATTCTATTTCACTACAAAAATCTTCACTTTTAGTGTCAAAGAATTAAGCTTTTTTTTTGTTGTTGTTGTTGTTGTTGTTGTTGTTGTTGTTGTTGTTGTTGTTGTTGTTGTTGTTGTTGTTGGAAATAGACGAAAGAAACTTTGTTAGTACTATATGCGACGGCCACTTGAAAAATACGTTGTCCAATATTCCATAGGAATCCCATATGAGAGACGGTTTTAGAGACAATTTATGTCGCTACTAAAGAGTTAAAATATTTACACAGTCTCAATGATGTCATTTGTCTTTGCTAAAAGGTTAAAACAATACTTGATACTGTAAAGATCTCGCCAATTTTTGTTGTCAATTCATAATGATTTAGGAGCAACATAAATCATTGCTAAATGTTTAGAATTACATTCAGGATGCAAAATTCCTAAGGGAAACTAAACCGAATTACGAAGGGATGGTGAGGATAATGTTAATCTTTTAATTTGATTAGTTGATATTTGAATGAGAATTTCCTGTCAAAAAAAGTAAAAAAGAATTCCTTACGGCGTGAAAAATTGAGCTCGAAGACAAAGAGATGAACGCCCTTGAGTAGCCTATAAATTACAAAATTAACGTTCTCCCTTAAACCGCACATGGTCATCGCATGTTTAGTGTCCCCTATTTTCTAAGAGTCTCAAAAATGATGTGATTATTTTGAACAACTTAATAGAATGTCCCTAACTAAATAGGACTTGGCCTATAGTTCATGAACTAAAATTGGGATTAAACCTTTATTTTATATAAAAAAAAATAACTTTAAAAGAGTATAATATCAAATAATTATTTATCATAGATCGACTAGCTATTTATTACACCTTATAAAAATTGTTCTTACATAAAATAAATGGTCTGTGTCCTTATTTATTCTAAAAACGATAGAAAAGCCATAATACTTTGCTCTTGTTTTTTATTAGAATATAATACTTATTCTTAAATTGTTGCAAATGTTTCCATATTATTTGCAGGTTAAAACGTCAATGGTTCACCAAATCTGAATCCTGCATTTTTTTCTCTTTTTCCCATTTACTTCATACTTGATGAAAGTAACGTTATAAACGAGGACATCTAAATCAATTATTGTAAGTAAATATACCCAATTAATAACGCGCAAACAATGATATCTTTCCTAGAAACAGAAATTAAATAGTAACATGTATACAGCAAATTTAGGAACTCCACTTTTTAAGTCTCAAGTACAAATTAACGAAGCTTCTTTGAAGCAATATATTGTATATTAATATATGTTTACATGATATCCTTCCATAAGCAAAATCAATCACTCAAGTGTAATTACCTCTATTGCAAATACTGGTTTATGTCGTAAACTTTCTAGTACTTCTCGTATCAAAAAAAAAAAAAAAAAAAAAAAAAAAAAAAAAAAACACGACTCTCTACTTTCCAGTTTTGGAGACTTCTTCAAAACCAAACGTGACGAAAGTTCCTAATTAGCTTGTTCAAAAGTTTCTACTATTATACGCACACCACACAGGAACCCCAGTCACAACGCCAACCCCATTTTCACTCCTCCCCACCGGCACGCCCACTGTCGTCTGCTCCGCCGCGGACGCCGATGCCGAAAACGAATACTGTGGTGCTGCCAGGTCCTTCATCTTCACGGAAATGTTGATAATTCCATTCCTCACGCCTCTAGAATCCCTCAATCTGTAGCTCAAGAAATGCAAGTAACTCTCTGGCACGTAACCGCCCACAAAATCGGACACCGGAACCGACGCCGTCCCGACAACTTTGTTGCCAAACGCGGTCTTGCAGTGCACCTCGAGTGTCACGGCCTGCGCGTGAGCCGGCAGGTCGACGACGAGCCTCTCATTCCACTTAGGGTAGCTTCCGCCTTCGCCGTCCATCTCCGTCGTTCGAAAGTTGTTCGCGTCGCATCGTACGAGGACGAAGGCATTCTTCTTTATGGATCTCCGGTCGATCCGGAGATCTTCGCCGGATAAAATAGTAATCTCTACCGTTCGTGGTGGGGGATGGCAGTATTTTTCCATAGATTTGTTTATCTGCGTTGTAGATTGTGCAGAATGCGTTAGATTTTGTGTCAGGGAAAATGGGGAAGATAGATGGATATTGTGTTTTTTGTTCTCGGGTAGATATGTGTGTATATATACATATATACACACACACGTAGAGTTCGGTTGGTTTGAGGAAGCTTGATAGAAAGTAGAAGGGAAGAGGCGTGTTGTTTCTGTTGGTTGATTTCAAAATTGACCAAACACGCCCCGTTAGAAAAAAAAAAAAAAAAAAAAAAAAAAAAAAAAAAAAGGCGGCTATTTTGGAAAGTAGCTGTCGTCATGATTTTTGTTGTCACTCATATAAAATTTATTTTGAGGATTAAGTGCTATTCTGCTCTATTAATAACAGATAACACCACAACAAATAACGGTAAGTTTCAAATGCATCCACATAGGTTTTTATTTTATTTTTAATTTTTAATTTTTAATTTTTGTTAATATGGATGCCAACTCTGTAATTATCAGAATGTGATATGGCAGTAAGATAAGAAAAAAAAAATCAAAATCGATATTACTATATAATAAGTTTTTATTGATACTTTAAAAAACACCTAATAGACATCAATAACTAATACCGCACATTTTTTTTTCAATCATAAATTTACATGTCAACATACGGACTCATCGATAATGATACAAAATCCCACAATATCTGTTGTCAAAAAAGTCGCAAACTCTCTTTCATATGTCAAATTTTTTACTAATTTAAAATTCAATATTAACAGTCACTCAAGGCGATAATTCTAGCATTCCGTAATAGAACTAACTAATTAGTAATTTTCTACCAAATCACACATAAACATCCCCTTTTTTTGTCCGATGAATCACACACACACACACACACACACACACACACACATATATATATATATATATATATATATATATATATATATACGTTTAGAGCCTAGATATTATTACGTACATAAGATCCTTGAAGTTATAACTGTATCATTTTATGTGCCAAATTGTAAAAGAAGAAAAAACAAGAAAAAAAAAAAGAATTTTTATGATAGGAGTTATCATATATAGAAATTTCAAAAAAAAAAAAAAAGTTGCATAACCTACAAAATGTTGCCTTTCAAAAAGTTGCTATTATTACAACCTATGAGTTGACCTTGGATCACATGTTGTTGGTTCTTTACGGATTCGAATATGTCGGTCTTCAGTATATTTACATGGAAATTCAATTCTATTGTGTCCGGCACTAGGGCAAGAAATTTTCCCGTTATTCTCCTGAGTTGAGTGTAAAATATTAATTAATTGCTATATTATCGGAGTTCCTGTTCCCAGAAAAATAATAATAAAAAAAAATGGTTGTGTGTTTTAAAATTCATGGGCAATTCTTCAACAAGAGAAAAGAGGAATGTCATTGGCAATTTCGCAAGATCTCACTGTCTGAGTTGGTTATGAAAATTCCAATAATGTCTATGGGCGGGGCAGCTGGGACGAAACCTTATATGTCCTTTTTTTTTTTGCCAATAATCTTGTATTACTTAAACGTGTGAGAAGAAAACTCTTATCCAAAACATGATAAAGAATTTACAACATAGATGCATGAAAGTTTCAGCAATTAGCTAGTAAATGCTTATTTTTCTTTTGAAGTAAACAAATAAATGCTTCTTATCCCAAACTATGACTTCGCTGGCTTACGTTTTTTTTTTTTTTTTTTTTTTTCAATTGACTAACGATAATTGAATTGATATTATAAGTGGTTCAAATTTTTTTCCCTTAATTCTCGATCTCTCTAGGGTTTTTTCCTCTTTAGGGTTTTTTTGGTGTCTCCCAATCAGGGATGTAGTCTGGCGGCGGCATTTTGGCCGCCCTTTGGACTCCTCACCCAGGGATGGAAGTCTCGGTAGTGTAGTAAGGAGCCTAATGAAAGGCTTGTCTATTTGGTTGGAACGAGTTAGTTTTGGTGATGTATTGGGTGGAGGACGGCGTACTTCATCTGTCTCTATCGGGAGCATCAAATGTCTGACGGTGCTACAGCCTTTGGACTTTGTCCCTCTCACTACAAGAAAGTGGTTTTTTAGCGACGACAACTATCACTATTAAAAGCGCCGTTGTTGTCGTCAAATAATCGTTGCTATCCGTCGCTAAAAACATATTTAGCGATGACAATTGTGTCGTCTCTAAAAAAGACTATACAGTGACGAAAATGTCATCGCTATAAATGGTCACTTTAGTTGCTGAAAACATGTCAAGTTTTCATTCCCATGTTTTTGTTTGAACATTTAGCGACGATTTTTAAATTGTTGTTGCTCATAGTGTATTAATAGCGACTACTTTTTTAAAATTGCGGTCACTAAATGTATTTAATTTTTAAAAATATTGTATTGGGTAGTGATATTCACATTCTTTCTCATCTTCCTATGATTGACCCAAATTGGGTATTGGCATTGCACTCTCCCCTCATTTTTGATTGGTTGCATTCTCTCCACCTCTTTTGTATTCTCTGTCTTCTTTGATCGGCTCATGTTGGGCTTTGGTATTGACATTAGCATTGGCATTGGTATTGGCATTAGCATTGGCATTGGTATTGGCATTAGTATTAGCATTAACATCAGCTTCGGCATTGACATTGGTATTAGCATTAGCATTGATATACATATAAAATTGCAGAATTGTTGATGAAGTCATGTTTCAGTTTTTTTTAGTTTTGTTTTTTTTTTTTTAGTTGGCAAACTCTTGATACTTCTTACAATCACATGAGTTTGAGATGAGATGTTAACGATATTTATCTCTATTTTAGGGTTAGGATTGGTTATTTACTTATTTAGTTATTCCCCTTTATTAATAAGGGTATATTTTTCTTTATCATTATCCTTGCGGGCTATATAAACTCTCTTTATTAGTTTTATATAAACCCCCTTTATATTTATTCAATAAATTCGGTTTTCTTTGCAATTGCAATAGAATTTTGGCATTACGCGTTTCTTCTTTTTATTTTTTTATTTTTTTATTTTCTATTTTGCATTGGGTAATTCTTATACTTGCCACTCCTTTTTTCAAAAATAAAATATAAAAATCTGGAGTTTTTTTTATCACTTAACTGATGAAAAAGGTTTTAAAAGTGATAGGATTTAAACACGATAATATTTTTAATTAACTCCAAAGGATAAATTCGAAATATTTGGTATATGCATACGGGTAACGATGATATGCAAGTATATCTTTTTTTTTGTTAAGAAAAAAGAGTGATATCAGATCTTGTGCAATTTTCTCTATGCAATAATGTCGTTTCCTTTTCAAAAGAAATAACTTTTTTCCTAACATTGGTTTTGATCGCTAGAAAATACAAGCAACAAACCAGCAATGTTTTTCTTTCTGAAAGGAAAAACAAAAAAGATGACTCATTGCTCCATTCTCTTTTGGCGTGCTCTGAAGAAGATAAAAAGGCTCTATGGATTTTTTTTTTTTTTTTAATGGATCCTGCCAATGTTGTAATAAGTGATAAAAAAAAATTAAATAAAAACACTCCATATTTTTATCTTTCATTCGTGAAAAAAAATGAGTGGCATGAATGTAATTAAAAATTAAAAAAGTCTAAAATTATGTTTTTTTATAAGGAAATAAGATACCGCATTACAATAATAAAAAGTACAAAGTGATAAAGAAAATGATAAAGTGATTGACCTAACATTTCTCCTAAAATATATGTCAAATGATTCTTTTCCTCTTATAAGTCCTAAGGGCCTAATCGTAGTGGTAGAAGTTGGATTTAACAATAGTATCCTTTTGGTTTGATTATAGTGCCTCTAAAAGAAGTTTCTAGCATTTTTCAGTGATATGTTTGATATGTTTCCTCAACTGCACTTAATCGTATGCAACATGTTTCAACTGTTCTAATGCGATGGTAGCTAGTCACATTAATCTTATGCCATGAAATCCAGACTTCAAATCTATTACTCCTCACACAAATAAAGGAAAAATATATCTTAATTAGTTTCCTGAGCTTGCAGCATGGTGGTTTAAAAGTGTCTTTGTCATACTGAGAAGTTTCGATGTGCTGGAATTCCCAATAATAGAGGGAAAAAAAGAATCAGGAACTCTCGGGAATATATATATATATATATATATATATATATATATATATATATATATATTTATATATTTGCTGGCTTTTCTAATTTAATTTTGTGACTGACTTAGAAAACGTTGACTGCCTTCCTCTTGTCTGGTCAATCGTCTCAGTTGTTGATCTCACTTCTGCAGGCGCATGCCATACGTCCTTATTTATTATGCTAATAGACAGTACAATGTCTTTTTTTTTTTTTTCCGTTTAATATAATTGCCTAAAGTTGTAAAACCAGTAATATGTGAGCATACAGTATGTGAGCGCGCGGAATACTGAGATTTCTTAAACAATACCGTCGTATTTTCTGCCAAAGTACCTTTATGTTTTCTTATTTAAATTGTACGGTGGTAGTCCGCACAATAAATATTTTGTAAGAAAAAAGCTAAACGAATTAAAATTAAAACTATTATATGTAATTAGCATATAAATTTGAACAGTAGTCTTATGTTGTTATTAGTCCATATTAATACTTTTATATATACTTTCTATTTCATACTCTTGCGATCACATTAGAAACTCATCAAGGTGGCAATTTGAAATTGATCAAATACAACTTGCACATGTCAACTTCAACAATATATTGACATATATATTATAGCTAATTGGCTCGTCGGCAAGCCCCGAATATGAACATATATATTGCATTTATTTGTAAATCTAAAAGGGCTCAGATAAGCTCACCAGACATGCGTAACATTAGTCAAGTCTACTAAAATGTTGGAATGCAAATCGCCTATTCAATTTCGACAAGAAAAATATATTCAATTTTAATATTATCTATCTAACCAACTAAATTATGTCACGTCATTTAATAAAATTTAAAATATTTTTTGATCGATTTTTTTTTCATATTTCATTGTTTGATTTCATTAATTAACATGTTAAAATGTAATTGGTCAGATACTATTTAAAATATTTAAAATTGAACAGGTATTTGAATATGAATTTTGTATTAATTTTGTTACTAAAGGATTTTTTTTATTTGTTTATTTATTTTTTTTTTTTTGGTACGAAGCAAGTTGATGATGGGGAAAAACATATGGAAACTTTGGCATTGACCCAGTGGTGTGGCATTAGAACGTTGCTAAATTAAGGTGCATGAAATACGTTGGTTGACTAGCCCAAAGGAGTCGGGCACACGTCGGACGTTGTTTGGACTTTGGCTGATTCGTGTTGTTACTTTTCTTTTCTGATTATTAAATTTGCTGCTGTTTACGTGGCTTGTAATTCTTTGCGCTGCTCAATATGTTTCTTTCGGTCAAACAAATTGGCAAACAACCGCGGACTTAGTTGGACCGCGTCAACCTTGGAGATTTCCAGGATAGATAGTATAAGAAATAATTACAGAAATCGTATGTTTTAAAAATTTTGTCTAAAAACATCTACTTTTACATAATATTATAAATATATCTATTTTAAAAATTTTATGATTGTGTGTGTGAATTTGTGTGTTCATCAAGATTCAAATTTTGATGATTTTATTTCTCGTTAGTAAAGTGAGTATCACACGCTTCACATCATATAAAAAAAGAGTGCATATTCTATTTTTATTTTTATTTTCAATATCTTTTCTAGTTGACTTTTTGCCCTTAATTAATGGGATCAGTTACTGGCAGAAGAACTGTTAAGGTGCAAAGTTATATATGCCTATGTTTACGGGAGAAAGAAGAAAATAAGTTAAAATTTAAGATGAATTAAAATTAATAGGTTAATAGTTTATATAAGTTAATAAATAGGTTAAATTATTATTTTTATTCATAATTTTTCTGGTTATGAATCATAACTTGACTAGTTATTATTCATAATTGTCCATAACTTATCTGGTTATGAACCATAATTTGACAAGTTATGACTTATTAATTTTTATAACTAAAAATTAGCCTATATACTTTCTGAAGCTTTTCATATTGACTTATTTTCTACTATTTTCTGATGTTTATTTATCCATTATTTTTGCTAAAGAAATATGCTTTGTAGCGTTACGGCCCTTTTTGCCTAAGTTATATATACTATCCCAAAACCATTAGTTAAACTTATACCATCCCATAACCATTTTAATATTTACCACGTGTTTTTCTTTGAGTTAATTAGCATATCATATATATTCACACATAACACCAATTAGGTGATGTAATTAAAGAAAAAGTTTACAGTCTCCTTATCCATTTCTTAGCAAACTCGTAGCTACTTCCAAACAGTACTTTTTTTTCTTATGGACCGCGTTTGGTCAACTTTAATACCAAACCCCACAATTTGTCAGAAACCACGTATCTACTTCTTCCTGCTTTCCATCACATTTCTTTTAAAATTTTAAACCAACCTATATATATTTCCAAACACAAGCCTTAACTTCACAATTCACTCACACAAATCTGTCATAGTATATTCTTCAAAAAAAAAAAAAAAAAAAAGAAAAGAAAAGAAAAGAAGAACATCGAATTTCAGCAAATTAAGTTCACTCACAACTGGTTCATATATTTCTTGCTAGCTAGGTACAATAATGGCGAAGTACTATGATAATTACTACTCATCACGGACAGTAGAGATGACTGTGTTGTCCGGCGAAGATCTCCGATTAGCCAGAAAATCCGTCAAGAAGAACACGTTCGTGGTTGTCCGATCCGACGCAAACAACTTTCGGACGACGGAGATGGACGGCGGCGAAAGCGGAAGCCGTCCCAACTGGAACGAGAAGCTTGTCCTCGACTTGCCGGCGCACGCGCAGGCCGTGACTCTGGAAGTACACTGCAAGACTGCGTTTGGCGACAAAATTGTCGGAACGGTGTCGGTTCCGGTGGCGGACTTTTCAGGCGGATACTTGTCGGAGAGTAGTTACTTGCACTTCTTGAGCTACAGATTGAGAGATTCTAGGGGCCAGAAGAATGGAATTATTAATATCTCTGTGAGGATGGAAGTGCCGATACCGGAGTACACGTGTTCGGCATCGGTGTTGGCGCCGGGGCGGATGACAGTGGGAGTGCCGGTTGGAAAGAGTAAATTTGGGGGCGTTGTGACTGGGGTTCCTGTTGTGTGCACCTATAATAACGGAAACTTTTGATGGAATTTCATCCCCGTTCGATTTGAGGCCTTTTTTTTCATTGATATTTATTCATTTATTGCGAAAAGATAACGTAAAATAGAACATTGATCCTGTAAAGCAAATTGCATAGAATGGATTCTTGATTTATTGATGATGAAATAAAGCGTGCATGTAAATATTCACTTCATGATAGATTCCCGGTAGCTTTTTATGAAAACTTTTCTTCATTATAGTTTTTCCTACTTGCGCAGTTCAATTTTTTTGTGTCATGTGAAAATTTTCGACCTGTATGAAGCGAACTTAAATATTTAATTATATTTTTTACAATTATATAGTAAATATATATTTTTAATAAATATGAGAAGGAGTAAACTAGCATCAACAGGGTTGAGGACATTCTAACTAGCTTTGTACCCCTTTAACCACACCATCTCACACCCAAGCTCCTCACTCTATTTTATATAATTAAAATAAAAGAAAGAAAAGGAAAACGTTGTTATAAATAGAAGTAAATCAAAAGAGAGAGGCACTGCAAAAATAGAGAGATGATGTATTTTGGGGTTGGTGGTCCGGCTTTTTAGGTGGGCTGCGGGCCTCCAATTTTATTTCATTTTTACTTTTTTTTGAGAAATAGTAGAAAATAGGCCAACATGAAAAGCTTAAGAAAGAAAATAGGCTAATTTTTAGTTATAGAAATTAATAGACCATAACTTGTCAAGTTATGGTTCATAACCGGACAAGTTATGGACAATTATGAATAATAACTTGTCAAGTTATGGTTCATAACCAGACCAGTTATGGACGAAAATAATAATTTGGCCTATTTATTAACTTATGTAAACTATTGGCCTATTAATTTTAATTCATCTCAAATTTTGGCCTATTTTCCTCTTTCTCCCTTTTTTTTTTAAAGAGCGAAAAAGTTATTGGCGTTGAGTTTGTGCCAATAGAATTTTAGGTAATCATCGGAATGGAGCTGTTCAAGGATAAGAAGTCGCCGTTCTTCTACTGTAGATCTAGGACGTATTCACCATGAGATTATGTTGAAACTCCGAGAACTAAGTCGTGGAAGGGAGGTGAGAAAGATGGACCGGCGTATGTGGCAGTCACCGCCCGTCGGCGACGACGCGTGAGTTCCATGTGCCATTGTATTTCTCACCCTCTTGTCGCCGTTTTCAGGTGTTTTTTTCTAGCTCTGCTCCTATTTTGCTTCATAAATTTCTGGCTTTGAGGAGCTTTTGATCTTGGTTAGTTGGTCTTTCGGGATTTTTACAAAGTTTTTACAATTTTTTTTTTATTTTTTTGCAAAAAGTGGCACAATGTTTGATGAATATTCTATTATTTTATGATTTTCTTTATTTTTCGTTTTAGAAAAATAAAATAAAATAAAAACGACGTCAAAAAATTGTGAAATTTTACAAACACGATCCTTACATTTCTTTAAACATGCATGCACAAAATGGCCTCAAAAAATGAAAAAAGAAAAACGTTCCCAAAAAGTCCCCAGCCAGTGCAGTGAGGCGCCCATGGGCTGGGATGGGTCAAAAATTCACATTTTTATTTATGTTTAGAATTTTAAAATTAATACATGATCTTTAGGAATTAATGCAAAAAGTGGAACCATTTCTTTTTTATGCATATTCTATTTTTTTTATGATTTTCTCTATTTTTCAAGTTTGAAAAATAAAAATAAAAGTAAAAATGATGTCAAAAAATTTTGAAATTTTACAGATACGATCCTAACATTTTTCTGAGGATGCCAGCAGAAAAAGACCTCAAAAAATGAAAAAAGAGAAACGTTGTCAAAAAGTCATGAGCTAGTGTGGAGGGGCGCTCAGGACCAGGATGGGTCAAAAGTTCACATTTTTATTTATGTTTTGTATTCTAAAATTAAGACTTGATTTTTAGGAATTAATGCAAAAAGTGACACCATTTTTTGATGTACATTCTATTTTTTATGTTAATACCTTTAACTCGTTTGGACCACCCAGTTTTTGATGTACATGCAAAAAGTTTGATGTACATGCAAAAATTTTTAGGTACATTCTATTTTCTACCTTTAACTCGTTTGGGCAGCATGTTCTGGAAATACATAAGAGAATGTCAAATTAGAGCCTAGTCGTCGAGAGGTCAGAAACATAGTTTGATAACAAGAAATAAGCAAGTTTGGATCAAAACGGCCCAAAAATTGGGTATTGTCAACACCCGATTCACACCCAAAACCTAGAAAAGGACTTAAACTCAGAAATAAGTGAAAATTCATACAAGGGTCTCCAAAATCCAGAAATGGGTTAGAGAACTCCAAAATGAATGACCAAACTCAAGAAAGTGCTACTGCGAAGAAATTTAACCTAGATCCATGAGCAACAACAACATACAAGTAAGTTCGTTTTAAGCTTATATTGTTTTCTTCGAATGTTGTTTTTTCCAGGAACCAAAGTTTGAAATTACTTTATGAAGAGAAAACGGAAAAGCCAAAGCAACTTATTGATTCTTGGAAGATGGTCTGAAGGCCTAAAGACGGAGCAGAAGAACGGAAAATGTGCATGGAGGTCGTAGTCAGAGAAGGAAAGGCTCTTGGAAAAATCTAGCAGAGTAACGGCGGTTTTTGGTGAATAAGTGTCCAAATGTCGTTTAGAAGGGATATGTATAACCAAAGGGGAAACCCATAAGTCTTAAGGAAGTCCAAAGAACTTCAAATCTCAATTGTAGAATTTAAAACGAATTCATCCAATGGTGAATCTAAAAAGACGCGATCCAACGGTCCAGAAAAGTGCGGGAGAAATAAAATCTAATCCAATGGTTGTTAGTTATCCCTCGACTGCCACATGTCATTTGGAGACAGGAGTTGCGACTGTTGACATGATCAACTTAACTGCTCCACTACCCATGAAACTCGCTGCAATGATGGTACTGTACAGACAGGCAGCCGCCATAACTTGCCCATGAAGAAATTACCACATACGACTCTCAACGTTGTATAGCCTGAACTAGGGGCAATTGTTGCATCATAGTCGAGCAATCGGCATTGACTTTGACTGCTGAGCGTTGAGAAGATCTCAGGCGAGGATTGGTCACTAACGTTGAAGAGTTGGTGAAGCATGAAATGCCTTCAAGCCGAGGAAAGCTCTCGCAGGAAAAGGGTATGAGTCGAGAACTCTGCCTAAGTGTGAATGCCATGACGTTGAGAGACTAGTCTGCTCAGATTCAAATTAAATCCCACCGAATCAGGAAAAGATAAATTGCAACAACAATCCAGATTCAAATTTAGAAACCAGATAATCGATAAGGATAATTTTCTATATTTGGCCATTCAAATATGGAAACACAACTGTCAAATCTCGAGAATTAGGGACGAGGGAATTATCCCCGCACCATTAGAGAAGAGGAGATCCGATTTGCGGAAAGCCTAGACATAAAGCCCGAACCCTTCATTCAGAGGGTGTGCACTATTTTACTACTCCAAGAAAGACTATTATTCAGAGAATACTAGTGCATTCACAAGTAGACGTAGGCAAAGAAGTTTCTGTCGAACCACAATAAATTTTTGTGTTCTATACTTTTTTCGCAATTTTCTTGATTTATTCGTGAGTGTTCTCGGAGAGATTTAATTTCGAGTTGACTAATTTTCACAGTTAACAATAACTCTGAAAAAAAAAGATATTAATTTTTTATATTAAATATAATCAAATGGCGTAAAAATGGTGGATAATGCAACATCCCTTAAAAAAAAAAAGCAACCTATATACACCACAAATATTAAACACAAGCGACTATTACATGTCACGAAGACAGCATGCGCACGTCTAAGAAAAGCTGTGGTTCTTTTTCCCTCTCTCTCTCCGCCTTTCGTTTTGTTTTTTATTTTATTTTTTGCCGGGTCAATTTTCTCTTCGTTTAATCCTAGACGACTATCAAAGGTCTTCTGACTCTCGCTTTTCTCCTCCACAAACATTAAAAAACCACAACTTATTCTAATCCTCTCAGAATCACATATCAAAACCACAACTTATTCTAATCCTCTCAGAATCACATATCAAAACCGCAACTTATTCTCTCTCTCTCTCTCTCTCTCTCTCTCTCTCTCTCTCTCTCTCTCGGCCGACAATATCTGTGGAAAATGGAAGTGTCGTTTCTCAGACTCTCTAGTGTTGTGTTTGCTATACTCTTAATAACGACATGGGCATGGAGAGTTCTGAACTGGGTTTGGTTGAGGCCAAAGAGGCTAGAAAAATCCCTAAGAAAACAGGGCCTTAAGGGCAATTCTTATCGGCTTTGGTCGGGAGACTTGAAAGAGAGCTCTTTGATGATAAAGGAAGCGTGTTCCAAACCCATCAATCTCTCTGAAGATATAACCGCTCGCATTTTCCCCTTCGGTCTTCACACCGTCAACAATTATGGTAAAGCCCGTGAACTGTATGCGTTTATTTTTTCCTCTTTACTTTTTGTTAATCTCTGCGTTTCTCATCAATTAATTTTGTAGTTCCGTGTGTGTTTTTACATGCAAGCAGGATGAAAAAATCGACATTTTTAACGAAATTTTCGCCTAAATTTTCATGTTTTAAAAGTAACGGTGTGGAAATGGTGTGTATAATATTTTTTTCCGCAGAATATTATGAAATTTCTGTAAGCATTTTTTACATAAATATTCATTTATGAATAAAGCGTAGTGTTAAATGACTGTTTACGAAAATTTCTATAACATATTTACTTTTTCAGTTTACTTTTCAAACATGTGAAAGTTATGTTCCTCCTACTTTTTTGTTTTTATCTAAATTTCTATAAGCCTTTTTATTTCAAAAATGTGATTAGTGTTTTAATTGAGAGTCATCTAACTAATGTATTATATCATTTTTATGGTTCTAAAAGTCTCACTTGAACATAAAGTTATTGACATGAATTTTTATTTTTTACGTTAATTTTCACCAATATTAACATTTTTATAAAATTTAAATGCTGATATTTTCGTATATACCGATGATTGAAATCGATAGAGAAATGCCCAAAACAGACGGCCATGTGGGTCCACCACCATTTTCATATTGATATACAATGACAAGTATCACCCATACATGCTTTAGGACATTTGCGTGTATTACTAAAGAAAGGCGGACTACACGAAAAAATTAAGCCTTGTTTACTTCACCAATTCGACTTTAAAATTTAAGTTTTATTGTAATAAAAAATTCTTAAAAATAGTCACATCTAACTTTTTTATTACAGTAAAAAATTTTCATATAAAATTATATCTCGACTCAAATTACAAACTCGAAACAATAAATTAAACGGAAACGAGATATGTGTATAACGTACTATGTGAAAATGAATGGTAAAACTGATCTGTTAGAGTCTATTATATGCGTATATAATTTAATATTATAATCTGATCATTCATCTTATATTCGAGAAGACATACTTATAAAACATATTCCTTATCGCACAAGTATGTCATATGTCTCTCCGGTACTATCTACTAATCCACTAACACAACCAAAAATGCTACCATGTTGTGACATGCCAGGACTGATGTACATGCAAAGTATCATGAAATTTACGTGGATTTCATGCCATTTGCTATCATGCCCTGAGCAGTATTTAATTTTTCACATTGTATATCGGTTCTTATTATGGGTTATTTACATTAATGTATGCCCTCTATTTTGCTTTTTGTCAAAATGTATATGATGTATTTTGTCGTTCTACATTTTTATAGTATCATGTTACATTACTTAATACCGAAATCCATACCTGTTATTGGTTATCACTGAATTTTGAAGTCAAAAACATCCAAAATACTTTTTCAAAAGCATTAAAAAGAAATTAAAATTATAAAATAAAATTAAAAAAACAAAAAATATAACCCAATATTCATTCTGTCCATTTCCCATATTTAGAATTTCTTTATTAGTTTTTCTTTCGTTAAGCATTTTTGATGTCAAAACTAAAGTGTTGAACACAAGGACAATACTAGAATTTGCTTTCTTAATTACGCTAATAATTTTCGAAGTCTGAAGTTGGTTTCTTGATAAAGAAGTAATACAATTCATCATTATAAATAATAAAAGGGCTATTTACCGTTTACACACTGCTTTTTGTTTTTAGTAAGAAAAAAAAGGAAATTTTTCTGGTGTTTTCTGTATTTTTAGGAACATCGGTATTACTTATAGCAGTCGTTATGAAAAAAATTATCGTATTGTCGTTAAAAAATAATAAAAAAACTGAAAATAGATTGTATGTTGCAGTCGTTTAAACAGCATGAATTTGACTATGGATACTTGAACTACTTTGAGTTTTCATTTTTGTAAAAAAACAAAAAATAAAAAATAAAACAGGAAAAGATTCTTTTATGTGGATTGGTCCCACGCCAAGGGTGAGCATCACAAACCCGGAATATATAAAGGATATCTTCAACAAACTTGGTGATTTCCCAAAGCCCGAAAGTAGCCCACTCGTGAAACTGCTAGCCACCGGTGTTGCCACATACGAGGGTGAAAAGTGGACAAGACATCGGAAAATTATCAACCCAGCATTTCACATGGAGAAATTAAAGGTACTATTATATACTACATTTTTTTTTTGTTTGCTGAAAAGATATTTAGAATATAAAAAAAAAAAAAAGACTTGCATTTACAGATTTTGATTTATTTTATTTTGTGGTTTTTTTTTTTTTTTTGCCAACAACTATTGGTGACGTGTGATGTGTTTTAGCAATTTCTGTCATAAATTTGGAGAAAAATTAAAAGTTGTTAATAATTCTAATAATATCATAATTATATTATTATAATAGTAATATTGTAATAATAACGCACAAGATAAATTTGAAGAAAAATAATAGTAATATTGTAATAAATAATATCATGATTATATTAATAATTATAATATTATTATTTTACTCTATAAGATGATATTATAATAATATTGTAATTATTTTAATAATATGATATTATAATTATTATTTTATAATAATATATAATAATATTATATATTATATTGGATTGATATAATTATATTTATTATATTAATAATATAATAATAATTAATATAATTAAATATTAATACATTCTTATAATTTTTATATTATTATTTATTATAGTGTATTACACACGTTATTGTTATATAATATATTTGTTTAAGATAATATAATAATGATAATATAGTATAATATAATATAATATAGTTGTATTTTTTAATTATATTACAATTGAAATATTATTATTATTTCTTATGTAATATTATAATATGTTTTATAATATTGTAATTATATTAAAAACACAGAAACGCATTCACATTTTATTTGGTTTTCCTGTGTATAGCGTTTAGTACCGGCATTTTATCTAAGCTGCAGTGAGATGTTGAACAAATGGGAGAGGCTGTCAAACAGCGAGGGAAGCTGCGAGTTAGACGTGTGGCCTTATCTTCAAAATATGACTGGTGATGTAATTTCTCGAACAGCATTTGGGAGTAGTTATGAAGAAGGCAGAAGAATATTTCAGCTCCAGAAAGAGCAAGGGGAACTTGCTATCAAAGCCCTACAAACTGTCTACATTCCAGGATGGAGGTAAGTTTAAATTATTAATTTTATAATGGCTATATTATATTTTTCTTTATAGCATATTTATAAATAGAAAATGTCTCCAATCTGGTCCCCGTAAAATTTTTCTGTAACATCATCAATACGTTCATGTAATACTCAATTTTTTTGTTATAGCACTTAATAAATATAGTCCATCAAATGGTAGATTTGAGTGTTATACTTAATCATATTGAGTGTTACGTACACGAAGCTAGAAATGATATTTCAATGGTAAACGAAACTGGATTTGGTCAAGGTGCCATATTTGAGACTATATATAAATATAAATTTATGCATGCACACACACTATATATATATAAAGTAAATGGAGAATGGTAACTATATATTATCAGTGACAGACCTAGGAATTGAATTTACAGGACAATAATAGATCATTGCAAACTTGCACTAGCAAATAAACTTGTAAGAAAGCTTGCAAATTCAATGCCTTAGGCATGTGCACCAGTAAACATTTTGACTTTAGTGGGTGAAAAATAGCAAAAATGGTTTGTCACAATTGTGTTACTGTGCATGGAGGCTCGTGAAGAGTGAGGACTCGCGTAATGGAAAAAAGAAGAGCAACATGAGAGAGAAGAAAAACAAAAATAAAATAAAAGAGTCAAAAGAGTCAGAAATGAAAAACTAAAAGGAATACCAAACGTCAGTGAAAAAGAGTGGCGAAACTTAGTGAACATTTGGTTTATGTATTCAGAATCATGATTTAGAATTATTCTCGTTTTACGTGTCTTTTTTGTGAAAGATAAACACTGTAGAGAACCATGAATCATGATTAAAAATCAGGAACGAATATAGGAAACAAACGTCTCTTTAGTTTGAGGGGAAAAAAGAAAAAATAGTGACAGTAAGTAGTATGTAATAGGACAAAATGATGTTGTATTAAAACAAAATGACATTTAAAATAGGAACAAGTATACTAATTGCTAAAATTACTAGGGGCATACTTATATATAATACATAAAAATCAGTATACATATAATTCTTTTAATTTTCTCAAGGGGGCACATGCCCCCACTGGTCCCCCTGCACCCGTCCTTGACTATTGTCGGAGAAGCTTGGCACATCCCACCTTAGTTCGCACCTACAAAGAAAATTTTCCTATATCAAACCATAAATATTTGTGTGTGTGTGTTTAACACATTCTGGGACGTAATTTGTTTAAGTTATAACTGACTGGTATGTGTATGCAGATTTGTACCAACTAAGTTGAATAGGAGGATGACAGAAATCTACAACGAAGTAGAAGCTTTAGTGAAGAATATGATCCATAAAAGAGCGGGAGCAATGAGAGCAGGTGAAGCACCAAATGATGACTTGTTAGGGATACTTATGGAATCAAATTTTAAAGAAATTCAGGAACATGGGAACAACAAGAATGTGGGAATTAGTATTAGAGATGTAATTGAGGAATGCAAGTTGTTTTACATAGCTGGGCAGGAGACCACCTCAACATTGTTGGTTTGGACAATGGTATTATTAAGTAGATATCCTGATTGGCAAGCTCGTGCAAGAGAAGAGGTTTTACAAGTCTTTGGTTATAACAATCCAGATTTTGATGGGCTAACGCAGTTAAAAGTCGTAAGTTTTTTTGTTTGCGCCTACGACTAAATTTTCCATCCACCTTTTGGTCTTTAAAAAAAAACACTTATAAAATATAATGTTTACTTAATCCTTGCATGTATTAATGCCCTACAGCTAACTAAGATCATTGTGTTAGACTATTTCTAATCTGAATGCTAATGTTAAAGTTATATTTCACATGCACTAAAACTGTGAAAGTGACGTATTAATTTGATGTGTTATTTTAATTTATACTCTAGTGCATAATGCTATTTCAATAGTTATATTTATTATTTTTCATAAACTCTTAAAGTTAAAATAATTTTAAAAGTCAACCTTATAACAACTAAATGAATGAAAGCCATATACTTAGTGGAAAATTTAGTACCAAGAATAGCATTGTATTACAGAATAATTATCCTACTTAAAATGTTAAAATTTGCCCTTAACACATTAAATGCATGTTCATATAAGAATACAAATCCCGCTTGGTTTATTTTGCTTCACTAGAAGACCATATAAATATCATGCAGTACAAAAATTATTTTTATATTCAATTCATTATCTTTCGGACATTGTTGCATGCAGGTTACCATGATTTTCTATGAAGTTCTGAGGTTCTACCCACCTTTAATTTTATTTACCCGGAAAGTTGAAAAGAAAACACAGCTGGGAAACTTGTCATTACCAGCTGGAGTAGAAGTGTCCATTCCCACCATCCTTGTTCACCGTGACACTGAGCTTTGGGGAGAAGATGCAAAGGACTTTAAACCGGAGAGATTCGCAGAAGGTGTTTCGAAGGCGACGAAGGGCCAAGTTTCGTTCTTTCCATTCGGTTGGGGGCCTCGGATTTGCGTTGGTCAAAACTTTGCCATGGTGGAAGCGAAAATGGTGTTGGCTTTGATTCTACAACGCTTCACGTTTGAGCTTTCACCTTCCTATGCTCATGCTCCTTTAACTATTTTAAGTCTCCAACCACAATATGGTGCTCACATAATTTTGCATAAACGCTAGCTGAGATCTAATCTTACATGCTTTTGTGGAGTCATCGTTGAACAATAATGTTTGAAATATGATACACATAGATGTTACGTCCATTGTATGAATATTTACGCGTTATGTTATTTTCATTTTCTTGTAATTTATATATTAATTTAATGACTTTAACTACAACAATTATCCCTTTTTACTGCTGTGAAAAAAAGCTATGAAATTATATCTATAACGTTTTGTAGAGTGTTAGTCAATGGGCGCTATTAAAAGTTAAATTCGTAGCGTTTTACAATCGCAACTCAGACGTTATAGTAAATTGTATAAATATATATATATATATATATATATATATTATAATTTGTAATTGTTTCGTTTTGGTGATACATGTAATATCAAATTTACCAACACCGGATAAATGAAACGTCAAAAATAAAACATTCAATACAATTTATATATATCCTCGACTCTATCACTATTTTCAAGTTGGCAAGTTGTACATAATATAAAGCATCATACCAATAGTTAATCCATAACATAGGCATCATAAATCTAAAAACCAACAAATTAGTTAGTAGAGTATCAAGGCGTTCCAAAATATCTAGCTAAACAAAGTGCCCTAACAAATTGATCCATCGTCAAAAAATGCTCCAACTCTGAAGAGAATTGATGCTTCAGACAGCTCTGATGACTCAGATAGCCCTAAGAGCATGAATAAAGGATAACAAACCAGGCGTGTTGGAGGTATAATGAATGTTGATGGCCCTATCTTCGCAGAGGCCGATGGAAGAGAGTGGCATGGCTGTAGAAGACCCATTTTCTAAGCAGCTCCCGACTTTCCTATCTAGCATAGACTTTGGAGAGCCATCATCCCAAAGTACTGAAGACATTGTTCAAGTAAGCGAGAAAGGAGAGAGTTTTTAGGCAACTAGTGAAAGGTAAGAACGTCAAATCCATAAGCACAAATAGATCAACATCTCACAACCAAGATAAACAAACGCAGGTTAGGATGATAAACATTAGGCAAACTATAAGCATCATTTCATTGAAAATCATAGATATAGATTTAACAAGACAAACAATTATTATTTAAAGACAAACCTGAAGCCTTGTCTTGAAGACCAAAGTGGATTTGTAGAAATAGGCATTCCGAAAAAAACGATAACAAAAAGTGCAGAGAATCATCATTTGCAAAAGAGAACAAGCCACGTATACAGCAATGCAAAATGAACTTTACAAGCACAAAATATATATTTACACACCACGGTAGGCAATGTAGTGCCAAACAGCTCGGATACTGATTCAAGGGTTTGACAGGTCGACATCTCCCCAAACTAGAGGCCCAACCTCATCATTCCCAAGTCGTTCTCCTTGCAAGTATACAAGATTTGGCTTATACGCTTCAAGGAGTTTAGAGAACTCCTCTTTGCTTGGGCTGGTCAGAGTTTGAACCTGCATTATAAGCAGCAACTTACTTAATGCAATATCCCAAACAAACTGATGTGAATAAAAGATTGTCATTAACCTTCTAATCGAAGAACAACTATATATCACAATATTATATATATATATATATATATATATATATATGTGTGTGTGTGTGTGTGTGTGTGTGTGTGTGTGTGTGTGTGTGTGTGTGTCTGCGCCTATTCAAATGCAATAAAAAGAATATAAGAAACTGAAATTTTCACCTCCAAACGGCCAGAAGAGACCAACTCCGGGAAGGGATACAGCGGCTGATTCTCCGGCACATCCTTTTTGCGTTTGGATTCAGAGACTTTCCCACAAGTGACTACAAGAAGACTACAAGTTTGTTTCGAAGAACCCTGAGAATGAAACATTAAATTTTTTTTTTTTCCTTTTACCCAATGGCCAGATAGCAAAAAACTTCCTTTAGTTGTGGGAAGCCCTCAACGTCCGCAGAGAAGAACTATAATTGGAAAAACCATGACACCCAACTAGATTCTCAGTACCTCCATTATGACTTGCTCTGCCTCAATCAAGAACTCCAAATTCGTATACGAAATTGACTGCAAAACCGGCTGCAACAAAAACAAAAATAGAAAATGAAAATTTTTTCTTCCTATCTCAACTCTCAGTCACGGCGAAGATCACTGATTAGGAAACCCTAGAAGATAGAGAGAAGGGAAAAAGAAAAAGAAAAGAAAAACCTCAATCTTAGTCCATTCGTGGGCGTTCCAGCTACCGGTGCCCTCCATTCTCTCGGAGAAGGAGTCTCTTAGAGGCATTGATCGGTCAGAGTGTGACATCGACGCGGCCATAAGCGGCGAACCGACTCTCTCCGAGCTTTTCACAGAGAGTCTGTGATACCGAAAACGGTAAAGGAAGCACTCTTCGAGTCAGTGTGAAACTCCACAAGAAATAATTCTCTTCATTCAACATAATCGCCATTTACAATTCTCAACCTTTTATAGTTCCTCAAAAATGGCCGTAAAGGGAAAATACTAGAAATAGAAAAATAACAGAAATAGAAATGGCAGACATATTTTGGCTGCAGCCAAAATATTTTAGCTGCAACTGAAATATTGGCCGAACTAAACTGCACAATTTTGTGCAATTTGTCTGTTGTAGCGTTTATAAACTTGTTGTGGTGTTTGTGAAGTCCTTTTAACATGAGTTTTCATGTTTTAACACTCAAACAACGTGTGATCTTGGTAAAGACATATTATAATCGCTTGCTCTCTGGGAGCCTCTCCAATCGCTTACTTTTCTAGGTTTGAGTGGCTTATCCTGCTGGAGTGTTGAGGGTTTGCATCAGGCAAATGGGCTTGTATGTATGTTGGTTGTCTCGTCATACCCAGTGTTTGTTTCTTGTGTGCTCTGTTAGTTGTCGCAACTAACTGTCCTTCGTTAGGGTGATAGTAATAGTAGTACACTGCCAATTAAGATGATTGGTTTGCCACCTGACTACGCATAGAAAAATTCTGGTTGGCCATCTTTTGCACCCGTCGGACTCCTTTCGGTGAAAGTTTACTTCATGGAGCAGCCGCCACGGGTTTTCCAGTTCTCTTGCTTGCAACAACTACTCACTTCCTAACTGGGTTTTCTACAAGTTGACTTGCTTTCCTTGCTGTTGTTCCTGGTTATTTGTCATGCGTGTGCTATGGATCTTCTGAGTTGATGACTAAAGGCCTATGGTGGGCACCAAACTGTAGAGGGGCTTTTACAGTCAAATATCAAACAAATTAGAATTAGTAATAATATGTTAATTAATATTTTTGGGCCTTTGATCACCGTTTACTTCAAAAAGATGATGAATAGTATTTTTCATTCATATAAATTCTGTTAATATGCAATCAATATATAGAGAAGGATTTTCTACAATTAAGCTATACAATCACATAATCACTCACATTTACAACCATACAATCATACCTAATTATACCCACAATTAAGCTCGATCTCACAACTAAGGCAATCAGACTAAGAAAGGAAAGAATCACAAAAAGTTCTCTACTATTAATCTCCTAGAATCTCAACACTCCCCTTCAAGTTGGTGCATAGATATCACACATGCCTAACTTACCTAAAATGATGAGAATACTCGATAAGAGACTGCTTTGGTGAGGATATCTATAGCTGATTGTCTGATTTTATTCTAGACAACTCAACAATCTTTTCATCTAACTTCTCCTTGATGAAAAATATGTCTACCTCGACATGCTTTGTACGATCATGGTGCACAGGATTATGAGTAATGTCACATGTTGCTTTTTTGTCGCAAAACAATTGGATTGGTTGACTAGATAGGGGACCTAAATCTTATAAGAGGAGTGGTAGCCATAATGCCTCACAAAGTCCTAGTGCCATGCTTCTAAATTCAGCTTCTGCACTTGAGCAAACGATGATATTATGTTGCTTACTTCTCCATGTCACAAGATTACCACCTACAAAGGTAAAGTAACCAGAGGTAGATCACCTATGATCCAAAGTACCATCCCAATCAGCATCAGTATATACTTCTATACTCTGGTGATCAACATTTTTGGTGAACAAAATTCCCTTCCCAGGAGCACTTTTTAGATACCTCAAAATACACATGACTACATTCATATGTTGTTCTCTAGGATTATGCATGTATTGACTCACAACACTTAATGCATAAGCAAGATCTGGACTGTATGAACTAAGTACATCAATCTCCCAACAAGTCTATGATATCTTCCTTTATCGGCAAGTATTTGATTGGATTCAACATACAATTTCAGACCTTTTTCTATTATTGTATCAACAGGTTGACATCCTAACATTCCAATCTCCTGTAAAAGATCTAAGGCATACTTTCTTTGAGATAGAAAAATTATTGTACTTGATCAAGAAACTTTAATTCCAAGAAAGTATTTCAGAGGACCTAGATCTTTCATTTCAAACTCACTGGACATATAATTTTGTAGAGCCTTTTGTTCTTCAGGATCATTTCTTGTAACCACCATGTCGTCCACATATACGATGAGTGTTGTAATCTTATCATGTTGCTTCTTCAGGAACAAAGTGTGATCTGAGTTGCTTTGACGGTAGCTAAAAATTTTCATTGACTTTGTGAACCTTCCAAACCATGCTCTCGGGGATTGCTTTAACTCATATAATGACTTCTTCAATTTGCACACCTTATGACTCTGCTTTTCTGACGCCATTCACCCTGATGGAAGATCCATGTATATTTCTTCTGATAACTCACTATGTAAAAAGGCATTCTTTACATCAAACTATAGTAACGGCCAATCTAGGTTTGCAACTAAAGACAGTAATACTCAAACTATATTGATCTTAGCTACAGGTACAAATGTCTCTATGTAGTCGATCTGATAAGTTTAAGTGTACCCTTTTGCTACTAATTTAGCTTTAAAGCATTCAATACTACCATGTGCTTTATACTTCACAATATAAATTCAATGACACCCGATTGGCTTCTTTCCTGGTGGACACTCCATGAATTCCCACGTCTCATTTTTTTGCAATGCTTTTAACTATTCATTCATAGCTGCTTTCCACCTTGGATTCTAAGGCTTCCTGCACACTGTTGGGAATAGCTACAGTACATAATTAATTCACAAATCACTTTTTTGATTCAGACAAACGATGGTTAGACACATAGTTACTCATGGGAAATCTAACTTTACTAGACAATTCAGGTTCATACGTAGGTTTAGAAATACCTCTGGTGTGACGATATGGTAACTTTTTTCTGGATAGCTCAAACTCTAAATTAATAACACCCTCAACGATTGGTTTGATATATCAACAAAGGTATTCTCGGACCCAAATTGTTCGGATGGTGGTAGAGATTGAGTCATACTATCTCTCTCTTCTCCTCTAGTTTCTTTAGCTTCTGGGTGCTCATCACCACTTGGTTCCAAGGTTATACCACTCAAATCCAATTCACACACTTCATGATTCACTGGTTCATACGTTTGGATTCACCTTCCTTGGAGATATAATAATTATAGTCAAGAGTCTGAATTTCTTGATGGTACTCCCCTTGAAGTTCAGACTCAGAAGAAAAATACATCGTGTCTTCAAGAAACACCACATCCATTATAACAAACATTCTTCGATTTGGAGGATGATAACACCGGTATCCTTTTTGGTTTAAGGCATATCCAACAAAGACACATCACAATGCGCGAGGAGTTAACTTGTTGCGCCAGTGCTTATGGAGGTGCATAAATGCCACACAACCTAAAACATGAGGAGGCAGATTTGGGATGGTTGGGGCAACTACAATGTTAGTTAGAGCTTGGAAAAGTGTTTGGAAGTCAATTGAGCTAGAAGGTACCCGATTGATAAGGAATGTGGCAGAGGTAATTACTTCTCCCCAATAAGATATCGACATATGTGCTGCTATTAAGGAAGCTCGAACTACCTCCGGCAAGTGTCAATTTTTTTGTTTAGTGACTCCATTTTGTTGTGGTGTATAGAACAAATGGTCTGAAGAACAATCCCATTTGCTTCTAGATATCATCGAAGTTTTCTTCACCATTGTCGTTGTGCGGCACTTGAACCGCTGTATTATACTGAGTTCCAATCATCTTATGAAATCTTTGAAATAACAAGTTCACTTCATCTTTAGACTTCATCAGGCATAACCAAGTCATTCTAGTACAATCATTAACAAAAGTAACAAACCAACGTGATCCACCCATAGTTGAGACATTTGACGGACCCCAAACATCAGAATATATAACCATAAAAGGAAGTTGACTTTTATTCAAACTTTATGCAAACGAAGCACGATGGCTTTTTGCCAGTTCACAAACATCACAACGGAAACTAGAAACATCACATTTCACAAACAAACTAGGAAACAATTTTTTTTAAATAACCAAAAGAAGCATGTCCCAGACGTCGATGCCATAACCAAATTTTAGATTTCTTATTTTCCCCCTCAGACCCATCTGCTATCAAGGCTTGTCGCAGCTTGTTGGAATCCCTCGACTGTAAGTCCAAGTAATACACCTTCCCACACTTAATACCACAACCAATTGTATCTGTCTTGTTTGAGAAAATACAAGAAACAAAATTCAAGCCAAAAACTGACAATACAAGATAAGGCAATAGTGATTTGAGAAACTGATAAAAGATTATAATCTAATGATGGAACAACTAACACAAAATCCAAATGTAAAGTATCAGTGAGGGTTAATGATCCTTCCCCAGTAACTGGGGTCATGTTACCATTGGCTGTGGAAACAATTTTTTGTAAGGATGTCTAGAATCAAAAGTCATATGATCTGTAGCACCAGAATTAATTTTCCATGCACTATTAATAACAGGTGCAAAAATATTTAAAACCTTACCACCATCATTTGTAGCAGCTACCAATGCAAAAGCCTTCTCAACAATATTATCCTCCATTTTTATTTCGGCAACAGCTATAGTCGAGACCTTCTTGGAATCCTTTTTCCACTGATCGCGATTATGATCCCACCATTCTGGATATCCCACAAGTTAAAAGTAGGAATCCTTAGTGTGGCCAATCTTATTACAATGAGTGCATTTGAAGTTTGACTTATCAGCACTAGGGGTCGTCTTAGGATGGTTAGTCTTGGATCGGCCGGTCCTGCTAATTTTGAGTTGGTCATTGTCGAGCTTCCATGACTGAGGTTTTAGAATTGTCAGATACTCCTTTCAAAGTAGCATGACATACTGCTTCTCGTCGAACCAATGCATAACATTCTTCCAAATCAAGAACTGGAGCTTTGTGTATAATTTCTCCTTGAATTTGGTCAAAGTCACCATCCAGTCCAGCAAGAAAGATGTGCAATTATGGTATGCTGCAATGTCATCAGGGTCTTTCCTGACTACCTTATCTCAATGATCTAATTCACAAAAAATCTCAGTTAACTCTCCATAATATTTAGAGAGAGACTTGCCACTTTGTCCGGCAGTAAAGGCTTTTTTATTCAAAGTGAAAACTTTCAATTCATCACTTCCATTATAAAAAGCCTTTGATAATGCTCTCCAGATTTCTTGAGCAGTGGGTAAGCGTAAGTAACGCTTCATAATTTCTAGACTCATGGACATTAACAACCATTTCTTCACCTTCTCATTTTCAGCATATAATTTTTCATATCTATCATCTGACTCTGTGAGTGGCTTTGTCTTTCCTCAGATTTAGGAAAGTTTTTCTCGTTCGGTAATATACATCTACATTATTTGTGACCAAACATCATAATTGGATTCGGTGAGGATGGTTCCTGCATTGAAAATACTTTCTGACTGAATAATAACTGGAATTGATTTTGTTTGAGATGATTCAATTTTTTTTCACTCATTTTTTTTTGTGTTTTTTCTATTTTTTTGTTTCTTACTTTCCTTTTTCCTTTTTTTTTTTTCACAATGAAACAATTCGAGCTATATATAAACGAAAACAAGTTTTGTTCCCTTTCTTCCTTTTTAAGTGTTTTGTTCCCTTTCTTCCTTTTTAGGTTTTTTTTTTTTTTTCATTCGGATTTTGTTTGCTAAGGATGAATTATTACCTCAAACGATTAGTTTAGCTCCTCGGTGAGAGAACTTGTATCTAGGAAGAGCTCCTCAGTGACAGCGGCATGGGTCTAGAGGCGGCAAGCAGATCGTCAAAGGGTGCGGGTCTAAATGGCGCGGCGAATCTAAGTGGCGGGGCGAATTTGACCGGCAAGTCTGAGTCTGAGCAGGTCTTCGCAGTGAATCCCGAATATTGATGGAAGTCGTGCTCGATGTCGTAGCCTTCTCAGATTCGTCTCTGATCTTGGAGATGGTGGCCTCTCGATCTTAACTCATTTGTGCGGCATGTTCTGGAAATACATAAGAGAGGGTCAAGTTAGAGCCTAGTCATCAAGAGGTCAGAAACAGAGTGTGAAAAGAAGAAAGAAGCAAGTTTGGATCAAAATGGGCCAAAATCCCGGTATTGTCAATACCCGATTCACACCCAAAACCCAAAAAAGGGCTCAAACTCAGAAATGAGTGAAAATTCATACAAGGGTCTCCAAAATCCAAAAATGGGTTAGAGAACTCCAAAATGAATGACCAAACTCAACAAAGCGCTGCCACAAAGAATCCAACCCAGATCCATGAGCAACAACATCATACAAGTAAGTTCATTTTAAGCTTATATTGTTTTCTTCAAAATGTTCCTTTTTGCATGAACCAAAGTTTGAAATTAATTTACGAAGAGAAAAGGGAAAAGCTAGAGCAACTTACTAATTCTTGGAAGATGGTCTGAAGACCCGAGGACAGAGAAGAAGAACAGTGAATGTGCACAGAGGCCGGAATCGGAAAAGGAAAGGCTCTAAGAAAAATCCGGCAGAGTAACAGCGGTTTTTGGTGAATAAGTGTCCAAATGTCATTTAGAAGAGATATATATATAACCAAAGGGGAAACCCATAAGTCTCAGGGAATTCCAAAGAACTTCAAATCTCGACAGTAGAATTTAAAACGAGTTCATCCAATGGTGAATCTGAAAAGACGCAATCCAATGGTCTAGAAAAGTGCAGGAGAAATAAAATATGATCCAACAGTTGTTATTTATCCCTCGACTGCCACATGTCATTAGGAGACATGAGGTGTGACTGTTGACATGATCGACTTAACTACTCCACTACCCAAGAAACTTGCTGCAATGATAGTATTGTGCCGATAGACAGCCGCCATAACTTGTCCGTGAAGAAATTACCATGTAGGACTCTCAATGTTGTATAGCCTGAAACATCGTAGTGTGATATTACACGCTGGGGGCAATTTTTGTACCATAGTCGAGCAATCAATATTGACTTTGACTGCTGAGAGTCGAGATGATGTTAGGTGAGGATTGGTCACGAATGTCGAAGAGTTCGTGAAGCATGAAATGCCTTCAAGTCGAGGAAAGCTGTCACATGAGAAGGGTATGGGTCAAGAACTCTGCCAAAGTGTGAAAGCCATGACGTCGAAAGACCAGTCTGATCAAATTCAAATTAAATCCCTCCGAATCAGGAAAGGATAAACTGTAAAAACTGTTCAGATTCAAATTTAGAAACCAGATAATCGATAAGGATAATTTCCCAGATTTGGCCATTCAAATATGGAAACACAACGGTCAAATCCTGAGAATTAGGGCCGAGGGAATTATCCCTGCACCATTAGAGATGAGGAGATCCGATTTGCGGAGGGCCTATAAATAGAGCCCAAACCCGTAATTAAGGGGGTTACGCACTATTTTACTACTCCAACAAAGGCTGTAATTTAGAGAATACTAGTGCATTCACAAGTGGACGTAGGCAAAGAAGGTTCTGCCGAACCACAATAAATTTTTGTGCTCTTTAGTTTTTCACAATTTTCTTGATTTATTCGTGAGTGGTGCATGTGAGTGTTCTTAGAGAGGTTTAATTTCGAGTTGACTAATTTTCACCGCTAACAAGAACTCTGAAAAAAAAAAAAAAAAAAAAAAAAGAGTGGCATGAATGTAATTAAAAATTAAAAAAGTCTAAAATTATGTTTTTTTTTATAGGGAAATAAGATGCTGCATTACAATAATAAAAAGTAAAAAGAGATAAAGAAAATAATAAAGTGATTGACCTAACATTTCTCCTAAAATATATGTCATATGATTCTTTTCCTCTTATAAGTCCTAAGGGCCTAAACATAGCGGTAGAAGTTGGATTTAACAATAGTATCCTTTTGGTTTGATTATGGTGCCTCTAAAAGAAGTTTCTAGCATTTTTCAGTGATATGTTTGATATATTTCCTCAACTGCACATAATCGTATGCAACATGTTTCAACTGTTCTAATGCGATGGTAGCTAGCCACATTAATCTTATACCACGAAATCCAGACTTCAAATCTATTACTCCTCACAAAATAAAGGAAAAATATATCTAAATTAGATTCCTGAGCTTGCAACATGGTGGCTTAAAAGTGTCTTTGTTATACTGAGAAGTTTCGCTGTGTTGGAATTCCCAATAATAGAGGGAAAAAAAAGAATCACGAACTCTCGCGGGAATGCGTCCTATATATATATATATATATATATATATATATATATATATATATATATATATTTACATATTTATATATTTGCTGGCTTTTCTAATTTAATTTTGTGACATAGAAAACGTTGACTCCCTTCCTCTTGTCTGGTCAATCGTCTCAGTTATTGATCTCACTTCTGCAGGCGCGTGCCATACGTCGTTATTTATTATGCTAATAAACAGTACAATGTCTTTTTTTTTTTTTTTTTCTTTTAATATAATTGGCTAAAGTTGTAAAACCAGTAATATGTGAGCGCGCGGAATACTGAGATTTCTTAGACAATACCGTCGTATTTTCTGCCAAAGTAACTTTATGTTTTCTTATTTAAATTGTACGGTTGTGGTCCGCACAATAAATATTTTGTAAGAAAAAAGCTAAACAAATTAAAATTAAAACTATTATATGTAATTAGCATTTAAATTTGAACAGTAGTCTTATGTTGTTATTAGTCCATATTAATACTTTTATATATACCTTCTATTTCATACTCTTGCGATCACATTAGAAACTCATCAAGGTGGCAATTTGAAATTGATCAAATACAACTTGCACATGTCAACTTCAACAATATATTGACATATATAATATTATAGCTAATTGGCTCGTCGGCAAGCCCCGAATATAAACATATATATTGCATTTATTTGTAAATCTAAAAGGGCTCAGATAAGCTCACCAGAAATGCGTAACATTAGTCAAGTCTACTAAAATGTTGGAATGCAAATCGCCTATTCAATTTCGACAAGAAAAATATATTCAATTTTAAGATTATCTAAATTTATATCAAACCAACTAAATTATGTCACGTCATTTAATAAAATTTAAAATGTTTTTTTGACCGATTTTTTTTCATATTTCATTGTTTGATTTCATTAATTAACATATTAAAATGTAATTGGTTAGATACTATTTAAAAAATTTAAAATTGAACAGGTATTTGAATTTGAATTTTGTATTAATTTTGTTACTAAAGGATTTTTTTTATTTTTTTATTTTTTTTGGTACGAAGCAAGTTGATGATGGGGAAAAACATATGGAAACTTTGGTATTGACTTTGAAGCCAGTGGTGTGGCATTAGAACGTTGCTAAATTAAGGTGCATGAAATACGTTGGTTGAGTAACCCAAAGGAGTCGGGCACACGTCGGACGTTGTTTGGACTTTGGCTGATATTCGTGTTGTTACTTTTCTTTTCTGATTATGAAATTTGCTGCTGTTTACGTGGCTTGTAATTCTTGGCGCTGCTCAATATCTTTCTTTAGGCAAAACAAATTGGCAAAAAACCGCGGACTTAGTTTGGACCGCGTCAACCGCGGACTTTTTTTTTTTTTTTTGCTAAAGAAATTTGCTTTGTAGCGTTACGGCCCGGTTTGCCTAAGTTTACAGTCTCCTTATCCATTTCTTAGCAAACTCGTAGCTATTTCCAAACAGTACTTTTTTTTTCTTATGGACCGCGTTTGGTCAACTTTAATACCAAACCGCACAATTTGTCAGAAACCACGTATCTACTTCTTCCTTCTTTCCATCACACTTCTTTTAAAATTCTAAACCAACCTCTATATATTTCCACACACAAGCCTTAACTTCAAAATTCACTCACACAAATCTGTCATAGTATATTCATCAAAAAGAAAAAAAAAAATAAACGAAAAGAAAAGAAGAACATCGAATTTCAGCAAATTAAGTTCACTCACAACTGGTTCATATATTTCTTGCTAGCTAGGTACAATAATGGCGAAGTACTATGATAATTACTACTCATCACGGACAGTAGAGATGACTGTGTTGTCCGGCGAAGATCTCCGATTAGCCAGAAAATCCGTCAAGAAGAACACGTTCGTGGTTGTCCGATCCGACGCAAACAACTTTCGGACGACGGAGATGGACGGCGGCGAAAGCGGAAGCCGTCCCAACTGGAACGAGAAGCTTGTCCTCGACTTGCCGGCGCACGCGCAGGCCGTGACTCTGGAAGTACACTGCAAGACTGCGTTTGGCGACAAAATTGTCGGAACGGTGTCGGTTCCGGTGGCGGACTTTTCAGGCGGATACTTGTCGGAGAGTAGTTACTTGCACTTCTTGAGCTACAGATTGAGAGATTCTAGGGGCCAGAAGAATGGAATTATTAATATCTCTGTGAGGATGGAAGTGCCGATACCGGAGTACACGTGTTCGGCATCGGTGTTGGCGCCGGGGCGGATGACAGTGGGAGTGCCGGTTGGAAAGAGTAAATTTGGGGGCGTTGTGACTGGGGTTCCTGTTGTGTGCACCTATAATAACGGAAACTTTTGATGGAATTTCATCCCCGTTCGATTTGAGGCCTTTTTTTCATTGATATTTATTCATTTATTGCGAAAAAGATAACGTAAAATAGAACATTGATCCTGTAAAGCAAATTGCATAGAATGGATTCTTGATTTATTGATGATGAAATAAAGCGTGCATGTAAATATTCACTTCATGATAGATTCCCGGTAGCTTTTTATGAAAACTTTTCTTCATTATAGTTTTTTCCTACTTGCGCAGTTCAATTTTTTTGTGTCATGTGAAAATTTTCGACCTGTATGAAGCGAACTTAAATATTTAATTATATTTTTTACAATTATATAGTAAATATATATTTTTAATAAATATGAGAAGGAGTAAACTAGCATCAACAGGGTTGAGGACATTCTAACTAGCTTAGTACCTCTTTAACCACACCATCTCACACCCAAGCTCCTCACTCTAATTTATATAATTAAAATAAAAGAAAGAAAAGGAAAACGTTGTTATAAATAGAAGTAAATCAAAAGAGAGAGGCACTGCAAAAAATAGAGAGATGATGTATTTTGGGGTCGGTGGTCCGGCTTTTTAGGTGGGCTGCGGGCCTCCAATTTTATTTCATTTTTACTTTTTTTTCAAAGAGCGAAAAAGTTATTGGCGTTGAGTTCGTGCCAATAGAATTTTAAGTAATCATCGGAATGGAGCTGTTCAAGGATAAGAAGTCGCCGTTCTTCTACTGTAGATCTAGGACGTATTCACCATGAGATTATGTTGAAACTCCGAGAACTAAGTCGTGGAAGGGAGGTGAGAAAGATGGACCGGCATATGTGGCAGTCACCGCCCGTCGGCGACGACGCGTGAGTTCCATGTGCCACTGTATTTCTCACCCTCTTGTCGCCGTTTTCAGGTGCTTTTTTCTAGCTCTGCTCCTATTTTGCTTCATAAATTTCTGGCTTTGAGGAGCTTTTGATCTTGGTTAGTTGGTCTTTTGGGATTTTTACAAAGTTTTTACAGTTTTTATTTTTATTTTTTTGCAAAAAGCGGCATAATGTTTGATTAATATTCTATTATTTTATGATTTTTTTTATTTTTCGCTTTAGAAAAATAAAATAAAATAAAAATGACGTCAAAAAATTATGAAATTTTGCAGACACAATCCTTACATTTCCTTGAGCATGCATGTACAAAATGGCCTCAAAAAATGAAAAAAGAAAAACGTTCTCAAAAAGTCCCCAGCCAGTGCAATAGGGCGCCCATGGGCTGGGATGGGTCAAAAATTCACATTTTACTTATGTTTAGAATTCTAAAATTAATACATGATTTTTAGGAATTAATGCAAAAAGTGGAACCATTTTTTGATGTATATTCTATGTTTAATGATTTTCTCTATTTTTCACATTTGCAAAATAAAAAAAATAAAAATGACGTCAAAAAATTTTGAAATTTTACAGACACGATCCTAACATTTTTCTAAGCATGCTAACAGAAAAAGACCTCAAAAAATGAAAAAAGAGAAGCGTTGTCAAAAAGTCTCAGGCTAGTGTAGAGGGGCACTCAGGGCCGGGATGAGTCAAAAGTTCACATTTTTATTTATGTTTTGTATTCTAAAATTAAGACATGAATTTTATGAATTAATGCAAAAAGCAACACCTTTTTTTGATGTACATTCTATTTTTTTATGTTTTTCTATATTTTTTAGCTTCAAAAAATAAAATAAAATGACGTCAAAAAATTATAAAATTTTACAAACACGATCCTTACATTTTTCTTAGCATGCCTGCAAAAAAATGGCCTCAAAAAATAAAAAATATGCTTTCAAAAAGCCCCTGACCCTCACAATGGGGCGCACAGGGGCCACGATGGGTAGAAAATTTACATTTTTATTTATGTTTTGTATTTTAAAATTAAAATATGATTTTTAGGAATTAATACAATAAGCAGTACCCTTTTTTGATGTATATTTTATTTTTTTAATGATTTTCTCTATTCTTTGCCTTTGAAAAATAAAATAAAGTAAAAACGATGTCAAAAAACTTCTAAAATTTTGCAAACACGATCCTTGCATTTTTCTAAGCATGCCTACAAAAAACGACCTCAAAAAATGAAAAAAAAAAGAACGTAGTCAAAAGGCCTCTGGCCTGCACGACATCAACAAAGTCTCGAGCTCTATATAATTTTGAAGTGTAACCTTAAGAGCCTGGACAACACATCAAAAGGTATAAGACAAGATGAGGATGTGGCATGAAATTCATATATGTGTCGAGGGGTGAGCAGGTGAAACATACCGAGACTTGTCACATAATAGCTATATGCTGGCACTCTTGGAGGCTCATCCCTTCAAATTTGTGCCAGGAATCTTCATAGAAGTACGTGTAGATGGGTTGGATGGGAAGACTGAAGTGGGGAGGAAGGCGAAGAGCTTCATTAAGATGGTGGTCGACCACATCAGGCACCTGAAATTGGGGGTCGTTAATCTTCGACCCCGGCATCACGAGGGGTTCCTCGGGTGCTAGGGGAATAGCCAGGCTGGCAGCCACCTCAGTACCTTTGCACTTGTCAAGGCGCCAAAAGCTTCGTGATGACCATTCGACTGCAAGAGGGTCTTGGCGCTCATCCACCCTCTGCCTGTTGGATGGTGGAGATATCACAATCCTCAACTGGTCGAGGATCTTTGGGCTTCAGGAGCAGGGGCATCATGGGTCGCCAGCTTGCCCGACGACCTAGAAGATGCCTCTCCCTTATTTTTCCTCGACTTGCCTGGGAAAACATACCTCATGGTGTATGACAAGGCTATAAAAAAAAAGTGAATGTAGGAACATCCTAAACATCTCAACTATAACCAATCAAGATGCATTTCCAGAAGCTCGTAGAATCTGCGGTTCTCAGGCCTGTTGAGAACAGTAGAACTACGGCTGGAGTCGGGAAGTGATAAAATTTGCTCAACCCTTGCCAAAGCACTTCCAGAAAGCTTTGGTCATGAAGGAACTTGACTTGCACTGAAAAACCACAATTTCAGACATCTCGACTTAAAATCACAATTATATTCGAAGTTTAGCAAAGCAATGACATACAGTATTTATTGAATACTGTCTAAGTCCCGAGAGGGCGCTTGTTGTCGAGCGAATGAGAATTAAAGTTGCCACCAAGAAAGAAGAAGTAGGGCTTTCACCCATGCAAGTTGGAAGTCTTCTCGATGACAATGGGGGAACTGAAGGTTTGGACTTGGAGTGGGAGGATAAATAAAAGAATTCCCTCTGACCTAGGGAATCTCTAAGGACATAGCAATACAAAAATTCATCTACGGTGATGTCAAGATTCAAAAAGTTCCTCCATAAAATGATCGTGAAGTTAATTTTCACCCATCAATTGGGTGACAACTGTGAAGGAGAAATCTTGTGGAGGCCACATAGAGCCTTCACAAAAGGGTGAAAAGGGACGGTTAGTCCAAAAAAGAAAGGAATTTGGCATATACAGTCATATGGTTGGCTGGTGGGTTATGGGCCTTATCGTTGGGAGTAGGTATTACCAAATAAAAATTATTAACATCGATATGCGGCGTGGAATGCTTTCACGCAAGCTTTGGGCTTAATTTTTGACGAGTTAACATCAATCACCATGCCAGAAAGACCAATAGTTGACGCTACCCCATAGCCACGATCTGTCGGGGTGTTAGCGTTAAAACTATCATCCTCGTCACTGATCAGTATGACTCGTCTGAATAAGAAGTCAGGGAAGACCCTCAACGTAATCTTCTATCTAGCGAAGTAGTGAATCCCCGCTATCGATGGAAGCCGTGCTTGACATCGCACCCTCCTTAGGTTCGTCTCTGACCCCGGAGGTGTTGACCTATCGACCTTTAACTCGTTTGGGTGGCATGTTCTGGAAATACATAAGAGAGGGTCAAATTAGAGCCTAGTCGTCGAGAGGTCAGAAACATAGTTTGATAACAAGAAATAAGCAAGTTTGGATCCAAACAACCCAAAAATTGGGTATTGTCAACACCCGATTCACACCGAAAACCTAGAAAAGGACTCAAACTCAGAAATGAGTGAAAATTTTATACAAGGGTCTCCAAAATCCAGAAATGGGTTAGAGAACCCCAAAATGAATGACCAAACTCAAGAAAGTGCTACCGCGAAGAAATTTAACCTAGATCCATGAGCATCAACATCATACAAGTAAGTTTGTTTTAAGCTTATATTGTTTTCTTCAAAATGTTATTTTTTTCTAGGAACCAAAGTTTGAAATTACTTTATGAAGAGAAAAGGGAAAAGCCAGAGCAACTTATTGATTCTTGGAAGATGGTCTGAATGCCTAAAGACAGAGAAGAAGAATAATGAATGTGCAATATGGAGGCCGGAGTCAGAGAATGAAAGGCTCTTGGAAAAATCTAGCAGAGTAACGACGGTTTTTGGTGAATAAGTGTCCAAATGTCGTTTAGAAGGGATATGTATAACCAAAGGGGAAACCCAAAAGCCTTAGGGAAGTCCAAAGATCTTCAAATCTTGACTGTAGAATTTAAAATGAGTTCATCCAATGGTGAATCTGAAAAGACACGATCCAACGGTCCAGAAAAGTACGGGAGAAATAAAATCTAATCCAATGGTTGTTATTTATCCCTTGACTGCCACATGTCATTAGGGGATAGGAGTTGCGACTATTAACATGATCGACTTAGCTGCTCCACTACCCAAGAAACTCGCTGCAATGATGGTACTGTACAGATAGGTAGCCGCCATAATTTGCCCATGAAGAAATTACCACGTACGACTCTCAACATGCTATAGTCTGAAACATCGCAGTGTGATATTACACGCTGAGGGCAATTGTTGCACCATAGTCGAGCGATTGACATTGACTTTGACTGCTGAGTGTCGAGTTGATCTCAGGTGAGGATTGGTCACTAACGTTGAAGAGTTGGTGAAGCATGAAATGCCTTCAAGCCGAGGAAAGCTCTCGCAGGAAAAGGTTATGGGTTGAGAACTCTGCCTAAGTGTGAATGCCATGACGTCGAGAGACTAGTCTGATCAGATTCAAATTAAATCCCTCTGAATCAGGAAAGGATAAACTGCAACAACTGTCCAAATTCAAATTTAGAAACCAGATAATCGATAAGGATAATTTCTCATATTCGGCCATTCAAATATGGAAACACAACTATCAAATCTTGAGAATTAGGGATGGGGGAATTATCCCCGCACCAATAAAGATAAGGATATCCGATTTGCGGAAGGCCTATACATAAAGCCCGAACCCTTCATTCAGGGGGTATGCACTATTTTACTATGCCAAGAAAGACTATTCAGGGAATACTTGTGCATTCACAAGTGGATGTAGGCAAAGAAGTTTCTGTCGAACCACAATAAATTTTTGTGTTCTTTACTTTTTTCGCAATTTTCTTGATTTATTCATGAGTGAGGCATGTGAGTGTTCTCGGAGAGATTTAATTTCGAGTTGACTAATTTTCACCGTCAATAATAACTCGAGTGTTGAAAAAAAAAAGATATTAATTTTTTATATTAAATATAATCAAATGGCGTAAAAATGGAGGATTTAAAATGCAACATCCCTTAAAAAAAAAAAGCAACATATATACACCACAAATATTCAACACAAGCGACTATTACATGTCACGAAGATAGCATGCGCACGTCTAATATGAAAAGCAGTGGTTCTTTTTCCCTCTCTCTCCGCCTTTTGTTTTGTTTTGTTTTTTATTTTTTGCCGGGTCAATTTTCTCTTCGTTTAATCCTAGACGACTATCAAAGGTCTAATCTCGCTTTTCTCCTCCACAAACATTAATAATCCTCTCAGAATCACATATCAAAACCACAACCTATTCTCTCTCTCTCTCTCTCTCTCTCTCTCTCTCTCTCTCTCTCTCTCTCTCTCGGCCGACTATATCTGTGGAAAATGGAAGTGTCGTTTCTTAGACTCTCTAGTGTTGTGATTGCTATACTCTTAATAACGACATGGGCATGGAGAGTTCTGAACTGGGTTTGGTTGAGGCCAAAGAGGCTAGAAAACTGCCTAAGAAAACAGGGCCTTAAGGGCAATTCTTATCGGCTTTGGTCGGGAGACTTGAAAGAGAGCTCTTTGATGATAAAGGAAGCGACTTCCAAACCCATCAATCTCTCTGAAGATATAACCGCTCGCATTTTCCCCTTCGGTCTTCACACCGTCAACAATTATGGTAAAGCCCGTGAACTGTATGCGTTTATTTTTTCCTCTTTACTTTTTGTTTATCTCTGCGTTTCTTATCAATTAATTTTGTAGTTCCGTGTGTGTTTTTACACGCAAGCAGGATGAAAAAATCGACATTTTTAACCAAATTTTCGCCTAAATTTTCATGTTTTAAAGGTAACGGTGTGGAAATGGTGTGTACAGTATTTTTTTTTTTCCACAGAATATTATGAAATTTCTTTAAGCATTTTTTACATAAATATTCATTTATGAGAAAAATGTAGTGTTAAATGACGGTTCACGAAAATTTCTATAACTTTATATTTACTTTTTCAGTTTACTTTTCAAAAATGTGAAAGTTATGTTCCTCCTACTTTTTTGTTTTTATCTAAATTTCTATAACCCTTTTTATTTCAAAAATGTGAATAGTGTTTTAATTGAGAGTCATCTAACTAATGTATTATATCATTTCTATGGTTCTAAAAGTCTCACTTGAACATAAAGTTATTGACATGAATTTTTATTGAATTTTTATGGCCATGTGGGTCCACCGCCATTTTCATATTGATATACAATGACAAGTGCCACCCATACATGCTTTAGGACATTTACGCGTATTACTAAAGAAAGGCGGACTACACAAAAAAAATTAAGTCTAATTTATTTTATCGATTTGAGTTTAAAATTTAAATTTTATTGTAGTAAAAAATTCTTAAAAATAATCACATCTAATATTTTTATTACAGTAAAAAAATTTTACATAAAATTATATCTCAACTTAATTTATAAATTCAAATCAATAAAGTGAATGAACGGACCAAACGAGATATGTGTATAACGTACGTATGTGAAAATGAATGGTAAAACTGATCTGTTAGAGTCTATTATATGCGTATATAATTTAATATTATAATCTGATCATTCATCTTATATTCGAGAAGACATACTTATAAAAGATATTCCTTATCGCACAAGTATGTCATATATCTCTCCGGTATTATCTACTAATCCACTAACACAACTAAAAATGCTAGCATGTTGTGACATGCCAGGACTGGTGTACATGCAAAGTATTATGAAATTTACGTGGATTTCATGCCATTTCCTATCATGCCCTGAGCAGTACTTAATTTTTCACATTGTATATCGGTTCTTATTCTGGGTTATTTACATTAATTTATGCCCGCTATTTTGCTTTTTGTCAAAATGTATATCATGTATTTTGTCGTTCCACATTTTTATAGTATCATGTTACATTACTTAATACAGAAATCCATACCTCTTATTGGTTATCACTTGATTTTGAAGTCAAAAACATCCAAAATGCTTTTTCAAAAGCATTAAAAAAGAAATAACAATTATAAAATAAAATATAACCCAAAATTCATTCTGTTCATTGCCCATATTTAGAAGTTCTTTATTAGTTTTTCTTTCGTTAAGCATTTGTTATGTCAAAACTAAAGTGTTGAACACTAGGACAATACTAGAATTTGTTCTCTTAATTACGCAAATAATTTTCGAAGTCTCAAGTTGGTTTCTTGATTAATAAGTAATACAATTCATCATTATAAATAATAAAAGGGCTATTTACAGTTTACACACTGCTTTTTGTTTTTAGTAAAAAGAAAAAAAAGTAAATTTCTCTGGTGTTTTTTGTACTTTTAGGAATATCGGTGTTACTTACTTAGCATTTGTTCGATCTGTATCACTTTTTTAATATGATTTAACTTTTGATTAGATTTAATATAGATCTAACGGTTAATAAACAGGAAACACTAGTGTTTCTAAAACAGAGAAAACACTTGAGAAACTCCTAAAAAAATGGGAATTTATCTTGTGTTTTTTTTTAGAATACTGGTATTCTCTATTTATTAACCGTCGAATTTATATTATTTTTTCAATTTAATTTAATTTTTGACAGGATTTAATATAGATCTAACAACTGATAAACAGAAAAATTAATGTTCTTAAAAAAGAGAAAACACGATGAACTCAAAAAGACCATCATGCATTAGAGGCACAGTTGGTTTGTGCTCTTCTAGCTTATTTAGTGGGTGGTTTTGCCTCCGGATTGCAATTTCAACCGTCCTCTCTCATGATCATTTATGAAAAAATTATCGTATAGTCGTTGAAAAAAAAAAAAAAAAAAAAACTGAAAATAGATTGTATGTTGCAGTCGTTTAAACAGCATGAATTTGACTATGGAATGGATACTTGAACTACTTTGAGTTTTCATTTTTGTAAAAAAAAAAAAAAACAGGAAAAGATTCTTTTATGTGGATTGGTCCCACGCCAAGGGTGAGCATCACGAACCCGGAATATATAAAGGATATCTTCAACAAACTTGGTGATTTCCCAAAGCCCCAAAGTAACCCAATCGGGAAACTGGTAATCACCGGTGTTGCCACATACGAGGGTGAAAAGTGGACAAGACATCGGAAAATTATCAATCCAGCTTTTCACATGGAGAAATTAAAGGTACTATTATATACTACTTTTTTTTTTCTTTGCTGAAAAAAAGATATTTAAAAAAAAAAAAAAAAAAAAAAAAAAAAAAAAAAAAAAAACACAAACAAAAAAGAAAAAAAGACTTGCATTTACAGATTTTCATTTATTTTTTATTTTTTATTTTTTATTTTTTATTTTTTATTTTGCCAACAACTATTGGTGACGTGCGATGTGTTTCAGCAATTTCTGTCATAAATTTGAAGAAAAATTAACATAAAGAGCATTGAGGCAAAAAAAAAAAAAAAAAAAAATGTAGAGTTCAAGGGGCTATAGATATAGGTTGCGTTTGGTATTGCTTTTCGCGCTCGAAATCAACTTATGCTTATAGTAAAAACTGATTTTAGTGTTTAGTAAATCTTTTTAAAAGTGTTGTTTAAAGAATTTTTAAAGAATATACAGCCAAAATCAGAAGAAGCCAAAAGACAACTTTAACTTTTAGATTTTACGAGAATCAATATAGTACAGTTAATAAAACTTTTATAATACTCATAATATCCATAATAAAATTTAAAATTTACTCGTAATATAATATAATATAATATAATGGTATAATTTAATATAATAGTAATATTGTAATAAATAATATCATAATTATATTAATAACTCTAATATTATTATTTTATCCTATAATATGATATTATAATATAATATTGTAATTATTTTAATAAGATGATATTATAATTATTATTTTATAATAATATATAATAATATTATATATTATATTATATTGATATAATTATATTTATTATATTAATAATAATATAATAATTAATATAATTAAATATTAATATATTCTTATAATTTTTATATTATTATTTATTATAGTGTATTACACACGTTATGATTATATAATATATTTGTTTAAGATAATATAATAATGATTATATAATATAGTTGTAATTTTTAATTATATTACCATTGAAATATTATTATTATTATTTCTTATGTGATATTATAATATGTTTTATAATATTGTAATTATATTAAAAACACAGAAACGCATTCACATTTTATTTGGTTTTCCTGTATATAGCGTTTAGTACCGGCATTTTATCTAAGCTGCAGTGAGATGTTGAATAAATGGGAGAGGCTGTCAAACAGCGAGGGAAGCTGCGAGTTAGATGTGTGGCCTTATCTTCAAAATATGACTGGTGATGTAATTTCTCGAACAGCATTTGGGAGTAGTTATGAAGAAGGCAGAAGAATATTTCAGCTCCAGACAGAGCAAGGGGAACTTGCTATCAAAGCCCGACACACTGTCTACATTCCAGGATGGAGGTAAGTTTAAATTATTAATTTTATAATGGCTATATTATATTTTTCTTTATAGCATATTTATAAATAGAAAGTGTCTCCAATCAGGTCCTTGTAAAATTTTTCTGTAACATCATCAATGCGTTCATGTAATACTCAATTTTTTGTTATAGCACTTAATAAATATAGTCCATCAAATGGTAGATTTGAGTGTTACACTTAATCATATTGAGTGTTACGTACACGAAGCTAGAAATGTTATTGCAATGGTAAACGAAACTGGATTGGGTCAAGCTGCCATATTTGAGACTATATATAAATGGAGAAAGGTGCCATAATATATATTTATGCATGCACACACACTATATATATATAAAGTAAATGGAGAAAGGTACCTATTATTAGTGATAGACCTAGAAATTGAATTTAGTGGGTGCACAAGTTGACATTTACCATTCAAAAAAACTTACAACATTCTATGAAATTATTAAATTGCATATTTTACAGGACAATAATTGATCATTGCAAACTTGCACTAGCAAATAAACTTGTAAGAAAGCTTGCAAATTCAATGCCTTAGGCATGTGCACCAGTAAACATTTTGACTTTAGTGGGTGAAAAATAGCAAAAATGGTTTGTCACTATTGTGTTACTGTGGATGGAGGCTCGTGAAGAGTGAGGACTCGTGTAACATGAGAGAGAAGAAAGACAAATATAAAATAAAAGAGTCAAAGAGTCAGAAATGAAAAACTAAAAGGAATACCAAACGTCAGTGAAAAAGAGTGGCGAAACTTGTTTGAGGGGAAAAAAGAAAAAATAGTGACAGTAAGTAGTATGTAATAGGACAAAATTACGAATTGCTAAAATTACTAGGGGCATACTTATATAATACATAAAAATCAGTATACATATAATTTTTTAATTTTCTCAAGGGGGCACATGCCCCCACTGGTCCCCCTGCATCCGTCCTTGACAATTGTCGGAGAAGCTTGGCACATCCCACCTTAGTTCGCACCTACAAAGCAGTTTTTCCTATATTTGTTTAAGTTATAACTGACTGGTATGTGTATGCAGATTTGTACCAACTAAGTTGAATAGGAGGATGAAAGAAATCTACAACGAAATAGAAGCTTTAGTGAAGAATATGATCCATAAAAGAGCGGGAGCAATGAGGGCAGGTGAAGCACCAAATGATGACTTGTTAGGGATACTTATGGAATCAAATTTTAAAGAAATTCAGGAACATGGGAACAACAAGAATGTGGGAATTAGTATTAAAGATGTAATTGAGGAATGCAAGTTGTTTTACATAGCCGGGCAGGATACCACCTCAACATTGTTGGTTTGGACAATGGTATTATTAAGTAGGTTTCCCAGTTGGCAAGATCGTGCAAGAGAAGAGGTTTTGCAAATCTTTGCTAATAACAAACCAGATTTTGATGGGCTAACGCAGTTAAAAGTCGTAAGTTTTTTTTGTTTTCTACGACTAAATTTTCCATCTACCTTTTGTTCTTTAATTGATTTTGCAGCTCATGCATGTTGATAAAATATATATATATATATATATATTTAATGTTTACTTAATCCTTGCATATATTAATGCCCTACAGCTAACTAAGATCATTGTGTTAGACTATTTCTAATCTGAATGCTAATGTTAAAGTTATACTTCACACGCACAAAAACTGTGAAAGTGACGTATTAATTTGATGTGTTATTTTAATTTATACTCTAGTGCATAATGCTATTTCAATAGTTAGATTTATTATTTTTCATAACATCTTAAAGTTAAAATAATTTTAAAAGTCAACCTTATAACAACTAAATGAATGAAAGCCATATACTTAGTGGAACATATAGTACCAAGAATAGCATTGTATTAGAGAATAATTTTTCTACTAAAAATGTTAAAATTTGCCCTTAACACATTAATTTAACATTGCACCGGTGAATATATATAGATTTGTGGGTCCATTTATAATCTTCATAAATCATTTAACTCAACTTTCGTTTTTCCTATTTTTCTTTGTTTTTTGTTTGATAAAAATTTCACATACATACAGGTACTTAATTTTTATTTTTATTTTAAACTGAGTTTACGTGTAACAAATAAATGCATGTTCATATAAGAATACAAATCCCGCTTGGTTTATTTTGCTTCACTAGAAGACCATATAAATATAATGCAGTACAAAAATTATTTTTATATTCAATTCATTATCTTTCGGACATTGTTGCATGCAGGTTACCATGATTTTATATGAAGTTCTAAGGTTATACCCACCTTTTATTTTATTTACCCGGAGAGTTGAAAAGAAAACACAGTTGGGAAACTTGTCATTACCAGCTGGAGTAGAAGTTTCCATTCCCACCATCCTTGTTCACCGTGACACTGAGCTTTGGGGAGAAGATGCAAAGGACTTTAAACCCGAGAGATTCGCAGAAGGCATTTCAAAGGCGACGAAGGGCAAAGTTTCGTTCTTTCCCTTCGGTTGGGGGCCTCGGATTTGCGTTGGTCAAAACTTTGCCATGGTGGAAGCGAAAATGGCGTTGGCTTTGATTCTACAACGCTTCACGTTTGAGCTTTCACCTTCCTATTCTCATGCTCCTTTAACTATTTTAACTCCCCAACCACAATATGGTGCTCACATAATTTTGCATAAACGCTAGCTGAGATCTAATCTTACATGCTTTTGTGGAGTCATCGTTGAACAATAACGTTTGAAATATGATACATATAGATCTTACGTCCATTGTATGAATATTTACGCGTTATGTTATTTTAATTTTCTTATAATGTATATATTAATTTAATGACTTAACTACAACAATCATCCCTTTTTACTACTGTGAAAAAACGCTATGAAGTTATATCTATAACGTTTTGTAGAGTGCTATGTCAACTGGCACTATTACAGGTTATTAATTCGTAGCGTTTTACAATCGCTACTCATACGCTATAGTAAATTGTAAAGGTTATTAATTCGTAGCGTTTTACAATCGCTACAGACGCTATAGTAAACTGTAAGGTTATTAATTCGTAGCTTTTTACAATCGCTATTGGACGCTATAGTAAACTGTATATATATATATATATATATATATATTATAATTTGTAATTGTTTCGTTTTGGTGATACATATAATATCAAATTTAACAACGCCGGATAAATGAAACGTCCAAAATAAAACATTCTACACAATTTATATATATCCTCGACTCTATCACTATTTTCAAGTTGGCAAGTTGTACATAATATAAAGCATCATACCAATAGTTAATCCACAACACAGGCATCATAAATCTAAAAACCAACAAATTAGTTAGTAGAGTATCAAGGCGTTCCAAAATATCTAGCTAAACAAAGTGCCCTAACAAATTGATCCATCGTCAAAAAATGCTCCACCTGTGAAGAGAATTGATGCTTCAGACAGCTCTGATGACTCAGATAGCTCCAAGAGCATGAATAAAGGATAACCAACCAGGCGTGTTGGAGGTATAATGAATGTTGATGGCCCTATCTTCGCGGAGGCCGATGGAGGAGAGTGGCATGGCTGTAGAAGACCCATTTTCTAAGCAGCTCACAACTTTTCTATCTAGCTTAGACTTTGGAGAGCCTTCATCCCAAAGTACTGAAGACATTGTTCAAGTTAGCGAGAAAGGAGAGAGTTTTTAGGCAACTAGTGAAAGGTAAGAACGTCAAATCCATAAGCACAAATAGATCAACATCTCACAACCAAGATAAACAAACCCAGGTTAGGATGATAAACATTAGGCAAACTATAAGCATCATTTCATTGAAAATCAAAGATATAGATTTAACAAGACAAACAATTATTATTTAAAGACAAACCTGAAGCCTTGTCTTGAAGACCAAAGTGGATTTGTAGAAATAGGCATTCCGAAAAAAACGATAACAAAAAGTGCAGAGAATCATCATTTGCAAAAGAGAACAGGCCATGTATACAGCAAAGCAAAATGAACTTTACAAGCACAAAATATATATTTACACACCGCGGTAGGCAATGTAGTGCCAAACAGCTCGGATACTGATTCAAGGGTTTGACAGGTCGACATCTCCCCAAACTAGAGGCCCAACCTCATCATTCCCAAGTCGTTCTCCTTGCAAGTATACAAGATTTGGCTTATACGATTCAAGGAGTTTAGAGAACTCCTCTTTGCTTGGGCTGGTCAGAGTTTGAACCTGCATTATAAGTAGCAACTAACTTAATGCAATATCCCAAACAAACTGATGTGAATAAAAGATTTTCATTAACCTTCTAATCGAAGAACAACTATATATCACAATATTATATATATATATGTGTGTGTGTGTGTGTGTGTGTGTGTGTGTGTGTGTGTGTGTGTGTGTGTGTGTTTGTGTGTATGTTCAAATGCAATAAAAAGAATATAAGAAACTGAAATTTTCACCTCCAAACGGCCAGAAGAGACCAACTCCGGGAAGGGATACAGCGGCTGATTCTCCGGCACATCCTTTTTGCGTTTGGATTCGGAGACTTTCCCACAAGTGACTACAAGAAGACTACAAGTTTGTTTCGAAGAACCCTGAGAATGAAACATTAAATTTTTTTTTTTTCCTTTTACCCAATGGCCAGATAGCAAAAAACTTCCTTTAGTTGTGGGAAGCCCTCAACGTCCGCAGAGAAGAACTATAATTGGAAAAACCATGACACCCAACTAGATTCTCAGTACCTCCATTATGACTTGCTCTGCCTCAATCAAGAACTCCAAATTCGTATACGAAATTGACTGCAAAACCGGCTGCAACAAACACAAAAATAGAAAATGAAAATTTTTTCTTCCTATCTCAACTCTCAGTCACGGCGAAGATCACTGATTAGGAAACCCTAGAAGATAGAGAGAAGGAAAAAAGAAAAAGAAAAGAAAAACCTCAATCTTAGTCCATTCGTGGGCGTTTCAGCTACCGGTGCCCTCCATTCTCTCGGAGAAGGAGTCTCTTAGAGTCATTGATCGGTCATAGTGTGACATCGACACGGCCATAAGCGGCGAACCGACTCTCTCTGAGCTTTTCACAGAAAGTCTGTGATAGGAGAGAGAGAAAGAGAGAGAGGAGGGGGGGAAGTGATACCGAAAACGGTAAAGGAAGCACTCTTGGAGTCAGTGCGAAACTCCACAAGAAATAATTCTCTTCATTCAACATAATCGCCATTTACAATTCTCAACCTTTTATAGTTCCTCAAAATAATGGTCGTAAAGGGAAAATACCAGAAATAGAAAAATAACAGAAATTGGTTAAGAAACATGGGAATAACAAACTCCGCTCAACGCTGCTCTGCCATCACGAATTCCTTAAGCCAACGAGGCTTCACGCGCGTCCTGGTCTCACGCGACTTGCCCTCGCCTTCTTCGATCTCCTTCAAGCCTCCAATGATCTTTTCATCAATCTCAGATGTGAGGAGTTATTTCCCTTCAAATGTTGACTCTAGCATACCATCTTGGGCCTAGCCCTTTTAGGCCTCAAGTTCAGCCCACTGGCCCATGTGCTCTTGGACTTGCTTAATGTCCAGAGGTAGTTTATCACAACTAACAGAAAACTAAATGAGGAGAGAAAGGGAGCGAAAACTCCAAGCTTTTCCCATAAGCATAATTTTCTTTTTCTTTTTTTTAAACTTTTAATTTAAAATTTGTACTGTGTACTAACTTTTTTTCAAAAACGCTATGCTTTAGTGCTATTAATGGTGACCTTTGTTGTAGTGCTTAGCCATATAATATGTGTTTATCGATTGATAATTATTTAAGCTTGTGCATACATGTAATTAATATTTGAGCTACAACCTCACACGTATATAAACAAAAATTTGTCTAAACAAGTGAAAAAGAAAAGAAAAGAAAAGGCACAACACTTCCACAGAAACAACCACCAAACGAGATGTCCTAAAAGCTATCAAACTATCGCAAGAACCTTACACATAGATTTCACAATCTCTATTGAATATGTTTTGCTTAGTTCTTATATATAAAAATAATATTGCATATTGTATATTGATACTAGTTGAAGTCCACGTGCAAAGTAATCTGTGTGTTAAGTTTTAATTATTGTGCATTCGATATATGACTTCAAGGGCTCAATGACCTATTGAACAACTTCCCATAGGTCCTTGGTAGTCTTTCTGGTCTCCATATTAACAGCATAGTTGGTGATGAAGGCATTCGACAAATCGTCAAAACAGTCGATTGACTATGGCTCCAGATTGTTGTACCATTGCAGCGCCAAGCCTTTCAAACTTTAGGTGAACAACTTGCACATCATTTCATCTATTATCTCTGTCGAGATGGGCGTCGACTGACAGGACAACATTTCTAAATTGCAGTAAATGTTCATTCAAGTAAGTGGTCCCATCAAACTTGTCGAAACTTACCGAGCCGTGCTTCGTAGGGACCGTGTTGTAGATACAGTCTATCAGAGGCATCCCACAAGCCACCTTTATGATGTATTCGATCGATGTGATTGACCTATTAGCTTTCTCAACTCTTGTGTTAACTCTTTGGTCGAGCTTTTCTTTCAACGCTCGAATGCTCTCTTCGATCATTAATCGAACACAAGATGGCGGTTAATGACTCCGCTGTTGGAGAATTTGAGTGTAGAGGGTGAAAAGAATGCAGAAAATAAAAGAGGGTTTGAGGCGTATAGGAACACTTTCCTTTAAGGTTTTTTTTGCCCTCACTTCTCAAAATTAGCTAATGAGTTTTAATGGTAAATTACCACCAAGATACAATAAACCTTTGAACACAATATCTAGCAATAATATTGAGTTCTAGAACATTCAATATAGTCTATAAATTTTTTTAGAGAATTAATAAAGACATTGGTCACATTTCATGAATGAATGCATCCTCTTTAAACATTAGAATCATTCACATAAAGGTACATTTTCAATGTAAAGGTATCATTTCATAGATTAATACACCTATTACAATAGTTATATCTATTGCTAATTGGTGTTTAGATATGTATGAAAACATATCACCAATGGATGTAATCGTTCAAAATGTTTCAGATCACATAAACTCATAAAAATATTTTTTTTTTTTGGTGTTTTCCCACTGTAGCGTTTAAACATACCCTGGAGGCCTAAAAGCAGGCACAACAATGCGACATTTTTGACTACGCGCAAACATTTCGACTACAGGGAAAATATATCGGCTGCAGCTTAAATATTTTAGCTGCAGCTGAAATATTGGCCGAACCAAACTGCACAATTTTGTGCAATTTGTCCACTGCAGCGCTTTTGAAGTCCCTTTAACATGGGTTTTCATAATGTTTAAACACTCAAACAACTTGTGATCTTGATCAAGACATATTACAATCTTTCTAACAATCCCCCACTAGATTGTAATATTTCTCCAGAATTAACAATGATAAACACACACATACATGAAGGTATCTTTCTATTTTAACCTCCAATTAGTGACTATACTTAAAAGTATTCACAAGACAACAGTGTGCTTTGCATTAAACATTGTCTCTTAAGCAAATAGCAAAAATATATCACATATGTGTTATCCTATACTTAAAATCTGTTCCAATCATTTAGCACTATTCCGGCCTTGTGCTCTATCTTGGATTCATGAAAATTTACAAGACTAAGCCACAATCTTGTTAGGAACGGCACCATGCCTTATATTCACTTAGGTGAAGTTTCGAATTATATCTCTAGCTACTAAGAGACTCAAACTTCATTAAGAGTATAAACTTAACCTCTACCACTTGTAAACCTTCTTCTCATTTTCAGGCAATACGAACCCTGCGGGTTGTTCCATATAGATTTTCTCATCAAGATCACCATTTAGAAAGGCCGTCTTAACATCCATTTGATGCACATACAAATTGTATATTGATGCAATTGCAAATAGCACTCTTATGGATGTCAATCTAGCTACCGGAGTATATGTATCAAAATAGTCTATACCATGCTTTTGTTTAAAGCCCTTGGCTACCAACCTAGCCTCGAATGTTTGTATAGACCCATCAGTGTTGTGCTTTCTTCTAAATATCCATTTGTTGCTTATTAGTTTTGATCTCGGTGGTAGATCAACTAAGATCCAAGTTTGATTCGACATAATCGAATCCATTCATTTCATCATTCACGGCCTCTCTCCAAAAGGAGGCATCCCTTGAAACATAGCTTCCCTAAATGTCTTTGGATCTTCTTCTACATTAAGCAACAATGGTATTTTATTAAGTATACCATTTGTATCTCCTTCAACTAAAAAGGTTAAAGCTTGAGATGAAATAAAATCCGGTTCTAAGTCCTTTTCTTTTCTTCCACGTTGACTTCTCCTCAGTTCAAAATTTGTCATAGACTATTTCCTTTTGTTAGTGGAGGTACTAGGAGTATCAACACATGGTTGATCAATATCATATTCTAATTCAGTTGAATAATCAAGGCTAAACTTATTCTCAATAAATTTAAAATCTCTTGATTCCATAATCACATTAGAATCTTGATTCAATCATCTATATGTTGGTTGCCGAATCGAATTCGGCGGCGGAAACGCAGCGGAAAGGCGGATCGTGTATAACAAAAATTTTCACAAAACTTTTGAGATACTCTATAGATTATATTAATTTATGCACGAATAAATTAATCTCATTAATTTATATCATTCAAGGTTCAACCGAAAAAATACCTAGTAGCCGACTCGGATGATAACTTGAATTTCTTTGACCACGAAGAGTCCTTGCTCCAAGGTTTGTGTTTAGAATACCAAAGTCTTCCACGTCAATTCCTTGATTCCACGTAGACGTGCATGTGGGCACATGTGAGACAAAACAGGTTTCTGAAACACTCGAATTTTCACAAACACCAACGCATGCACGATGTGGAATTTTTGGAGAAAAATATTTTTCACTCTTTTCCCTATATGAGAATTTTGGCCACCACCTTTCTTAGGGCTGAAAAATATGTTAAAATTTGTTTTAACAATTTTCTATCTATCTCATATTTAAAGAGTAGAAGTCAAACTTCAAAATATAATCATATCCTTATCTCCATTTTTGAATTTGGAACAAAAAATCCCTTCCCCTTATCCTTAAGGTGGCCAGCCACACACTAGGGTTTTATCCCTATGTGTGGCACCTAAATAAGATAGGGAAGGAAGATATTTTATCCTTTATCCAGTAGTCCAATTTTAATTCAGATTCAAATTCGAATTTAAGTCAAACTTAAATTAATTTGAATTCTAAATTAAACAACTTATCAAATAAGTTTAAATGGATAAATCTAGATATGTTCAAATTCAAATTTAAATAATCTCATTATTTAAATAATAATTAATTCTTAATTAATTATTCTTGAGTATTTAATTTTAGAATTCCATAATTCTAAAATTCCCATTTTGCCCTTTTGTGTGCGGTAGAATTACAAGGACGACTTGGGGACTAATGGACCTATAATTACGAGCTCCAATAAAATTAATAATTAATTAAACACTTTAATTAATTAATTAATTCTATTAATTCCTATAGTTACTCCACTATAAACTTGGAATTGCACTCTCGGAATTATAGACATTAATTACTTCTAAACTGTGAAGTGTCCATTTGATATAGTCATTGCATATAGATCGATCCTCCATAAATAATTCATAATTAGAGTCAGGTAGAATCTGTTAACCTCTCTAATTACATATTTATCCTTGAGTACCATTGATTCTCTAATGGATAGTGATTCATAAAACACATTCATGAACCAGAGCGCTCTTACTAATCCAAGTACCGAATCAACACTCAAGAGAATTATTTATCTGCTTCTCTCTCAAGAATGAATGGATTTCATCTCGTATAATAACATTCTCAGCTACCTATTTCATTATGTCTCCAAAATACAAGGAATAGGATTCAGGGTTTCAAAATCCGTACCGAGTAAATCAAAAGACATAAATCCATAAATAGGAGTTTGTTAAGAACTCAAGATTAAGATCATTCTATATATGACCATCGGTAGACTCAATTAGAATTTCTACGCTTAACTTAAATTATTAGAAATTCATATTGTGTCTGCGTCCATGTTCCACATAACCTCATTATGCGAAATACACTCATTCAATATCTCGCCATATTAACAGTGCGGATAACACCGTTCCATTCTAAATGGGAATGACACGTATTAATAATGTTTTAATTAAAGATTCTGAAGTTTAATTAAATTCATTATGAACAATTACTTTTGATTATTATCCTTAAACATTATCCTCTCATATATAACACTTATATACCATGTTTAAGGTTACATAAATAATCAAGGAATTTTATTTGATATTCATAAAATATTCATAAATATATGCACATAAAATGATGAATAAACTATTTTATTAAATAAATAATAAATATCCTTTTACATTTCATGCTTTCAGGACATTATTCCCAACACTATATGCCTTGGAATTTTCAACATATCCTATGAAAACACTTTTAATTCCTCTAGCACCTAACTTTGATGATTTAGGGTCAATAACTCTATAGAAGACTAGACAACCCCACACCCTTAAATACATCAAGTTTGGTTTTCTTCCTTTCCATACTTCATATGGAGATACATGTGTTTGTTGGGAATAGTGTCCTGAAAGCATGAGATGTAAAAAGATATTTATTATTTATTTAATAAAATAGTTTATTCATTATTTTATGTGCATATATTTATGAATATTTTATGAATATCAAATAAAATTCCTTGATTATTTATGTAACCTTAAACATGGTATATAAGTGTCATATACGACAGGATAATGTTTAAGGATAATAATCAAAAGTAATTGTTCATAATGAATTTAATTAAAGTTTGGAATCTTTAATTAAAACATTATAAATACATGTCATTCCCATTTAGAATGGAATGGTGTTATCCGTACTGTTAATATGGCGAGATATTGAATGAGTGTATTTCGCATAATGAGATTATGAATGAGTGTATTTCGCATAATGAGACTGTTGAATCTGAATTAAAATTGGACTACTGGATAAATGATAAAATATCTTCCTTCCCTATCTGATATAGGCGCCACACACACAGGGATAAATCCCTAGGGTGGCTGGCCACTTAAAGGATAAGGGGAAGGGATTTTTTGTTCAAAATTCAAAATTGGAGATAAGGATTTGATTCTATTTTGAAGTTTGACTTCTACTCTTTAAATATGAGAAAGATAGAAAATTGTGGTAACAATTTTGAAACACTTTTCAGCCCTAATTCCAGAGTGTGGCCGAAATTCTCATAGAGGAAAAGAGTGAAAAATATTTTTCTCCAAAAATTCCACATCGTGCATGCGTTGGTGTTTGTGAAAATTTGAGTGTTTTAGAAACCTGTTTTGTCTCACGTGTGTCCACACACACGTCTACGTGGAATCAAGGAATTGACGTGGAAGACTTTGGTGTTCTAAACACAAAGCTTGGTGCTAGGACTATTCGTGGTCAAAGAAATTCAAGTTATCATCCGAGTCAGCTATCAGGTATTTTTTCGGTTGAACCTTGAATGATATAAATTAATGTGATTAATTTATTCGTGCATAAATTAATATAATCTATAGAGTATCTCAAAAGTTTTATGAAAATTTTTGTTATACACGATCCGCTTTTCCGTTGCATTTCCGCCGCCGAATTCGATTCGGCAACCAACAGTGTTTTCATAGATGTAACTCTATTATGAACATGACATGTAATAAGTAAAGCTTCCCCCCACAAAGTATTAGGCAATTTAGCATTAAGAAGCATAGAGTTAATCATATCGGTAAAAATCTTATTCTTTTTTACAGCCAATCCATTTTGTTGAGAAGTGACAGGGGCTGACCTTTGGTGAATAATACCATGCTCTACAAAGAAGACATCAAATTCATTTGAGAAATATTCACCACCTCTATCACTACGAAAGATTTTGATCTTTTTATCTTTTTGGTTCTCAACTTCAGCCTTATAGATTTTAAATTTATCAAAATCAAAGATTGAAAGAAGTTTGGAAATTTGCTCGATTATTCAAGGTTAGATTTTATTTTTTTCTTCTCTTTTTTTTTTTTTTTCCCTTTATAATCTTAATTTTTTTCCCCTTCTATTTCAATGTCTAATTTAGCAAAACGTTTTTCATTTATTACAAATTAGTGATTGGTACTTCAAAATTCAAAATACTAGCCCATTTATAAGCTTAATTTTTTTCCCCATCTATTTCAATGTCTAAGTTGGCATAATGACATATATAGTTTACTAGATTTATATAGTGTAGTTTATATGAGGTCTTAAAATTTGTTTTAAGTTCTGAATCACTATTCCTCATAGTGTAGTTGGCTTAATTTTTTTTCCCCATCTATTTCAAAATTTGTTATATGCTAAGAATTGATGTATTTTTTGAAAAAAAAAATAATAATTCGAGATCAAACAATTTGAAGATGATGGTCAATTATCTATTTCAAATTCTGAAAATTTAATTTCCAAGCATCCCAAAAAGGTTCAAAGAATTGAAATTGAAAAAATTGATATTGTCACTTTTTATTGATATGTTTTCTTATTTAGATATAATATTGATGTTTTTATATATATCAATATGTCATAAATTAATTTAATAAAGAAAAACTGTTATATACATATAAATACATATTAGTATAATTTTGATATAAAAAAAACCCTATTATTAAATTCTGCTTCCGTCACTACGTGACTTAATCCTTCTCTCCGTGCCTTGATCATACAGCTTTGCATTATCAAGGTGTTCATAAAACTATAAATATGAAGAATATATAATTATAGTTAAAGTCTCGAATCAGTACCGTATTAAAGCGGCACATATATATTTTTTTTACAAATATGTATATTTCATCTTAAAATATGTATATAAGTATTTAGACAAATTATAAGTGTCACTCCACATTATATATATTTTAAGAAGAAATATAGTATTTTTAAAATAAATACATATGTGCCGCTCCAATCTGGTGCCGGATTGGAGACCATTCCTATAATTAATTATATAGCTAGATATATTAAAAAATGAAAAGGATTATGATTTAATTATTCCTACATTATCTTTCTCAGCTCGGCTACTTTTCCACCTTATTTAGCATCCAATGGGTATGAAAAAATAAATAAATAAATTATTGTGCCTATAATATAAATTTAACCTTCAGATCTTTCATTCTGTTACATTATCATACTTTATCATATAATGAATTTATCGTATTTCTAAGAAAATGTCATATTAAAAAGCAAAATTGAAATGATGTTGATGATATGACCTTATTATTAGAAATCGTATTCCAATTTATACTTTATCATATATTCTCCTATAGAAACAAAACAAATATTTTGCAAAACGAAGACATAGAATACACCTGCAAATCATGGTTGAGTATTATTTACATGTGACGATGTGACACTCGAAAAAAAAAATATTTAATTCACTTTGCGCATTTTAAGTACACATTGATTTGAGAGAAATAATATAGTAAAAATATTAAATTTAAATTTTATATTTTAAGAGTAAATATTTTAAAATAAAAAAAATTTAAATTGTTGAATAATTAAAACAAATAAAGGTTAAGAGACCGATTAAAAAGTATACTTAAACTATAATATTTAATTTTAACGTTTAAAATTTAAATTTTTAAAAAAAATAATAATATAATAAAATTAATAATTTAAATTTTAAATATCGTACTTTAAATAAAGTGTCCTAATATTTCTAATTAGCCTATCATCGGGCCATAACATAATAAATATTGAGAAATAGTAGAAAATAGGCCAATATGAAATATTCTCCTAAGAAAAGAAAATAGACTAATTTTTAGTTATACCTGCAAATCGTAATAGGCCATAACTTGTCATGTTATGGTTCATCGAAAAAAAATATAAGTTATGGACAAATTTGTCAAGTTATGGTTCATAACCCGGACAAATTATGGATAATTATGAATAATATTTTGTAAAAAATTTATAGTTCATAAAACAAAGACAATTTATGGACCGATTAAAAATCATAATTTGGCCTATTTATTTTAACGTTTAAAATTTAAATTTTTTAAAGCCTATTAATTTTTAATTCATAATTTGATCTATTTTCCTCTTTCTCCCATAAATATTTAGGTACGTCTTCTAATTTTCAACCAATGCGTACTTATCTTTATGGCTTCTTCGAAAAACACGTGTCATTTTTAGGGACACAAACCCCAAAAGTCAGCAATATAATATAAAATACACAAAAAAACAAAACAAGATTTACCCTTTCATATGCGTCATAGCTTACCTCACTTCTTTGAACATTTTCTAATACTGCCCAAATTACCAAACGCTACACATTCATCATTACATACAAGCTTCCTAATCTAGGATTCATGTGTCACTTAACTAGTCATGCGTCATGGATTTCAGATTCATTTCTGCTGAGACTCGAGATTTCTTTCTTCCTCTGTTTTGTGGGAAAACTACGTCGTTCTTATTAGAATATATTAATTGGATGCGGATGAGAATAATTTTTTAAGGTGGATCTCACCTTAAGAAAGTCTCGTTCACTTTACCGATTCAAATTTTTAATTTTAAGTTTTTACAATAAAAAATTTTTAAAAAATACAACATCTAATTTTTTTATTACAGTAAAAAACTCTCAAAAAATATCACATCTTAACTCGAATTAAAAACTTAAATCTGCGAAGCGAACAAGATCTTAAAAAATAAATTCATTAATTGAAGAAAGAGAAAAAAAAAAGTATTTAAACGAGCAGTTCGAAAAAGAATTAAAGTTTTATAGAAAATTTTGACTAAAAAGACTTAAGTAAAGACTTATTTCAAAGGTTTTATTTTAATTGATAAAAAAGAAAATATTTTAAAGAAGGATATTATTAAAAAAAAATGAGCAATTAAAACGACAATTGGCAAAAACAAAGAAGAAAAATAACAAAAAAAAATAAAGATAAAATGAGAAAAAGTGAAAAAAAAAAGAATTCAAATTTTAAAGTACAAAAAAAAACATCAAATAGGAACATAATTGAAAGAAATTATTTCAATTAAAAGAAAGTAGAAAAAAGTACTTTAAATAAGGATGTTATAAAAAATAAATATTAAAAAAAAGATATGCCAAAGAATATTAGAGAAAAAAAAAATAAAAGAGACAATAGGGTTTTCTGTCATTGAAATCGAAGAAGGACAACTAGTTAGCTTTCAATTAAAAGAAATAAAGAAAAGTTAAAAAATAAAAAAGAGGAAAAATTAAAGAAAAAAAAATTATGCGAACATTAGCCTTCCTAAAGTCTGTCTAAAAAGACTTTAACTTTTTTATATATGTTAGATGTTAAATGTTAATACATAGAAAAAAAAAAAATTATGTTGTAAAAGAGCTTTTAGAAAAAAAAATAATAATAAAGAATTAAGTAAGAAGATACTTAAAAAAATTGTTTTAATACGATAAATTAAGGGAAAAAGTATTTAAAAAAAAAAAAAGCGTGTTGTAATAAAGTTAAAAAGAAAATTGAAAAAAAATTAAAATAAAAAAGAAATGCATTATTCTATTTTAAGTTATCCATTTACGTCTCACATTCCCACTCAATCCAAATCAAAATATGTAGCATTTTGTCTTAAATTAATAAATGACTTTTAAAAGCAGTGCATACTTGAAAAAAGTCAGAAATAGAAAGAAAATATTCTAAATGAGTTTTTCTCATTTTGATACCCTGTATTTTGATGCTATCAATATATATATATATATATATATATATATATTACACTCATATTTTTACATTCAAATTCATATTCATGTTAAATCCTTATGATTTTTCGATTAAACTTTAATTTGAATTATGACAAAGACAAAATGTTCTTCACATTTTGGAATTTTTATTTTTTATTTTTTTTTTTTTCATTTTCGTTTTAGGAAATTTAGGTTTTTCTCATGGTCAAACTGTTAAGAAAAGGTATGAATTATGTATAGGTGTAGTTTTACTCTAATTTTTACTCATAAATAAGTATTATTATTTTTTATTATAAGATATTAATTTAATAATTATAATAAATTAAAAAATTAATTAAATAAATTTATAATAATTAATAAAATTAAATTTTTATCACGTCACATCATGTTCCTGCATCCTATTAGAACTTGCCTACATCCTATTAACTCGACCCTTGTAATGGAAAAGTAATAATAAGCTTTTGAAGAGTTCAAATGTCAGATTATCCAAATTTCTAACCTCTTGCTGGACCTTGCAATATTTTAGTCATTTACTTGTCCATCTCCACATGTCACTATTTTACAAAATCCATGCTGTACAAGAAGTCAGCATGCAGGTCTCATTGTGTCATATCACGTTTTGTTTATACCCTCATGCTAAATTTTTTTTTTTTTTAAAGACGCTATGCATTTTGATTTTTTTTCCTTGTCATTTTCCGTAGCCAAAGTAGGTATATACTGTATAGTAATTTGTTTACTAAAAAAATTAGATTCAATTGTAAACTGTTTTTATCAGAAATAGAATTAACTACGGATTCGAGCTATAGCACATGATTTCATAAAACCATACGATTTTTTCGATCTAAATAAAACAGGTTTTACATGAAAAAGATTTGGCTCAACACGTTCTATTTGATACGGGTAGGAGAAGAGCCCAACTCGGTATTCTTAAAAAAAAATAGAGAAATCAGAACCAAGCCAAGATGATACGGATCAACTCTTTCTTCTTGCGCCAAAGATCTTAGCTCAATCATAAAATTTACTGAGCAGAGTTTAAATCTAAAAATGAGAGAATTGGTGTTCAATCCCGAGTTATGGAGGTAATATCATAGAATACTCATGCATCAATTGACTATTCTTTTCCTGCTTACCCATTTTGTATTCTGCCATGTACTATAATCCATAGATGGCCACTGTAGAATTTTATTTTGCTGAGAACTTGTTGCTAAACCAATATGTCCTTAATAGTGATAATATGTAACACTATGGTATCCAAGGCACTTCAACTGTATAAAATGTGCTACTCTACCATTACCTTCTACTTTGTGTTAATTATCATGTCTGTGTGTAGTGTTATCAAGCTGATATAACTCTAGCGTCTCTAGTGCTTGTGTATAACATGGTCTGTCATTTCTTTATGTTGTTCTTAGAATGAGCTTAGAGAAGGACTTTTGGCAAACGATTTTCATGTTGTTATATTTCACGTTGTAGGTTGGTCTCCTGTAGCTTGTTCTTTTGACATAATTTCTCAAAGATTTTAACGTAGTTTCTCAAAGGTTAGTATTCCTTTATCTCTGACTCTCATGATTGTATGTCCACTGAAAAAGTGACTTACTTTGAACATTAGAATTTTAATTGTGTTGTTACTTGACAATCAAGATGAAATATGAGTTAACTCGTAGGCACTTGTTAGTGTTTTGAGAAACTCAAGTGCTCTTGCTCACAAGTTTCTGCCTTTATAGTGAAATTTGTTCTGCTGTTCAGTTGTATAGTTTATCTGATTTTTTCTTTTTGTGCTTCATTAGTTAATTAATTTATATGTTTTAATTAAATAATTGGACTAATTTTTTGACAGGTTAATAGTTGCTTTGCTGGAGGAGACGACCTTTTTGTTAGAGCATTTTGTCATGATGGATTATTTACTTAACCATTTCATTTGGCTAAACGTTTTGGATACTTTGATATCTCTAGTTATTTCTCTGTATTCTTTACTTGTTTTTAATGTTAAAGTTGTGGATAAATGGTGTGACTTGTGTTGTAAACATTTTATTGCCAATTTTGTAGATACTGATAACAATTATTACATTGAATGTTTTTAAGTTTTTATTTGAATATTCCTCTTTCGATGTAAGATGTTGCTCGAAATCACTATCTATTTTAATAAACTAAAAAGGATATTAACATAATAAAAGTAGATAGGATGCTAGTATGTATTACTTTTACTATTGGTAAATATTCAATAATAATTTTAAAAAGCTACAAGAGTATGAATATAATAATAGAGAAAAGCTATTGATATGTATCATAATAACGCCAAATAGCTATAAGTGGTTGAAAATAACATGTCTAAAACGTTATAAGATCTTAATTCTGTAGCGTTTCTCATATCGTTCTTAAAACGTTATGTTTTTGTAGGACTTTTAAAAGCGTGTGATGTCCTAGCGCTCCACAAAATGCTATTGGTAGTGCTTAATAGCGTTTTTGGTTAGCTATGGATAATGATATTTGTTATAGTGTAATCCCCCATGTTTTTTTTTCTATACCAACTTCGCACGATCGATATAACAAGGATCCAGTCCTTACCAAAAGACGATCTTTCGACAGGATGAAATCAATGCTTGGTTCCTGCCAGTTTGACGAGAAAGAAAGACAGACATTCCAGAAGCTTCACTTGTGATCGTGACCGAATCACAGAAAGAGAACGAGTGAGGCACTCTCATTTCATTCCCAGCCGCTTGGCTGATAATGAGGAAACGAATTCTACCTTTATCGATTGGACTGGTTCAACATCTCCATAGGACGCCCTACCAGTTGGCACAAGGACTGCTTTTGCCCTGGGACCAAAGAACAAAGGGAAGCTCAGCTCTCACTACCAGTGAATGATGAAATGCCTCGACTTAGAAACCACAGCCCTTCTGTCGAGAGGATACGACACCAATGACAGTCATTTCTGATGAGGAGGATTAAAAAAAGGGTCTTGAAATTTACCAGTCTTCAAGAAGTAGGGGGGAAAGAAAAAGGTGAAGGAGAGGAAGCGAAAGCTGGTTTTTTATGCCTTGCTTAACCCGCTTTGGAACTATTTAAAAACGACCTTTCCTGGGGCTCTGAAAAATTCCAAGGAATCTGAAGAAAAAACAGCACACTATGGCCATGACCAGCTAAAGATCACTGCCATCTCACGAATTGGATTCGAACCAATCAAGCTACTTGCCCTTTAGTAGATCGTCTAAGGTTGGTTCTAAGGCTGGTTTGGAACCCTTCCCTTATAGAGGAGTCTCGCTTATCCCAAACTTCTGTTTCATTACGTGTAGTCAGTTCAGTAAGGCTCGCCTCCCTCCCGATGATCAGGAATGTAGGGCGCTCCCTCAACTATCAAGTCACTTACTGTTGTTTATCTTCACTACACATTTCATAAAGCGGAAGAGAAGGATGGATTGATTCAAAGAAGGAAGGGGAGCGTACCAAACCTATAGATAGGACCGGAGATCACCACTCAGAGAGTCAAAAAGTTCAGGAAAGGGCGGGGGTAGCCGCAACAATAACAGAAAAAAAAAGCGGAGAAACAGCTGCAGAATAAGTGGGGGAGAGTGTCACAGTCGTGTCTTAGTGTCCATGTAATGTACCGTGATGCTCCCGAGTCATGTCCATGTAGCGTCTAGGTCGTAAGTGACCGGGGGGGTTACTTCGGTAAGGTTGCCATTTCATTTTTCAGTTTCAATAGCTTCCTGCGCCCACGTGTAGTGGTAGGCAGGAATGCTAATTAGTTTGGGGGGTTCGCTAGCTACTAACCCTCCCTCGGGTAGGACAATCTTTCTGAAAGGGAAGGAAGCGTTGAGTCTTTTACATCATCATCTTCAGTGGCGGGTAAGAAAATGGGTCTATAAGGAAGCTTTAGTTCCACTTCTCTTGAAGCGTAATACCCCTTCCCGCTAGTTTTCCTATCCTCGAATCTAAGGGGAGCTTGATTTCTGGCGAAGACTTGTGAACATCCGAACATTTTCTCCATCACCCAGGAACGAATGGGGTAGCTTCCTCTCCGCTAGGCTAGGAATAGGAAGACTTGAATTAAAAGAATTAGAAACTGTGGAACCCTAGTACTGAATCCATGCCTTTTCTTAGGGGAGTTTAACTTACCCTTTGACTTAGAGTGAGTGCCTCTATCGAAGTTCTAAGATTACCACTTTGGTCATTTTATTCCCGTTAGAGTTGGATTTCTTTACCCGGATTGGATACACGCTTCGGGTAGTCTATATCGTAAGATAAGTATGGCTACCTTCGAGTCGATCTTTGAGAGATGTAGCTCCTACTCCGATGTTATGTCTATTTGTAGTTAATTCACTACACGTTTTCATCACCTACAAAAGCCGTGGATCTCGGAGATCCCTGTTTATCAGGCGTTGGGTAGCTTTAGCTATCTTTTCTTCCATTTGGATTTCTTATGCTCCTAATGTTTTGGGGCATCCTGACAATTATATACCTGCTAATCCGATGTCCACCCCGCCTCATATTGTGTCGGAATGGTATTTCCTACCGATCCATGCCATTCTTCGTAGTATACCTGACAGAGCGGGAGGTGTAGCCGCAATAGCACCAGTTTTTATATGTATGTTGGCTTTACCTTTTTTAAAAAATATGTATGTGCGTAGTTCAAGTTTTCGCCCTATTCACCAAGGAATATTTTGGTTGCTTTTGGCGGATTGCTTACTACTAAAAATTTGAAGTAACCGATGCCATAAAAAAAAAAAAGCGACCTTCAACAAAAGGACAATTGTGCAAAAACAAAAGTAGAGAATAAATGAGACAAAAGGAACTCAGCAAAATAGCCCCGTAAGTTGGGAGAAGGGTGCCTCCTCAAAAAAAAGTGACCAGGCCAAATTGTTTACCAAAAAACACAGGTCTCCAAAAAAAGACCATCAAATAGGCCGGAAGGTCAAAAGTTGGTGACTGATGGCGGGGGGCAGCGTACCCCTATCTCTCAAATTTCGTCCATTCGTTGGGTGATCCCATGCTCTCACGTTAGTGTTTGCTCGTCGTTTAGGCGAAAGTGAATTTCTACTCATTGCAATCACATCCGGGGTTCTTTGCACCGGATAGTACCAGACCCTTGTGCCTGGCCCTTGATCGAATAAAGCTGCCCGCCCGGGAAAGACTACACCGCTTTGGGCCTAGGAAATAAGGGAATGAGCTCTACCGCTTCTCCTCCACACTTTGATTTTCTCCGTGCCCGTTCCGCATGCGCTTCGCGTGCCATTGGCACTTTGCTCTCCTCTTATTCTTCATTGGACGGTTCGGATGGACTTCGCCGTTCTTTCCCAACAAAAAAAGAAAAGGCTGTATCACATCGAGATGTCGATTCGTTTTCCGCCCCCAATGAGATGGGGAATTTTTAACCCCCTATTTTGACTTTTTGGCCCTTCATCTTTCTGAATCGAGGCCCGGCCCGGCTCGGCTCGCGTCGTTCCAACAACTGGTGGGGAGCACCTCAGTATACGATCGCGCGCAGTAACTGGGAGTCCTATTACACCTAAGGCCAACTTCAAAAGAAAGGGAAAAAGGTACCAGGGAAGGAATTCTTGGGCTAATATAGGTCCAGCTGATCAGAGGGAGGAAAGGGCAGAGTGATTTGATGAATGAACTCTTCCTTGCAGTCCTATTCGCTCGTAGAAATAGAGCAGAGAGGGGCGTAGGACTAGAGGATTTCTTGGTGACACCCTCTAGAATAAAGGAATTCAAACTTTCGGATGCAATAGTTTATTCTTATTTCAAAGATATCAGATTCGTAACGCTAGTTTGTTTATTGATCGGTTTCAGTGCTTGGTGGATCCTTGTTCCAGAGCAGCTACTAAAAGGACCGGGTATCCTTTGCTCACCTGACATAGCAAGGGGAAAGACAAATAACCAGCCAAATATATATGCAGCCTGCCTTCCTCTCATCTTCCTTATAGAATGGGCTCCTCCTTAGAATTAACGAGATCTAGAGTCTTGGATGAATCCTCTTGAAACGGGTCGATCAACCCTAGAAGACTCGATGGCTTAACAGCCCAGTAAATAACCTGATTCAGAGAGATAACCCGGTCTTTAGACACTCGCCCTACTTCTAAGGATAGATAGAAAAAGTTAGGAAGTACCAGATGCGGAAGCAGTTCCAGTCCCAGCTGCTGAGGTGGCGTAGTGACAGGTGGGAGCAATCTACGACAAGTTGAGAAACAAGCACTTGCATATCTGATTCAAGATCCTTAAGAGCCTTGATGACTTCTTGATTCTCACTTGCAGCACCAATACTGGACAATTTGCCTTTGTATTCTTCAACAAACCGCGATTCTGATCAATTAGACATGTTGATCGAGAAAAAGATAAAGAGAGATTTCCTTGGCTTTGGGAAGGTAGAAAAGAGGAGGGAGTATGGGTCTCTGGCCTGTAAAGCTCATGAATCGAGCACTTTTAGGCAAGTGGTTAGCGCGGGCGTCTCACCCCTAAGACCTTCTTGCTCTGTATGGAGTGCCCCGTGGTTCCTCGAGTGCCAGCCGCAGAGAGGAATGCCTTCAACTAGGGTGCTATTGGCCACTAACCACTCGCTCGCCGGCTGCTCGGGCTCCGCGTTTCAAGTTCGTTATCCTAGATCTTCCCATTTTCAAGAAGATCCCGGGCTCGATCTAGATTAGGATCAAGGTGATTCTCTTTCTGTTCCTATATATATGGGTCCGCGTACTACTACTACCCCTGTCTTACCTCCTCCTCCGGTCTAAGAACAAGAGAGCTACCAATAAGATAATTCGACTTTCGCTAGGGCCCCGTCCTCCTCTACCAGCTGCAGACTCTGTCTTAGTGCTTCCCTTCGACTAAGGAAGAAGAGTCCTAACACTTGCTAAAAAGAAAATTGATTATCCCTATAGGGTGCCGTCCTTGGCAATGCAGCAAACAGTTCCTTTAGTGCATTAGACCTGGAAAACTTGACCGGAGGTGCTTTTAGGAGTCTGAGTTCCAGGAATAATGAATAAAAGACAAGACTACCGATTCCCCTTTAAGTAAGCCACTCTAGTTTCAGTTTTCACTTTAACAGTTTGTAGTTAATATTTTCTAGGACGCCTTAAAATAAAAAGACCACCCATGCGAGCATAATAAGACGCCTTGGAAAGGCCTAACCTTCTGGGTAAAGTTAGCCACTAGAAAGAGATTCGCCAAAGCCAAGGGTGGAAAAAGATCAACATGTATAATGAACAGGCTTTTTCAGCCAAATAGGAAAGCCCTTCCACTCACTCAATGGCCTATACCGATAAAACGTCATATTTTATGCTTGAAATTTTCTTCTAAGCGGTGGGTCGGGCACATAGCAACAAGGGATATTTATGACTCCTCTACCCTAGTGGCTGGCATCTTCCGGGACAGGTACCCGTCCCACTAGTAGCGGCTGGTGTAAAGTAAGCAAACTTAGTCTGACTCTTATTTTAATTAAGGCGCTACTTCCACCATTGAAGACTTGCCGAGACCTGGAGACCTAACTCCAGGAATAAGGGAAAATTTTCTTGGAGTATATGAGTTCCTTGCTGGGAAGTCAGAGCCCGACCATGATATACAAGGTCAGTTATGAAGTCCAAGCCTAGCGTCGTAGGCACCTTCCTTTTGGATCCGAGTCTTAGAAATGCAAATATGTTACGTTCTTTATTGCTGCTCAGCTATCAGGATAGCACGTTGATCGATTAGTAAGGCATTCTTCATCTAAAGGCTCTTCATATCATGAACTTGTCCAAGTCAAACTCTTCTTGTTGCGGGAGAAGGTTCTGGTAAGCTCGTCAGGTGCTGGCGTAAGTAGTAACTCCTACCGTTGCTAAAGCTTTCTCTTTAAGGCTTTTCACTCTGATTATCGTCATTCAAGCGGTATCACAAAGAATCTTTCCTTTCGTCCTTCTGGCAAGGGTTTGAAGAGGGGCTCGGTAGCTAGGAAAGTCAAGTCAGGGAGGAAGGCGCTGTACTATTGGGCAAGTAGAGGTTGTATTCTCGGCTTTATTGTAGCTTGGGGGATTTTTGAATGATTAAAAAAAGGCTTCAAGCTCAAGTGCAAGCTGAGTAAACTTGTTCACCTTTACTGCAAGTTTAAAGGGGCAAAGTCCACTCGCTAGAATAAGATCAAGTCAAAATAGATCAATTCTTTACCTTCTTCATTCAAAGGAGAGTATAGATGGGACGGTCAAGAGATTCTGGCTATCAAGTTCCAGTGTGATCTACGCCTGTTAGACTGCCAGGCTGTAATGGATTAGACTATGAATACGTTCTTTATAGTGAAAAAAGGATCTCGTATCGGGTTGGACCCGCTCTCTTCAGGTGTTTGCAATTCCTGTGGGAACCGCACCACTTGAAGCCTTTGTATCCACATAATGAGAAGCCCTCTTTTAGTAAAGCTTCTTCATCAGTGACTTTCGTGAATGCCTTCTATCGACAAAGAATCCCCTGGGTTAGCAGCCTGCCCTACTTATCTAGCCGGTGTTTGCTAGGTTTATTGAGCTACCTCACTTCTGCTTTCACTGGAAGGCTTAGCTTGTGTTATGCGTAAGACATCTAGATTGGCTTGGAAGGGTAAGAGCTGCCCTTGACTCTCTTCCTTCTGTTGGTTGCCGAATCGAATTCGGCGGCGGAAACGCAGCGGAAAGGCGGATCGTGTATCACAAAAATTTCATAAAACTTTTGAGATACTCTATAGATTATATTAATTTATGCACCAATAAATTAATCTCATTAATTTATAAGATTCAAGGATCAACCGAAAAAATACCTTGTAGCCGACTCGGATGATATCTTGATTTTCTTTGACCACGAAACAGTCCTAGATCCAAGCTCTTTTGTTTAGAACACCAAAGTCTTCCACGTCAATTCCTTGATTCCACGTAGACGTGTGTGTGGGCACACGTGAGACAAAACGGTTTCTAAAACACTCGAATTTCCACAAACACCAACGCATGCACGATGTGGAATTTTTTGGAGAAAAATATTTTCTCTCTCTTAGCTATGAGAAATTTCGGCCACACTAGGAAACTAGGGCTGAAAAGTGTTTTAAGATTGTCACACAATCTTTCATTTATCTCATATTTAAAGAGAAGAAGTCAATCTTCAAAATAGGATCAAATCCTTATCTCCAATTTTGAATTTGGAACAAAAAAATCCCTTCCCCTTATCCCTTATTTGGCCGGCCACCCTAGGGTTTTATCCCTTTGTGTGTGGCACCTAAATAAGATAAGGAAGGAAGATATTTTATCCATTATCCAGTAGTTCAATTTTAATTGATTCAAATTGAATTTAAGTCAAACTTAAATAAATTTGAATTCTAAATTAAACAACTTATCAAATAAGTTTAAATGGATAAATCTAGATATGTTCAAATTCAAATTTAAATAATCTCATTATTTAAATAATAATTAATTCTCAATTAATTATTCTTGAGTATTTAATTTTAGAATTCCGTAATTCTAAAATTCCCATTTTGCCCTTTTTGTGTGCGGTAGAATTACAAGGACGACGCGGGGACTAATGGACCTATAATTACGAGCTCCAATAAAATTAATAATTAATTAAACACTTTAATTAATTAATTAATTCTATTAATTCAATAGTTACTCCACTATAAACTTGGAATTGCACTCTCGGAATTATAGACATTAATTACTTCTAAAAGCGTGAAGTGTCCATTTGATATAGTCATTGCATATAGATCGATCCTCCATAAATAATTCATAATTAGAGAGGGTAGAATCCGTTAACCTCTCTAATTACATCTTTATCCTTGAGTACCATTGATTCTCTAATGGATAGTGATTCATAAAACACATTCATGAACCAGAGCGCTCTTACTAATCCAAGTACCGAATCAACACTCAAGAGAATTATTTATCTGCTTCTTTCTCAAGAAGGAATGGATTCCATCTCGTATAATAACATTCCTAGCTACCTATTTCATTATGTCTCCAAAATACAAGGAATAGGATTCAGGGTCTCGGAATCCGTACCGAGTAAATCAAAAGACATAAATCCATAAATAGGAGTTTGTTAAGAACTCAGGATTAAGATCATTCTGTATATGACCATCGGTAGACTCAATTAGAATTTCTATGCTTAACGGAAATTATTAGAAATTCATATTGTGTTCAAGGTCCATGTTCCACATAATCTCGTTATCACGAAATACACTCATTCAATATCTCGCCATATTAACGGTGCGGATAACACCGTTCCATTCTAAATGGGAATGACATGTATTAATAATGTTTTAATTAAAGATTCGAACTTTAATTAAATTCATTATGAACAATTACTTTTGATTATTATCCTTAAACATTATCCTCTCGTATATAACACTTATATACCATGTTTAAGGTTACATAAATAATCAAGGAATTTTATTTGATATTCATAAAATATTCATAAATATATGCACATAAAATGATGAATAAACTATTTTATTAAATAAATAATAAATATCCTTTTACATCTCATGCTTTCAGGGACACTATTCCCAACAATCTCCCACTTGTCCTAAAGGGTGTGTCATGTCTCTAATCCCAAATCCATCTAAGTGCCGATCAAAAAACGTTTAATGGCAATGTTTTGGTGAGCAGTCGACAAGGTTGTCCTCGACGCGATCTTGTAATCGCTACATCGCCTCTATCCATAATGTCTCCGATCGGGTGATATTTCCTTTCTATATGTTTGCACTCTTATGGCTTCTAGGTTCTTTTGAATTAGCCACCGCCTCCCACCGTTGTCACAAAGAGAGCTTAATTGGCTTATCCATATCTGGAACAACTTCCAGATCAGTTAAGAACTTCCTGAGCCATGTAGCTTCTTTTGCGGCTTCACAAGCTGCAACATATTCAGCTTCCATGGTAGAGTCAGCAACACACTTTTGCTTTATACTTCTCCATACCACACTTTTGCTTTACACTTTCGACCGTCAACTATCTCTATCTGATTGGAAATCAGAATCTGTGTATCCGGTGAGAGACAGATCTTCTCCGGAATATACTAACATATAGTTTCTCGTTCTCCTAAGATACTTGAGAATACACTTCACTGCAACCCAATGATCTAATCCTGGGTTGGACTGGTAGCGACTAACTACTCCCCACCGCATAGCGTATATCCGGTCTTGTACACAACATGGCATACATAAGGCTTCCCACGGTACCAAGCGTAGGGATGCCTTCTCATATCTTCTTTCCTGCTGCGGGGTCTTTGGACATTGCTCCTTAGAAAGATGAATACCATGCCTAGAAGGCAAATTCCCTTTCTTGGAGTTTTGCATCGAATACCTAGACAACACTTTGTCTATATAAGATGCTTGTGATAACGCTTCAAAAGCTTTTTCTTGCGATCTCGAATAATCTTGATCCCAAGAACATAGCTTGCCTCTCCTAAATCTTTCATTTGGAATTGGTGGCTAACCACTCCTTTACATCTGTCATCATTCCCACATCATTCCCTATGAGTAGGATGTCATCGACGTAAAGAATTAAGAAGACCACTTTTCTTCTTTCTTATACTTGTAGACGCATGGTTCATCAATGTTTTGATCAAATCCATAAGACTTTACTGACCTCATCAAACCTGATGTTCCATGATCTAGAACCACGCTTCAGTCCATAAATGGACCTTTGCGGTTTGCAGACTTTCTGCTGTTGGCCTTCCACTATGTAACCCTACGGCTGATCCATATAGATGGTTTCATCAAGATAGCCATTCGGAAAAATTTGTCTTGGCGTCCATCCGCCATATCTCATAGTCAAAATATCTTTGCAATGGACAGGAGTATCCGGATGGACTTAAGCATGGCTCTTGGCGAAAGTTACCTCATAGTCAACTCCTCCTTTTGGGTATAACCCTTAGCCACTAGCCTTGCTTTAAAAGTCTCTACTTTTCCATCCGCTCCCTCTTTCTCTTGAAGATCCACTTGCATCCAATGGGTTTTACCCCCCGGGTAGATCTACAAGTTGGGGACCGAGTTAGAGTGCATAGACTCCATCTCGAGTTTCATAGGCGCTTGCCATTCTTCCTTATCAGAATCATCCATCGCATCCTTAAAGGTCGATGGATCCTCCTCGCCATCATCGGCGGTGTGATTTGGGCTTCCCGTATAACGGTCAGGGTAACGCGTGCTTACCCTCCCACTACGACGAGGGTCATTTGGAGTCCGATTAGGAACTGTGGTCTTTTCTCTGAGTGGTCCGACAACTCTTGTCGATTGTGGTCCGATCTCATCGGAAAGTAACTCTTCTAATACTATCTTACTTCTGGGCTTGAAATCTATCATATAGTCATGTTCCAGAAATGTGGCATTTGTCGATACAAACACCTTTTGATCTGCTTGACTATAAAACAATCCTCCTCTTGTCCCTTGTGGGTATCATACAAAGATGCATACTTCTGACCTTGGTTCCAACTTCCCGGTCTTTTGCCTCAGCACGTGTGCTGGACTCCCCCATATGCGAATGTGTCTCAAACTAGGTTTTTGACCATTCCACAACTCTAGGGGTGTCTTAGGTATAGATTTAGATGGAACTAGATTCAGAATATACATAGCGGTTTTTAGGGCATAACCCCAAAAAGAAGTAGGCAGTGAAGAATAACTCAACATTGATCTTATCATGTCGAGCAAAGTCCGATTTCTCCTTTCAGCCACACCATTCTGCTGTGGTGTACCGGATGCAGTCAATTGGGATACCACACCTTCTTCAATCAAGAAATCCCGGAACTCTTGGTCCGGTATTCACCCCTCGATCTGATCGAAGTGTCTTGATTGGTTTACCTAATTGTTTTTCAACTTCTGCTCGGAATTCTCTAAACTTTCCAAAAGTTTCGGATTTCCGTTGCATCAGGTAAACATAACCATATCTCGAATAGTCGTCAATAAAAGTGACATAATATTCGTAACCTCCTCTAGCTTGGACGTTTAATGGTCCACATACATCCGAATATATCAACTGAAGGGGTTCCGTAGCTCTTTCTCCTTTTCCTGTAAAAGGTCTCTTGGTCATTTTACCTTCCAAACAAGATTCACAGACTGGAAGCTCGCCAACTTTTAGCTCACGCAAAGGAACATCCTTTACCAGTCTTTCAATCCTATTTAGGTTAATATGACCAAGCCTAAGATGCCACAGATATGTATTGTTATCGTGAGAAATCTTTTGCTTTTTATTCTTAGGTTCGGCTGTTGGTTGCCGAATCGAATTCGGCGGCGGAAACGCAGCGGAAAGGCGGATCGTGTATAACAAAAATTTCATAAAACTTTTGAGATACTCTATAGATTATATTAATTTATGCACCAATAAATTAATCTCATTAATTTATAAGATTCAAGGATCAACCGAAAAAATACCTTGTAGCCGACTCGGATGATATCTTGATTTTCTTTGACCACGAACAGTCCTAGCTCCAAGCTTTGTGTTTAGAACACCAAAGTCTTCCACGTCAATTCCTTGATTCCACGTTGGCGTGTGTGTGGGCACACGTGAGACAAAATAGGTTTTCAAACACTCAATTTCCACAAACACCAACGCATGCACGATGTGGAATTTTTGGAGAAAAATATTTTCTCTCTCTTTGCTATGAGAAATTTCGGCCACACTTGGAAACTAGGGCTGAAAAGTGTTTTTCAGATTGTCCCACAATCTTTCATTTATCTCATATTTAAAGAGAAGAAGTCAGACTTCAAAATAGGATCAAATCCTTATCTCCAATTTTGAATTTTGGAACAAAAATCCCTTCCCCTTATCCCTTTGATGTGTGGGACCTAAATAAGATAAGGAAGGAAGATATTTTATCCATTATCCAGTAGTTCAATTTTAATTCAGATTCAAATTCGAATTTAAGTCAAACTTAAATTAATTTGAATTCTAAATTGAACAACTTATCAAATAAGTTTAAATGGATAAATCTAGATATGTTCAAATTCAAATTTAAATAATCTCATTATTTAAATAATAATTAATTCTCAATTAATTATTCTTTGAGTATTTAATTTTAGAATTCCGTAATTCTAAAATTCCCATTTTGCCCTTTTGTGTCGGTAGAATTACAAGGACGACGTGGGGACTAATGGACCTATAATTACGAGCTCCAATAAAATTAATAATTAATTAAACACTTTAATTAATTAATTAATTCTATTAATTCCAATAGTTACTCCACTATAAACTTGGAATTGCACTCTCGGAATTATAGACATTAATTACTTCTAAACCGTGAAGTGTCCATTTGATATAGTCATTGCATATAGATCGATCCTCCATAAATAATTCATAATTAGAGTCGGGTAGAATCCGTTAACCTCTCTAATTACATCTTTATCCTTGAGTACCATTGATTCTCTAATGGATAGTGATTCATAAAACAAATTCATGAACCGAGCGCCTTACTAATCCAAGTACCGAATCAACACTCAAGAGAATTATTTATCTCGCTTTTTTCTCAAGAAGGAATGGATTCCATCTCGTATGATAACATTCCCGCTACCTATTTCATTATGTCTCCAAAATACAAGGAATAGGATTCAGGGTCTCGGAATGCATCGAGTAAATCAAAAGACATAAATCCATAAATAGGAGTTTGTTAAGAACTCGTGGATTAAGATCATTCTATATATGACCATCGGTAGACTCAATTAGAATTTCTATGCTTAACGGAAATTATTAGAAATTCATATTGTGTCTGCGCATCCATGTTCCACATAATCTCATTATGCGAAATACACTCATTCAATATCTTGCCATATTAACGGTCACGGATAACACCGTTCCATTCTAAATGGGAATGACATGTATTAATAATGTTTTAATTAAAGATTCGAACTTTAATTAAATTCATTATGAACAATTACTTTTGATTATTATCCTTAAACATTATCCTCTCGTATATAACACTTATATACCATGTTTAAGGTTACATAAATAATCAAGGAATTTTATTTGATATTCATAAAATATTCATAAATATATGCACATAAAATGATGAATAAACTATTTTATTAAATAAATAATAAATATCCTTTTACATCTCATGCTTTCGGGACACTATTCCCAACAATCTCCCACTTGTCCTAAAGGTGTGTCATGTCTCTAATCCCAAATCCATCTAAGTGCCGATCAAAAACGTTCAATGGCAATGTCTTGGTGAGCGGGTCAGCAAGGTTGTCCTCCGACGCGATCTTGTAACCGCTTTACATCGCCTCTATCCACAATGTCTCCGATCGGGTGATATTTCCTTTCTATATGTTTCGCACTCTTATGGCTTCTAGGTTCTTTTGAATTAGCCACCGCTCCACTTTGTTGTCACAAGAGAGCTTAATTGGCTTATCCATATCCGGAACAACTTCGGATCGATTAAGAACTTCCCGAGCCATGTAGCTTCTTTTGCGGCTTCACAAGTCGCAACATATTCAACTTCCATGGTGAGAGTCAGCAACACACTTTTGCTTTATACTTCTCCATACCACGGCTCCTCCATTAAGAGTGAACCAGATCCGGATGTCGATCGTCGACTATCTCTATCTCGATTGGAAATCGGAATCGTGTATCCGTTGAGAGACAGATCTTCTCGGAATATACTAACATATAGTTTCTCGTTCTCCTAAGATACTTGAGAATACACTTCATTGCAACCCAATGATCTAATCCGGGTTTGGTGGTAGCGGCCCGACTACTCCCCTTGCATAGCAGATATATCGGGTCTTGTACACAACATGGCATACATAAGGCTTCCCACAACCAAGCGTAGGGATACCTTCTCATATCTTCTTCCCGCTGCGGGGTCTTAGGACATTGCTCCTTAGAAAGATGAATACCATGCCTAGAAGGCAAATTCCCTTTCTTGGAGTTTTGCATCGAATACCTAGACAACACTTTGTCTATATAAGATGCTTGTGATAACGCCAAAAGCTTTTTCTTACGATCTCGAATAATCTTGATCCCAAGAACATAGCTTGCCTCTTCCAAATCTTTCATTTGGAATTGGCTGGCTAACCACTCCTTTACATCTGTCATCATTCCCACATCATTCCCTATGAGTAGGATGTCATCGACGTAAAGAATTAAGAAGACCACTTTCTTTTCTTTCTTGTACTTGTAGACGCATGGTTCATCAATGTTTTGATCAAATCCATAAGACTTTACAGCCTCATCAAACCCGATGTTCCATGATCTAGAAGTTCGCTTGATCCATAAATGGACCTTTGCGGTTTGCAGACTTTTCTGGCGTTGGCCTTCCACTATGTAACCCTCCGGCTGATCCATATAGATGGTTTCATCAAGATAGCCATTCGAGAAAAGTCGTCTTAACGTCCATCCGCCATATCTCATAGTCAAAATATCTTCGAATGGCCGGGAGTATCCGGATGGACTTAAGCATGGCTACGCGAGAAAGTTTCCTCATAGTCAACTCCCTCCTTTTGGGTATAACCCTTAGCCACTAGCCTTGCTTTAAAAGTCTCTACTTTTCCATCCGCTCCTCTCTTTCTCTTGAAGATCCACTTGCATCCAATGGGTTTTACCCCTTCGGGTAGATCTACAAGTTGCCGAGACCGAAAGTTAGAGTGCATAGACTCCATCTCGAGTTTCATAGTCGCTTGCCATTCTTCCTTATCGAATCATCCATCGCATCCCCAAAGGTCGATGGATCCTCCTTACCGTCATCGCAGAAGTGACGATTTGGGCTTCCCCAAAGATAGCGGTCGGGTAACCCGCTTACCCTCCCACTACGACGAGGTGCCATAGGAGTCCGATCAGAGGCGTGGTCTTTTCTCTCGAGTGGTCCGACAACTCTTGTCGAATGTGGTCCGATCTCATCGGCAAGTAACTCTTCTAATACTATCTTACTTACGGGCTTGAAATCTATCATATAGTCATGCTCCAGAAATGTGGCATTTGTCGATACAAACACCTTTTTGATCCGCTTGATGTAAAACAATCCTCCTCTTGTCCCTTGTGGGTATCCCACAAAGATGCCACCGACCTTGGTTCCAACTTCCCGGTCTTTTGCCTCAAGACGTGTCGGACTCCCCATATGCGAATGTGTCTCAAACTAGGTTTTTGACCATTCCACAACTCTGGGGTGTCTTAGGTATAGATTTAGATGGAACTAGATTCAGAATATACATAGCGGTTTTAGGGGCATAACCCAAAAAAGAAGTAGGTAGTGAAGAATAACTCAACATTGATCTTATCATGTCGAGCAAAGTCCGATTTCTCCTTTCGGCCACACCATTCTCATTGTGGTGTACCGGTGCGATCAATTGGGATACCACACCTTCTTCAATCAAGAAATCCGGAACTCTTGGTCCGGTATTCACCCCTCGATCCGATCGAAGTGTCTTAATTGGTTTACCTAATTGTTTTTCAACTCGCTCGGAATTCTCTAAACTTTCCAAAAGTTTTGATTTCCGTTGCATTAGGTAAACATAACCATATCTCAAATAGTCATCAATAAAGGTGACATAATATTCGTAACCTCCTCTAGCTTGGGACGTTTAATGGTCCACATACATCCGAATGTATCATTGTAGGGGTTCGTAGCTCTTACTCCTTTTGTTGTAAAAGGTCTCTTGGTCATTTTACCTTCCAAACAAGATTCACAGATCGGAAGCTCGCCAACTTTTAGCTCACGCAAAGGACCATCCTTTACCGTCTTTCAATCCTATTTAGGTTAATGTGACCAAGTCTAAGGTGCCACAGATATGTGTTATTTTCGTGAGAAATCTTTGGCTTTTTATTCTTAGGTTCGGCAACTCGAACATTTCGGTGTTAAGCGATGAATTAGGGATTGGTTTTATACAATATAAACCATCATCCAGACGTCGAACAAATATTTAAACCATTTCGAGAAATATGAACAAATTCATTATCAAAATAAACTTTAAATAATTGTTCAAATAATTTGGCCACGAAATCAAATTTTGCGAATGTCGGAATAAAATAAACATTGTTCAAAACTAAAAATTTATTTTCCTAAAACGAAGTCTAACTTCTCCCATCGCTACGAAACTCTTGCGCCATTTCCTACTTTCATCGTGTAGTCCCCATCGGCTAACTCAAGATAACAACTAAGACTTTGCAAAGAAAAACAAACATGATTAGTTGCTCCCGAATCAATTATCCAGCCGAGGTATCACCCTCTACTAAACATGTTTCAAGAACTAGTAAACTGATTTACCTTGTTCCTTTTTCTCCTTCGCTTTCCCCGGTTCTGGTTTTTCCCTTTGTTTTTATCAGAACTTCTGCAACTACAACATTTGCTTCTCCTCCCTTCTTTTGTTAGTGGATTCGAAGTTTTGCAGGTCATTCATGAGTTCAGTGAGATTGCACTTCCTTTTTGTTCATAACAAAGTTGTTCACGAACTCATGAAAGTCGAGGGGATAGCTTTTCGGGATGATGCCAACTTGGGTGGCTTCATCGATTTCGCACCATTGAGCTCCGCATCGTGGAGGTGATCAATCATGTTCGAGAACATGTGCCTTGGTCAAGAACCTTTCTTCATTTTGTCATTCATGAAAGCCCTTACGGCATCCAAACGAGCCTTTTTCGAGGGGAGCGCCGAACATGGCTTCTAGAGACTCCATTATCTCATAAGCGGTCTCCATCTCCTCATGCTTCTGGGTTTTATCGCTCATATGCTGGCAAAGATAAAGCACTTTGTTTTTATTGTTGGCCTTGATCCAGCGATCAAAAGGCTCCCTTGCGGTTTTGGATGCAGTTGCCCACGGGTTCAGGAGGACATTCCTCCGCTAGGACAAACTTATAGTCTTTCGGACCAATAGTATGTTCATGTTACTTTTCCACTTAGCATAATTATCACCGTCTAATTTTTGGTCGCTAGTAGTGTGATAATGGGATTCGACATATTCTTTGGGAATAAATAGAATATTCATCTAATCAATTTATGTGCATGAATATCAAGGCATGTTAATTTTGGCACAATTAAATATGATGCATGATGCACATGAAAATACATAAATCATGTTTTAATTTTGGGTGCCAACGATAATTCAATTTACCACTAATATAGTGCCGCCGTAGGGTAGGTCAAAATATCGCAAATTGAACCGAGACCTTCTCAATTAATAAATATAATCAAAATATCTCATATTTTCATATTTATCAACTACAATTAATTTTGGTCAAAAATATAATCAACAATTTGATTATATCTCCATGAGTGTAACCCATCATTTGATTCTACGGACTTAACTCCGGAGTGCCGCCGTGGGGGTAGGTCAAACCGAAATACATCCTTGAATCCTATCGCTAGGAAGTCAACCTTGTTATTGATCCGAAAGAACACTTTCCGTGAGGGAGTGCGGAATCGGTGCCGCCGAAGCCCCTTTCGAATCTCACGGTGTTGAACTAATGATGGAGACCAGTGGGTCGTATTGTCATACAACCCTCTCCCACTCATTATTTTGCAAACATGTATTTTGTTTGAAAAACATCTCATGATTTTCAAATCGAAAAATAAACAATTTATTTTTCGGATATGTGAAATTCAAAAATTTAACTTTTAAATTCAATTTCACATGTAAAATTATTTTGCAAATCAATTTTGCAACTTGAATCAATTTAATCATATTAAATCGATTTTCAGCGCACGGTTCTTATTTTATTTTATTTTATTTTTCTAAAACACTTTTATAATAAATAAAATAAATAGTAACGAATGCGCGTGTATGCATGGCATGTTATAAAAACATATGAGTAGGCACATTATATCTACATGGCATGTTATATGCATGGACATATATAATTGGTTACGCCCAAACGTGTCGAAAATAAAGCGGTCGCGGTAGCACAGTTAGGGCGGTCGTATCCACAAGGAGGTGACAAATTAAACAAGAAAAGATTAGCAAATAAAAAAGCTTTAGGAGATAAATAATAAAGTAAAAATAAAAGAGAATGGAATTTTTGTTGAGAGGTTAAAGCATAAGAAAAATGTATGAGAAAATTATATAATAAAAAGTGGTAAGGTGTCGAGATTCCCCTATATGCTTGGTTCACCCGAATGAATTTTGATCCTTGAGATTACTCAATTGAAAGTTTCACATCCCAAACTAACAATCGGAAAATAAATATTTGAAGAACATGTGAATTAAAATGTATTCGAAAGTGAATAAAATTCTTACGTTTAGTATTAGGAAAAATCATCTTAAGAGAAATCTAAGAGCGACAATATACCATTGGCAATAATGCAAGAAAAGACTACTCATAAAATAATATCTATCAATATATAGTATCATGCAACAATCACATAAAAAGAGCGTGACTAGATTTATATAAAAGTTGACAAGAACATATATCAATATGAGAAATTAGAAGAAGATAGAAGAAAATTAATCACTCAAATATATAAACTTTGGAGAACAAATGGAGAATCAAAATTCACTCAAGATCACTTCACATATAGGTTCTTCTCTAACCTCACCAACTAGAGAAAAATGTATCAAAATTTAGACTAAAAAAACTCTAGAATCAACCCCCCTACACTTAACAAAATACCCTATTTATAGAGTTTTGGAAATGATAAAACCAAACACTCACCCGAGAAAAAAATACAAAAGGACGTTTTGTCAAATTAAATTGGATTTACAAGGCTTTATGTTGAGATTAAAGGCTGATTATGGTGAGAAAAAAAGATGCAATTCTTTACCAAACGCATCCCAAACGGTCAGGGACACGTGGTATAGATTGCGGAGAAGGAAAAAGAATTCTGCAGGGACAATGTTCGGAGGAGAAAGAAAAGCTGTCGCTGTGGGACACGTGGCGGGTGTGGGAGGAAAATGACTGAACGCTGGTTCATTTATAGGAGCTTGGGAGGAGAATGCTGAACGGGCGGACGGGTTGGAAAGCGTTGATTCGGAAGTACCGCAGCGCGGACCCACACGGAGAAGAAAAGGAGAAGAAGCCTCGCCTAGCAAGCCTTGGGAAGAATCCGCGCGGAACCACGCGAGAAGAAACCAATCGCCCTTGAAGTGGGAAGATCTCGCCCGGGGAGGAAGTCAAAATAGATCAAACTTTGGAAAACCGCCGTCTTCGATCACGGTTCGCGACAAAGAGCGATGGATAAACGGGCGGGGCTCGCGCGGCTCGACGGCTTGGACGCAGCGGCTCGGACGGTGATGGGCTTCGGATGGGATGGGCTGAATTGGGCTTGTTTTGAGTTCAACTTTTGGATTATGCTTGGTAAACTAGCCCAAATCTAATTATTTTCTTCAAAAACCTGAAAAAAATAAAATAAATCTAATTAAAATTAAATCCTCTAAATTTAGGAATATTTGAAATTAAAATCACAAATGTGATAAAATAATTTGACAATTATGAACATTAAAAGTGCAAATTTCTGCACTTATCACAACCCCTAACCGACTTATTGCTAGTCTCTAGCAATTCAAGCGAAAAAAGGAAAATCATGTCAAGTTGAAAATTCATATCAAAACTAGTAAAATCACCGAGCAATCAAACAAAATATTAGTAAGTCATCGAAAATGCTATCAAAACTACTTGATTTATAACTCCAAAGTCGTGTGTGTGTGTGTGTGCACCAAACCGTATCCCTCTTACCCACAGTCCATAACACAAATAGCATCGAAAAACTCACCAAGAAAAAGTCTCAACTCCATTTACCTCACGGGTGTCGGAAATATTTTAATGCAAAGGGTTTTCACTCATGGAGTTGGAATTTAATCAGTCAACGCTCAAGTGAGAGAAGGCAATTTAAGGACATGCTAATAAACAAACATTGATCAAATGATAGGCAAATCACATGTTTGGAACAATCCATCACTCAAACCATAAACAAGCTTTTGGGATTTCATTCTGGTCAAAAGAAGATCTCATAAACACACAAAGAGCCGAAAAAATACAAATAAATAAACACTTTTTTTTTTTTTTTTTTTTTTTTTTTTTTTAAGGCAAGAGACAACATACATTTGATGAAACCGATGTAGTAGGCATTTTTTTTGATTGGTCTGCTATGCAAAGTGAAAGATGTGAGTACAACCAAACTACATAAACATTGATGATAAAATGTGCTCTTGCTCTTTTTTTTTTTTTTTTTTTTTTTTTTTTTTTTTTTTTTTTTTTTATGGTAAAGACAACAAAAAGAAAAATGATAAATATTTACAACGCATGGCTCAATTCTAAAAATTATTCCTAACCGTAAATCATCCTCAAGCAAATGTCACAAGTCAAGCAATGGTGCTCCAATAATGACTCAACCAACTCAAAAGATCAATGAGAGTTCAAAAAGCTGTTTTCTCAACTCTCACAACTCACCAAAAATGAGAACCTTAAACTTGGGAATTTTTCTCAACTAAATGTGTTAACAACCATCTTACCACAAAGGTCCGGCATGTGCTCAAAAATAACGGGAAATCATTTCTTAGTAATTAAGATAGCAAAAAACCGACTCAAACCGAACATTTTGAAATCATACCTAGATAATCTCGCAAACATTTTGATCCAAAATAACAACAAGACAAAAATTGATCTCACGCGATGAATATGCTCACCACCCCCAACCAAAAATCAGATAAAGGTGTCCTCAATGTCTAAAAAATATATGCAATATGAAGAAGACAGGGGAAAGAGAACACCGGATGATGAACATTGGAGCTAAGTTTGAGCCTCTTGAACTGAATTACCAAAACACACAAACAAATATAAAAGCACACAAAAACAAACTAAAAATAAAAGCACACAAAGCACACCAAACAAAACAAAAAAAAAAAATATGATACAAAAGTGTGGAAACAAACTCCTCAAGGGTTTGCTCCATATGTTGGCCTTTTGGTTTGATCGAGCTTGTGAAGGAACTTGCCACGTTCTTGAACAGCCAAAGCTCCAAAAACCTTCGTAATTTGACTCTTCATTTCTTTACTTTCTTCCACCATTTGCGTGAGCAGTGACTCAAACTTTTGATTCGTCTTTCCTGCACCTCCATGAAAGATTGCAAGGTGTTCTCAAAAGAACTCATTGGCTGTTGAGAATTGTATTGAGGTGCGATCACGCCTTTTGGTGGTTGCGGGGCTGTTGCTCGGTTCTCCATTGTCCTTCCGATGGTTGTGCTTGGTTGGAATCTCCAATCAAGTTTGGATGGTTCCTCGGCCCAGGATTGTATGTGTTAGAGAAGGGTTTGTTGTATGCCCCTAAGGCATTGCATTGCTCCTCATAGACCCCTCTCATTTCACCATAAGCGGGACAATCCTTAGCTAAATGTTCCACCCTACCACAGACAAAGCATGGCTCATGTGTCTCGCCCTTGCATGACCGTGTGGATTCCTCTACCTTCTTTGCCTTTGAGGGGCCTCGATTTGCCTTGTCAAAGATTCGACTTGGGCTTTGAGGTTGTCCTCCTCCCTTAATTGATAGATTCCAACTGGTCGGGACCTATTGGTCTTTGTCGGTAGCACTTGGACCAGATCCATGTGTGGGCTTTTTCGGCTAACTCGTTGAGATACTCAAAAGCCTCTTCGGGATCCTTTTGAGAAACTCACCATTGCACATCATCTCCACTAATTGGCGCCTCGAATCGTGAGTCCTTCAGAGAAATAACTTACGAGGCGCCAATTTCGTAACCATGGTGAGGACAACGATTTAATGATCCTTGAACCGTTCCCAAACTTGATACGTAGTTTCATTGTCCTTCCGGGTAAAGGTCGAGATCTGTCGCTTTAGACCATTGGTCTTATGGTGAGGGAAATACTTGTTGAAAAACGTTAATCATTTCTTCCCAACTTCCAATAGACCTAGGTCGCAAAGAATACAACCAGCTTTTTAGCCTTGTCCTTCAAAGAGAAAGGAAAGAATTTCAATCGCATTGAGTTCGCGGCTTATTTCGGTTGTGAAAAGTGGCCACCACTTCTTCAAACTCCCTTATATGCACGTATGGATTCTCGTTTTCTAACCCGTGAAAGGTCGGCAAGAGTTGGATCATGCCCGGCTTGAAATCCAAATTCGGCATATTAGGGGGAAACATTATGCATGATGGTGTGGCCGTACGCGTAGGGTGAAGATAATCGTTCAACGTCTTCTGCTGGACCTCCTCGTTTTGAGCCATCACGAACGGATTTGCAACTCCTAGTGAGGCTGGGGTCGAGGGAGGACTAGACGTGTGGGAAGAAACTTCACTAGGGTTCTCCGGTCTTATTGCGAATCTCCCTAATTCGTCTCTATAACGATTCATTCACTTTACAACGTTTCACTTTTTTTATTTTTTTATTTTTTTTATTTTGAAGAAAAGAAAAACAATAATGTAGAATCGTGAATCGCAACCCCTAAGAGTGCTCCCAGGAAAGATTGGTGGGGCGAGGCCTCCTTAAAAACCAACCTCCTAGACAGAGCAACGTTCCCAGGAAAGACTGGTGGCGTAGAACGCTAACAGGAACCAGCCTCCTAGACAGAACTCCCTTAGTTTGTACTTTCCAACGTTTCCACAAAATTGCTTGAAAAAAATTTATTAAGTTTTATGACGTGTTTTATGAAATGTTAAATGTTAGATATTAGTACCCTAAGTTAATACTATTCTAAAACCTAAGGTTACACAAATTATGAGAAATTAAGAGTCCTAAGTTAATATCTAAATTGGTCACCTAAAAGTCACAACCTAAAAATTAATTCTATTTATGAAAGGAAAAATAAATGCAAATTAAAAGAAGAATAACAACAAAAATGAAAGCTAGCAAACTAATTATAAGTAAACAAATAAATAAATAAAAACAAATGCTATTTTATCTAAATAAAGAGAAAAGACATAAAAATGATAAACGGAAACTTAAGAAAACTAATTAACCAAATACTACTAATATATAGAATATAAAATAACACTACGGAAACTTTACAGAAACATAAATAAAAAATAATAATAATAATAATAATAATAATATATATATAAGACAAAACCAAAGAAACGCACACACTAACTAATGAAAAACAAAATCTCAAAACGGACTAAATGGCCATAAAAGACAAAACCAAAGAAAATGAAAACAGAAAAAATTATACAAATCACTCTTAAAAAAAAAAATGTACAAACCAAACTTGACTAACAGACGACAAAATGACAAGACTCACGAAAATGTAATACCAATAACAGACGTCATCCAGTTTTTTTTATTTTTTTTTTTTTTTTTTTTTTTTTTTTTATTTTTTTTATTTTGGGAAACAAATATATATAGACAAAAGGTCAAAGCAAGAAACTGTTTAAAAGAAAGAGAAAGAATAAGGACAACAGGGAACGAAAGTGGAGAAAGAATACAAAACACAAAACAAACACTACTAAAAATGGTAAAATGCTTTTAAACCAACGGTTAACTCTCACAACTCCACCGACCAGACAAATAAAAATGGACAAAATTATTCACCAATAACTCACAACCTGACACGGAAACCACAAACACAATGGATACCCAACAGACAACGTTTTTTTTTTTTTTTTTTTTTTTCTTTTTGAAACGTGCCAAATAAAAATAAATAAATAAATAAAATAAAAGATAAATAGTACCTACCTCTTTGGCTAATTATCTACTGAACAATCTTGTTGACGCACCCCGGCAACGGCGCCAAAATTTGGTTACGCCCCAAACGTGTCGATAAAGCGGTCGTGTAGCACGCTTAGGGGCGGTCGTATCCACAAGGAGGTGACAAATTAAACAAGAAAAGATTAGCAAATAAAAAAAGCTTTAGGAGATAAATAATAAAGTAAAAATAAAAGAGAATGGAATTTTTGTTGAGAGGTTAAAGCATAAGAAAAATGTATGAGAAAATTATATAATAAAAAGTGGTAAGGTGTCGAGATTCCCTATATGCTTGGTTCACCGAATGAATTTTGATCCTTGAGATTACTCAATTGAAAGTTTCACATCCCAAACTAACAATCGGAAAATAAATATTTGAAGAACATGTGAATTAAAATGTATTCGAAAGTGAATAAAATTCTTACGTTTAGTATTAGGAAAAATCATCTTAAGAGAAATCTAAGAGCGACAATATACCATTGGCAATAATGCAGTAAAAGACTACTCATAAAATAATATCTATCAATATATAGTATCATGCAACAATCACATAAAAAGAGCGTGACTAGATTTATATAAAAGTTGACAAGAACATATATCAATATGAGAAATTAGAAGAAGATAGAAGAAAATTAATCACTCAAATATATAAACTTTGGAGAACAAATGGAGAATCAAAATTCACTCAAGATCACTTCACATATAGGTTCTTCTCTAACCTCACCAACTAGAGAAAAATGTATCAAAATTTAGACTAAAAAACTCTAGAATCAACCCCCTACACTTAACAAAATACCCTATTTATAGAGTTTTGGAAATGATAAAACCAAACACTCAGCCGAGAGAAAAATACAAAAGGACGTTTTGTCAAATTAAATTGGATTTACAAGGCTTTATGTTGAGATTAAAGGCTGATTATGGTGAGAAGAAAAACCATGCAACGGACACAAACGCATCCCAAACGGCCAGGACCGGGTAACGCTACCGATTCGCGGAGAAGGAAAATCATAATCGTGGGAGGACGTGGCGTTCGGAGGAGAAAGAAACGTTGCTCGGCTGTGGGACACGTGGCGAGTGTGGGAGGAAAATGTCGCACGCGGGACCCATGCGACACTGGCGGAGCTTGGTTGGAGAACTGGCGAGCAGGCGGACACGTGGCGGCGTTGATTCGGAAGTACCTGCGGTAGCGGACCCACACGGAGAAACCCAGAAAAAAGGCCGACGAAGCCGGCGCCCGCGACACGTGGCGGATAGTCATTGGGAAGAAGGCGAACCATGGCGGAAGTCATTGCGAAACCGCCGGAAGAGAAGAAACCGGCGTGGGAAGCTTTTCGCCGGAGGAAGACCGTGCGCGCCAAACGCGCGTGGAAACCGGTGCATCTGGGCCCATTCGTCTGCGACGTGCAGAGAGCGACACGTGGCAGAAACGGGGCTCGCGCGGCTCAGACAGCTTGGACGCGGCTCGGACGGCTGATGGGCTTCAGATGGGCTGAATTGGGCTTGTTTTGAGTTCAACTTTTGGATTATGCTTGGTAAACTAGCCCAAATCTAATTATTTTCTTCAAAAACCTGAAAAATAAAATAAATCTAATTAAAATTAAATCCTCTAAATTTAGGAATATTTGAAATTAAAATCACAAATGTGATAAAATAATTTGACAATTATGAACATTAAAAGTGCAAATTTCTGCACTTATCACAATATATAATTATCAACATAAAATATAAATATATGCAATCAACTATTGAGATGGATTTGACCGGGTCCCATGGAAAAATAAATTACAACTCAATCGAATCGAATAAATAAATAATTACACTAATTATATTCTTCCGTTACATCAACGGGTCTTCGATTCTTGAATTCTTTATTCTTCAGCTTCATTCTTTGTCTCCGGGTTGGATTTCACCTTCCTTGGGATCCGGAACTTTTCCGAGCTCGTCGGCACGCTTTACGAGGGTTTCAGAAACCTTCGGGCCCATTCGGGATCAAATCCCGAATTTGGGCCGCCAGGCGCTTTGGGCGCGGCCTGGAACGGCTGGGCAGCGGCGGGGACGCTGCCTGGGTCCTGGCCCCTTTGGGCAGCGTCCGGCGTCTGGCGTCGGCCGCGCCTGGGCAGCGTCGTCGGGGACGCGTCTAGGCCCGCGATTTTAATTTTTCTGGGGGCGGTTTCGGGCTTCTTTGAAGGCTTCAAATATGATCTTCAAGGCCTCCTTCTTGATTCAAAATCTTAAACCCTAATTCTACCCAAATCCTAGAATTACAATAATTCTAATCCGAATTAAATTACAAATAATTTTATTAACGAATGAATATAACCGATCCATGGAACCATATAATTAACGACCAAATCCATCATCCATACATTCATCATCATGAATAAAAATAAACATCCATAAATGCAAGTGCCTACTCATCACATTCATACATATTCAATTATCAAATAATCGATGCATAAATTAATATAAATCTATAGACCTCCGATACCAATTGTTGGTTGCGAATCGAATTCGGCATGGAAACGCAGCGGAAAGGCGGATCGTGTATAACAAAAATTTCATAAAACTTTTGAGATACTCTATAGATTATATTAATTTATGCACCAATAAATTAATCTCATTAATTTATAAGATTCAAGGATCAACCGAAAAAAAATACCTTGTAGCCGACTCGGATGATATCTTGATTTTCTTTGACCACGAACAGTCCTAGCTCCAAGCTTTGTGTTTAGAACACCAAAGTCTTCCACGTCAATTCCTTGATTCCACGTAGACGTGTGTGTGGGCACACGTGAGACAAAATAGGTTTTCAAACACTCGAATTTCCACAAACACCAACGCATGCACGATGTGGAATTTTTGGAGAAAAAATATTTTCTCTCTTTGCTATGAGAAATTTCGGCCACACTTGGAAACTAGGGCTGAAAAGTGTTTTTCAGATTGTCCCACAATCTTTCATTTATCTCATATTTAAAGAGAAGAAGTCGAGGACTTCAAAATAGGATCAAATCCTTATCTCCAATTTTGAATTTTGGAACAAAAATCCCTTCCCTTATCCCTTTGATGTGTGGGACCTAAATAAGATAAGGAAGGAAGATATTTTATCCATTATCCAAGTAGTTCAATTTTAATTGATTCAAATTGAATTTAAGTCAAACTTAAATTAATTTGAATTCTAAATTGAACAACTTATCAAATAAGTTTAAATGGATAAATCTAGATATGTTCAAATTCAAATTTAAATAATCTCATTATTTAAATAATAATTAATTCTCAATTAATTATTCTTGAGTATTTAATTTTAGAATTCGTAATTCTAAAATTCCCATTTTGCCCTTTTGTGTGCGGGTAGAATTACAAGGACGACGTGGGGACTAATGGACCTATAATTACGAGCTCCAATAAAATTAATAATTAATTAAACACTTTAATTAATTAATTAATTCTATTAATTCAATAGTTACTCCACTATAAACTTGGAATTGCACTCTCGGAATTATAGACATTAATTACTTCTAAACCGTGAAGTGTCCATTTGATATAGTCATTGCATATAGATCGATCCTCCATAAATAATTCATAATTAGAGTCGGGGTAGAATCCGTTAACCTCTCTAATTACATCTTTATCCTTGAGTACCATTGATTCTCTAATGGATAGTGATTCATAAAACAAATTCATGAACCGTAGCGCTCTTACTAATCCAAGTACCGAATCAACACTCAAGAGAATTATTTATCGCTTCTTTCTCAAGAAGGAATGGATTCCATCTCGTATGATAACATTCCCAGCTACCTATTTCATTATGTCTCCAAAATACAAGGAATAGGATTCAGGGTCTCGGAATCCGTACCGAGTAAATCAAAAGACATAAATCCATAAATAGGAGTTTGTTAAGAACTCAGGATTAAGATCATTCTATATATGACCATCGGTAGACTCAATTAGAATTTCTATGCTTAACGGAAATTATTAGAAATTCATATTGTGTCTGCATCCATGTTCCACATAATCTCATTATGCGAAATACACTCATTCAATATCTTGCCATATTAACAGTGCGGATAACACCGTTCCATTCTAAATGGGAATGACATGTATTAATAATGTTTTAATTAAAGATTCCGAACTTTAATTAAATTCATTATGAACAATTACTTTTGATTATTATCCTTAAACATTATCCTCTCGTGTATAACACTTATATACCATGTTTAAGGTTACATAAATAATCAAGGAATTTTATTTGATATTCATAAAATATTCATAAATATATGCACATAAAATGATGAATAATCTATTTTATTAAATAAATAATAAATATCCTTTTTACATCTCATGCTTTTAGGACACTATTCCCAACATCGGCAACTCTGAACATTTCAGTGTTAAGCATTGAGTTAGGTATTGGTTTTATACAATATAAACCATCATCTAGGACGTCGAACAAATATTTAAACCATTTTAGAAATATGAACAAATTCATTATCAAAATAAACTTTAAATAATTGTTCAAATAATTTGGCCACAGAAATCAAATTTCTGCGAATGTCCGGAATAAAATAAACATTGTTCAAAACTAAAAATTTATTTTTCCTAAAACGAAGTCTAACTTCTCCCCTTTGCTTTTGCCGAAACTCTTGCGCCATTGCCTACTTTCATTGTGTAGTCCCCATCGGCTAGCTCGATGTAAGAACTAAGACTCGCAAAGAGAAACAAACATGATTAGTTGCTCCCGAATCAATTATCCGGTGAGGTATCACCCTCTACTAAACATGTTTCAAGGACTAGTAAATCTGATTTACCTTGTTCCTTTTTCTTTTTCAGACTCCTCGAGATACTTGTGACAGTTTCTCTTCCGGTGCCCTTCGCCATTGCAGTGGAAACACTTTCCTTTGGGTTTTCGGATGGGGCCCTTTGCTTTCTTGGGTCTCTTGTTCTTTCCTTCTTTCCTCTTCCCTGGTTCTGGTTTTCCTTTTGTTTTTACCGAACTTCCTGCAACTTCTAACATTTGCTTCTCCTCCCCTTCTTTTGTTGGTGGATTCAAGTTTTTGCGGGTCATTCATGAGTTCGAGTGAGATTGCACTTCTTTTTGTTCATAACAAAATTGTTCACGAACTCATGAAAGTCGGGGACAAGCTTTCGAGGATGATGCCAACTTGGGTGGCTTCATCAATTTTGGCACCATTGAGCTCCGCATCGTGGAGGTGATCAATCATGTTCGAGAACATGTGCCTTTGGTGAAGAACCTTTCTTCATCTTGTCGTTCATGAAAGCCCTTATGGCATCCAAACGAGCCTTTTTCGGAAGGGCGCCGAACATGGCTTCTAGAGACTCCATTATCTCATAAGGGTCTCCATCTCCTCATGCTTCTTAAGGACACATATCGCTCATCTTTGGCCAGCATAAAGCACTTTGCTTTATTGTTGGCCTTGATCCAGCGATCAAAAAGGCTCCCTTGCGGTTTTGGATGCGATTTGCAGCGGGGTTGGGAGGACATTCCTCCACTAGGACAAACTTATAGTCTTCATGAGACCAATAGTATGTTCATGTTACTTTTCCACTTAGCATAATTATCACCGTCTTTTTTTCAGTCGCTAGTAGTGTGATAATGGGATTCGACATATTGCTAGGAATAAATAGAATATTCATCTAATCAATTTATGTGCATGAATATCAAGGCATGTTAATTTTGGCACAATTAAATATGATGCATGATGCACATGAAAATACATAAATCATGTTTTAATTTTGGGTGCCAACGATAATTCAATTTACCACGAATATAGTGCCGCCGTAGGGTAGGTCAAAATATCGCAAATTGAACCGAGACCTTCTCAATTAATAAATATAATCAAAATATCTCATATTTTCATATTTATCAACTACCGTTAATTTTGGTCAAAAAAATATAATCAACAATTTGATTATATCTCCATGAGTGTAACCCATCATTTCAGATTCTCTGGACTTAACTCCGGAGTGCCGCCGTAGGGTAGGTCAAACCGGAAATACATCCTTGAATCCTATCGCTAGGAAGTCAACCTTGTTATTGATCCGAAAGAACACTTTCCGTAGGGAGTGCGGAATCGGTGCCGCCGCGAAGCCCTTTTCGAATCTCACGGTGTTGAACTAATGATGGAGACCAGTGGGTCGTATTGTCATACAACCCTCTCCCACTCATTATTTTGCAAACATGTATTTTGTTTGAAAAACATCTCATGATTTTCAAATCGAAAAATAAACAATTTATTTTTGGATATGTGAAATTCAAAAATTTAACTTTTAAATTCAATTTCACATGTAACATTATTTTGCAAATCAATTTTGCAACTTAAATCAATTTAATCATATTAAATCAATTTTCAGCGCATGGTTCTTATTTTATTTATTTTTTCTAAAACCCTTTTATAATAAATAAAATAAATAATAACAATTTCTTGCGTGTATGCATGGCATGTTATAAAAACATATGAGTAGGCACATTATATCTACATGGCATGTTATATGCATGGACATATATAATATATAATTATCAACATAAAATATAAATATATGCAATCAACTATTGAGATGGATTTGACCGGGTCCCATGGAAAAATAAATTACAACTCAATCGAATCGAATAAATAAATAATTACAATAATTATATTCTTCCGTTACATCAACGGGACTTGATTCTTGAATTCTTCATTCTTGACTTCATTCTTTGTCTCGGGTTGGATTTCACCTTCCTTGGGATCGGAACTTTTCCGGGCCCATCGGCACGCCTTCACGAGGGTTTTGAAACCCGGGCCCGTTCGGGATCAAATCCCGAACTTGGGCCGCCAGCGCTACCGGGCCGCGGCCTGGCCCGCGTCTTTGGGCGCGGCACGGGCGCTGGGCGCGTCTGGCGGCGCCCTGGGCGCGTCTGGCCGCGTCGGGGGCGCGCCGGGCAGCGCTGGGCCGCGTCCGGGCGCGCTGGGCCGCGTCTGGGCGCCTGGGCAGCGTCCGGGCCGCGCCTGGGCAGCGTCCTGGCCGCGCTGGGCCCCGTCGAGGACGCGCTGGGCAGCGTCCGGGACGCTCTGGGCAGCGTCTGGCGGCGTCGGGGACGCGTCGGGCCGCGATTTCAGAATTTTTCTGGGCGGTTTCAGGCTTCTTTGAAGGCTTCAAATATGATCTTCATGGCCTCCTTCTTGATTCAAAATCATAAACCCTAATTCTACCCAAATCCTAGAATTACAATAATTCTAATCCCGAATTAAATTAGAAATAATTTATTAACGAATGAATATAACCGATCCATGGAACCATATAATTAACGACCAAATCCATCATCCATACATTCATCATCATGAATAAAAATAAACATCCATAAATGCAAGTGCCTACTCATCACATACATACATATTTAAATATCACATATTTAATTGAAGCATAAATTAATATCGTCTATAGACCGCTCTGATACCAATTGTTGGTTGCCGAATCGAATTCGGCGGCGGAAACGCAGCGGAAAGGCGGATCGTGTATCACAAAAATTTCATAAAACTTTTGAGATACTCTATAGATTATATTAGTTTATGCACCAATAAATTAATCTCATTAATTTATAAGATTCAAGGATCAACCGAAAAAATACCTTGTAGCCGACTCGGATGATATCTTGATTTTCTTTGACCACGAACAGTCCTAGATCCAAGCTCTTTTGTTTAGAACACCAAAGTCTTCCACGTCAATTCCTTGATTCCACGTAGACGTGTGTGTGGGCACACGTGAGACAAAACGGTTTCTAAAACACTCGAATTTCCACAAACACCAACGCATGCACGATGTGGAATTTTTTTGAAGAAAAATATTTTCTCTCTCTTAGCTATGAGAAATTTCGGCCACACTAGGAAACTAGGGCTGAAAAGTGTTTTAAGATCGTCACACAATCTTTCATTTATCTCATATTTAAAGAGAAGAAGTCAATCTTCAAAATAGGATCAAATCCTTATCTCCAATTTTGAATTTGGAACAAAAATCCCTTCCCTTATCCCTTATTTGGCCGGCCACCCTAGGGTTTTATCCCTTTGTGTGTGGCACCTAAATAAGATAAGGAAGGAAGATATTTTATCCATTATCCAGTAGTTCAATTTTAATTGATTCAAATTGAATTTAAGTCAAACTTAAATAAATTTGAATTCTAAATTAAACAACTTATCAAATAAGTTTAAATGGATAAATCTAGATATGTTCAAATTCAAATTTAAATAATCTCATTATTTAAATAATAATTAATTCTCAATTAATTATTCTTGAGTATTTAATTTTAGAATTCCGTAATTCTAAAATTCCCATTTTGCCCTTTTTGTGTCGGTAGAATTACAAGGACGACGCGGGGACTAATGGACCTATAATTACGAGCTCCAATAAAATTAATAATTAATTAAACACTTTAATTAATTAATTAATTCTATTAATTCAATAGTTACTCCACTATAAACTTGGAATTGCACTCTCGGAATTATAGACATTAATTACTTCTAAAGTGTGAAGTGTCCATTTGATATAGTCATTGCATATAGATCGATCCTCCATAAATAATTCATAATTAGAGTCAGGTAGAATCCGTTAACCTCTCTAATTACATCTTTATCCTTGAGTACCATTGATTCTCTAATGGATAGTGATTCATAAAACAAATTCATGAACCAGAGCGCTCTTACTAATCCAAGTACCGAATCAACACTCAAGAGAATTATTTATCTGCTTCTTTCTCAAGAAGGAATGGATTCCATCTCGTATAATAACATTCCTAGCTACCTATTTCATTATGTCTCCAAAATACAAGGAATAGGATTCAGGGTCTCGGAATCCGTACCGAGTAAATCAAAAGACATAAATCCATAAATAGGAGTTTGTTAAGAACTCAGGATTAAGATCATTCTATATATGACCATCGGTAGACTCAATTAGAATTTCTATGCTTAACGGAAATTATTAGAAATTCATATTGTGTCTGCGTCCATGTTCCACATAATCTCGTTATCACGAAATACACTCATTCAATATCTCGCCATATTAACGGTCACGGATAACACCGTTCCATTCTAAATGGGAATGACATGTATTAATAATGTTTTAATTAAAGATTCGAACTTTAATTAAATTCATTATGAACAATTACTTTTGATTATTATCCTTAAACATTATCCTCTCGTATATAACACTTATATACCATGTTTAAGGTTACATAAATAATCAAGGAATTTTATTTGATATTCATAAAATATTCATAAATATGTGCACATAAAATGATGAATAAACTATTTTATTAAATAAATAATAAATATCCTTTTACATCTCATGCTTTCAGGACACTATTCCCAACACCTTCCTACCTGCTAGAGACGGCTCAAAGAACAAAACAAGAAGGAGGAACGGAATGAGAAAAGAAAGCACCAAACTTCCTTCACGGAGAATAAGCTACTACTACATGCACTGTCAGCTACTAGACTACTCTACGACTTGCAGATATCAATTCAATTCTATCTCCGGAACAACAAGCTACTGTGGGAACAGCCTACCTAGTGTAGTACTACTTTCCGCCGATCCGCCTTACTAAAAGTGTCCGAATGCCTAACTAATAGATAGAACAATTTCTCCCATGCCAGTTGACTGGTCGAGACGAAGCCGCTGCGTGCCGCTTTGCCGCCTTCGAAAGAGTGGTTTCAGAGATCAGAATCATTCTCAACGAGTCCATTTAATTAAGCGATTGAAGTCTTTCAGTATCTTTCTCTTTGCAAGGCACAAGGAGGAATCAACCTTGACTGATCAAGCCACCAAGAACAGATTCTCGCCATCTATTTAGAGGAAGAACTTCTTCTTCAACAAAAGAAATCACAGCTCCTAGTCCGACAGTTCGCTCCGCACCTTAAGAGAAAGAGTTCCGGCATACTACTCTATTATGATACCGAACCCTTGGGGAACTTCACTCGAGAGTTTCTCCTTCTGTAAGCAAGTAAACTACCTTTGGAAGCGTTCGCCGGTAACCAAAGCGTATCGTTCCCCCTGAAAAAACACTTTTTAACGCAAGAAAAACAAAGTCCCTGGATGTTTATATCTCAAGGTGACTAATTGTTTCTCTTTAGGCCTAGTTGCCTTAGAGACAGGATTTGACTTCTTGAAAACATCACAATTTAAGGAATTTCAAGAATTGAACTAAAGAAGCAAAGAGACAGAAGCCAACCAAGAAGCCTATTTTTTTTAATATAGTGGTTTTAATTTTACTATTATAAGTATGTGTATAAATTAGACTTGACTCCTCTTAACTTAATAGTTCTCTATATTTTATTAGGTCAACTATTATGATTTTAAAAAATAAAAGAGTTATACACATAAATGGCTACTCATAACACTTTAAATCTATAAATGTTTTTGTTATTTTGTTTAAAATATTTAATTTTATTAAATCTATAAACATTAGTATGCCTAGTGGCTTGTCCCAAAATTTAACAATTTTAATAGCTCAATTGCAATACTAACCCATTTATACTAAAAGTGATATTTTATGTACTAAGAGTTTGCAAGGGAAGTAACTCTTTAATTTTCTGATTTTCAAACAAATATCCAGACTGCCATTATATCAATGAGTCTCAACATTATTCAAGCACGGAGCACCACTATTCAAATTTCTTTTCCATCCATTGAAGGTAATTTTATCCAAACTCTTTTTTGTAAATAATACCCACCACCCACGCTTACAAGTTGTAAGTTATATCTGAACTCTCTTTTAATCTTTAACTTAACACTTTGGTGAGTGAAGGTTATATCTAAACTGTTTGAAAAATCAAAATCAAAGATTGAAAGAAGTTTGAAAATTTGCTCTATTATTCAAGGTTAGATTTTATTTTTTTTTTCTCTTTTTTTTCCTTTATAATCTTAATTTTTTCCCCTTCTATTTCAATGTCTAATTTAGGAAAAAAAAAATTCATTTATTACAAATTAGTGATTGGTACTTCAAAATTCAAAATACTAGCCCATTGATAAGCTTAATTTTTTTCCTCATCTATTTCAATATCTAAGTTGGCATAATGACATATATAGTTTACTAGATTTATACAGTGTAGTTTATATGGGGTCTCAAAATTTATTTTAAGTTCTGAATCACTATTCCTCATTGGGAAGCTAACAATTGATGTATTTTTTTTGAAAAAATATATATATATATATATATTCAAGATCAAATAATTTGAAGATGATGGTCAATTATCTATTTCAAATTCTGAAAATTTAATTTCCAAGCATCCCAAAAAGTTCAAAGAATTGAAATTGAAAAAAATAGATATTGTCACTTTTTATATAACTGACAGTGATATGTTTTATTATTTAGATATAATATTGATGTTTTTATATGTCAATATGTAATAAATTAATTTAATAAACAAAAACTGTTATATACATAAAAATACATATTAGTATAATTTTGATATAAAAAAACCCTATTATTAAATCCTACTTCCGTCACTACGTGACTTAATCCTTCACTCCGTGCCTTGATCATACAGCTTTGCATTATCAAGATGTTCATAAAACTATAAATATGAAGAATATATAATTATAGTTAAAGTCTCTAAATAGTACCGTATTAGAGCGACATATATATATATATATTTCTTTTAAAAATATGTATATGTCATCTTAAAATATATATATATATAGGTGTTTAAAAAAATTATAAGTGTCTCCCCACATTATATATATTTTACGAGAAAATATAGTGTTTTTAAAATAAATATACATGTGCCGCTCCAATCTGATACCGGATTGGAGACCATTCCTATAATTAATTATATAGCTAGATATATTAAAAAAATGAAAAGGATTAAGATTTAATTATTCCTACACTATCTTTCTCAGCTCGGCTACTTTTCCACCTTATTTAGCATCCAAAAGGTATGGAAAAAAAAAAAAAAAAAAAAATTATTGTGCCTATAATATAAATTTAACCTTCAGATCTTTCATTCTGTTACATTATCGTACTTTATTATATAATAAATTTATCTTATTTCTAAAAAAATGTCATATTAAAAAGCAAAATTGAAATGATGTTGATGATATGACCTTATGATTAGAAATCGTATTCCAATTTATACTTTATCATATATTCTCCTATAGAAACAAAACAAATATTTTGCAAAACGATGACATAGAATACACCTGCAAATCGTGGTTGAGTATTATTTACATGTGACGATGTGACACTCGAAAAAAAAATATTTAATTCACTTTGCGCATTTTAAGTACACATTGATTTGAGAGAAATAATGTAGTAAAAAATATTAAATTTAAATTTTTATAAGAGTAAATATTTTATAAAAAATTTAAATTGTTGAATAGTAAAACAAATAAAGGTTAAGAGACCGATTAAAAAATATACTTAAACTATAATATTTAATTTTAACGTTTAAAATTTAAATTTTTTTATAAAAAAAAATAATATTATAATAAAATTAATAATTTAAATTTAAATATACGAAATAAAGTGTCCTAATAACGAATTAGCCTATGCGGGCCATAACATAATAAATATTTAGGTACGTCTTCTAATTTTCAACCAGTGCGTACTTATCTTTATGGCTTCTTCAAAAAACACGTGTCATTTTTAAGGACACAAACCCCAAAAGTCAGCAATATAATATAAAATACACAAAAAAACAAAACAAGATTTACGCTTTCATATGCGTCATAGCTTACCTCACTTCTTTGAACATTTTCTAATACTGCCCAAATTACCAAACGCTACACATTAATCATTACATACAAGCTTCCTAATCTAGGATTCATGTGTCACTTAACTAGTCATGCGTCATGGATTTCAGATTCATTTCTGCTGAGACTCGAGATTTCTTTCTTCCTCTGTTTTGTGGGAAAACTACGTCGTTCTTATTAGAATATATTAATTGGATGCGGATGAGAATAATTTTATAAGTTGGATCTCATTTTAAGAAAGTCTCGTTCACTTCACCGATTCGAGTTTTTAATTTTAAGTTTTTACAGTAAAAAATTTTCAGAAAATGTCGCATCTAACTTTTTTTATTACAATAAAAAACTCTAAAAAAATATCACATCTCAACTCGAATTAAAAACTGAAATCTGTGAAGTGAACAAAACCTTAAAAAATAAGTTCATTAATTGGAGAAAGAGAAAAAAAAAAGTATTTAAACGAGTCAGTTTGAAAAAGAATTAAAGTTTTATAGAAAATTTTGACTAAAAAGACTTAAGTAAAGACATATTTCAAAGGTTTTATTTTAATTAAAAGAAGTGATAAAAAAGAAAATATTTTAAAGAAGGATTATAAAAAAAAAAAAAAACAAAAACAAAAAAACGAGCAATTAAAACGACAATTGGCAAAAACAAAACAAAGAAAAAAAAAAAAAAAAAAAAGATAAAATGAGAAAAAGTTAAAAAAAAATCAAATTGTAAAGTACAAAAAAAAAAATCAAATTGGAACATAATTGAAAGAAATTATTTCAATTAAAAGAAAGTAAAAAAAAAAAGTACTTTAAATTAGGATGTTATAAAAAAAATTAATATGTAAAAAAAATGCCAAAGAATATTAGAGAAAAAAAATAAAAGAGACAATAGGCTCTTCTGTCATCGTCATCGAAATCGAAGAAGGCCAACTAGTTAGCTTTCAATTAAAAGAAATGAAGAAAAGTTAAAAAATAAAAAAGAGGAAAAATTAAAGAAAAAAAATTATGCGAACATTAGCCTTCCTAAAGTCTGTCTAAAAAGACTTTAACTTTTTTTATATATGTTAGATGTTAAATGTTAATACATAGAAAAAAAAAATTAAGTTGTAAAAGAGCTTTTAGAAAAAATAATAATGAAGAATTAAGTAAGAAGATACTTTAAAAAATTGATTTAATACAATAAATTAAGGGAACAAGTTTTTTTTTTTTTTTTTAAGAAAGCATGTTGTAATAAAGTTAAAAAGAAAATTGAAAAAAAAAGAATTAAAATAAAAAAGAAATGCATTATTCTATTTTAAGTTATCCATTTACGTCCCACATTCTCACTCAATCCAAATCAAAATATGTAGCATTTTGTCTTAAATTAATAAATGACTTTTAGAAGCAGTGCATGCTGAAAAAAGTCAGAAATAGAAAGAAAATATTCTAAATGAGTTTTTCTCATTTTGATACCCTGTATTTTGATGCTATCAATATATATATATATATATATATATATATATATATATATATATATTACACTCATATTTTTACATTCAAATTCATATTCATGTTAAATCCTTATGATTTTTCGATTAAACTTTAATTTTAATTATGACAAAGACAAAATGTTCTTCACATTTTGGAATTTTTATTTTTTTATGTTTTCATTTTTTTTTTTTTCATTTTCGTTTTAGGAAATTTAGGTTTTTCTCATGGTCAAACTGTTGGGAAAAGGTATGAATTATGTATAGGTGTAGTTTTACTCCAATTTTTACTCATAAATAGGTATCATTATTTTTCATTGTAAGATATTAGATTTTTATCATATCACATCATCAAATGTCTATATTTAATGGGTCACAATTGATTGAAATGTAACTAATGAAAACTTGTTAATATCTACATATATGATTTTTGTTATAACCCAAAAATATAGGTAAAAAATTATTTAAAAAATACAGTTATAATAAAAATGAAAAAAAAAACCCCATATTCTAAATTGATGCTAAGGCTAAGCACGCCGAGCACTACCTAGTTAGAGTAGGATTTTTCTTTTTTATTTAGATTATTATCATCGGTGCTCTTGAATTTTAAGATCATTTTTAATTATCTCATGAACTTTAAAAACTTTCACTTTGCCTTTTAAACTTTGAAGTTTTCTAACTTAACCATTCTATTCTAAAATAATGCAGTCATGTGGTTCTTTTGTTTGAATTTATGTTAAAAACAAACATATAAAAACTATACGATCACACTTAATCTCTTTTTTCTTATGATTTTACAAAAAATTCTTACAAAAAATCTTAAATGGGACGAATTTAAATTTAAGTGACAAAGTTAAAATTTTTAAAATTTAAGGGAGAAAGTAGGAATAAATCTAAAGAACAAGGGCACCGCGAGAATTTTTTTTTTTTTTTTTGTCTTAAGGATGAGAAAGGGAAAGAAGAAATTTTTCGGGTAGAACAGTTCTCATTAATAATATTAATTTTTAACTGTTAAATCATATCAAATTAAATAAGTATATAAAATAAATATATTTTAATATAAATTTAACTGCAAAAAATAAAAAATTACTAATAATTTATTCTTCTTGTCCTAGTGGAGAAGCTCCTAAAAATTTATGTTACACATTATATTATACCTATTACTAAAGGAGTCGGGAAAGTTTTTGTACTAAGTACGGTTAATTTCGATTTTACTCTTTTTTTTATTCAAATCTTTTTCATACCGTATGTGTCCTTTTGTGTGGTTTTACCGTTTTATCCTCTGTTTTTTTTTTTCCTCTTTGTTTTTGTTTGGCTTTTTTCTTTTCCTTTGGTTTGTTCTTTTTCTCTCTCTCTTGCTATTTTTGAAACACGTGTGCCTTTTTTTCCGGCTTCCTCCGGAAGCTTCTTCAAATTTCTCTTTCCGAGGCTCTTATTTTGTTTTCTTTCTTAGTTTTTCTTCCGTTTTATGTTTGTGTTTCTTCCTTTTTCATTCGGTATGTAAATGGGTTAGGTTTTTGGTGAGTTTTATTTTGGTTTTCCTTTTTTTTCTTTGTCTAGGGTTTATGCGAATCCTTTTTTAGGTTTTTTTTTTTTTTTTTTTTTTTTTTTTTTTTTTCCTTATTTTTTTGGCTCATAGGTTTTGCCTCTTTTTTTTTTTTTTGTGTTTCACTGCTTTTGATACTTATTGTGTCCTTATTCAGATTTGTTATGTGATTTGACATTTTTGTACTTGGTCTTTTTTACATGAATTGGTTATGTGGTCGGCTTTATTCGTCTTCTCCAAGCTTCTAGGCCTCTTTCTTTTCAGTAGAAATGTTTACTCTTAATTTTTTTCTTTTTTTGCTTTCTCATTGAAAATGAAAACACGCTTTGGTTTCCATTTCTGCTGTGTTCTGGATTCCATCTGTGAAAAAATTTATTTGGTTTTCATTTGCTTTTTCCTTCGTATATTTGTTTTTTGTTTCTCTTCAAACCCGCTTTTTTATTCGATTTTTTTTGTTTTTGTTTTTTTTCAGATCTGTTATTTGTTAGTGTTTTTATTTCTAAATCTGTTATCTGTTAGTGTTCTTTTCTCTTCATTGATTCGGTTTTTATTTTCAGATATGTTTCATTTAATTTTCTTTCCATCTTTTTCTTTTTTCTTTTTTTAATTACTCCTTTGTTCTACATATTTCTTTTGATATTTCTGGGTTTTGTGTTTTCATTTTTGTAATGTTAGAATTTTTTTGTATTAATTTTTTCCATCGAATGGTTTTTCCTTTTTTATGTTTTTTTTTTTTTTTTTCAATTTTCTTTTGTTCTTTTTATTCTACTTCGTTTTCTCCTTTCATTTTTTTCGATATTTTTTCATTCATTTTTGAGGATTTTGGTAAGTTTTTAATATGTGTTGTTATAATCAAAGACTAATTCTTTTGTTTATTATCTTCTTTTACTCTTATCTAAAATGTTATTGTTTTTGTTTTTTTTTTGTTTTTTTTTTTTTTTCCGCTATAATTTTTCCTATTACAGTTTTCATTTTTTATTGTCTTTTGCTAATTGGTTCCGCTTTCTTTGTGTTTTCCGTTATATTCATGCATTGTGACACCTTTTCAATCTATATCGCTAATTGGTTCCATTGTCTCTGTTTTTCCGTGCTATTCATGCATTCTTTTTTTTGTTCATTGTTAATCATTGTAGTTGTTGATATTTTTGTTTTTGTAGGATTTGTTATTAGATATTGGCATCGATTTTGTCATCTCAGTATATATATTAGTAGTTATGTTATGTTATTGTTTTTCATGTTCTTTCTACTTCCGTTCTCTGGTTATAAAAATTTGGTCGTTTCTTCTTTTTTTTTTTGTTCTGCTTTGGTATCTTTATCTTGGAAGTTTTGCTCCATCTAAATCCCTTTGTTAATTTGCAATTCAGGTATTTATTTCTTTATTTGTATATCTATTTAATCTTTTTGATAAGGTTGCAGTTTTTCTTTGATTATGATGATGTATTTTTTTTTTCTGTTGCCGTTTATCAATTATTTGTCAATACTGCCTTAGTGATTTTTTTTTTTTTTTTTTTTTGCTCTTGCCCGGTTTATTTAGAATTAATACTATTCTGTTTTTATTTTTCTTTCTATGTCTTACTCTATCTATTCCTATTCTTTTTCTCTTTGTTTCTAATTTCTTCTAATTCTTTTAGAAATAATATATTTTTCTGATGGTTAACTATAACTTATATATTTATTTTAAATTTATATTAATAATTTATCTGTAAGATTTATAGTTATAAATTAAAATAAAAGAACTGTTTTCATTAATAACTATACCACCGTGCAAATGCACGGGCAACACACTAGTCATAATTAAAGACAGAAATCAGAGCACAGTATTTTTGTCGTTTTCTTCTGTAAATCTTGGCTTCTAGATGAATGGCGGTCCTTCTATCTGATCAAGTCGACTATAAATAAAAGTTCCCTCGGCCACATATAGAAAACCCACAAGGACTCTCTCTCTCTCTCTCTCTCTCTCTCTCTCTCTCTCTCTCTCTCTCTATCTTTCCGCCACATATAGAAAACCCACAACTCTCCCCTTTTTTTTTTTTGTCTTTCTGCAAAAATGGAAATGTCGTTTCTTAGATTCTCCAGTGTTCTGTTTGCAATAATACTCATAACGACATGGGTATGGAGAGTTGTGAACTGGGTTTGGCTGAGGCCGAAGAGGCTAGAAAAGTGCCTCAGAAAACAGGGTCTCAAGGGCAATTCTTATCGTTTTTTGTTTGGAGACTTGAAGGAAAGTATTTCGATGTACAAGGAAGCAAGGTCGAAACCCATCAATCTCTCTGACGACATAACCACACGCGCTTTCCCCTTCGTTCTTCAGACAGTCCAGAAGTACGGTATGTATGTACATATATCGACTTGTTTATAAAATTAAGTTCCATCACCTTTGTTCCAAGGGATCACTAGCGGTAGTCACAAGGGCGGATCAGTCAGAAAACAAGTGAGGAAGGATGGATATGTAATTTTCAGATTTTAAGGGGACAGATATATGTAATTTCATAAGTTTAGGAGGCAACTACGAAGTTTAATAAAATACAAACAAACACGACAGTACACTAAGAGGGAAAAAGTTCAGATGGAGTGATCGCCTATCCTCATGAAAGGCTTGGCTCTGCTCTCGCCGTTAGATATTGTTGTTTTTAGTAGTTAAAAATCATTTTTCAACAGTTAAATCTATAAATCATTTGTGCCTGTAAATTGGTCATTGAAAGTTAATCCAACAGGTAAGGTAGGAGTTCCTAGTGATAGTGACAAAGAAGAATTCCTACCGTAGAAATCTTCTTGTTCAATTTGCGGTACATAATTTGACAACTAATTCTCAGTAGTTCTTAATGGTTATCCCTGTCATCGCACAATCTTAGTTGAACTAATTCTCACTAGTTATGTTGAGAATTTCGTGGTAGAATAAGAAAAAATACTCTAATATGACATGTCGCACAATCTTAGTTGAACTAATTCTCACTAGTTATGTTGAGAATTTCGTGGTAGAATAAGAAAAGATGCACTAATATGACATGGATTTTAACTGTCAAATTTTTTTGGCCTCGTTTATTTTATGGATTTAAATTTTCAATTCGAGTTGAGATGTGATATTTTTTTAGAGTTTTTTATTATAATAAAAAAAATTAGATATGATATTTTTTAAGAATTTTTACTGTAAAAATTTAAAATTAAAAATTCAAATTAATAAAATGAATTAGAATAAATTCACTTAAATTATCAGTTTGATATGATGTCGAGGTAGTTGTGAAGGTTTAATACTACATCCGTACTGTCCTTTTCTGCCCAAAAATCGAGAGCTTATTTAATAATATTTTTAAAATGGTTTTATTTTAGATTGTTTTGAAAATTATTTTAAACCGGATTTTAAAATTATATTTGGTGATTTTTTAAGAAATTAGTTTGAGTATAATAAAAAAATAAAATCATATTTAGTTATGTTTATGTTTATTTTGAATACATGTAATTAATAATATTAAATTAATATATTAAATAATTAATAATTGATAATTATTTAGCAAATAAAAAGTAATATATTAATAATTCAATAATGAATAAGTTATCATTAATGAGTACATTAGTAATTAAAGTATATATATAATAAATGAATATGCTAAATAAGTAAAAAATAGTAATTAGTAATTAATTATAAGTAATTACTATGTCAGTAATGTACTCATATATATTAGATTATAAGTAATTAATTAGTGTATTAAAAAAATAATTAGTATATAATTTATTAATATTTTGTTTACTACTTAAATTAGTAACTTTTAGTTACATAATTAATTAATTAATTACTAATGTTTATTTAATAATCTATTATTTGATATATCACATTATTAATTTTTGGTCATTATTCTTTTTATAATGATTAATTACTAATGATCAATTATTAATTATTATTAATTAGTATATTACATATTAATAATTATATTTTAATATTAATTATTAATTGAGTAATTACTATTTATTTTTTATTTACCAATTATTTACTAATTAACCGATTATAATTAACATAATATATGATTGATATATTAATTATTAATTATTTATTTAATAACCTATTATCACTTATTTTATTCTTAATATGTTATATAATTAATTTTTGGTAATTAATCATTAGATAAATAAATAAATACTATATTATTTATTATTTTATTAATAAAATTAAAAATTTAATAGTAATAAATTAATATTTAATTAATAAGTAAGTAATTACTATCTATTTATTAGTTATTAAGTATATCTATTTATTAATTATTAATTAATATATAATATAATTAGTAATAAATAATTAATTATTTAATATAAGATTGTTGGTAAGTACTAGAAAATGAAAAAAGAAATAGAGAAAACAACTTTCAATCGTTTTTTACTTTTTTTACAAAAATCATTCTTAGTGTGTTTAGAATTGGTTGTAAAATGATTTTGTTTTCAATAAAAAGTAAAAATGTGATTGTTTTGAGAATCATTTTGTGACCATTTGTGAAATTGTGGTTGGTTAATTTTAAGAGATTGTTTTCAGTATAATAAAAAAGTGAAATCATATTTATTAATTAATATATTATAATATTATTGATAAGTACTAAAAAAATGTAACCAAAAAAGTGAAAACATCTTTCAACCCTTCATGAAAATAATTCTCACTGTTTTCGTTTTTAAAACATTTGTTAAATAAAAGTTGTCGCATTTTTATTTTCAATTTTTACTTTTTGAAATACGTAAAAACCATTTTTAAAAATAATTTCAAACACACACATTGTTTTTTATTTTAGTTTCCGTTTTTTAAAACTTTTATTAAATAAACGCGATTTATAAATCATTTTTATTTTCATACTTTAAAAGACTTACGAGAAACATTTTTGAAAATAATTAAAAAATAATTTTAAACGCACCCTAATGTTACGTTTTATTCTCTTTTTCTGTCCTGGTATTTTAACTTTCTTCCCTTAAAAAAATATCGAGCCTTTTTGACGAAATTATCAAAATAAGGTACTTGTATTCCACGCATAAAGCGGTGGCCAAACAGTGATATTCGGCCCCCAGGGGTCGCAGATTGACCATAAAAGCAGTAAATTCTCATCAAATTCTTCTAGTGCAGTACCCCACATCTATATGGTGCACATTTATATGGTATTTCTTTGTTCTTGATGATCCAAATGAAAAGGGGGAAAAAAAAGGTACTATTAAGTTACAAAATTAACGAAAATTCAACGGTTGAGAATTATACTCTTTATCTTTGGGATATAATTTTCTTAATTAGCTTGCCAAGTTTAAGTGAAAGTTGAAAATTAGTTGTGCGGTCATTAGTATGAGAGAAATAAAAACTTGTGCGATCTACAATGGCTTTTAACAGTTTGAATATGATCATATGGATGTTGGATATTATATTGCAGGTAAAGATTCTTTTATGTGGATTGGTCCCAATCCAAGAGTGAACATTATGAACCCAGAACATCTGAAGGATATTTTCAACAAGATTGGTGATTTCCCAAAGCCCCGTAACAATCCACTTGTAGAGCTGCTAGCTACTGGTCTTGCAAGTTATGAGGGTGAGAAATGGGCTAAACATCGAAAAATTATCAACCCAGCATTTCATGTAGAAAAGTTGAAGGTACTTTAGTCCGTACTTCTTAAATCATTTGTTTGAAGTTTGAAATCATCTTATCCCTTATTGGGGAGGTGGGAGGAAAAAAAAATGAGTTTAGTTCTTAGAAGATCATAGAGAGACTAATTATATATATATATATATATATAGAGATATTTTTTGTAGAAATACTGTTTGATATATATGTTTTGAAAGATGCATCTTTTTTAAAACTAAGGTTCAAAACTAAGTGAATTTTGTAATGCCAAAGTGGCGTCTAAATGTTTGTTATATTAGAAAAAAAGACTTGTACGTAAGAAGAAGCTACTGTGCTAATCCATAATATTTGCCAATGAGTTAGTTATGCTTTTGTGATAGCTAGGGAACACGTACTTCTCGGTGCTGGTTATAATGCGTGTTTCTAAACATGAGATTACATCAGAATTATCTCAAAATCACCAACTTTAAAAATGGATAAATTTTGAGAAATATATATCTGACCGCGTAAAAATATATTTATAGAATTTCCAAAACAACAATACATGACAGAACACGAAAGAAAGAGAAATAGATCAACAGCATTTAAATTATAACTGTAGTTTTCATAAAGAGAGTGCCCGTTCACTTTGCTGATTTGAATTTATAATTCGAGTTGAGATATGATTTTATGTGAGAGCTTTTTACTATAGTAAAATTAGATGTGACTGTTTCTGAGAACTTTTTACTGTAGTAAAACTCAAATTTTAAACTCAAATCGGTGAAGTGAACGGAAATATGTGTGTACACGTGTGATTCTAACGTTTTACTTTTTTTTTTTTTTGGCAGCATATGCTACCGGCATTTTATCTAAGCTGCAATGAGATGCTGAAAAAATGGGAGAGTTTCTTAAATAATGAGGGAAGCTGCGAGATAGATGTGTGGCCTTATCTTCAAAATATGACCGGTGATGCGATTTCTAGAACAGCATTTGGGAGTAGTTATGAAGAAGGCAGAAGAATATTTCAGCTCCAGAGAGAACAAGCAGAACTAGCGATTAAAGCCATACAGACTGTTTATGTTCCTGGATGGAGGTGAAATACTAATTAGTTAATTAATTAGTGCCACGTTTAAAGGACTGGTATTCATCAAGTATAATTGAATCGAGGCATGAAATATATATATATATATATATATATATTCAGACAGTTTTATACACTGATCCATATGTAGTGATTGTGTCACATTAACAATAATAAATTACATGTTTTTTTTTTAACATTTATAACGCATTTCTCAAATGTTGAGCTTTCTTCATTTCTCATACATATACCATTTTTTGAGAATATTAATTAAGCATTAATTTCAAGCAACATATCATTTCATAAAAACTTGCCTGTACCAAATATGATAAACATATTGGTGTGTGCAGATTTGCTCCAACGACGTTGAACAAGAGGATGAAAGAAGTCGATCGTGAAGTACAAGGTTTATTAAAGGACATAATTCATAAAAGAGAGAAGGCAATGAGAGCAGGTGAAGCACCAAATGATGACTTGTTAGGGATACTCATGGAATCAAATTTTAAAGAAATTCAGGAACATGGGAACAACAAGAATGTGGGAATTAGTATTAGAGATGTAATTGAGGAATGCAAGTTGTTTTACATAGCTGGGCAGGAGACCACCTCAACATTGTTGGTTTGGACAATGGTATTATTAAGTAGGTTTCCCAGTTGGCAAGATCGTGCAAGAGAAGAGGTTTTACAAGTCTTTGGTTATAACAATCCAGATTTTGATGGGCTAGGCCACCTAAAAATTGTAAGTATTTTTTTGTCTTTACTACTTTTTTTTATTATAGGATAAGAAAAGATAATTGGTATATGATCAACCATACCATCACAGCTAAGGTGGCACCCACTAATAGAGTACCCATCTTATATCGAATTCTTTGCTCTAATTATTAAATATCAATAATAAACAAAAAAAAAAAAGTACAAATAAAGGATACTCCGGCCCAAAGATAAACAAACAACAAAAAAAAAAAAAAAAAAATTAATAACTCAAAAGGGAAATATTAAAAATAACTCGTAGTTGCTTACTACTATTAACTATCAGCTAACTTTGCTCTTTAATTAATTTTGCAGCTGAACCTTCATGATAGAAAGTGCTAAAATAAAATGAAAATCGAGTGGACTGTTGATAGTCCTCATATATTAATGCAACTTATTTAGATTTTTTATTATTATTATTTTTACTTGCACTAGAATGACACTAATTTCACGAAAAGTATAAAATAGCATCCTGTTTAGAAAGCACATTCTACTAATTTACTTTCCTAGAAGAACATATCATATTGTGAAATTTTTGAAAACTTAAGAAGATGAACCAAATAACACGTATTATACTTTCTTCCATCATTAATGCAGGTCACAATGATTTTGTACGAAGTTCTAAGGTTTTATCCACCAGTACTTTTACTTACTCGGACGGTTCAGAAGCAAACAAGGCTAGGAAACTTGTCGTTGCCACCAGGAGTGCAGATCTCTATTCCCATCATACTTGTTCATCGTGACACTAATCTGTGGGGGGAAGACGCAAAGGAGTTCAAACCCGAGAGATTTGCAGAAGGAGTTTCGAAGGCGACGAAAGGTCAAGTTTCGTTCTTTCCCTTTGGTTGGGGACCTCGGATTTGCATTGGACAAAACTTTGCCATGATTGAAGCCAAAATGGCATTGGCATTGATTCTACAGCGCTTCACGTTTGAGCTTTCACCCTCCTATGCTCATGCTCCTTGTACCGTTCTAACTCTCCAACCACAACATGGTGCTCATATAACTTTGCATAAGCGCTAAGATGTATATGTTCTTATGAAATTCTTATCGTTGAATAAGTTTGATATGATCACATGCTATATATAGATACTCCGGTATATAAATGTTTAACGTTTTCTGTTGGGTTTTTTTTTTTTTTTTTTTTGTAATCTTAAATTAAATAATTAGACTTGCATTATATACATAGTTTTTAGCTATGATCATCATTCAAGCTTCTGGATACTAGTCAAATAAGCTACAATTAGCTAAAACGACATAGATTTCACAATCTTCGATTGAAAATGTTTTGGTCATTCCTTCTCTTATAGGCAGAAACAATGGTATACACATCTCTTAATATCAGATCTCATATTGATAATCAAATGTTGTTGTGTGTTGATTTATTGTGTTCAAATTAGAAAACAAAAACAGTTCTATCGGACTTCTTGAGGTTAAATTTGTTGTCTTATTTTTTTCTATCTTACATAATCAAAAGATATTGGACATAATTCAACCTCACAAAACGGGCTTACTAGGAGAAGATTACCCTCAACTTATTAAGTGGATCATGTTAATATCTCCGGCTAATGTAAGATTCTAATAAAAACAAAAGCGGTTCTATAGAACTTTCGTGAGGTTAAATTTGTTGTTCCATTTTTCTATCTTTTTGATTATCTCTCTATTAAAGTTTGATAATTTATTTTAGGTGTTCTTAGTATTTAGTATTGATTATGTGATTAGATTCTTAAATTTATATAAGATGGTAAATTAGTTGGAGAGGCAACCAATAAAAGGGAGATGTAACAACGGAGTGCTATTGGTCTATGCATTGACATTTTATTCTGATCATTATTACAACGAAATTCAAATTATTTCAAAATTAAAAATTTATTTTTATAACTTTCAAAACTTAATAATTGTAACAAAAGTTAAATATAACATTTGGAATAATATTATATTAATATATATAATTTTTTTTAGTGCCGATAGCATTGATTTTACAGAGAGATGGTCTAAATCAATGTCTTAGCAAAAGATGGCTGAACTTTTATGAAAACAATGTTTATATCAACTGAGTGGACTGACATATGATCTAGATTCAACGATTAAAAAATATTGGCATACTACTCATTTTGCATATATAATTCCTTCCAGCTCATGTTCTGTTATCCTTCTTTGTTTTTCAAACAACTATACATATGCTTTGAGGAAGAACTACAAAGTGATATTTCAAACTACAAGTACATTCTGAACACAAGTTTTGCTTTTGTTTCTTTGAAATAAAAATAAAAATAAAAAAGAAGAAGATATTTCCATTAAAAAAATAAACAACCTTACTTGTGTCCTGTGAGCTTAGGGTCATGTTCAGTTGACCCTTAAATTTTAAAAACTCTTAATTTGCATTATGAATTGAGAATTAGTCTCACTTAACACCTTATAATTTCTATTAAAACAAATGAAAAAAAAAAAAAGAGGATATTCAATATTGTAACGTGATCTTTTTCCGTTTGTTTTTAATAGAATTTCTAATTGAAAGACCATATGATCGCAATATTCCTCCTCTTTTCCTGTCTATTTTTAACATATATTTCAACATAAATGAGATTACATTAGAATTCGAGGGTCAAAGGGAAAAGACTGTAATGTTTAAGAGTACAAGAGAAAATATTCTTTAAAAAAAGAGAAAGAAAAGAAAAAAGTAGGGCTGTTCATAAACTCACAGGTCCAACCCACCCCACCTCACCCCAATCTAACCCGAAAAATGCATTTTCTAGCATTAATTTTTTTTTTTTTTTTTTTTTTTTTTTGCGGCCCATTCAATGTCTAGCCCAAAGTTTTGGGGCGGGGTGTGGGTTGGACCTATAATGGCCTGCACACCCCAACCCAATCCACGCTCTAACTTGCCTCCTCTAATATCTAACCATTGGCATGCAACTCATTTCTACTCTATAGTTTTTTCAACTTTAAATTAAGCATCTATGTTTACTTTATGTCAAGACTAATTTATGAGTGTAGACTAATTTATATTTACTTTATGTTTGATGTTAGATGGACTACTTTGCTTCATGTTTAATGTTGGATTGAACTTTGAGTCTTTGATTCTCTGAATGTTAAAACCGATCACCCAACCCACCCTGCACCACCCCAACCTAACCCAAACATCATTGGGTTGTCAACTTTTTCTAACATAGTCAGTGCCAAATATGTACAACCCGCACCCTTTGGGGTAAGGAAAGAAAAAGTCATACTCCGCACCAACTCAACCCACGTAGAAAAAAGAATCAGCTTTACGCAAAAATTTACCTGCTAGTGGGATTTGCAGATTAAATAGTAACGGTCAAGTCTTCTCTACAGTACAAAACCAAGTTAAAAATTAAATTCAAAGCAATGCTCCAAGCAATACGAGCTACAATTTTGTATAAACCTTAGTATTTGCTCCAACAATATCACATTTTCAAAACCAAAGTAGTTGAGGTTAAAGTATAGAAACTCTATTAAAAAGAAAACAACAAACAAACGAATAAATAAACATATGAAAACTGATAAAACAGAAAGGTAGCATTTTAGCAAACTACTGTATATAAGGCGTGTTTACCAAACCGTAAAGGATGTAATGGAAAAGATAATGAGACTAAAAAGGAAAGTAATAGGTAAGGATTATTAATTCCCTTTCAAGTGTTTATTTAACTGTTAGATGGTGTAATGTGAAACAATTTCTCTTTTTCTAATGTTTACTAAAATTAACAACAATACTATCAATATTATCAATATTTAAGAACAATATTATTTCTAATGTTTAAGAACAACAATATTATCAATATAATCACTAAAAAGTAACAATTAAATAATTATTAACTATAGAGTAATTCATTATCTTTCACTTTGACAATGAATCAATGCTAAAAGGGACACAGGGATGGCCCTTTTCTCATTCTCAATATAGTGTAAGATTTACTAAATCTCCATTACTAATTTGTAAGTAAATACATTATTAAAAGGGAAAGAAAATCACTATTTTCTTTCCATTTCCGTTTTATGCAAAGTAATCATGCCCATAGTTTATTCTTCTGTCAAAATTCACACCAAGCACACTCCTAATGTGGATGAAATATAAAAAAGGGATATTTGCGCCAGAGGTCACCGAACTTTGTGATCTTTGACATTTGGGTCCCCATTTTAAGAATTTGAACACTTAGATCCCAAACTCTGATTCTATTTGCACCGTTAGTCCCCACTTACATTTGTTCCGTTAAATGTCATTAGATGTAACATATTTTTAGGCATTTTTATACCTTAGGTTCCCAAGAACATAATTTTTTGGGGACCTAAGTATCTAAATTCTTAAAATGAGGACCAAGTTTGGGGACCTCTGGTGCAAAGATCCCAAATAAAAAAAGGTTTGGTGCAAATGGGAGAAACCCCAAACTGACTAGCAGGTAACTGGAAGCCACGTGTGGATCCAAAAGCAGCTGACAAAAACTCTTAGAGACAGGATCAAGGGTAGCGGGATTTGAATGATGTCTTCATTTTCCAAGGGTAGCGCGATTTTGCTACCTTTGCTCTCTTTGTAGCAAGAGGAAGAGCCTTCTTATGTTCCTTCTGTCGATTGCTCAAACCTCCCGTCTGTCCAATCATACCCAAAATAAATAAATAAATAAATAAACCAACTGCCTCATTGATTCAAGGAGCCCACACTATGGAGTTTATATTTTTTCACTTTTCTCTGATCAGTAAAGCATTGAGCTTTATGCATCGTACGATCCAAGATACTAAAGCAAAACGGTTGCCATTGGCAATGCTTTGCTAAGTTATTGATTTCTCAGCATAGGAAGAAGGCCTTAAAAAGCTGAACATACAGGTAACTGAAAAAATGAAGAAAGAAAACATCCTAAGACAGAGCTAGGACTTTCTGAGTGATTGATGTATGCCAAGTACTTGGTACTTTGGGCATCAGACTTTAAACCCAATGCAACTATTCCCTTCCAACCAAAACTGAAAAGTTAAATCATGACCATAGTTTGTCGTGTTTCAGATGTTCAAACCACACGAACAAAGAGATGCGAGCACAAAATGGAAAAGGTTATAATTTCACCAAGCAGGAGATTTTTTTTTAACTAAGATTGACCAAGGAGATGATAACTATGAAAGTATACCTTATTTTGTTTCACTGCAGCTCGAGCCTGGTACTTCCCTCTGTCCTCTCTTCCAGCCCTAACTAAAGCCAATCTCTCTTCCTTACTTAGCTTTTTCCGTACATGAGCCTATGCAGCACACAATCAATAGCCAATTGGATCAACATATGATTTCCACAGTTAAAAACTCCTTTCAATAGAAAACCGGCCTTTCAAAGGTCCGTTAAGCATAAAAATGTCAAATAGAAAAATGAAAAGAAAGCATTTGACAACTTCCTTTCCTTCCATATTTAAAAATAATAATTAAAAAAATTACTTCATTAAAACAGAACAATGAAGTAGAAAGCAAGGAAAGGAAGTCCTGGATAAAATAATCATAAAAATGGAGGAAAAAAAAAAGGTGAGAAAACAATGTCAAAAATAAAATAAACTGCATTAACAATTGCCATTGCCTAACCAAATCTAAAAGCTGCATATGACTAAAGTCTTTTATCTTCATGCAACTAAATTGCAACCCACAATTTCACTCTGTCCCATACTTCGTTAATACTTCCCTCCAAGTCTTAAAAAATCCTCTCTAACATGCCCAGCACAAACCCAGTATAGCAGCATTCCAGATCTTCCTACTCCTCTTGTTGAAAACAAAGAGATAAGAGGATATAAACAAGTCGGCACATCTCAAAGAAGCCACCCAACTCCATTGAAACTCTTGCATAACTCTCAACCACAATTCTCATGCAAATGAGCAATACAAAACGAGAGGATCATAGTTACGGAGGCAACACCAGCCTGGAGACAGAGACATACAAGTACTTCTACGCTGCATGAGATTGTGAGTACTTAACTTACCATAAACAAGCAGCCAATTAAACACCTTCACTCTAGTAAACATGTTAATTTTTTCTCTCTTTATTCTATCTTAGAACGAAAAAAAAGAACAGAAAAAAAAAAAGTAATTAAAAGGAAAATTATGCTTGGACAATTAAATGAGGTTGAAAAAAAGGCAAGAACACGTGATGAAAAAGGCCTACTCCAGCATTGATAAAAGCAAAAATATATAATAATAAAAAAAAAGAGCAACAAATGATATTCAAACTAAGTACTAGTACAAATTCAGTGGATGTAAAGGCAATCATGATCCTGAGCCATGTATTGTTGATTGATACACATTACTAAAAGCCACATGAACAAGCTAAAAGTTCAAATGGAGAGTAAAAAGTTAGAGAACTTACTTCAAGCTTAGTCGGATCCACTCGCTTGGTACTAAGTTGGTCGGAACTAGGAACACTGAAAGTTGATGACTTCGCATCTGAGCCCCTTCTTAACAAACCATGCTGAGCCAAGGCAAGTTTCGCGTCCTTCTTTGCCTAACCAAAGAAGAATCCAACAATGAGGATATATGGTTCAGTGGCACACAAGAAGAGGGGCAACCAATATTTACAGACATGGACAATAATAGTGTGAGAGACGTGAACAAGATACTAAACTTTGGAGTCAATTTATACATGAATCTTAAACTTCCTACATAATAGTGTGAGAGACGTGAGAGATGCTAAAATTTGGAGTCGATTTATACATGAATCTGAAACTTCCTATATAACCTACGGTGCCCTCTTTCCAAAGGGGAAAAAAGGGGGAAAAAAAAGAACACAAAAACAAAAATATGAGGGACAGAGAAAGAACGCGAGAAAAAAAAAAAAAGGGCATACCTTCATTTCTTTGATCTTTCGGAAGTCCTCATTAGAAAGAATACCATCCGTTGAGTCAGATGATGTAGTCACTAATGTTGCTCCAGCCAATTTCTTCAAAGCCCGAAGACTTGAATCAGCAGCAACAAGTTGTCTATCAAAGTCAGACAGTTTTCTCTTCCTCGCTTTAGAATCCTTCAGACTACTTTCACCATCCTTGGTTTCTCTATCCTCAGTTTGTTCCATTTCATCGTCCTCACCAAATTCCTCTAACTCCTCCTCGCTAGAATCCTCTACCCCTTGATCAGATTCCTCAGCTTCCTCATCCTCATCGTCATCATCATCAATGCTGACATCACTATCAGAGTCATCTATACTATTGTCACCATCTTCACCTTCAGCAACTAAATCATCTTTGACATCTTCACTTCCAGAATCATGAGGAGATTTCTGATCGGCTTCATCCCCACTGGAAGCAACCAACTCATGTCCATGATCATCATTAGAGTTGCTGGATGCAGGCTCATCCATATCATCACTATCCTCAACATCTTGATCTAACAATTCAACCCCAGGAACATTGCTGAGCACATTGACTTCTCCATATGCTTTCGGCCTTGCTTTTGGATGAGTAGGGCGCCCACGGTCTTTCTTAACCAGAAGTGAAGGGCAAATCTGCACATCAACAAAGTTCGGCATCATCAAGATTTAAATATTGGCAGAGCAGTCCCACTTGGGACTGAAGTCACATAACGCCTGCTACTAGGATCTTCTAGGTCCAAGGTTATACCCATGGTTTAACCCGAGAGAGAGAAAGACAGACAAGAGTGAGATGAATTCATAAGTAGAAAGGAGAGAGACAAACCTCAAAAGCCAAGAACTGAAGAAAATAAATAAATAAACCAAAAAAGGGCAGAGGAGAGTGAGAGGAGAGAGACAGACCTCTCTAAATAAGCCAATAAGTGAACGTGCTGCTATTGAAACTGCCTTCTCGTGAGATTTCTTATATAACGCAAGATCTTGCAGCAATTCTTCCGACATCAACTAATTGTGAGGATTAAAACAGAACAATTATTTAAGACGGTCAAAAATTGAGCTGAACAAGTAAAAAATAAATGACCTTTCACAGAGAGAATATGATAGATGAAAATACGTCCTCGTATATAATAAGAACAGCACTGGAAAATTCTAATCGACCAAATAATATAGAATTCATGAACCAAATTAATATGAGTAACAGGTAGTTACCAAAGGCATGCGAAGGCATATTTCCCTTATTACATTGAGTCCAACGGCAATGAATTATGTCGATTAGAATTTTGATGTTATCAATATATATATATATATATACATATATATATATATATATATATATATATACATATATATTTTACATTCAAATTCATATTCATGTTAAATCCTTATGATTTTTTCGATTAAACTTTAATTTTAATTATGACAAAGACAAAATGTTCTTCACATTTTGGAATTTTTATTTTTTTATGTTTTCATTTTTTTTTTTTTTCATTTTCGTTTTAGGAAATTTAGGTTTTTCATGGTCATGGTCAAACTGTTGGGTGTAGTTTTATGAATTATGTATAGGTGTATTTTTACTCAAGATATTTTACTCATAAATAAATTATCATTATTTTTCATTATAACAATTAAAATATTAGATTTTTATCATATCACATAATCAAATGTCTATATTTCATGGGTCACAATCGATTGAAACGTAACTAATGAAAACTCGTTAGTATATACATATATGATTTTTGTTATAACTCAAAAATATAGGTAAAAAATTATTTAAAAAATACAGTTATAATAAAAATGAAAAAAAAGCCCATATTCTAAATTGATGCTAAGGCTAAGCACACCAAGCACTACCTAGTTAGAGTAGGATTTTTCTTTTTTATTTAGATTATTTTCACCGGTGCTCTTGAATTTTAAGTTAATTTTTAATTGTCTCATGAACTTTAAAAACTTTCACTTTGCCTTTTAAACTTTGAAGTTTTCTAATTTAACTATTCTGTTCTATTTTCTGTTAAAAATATATAAAAGAAAAAAAGAAGATAATAATGCAGTCATGTGGTCCTTTTGTTTGAATTTATGTTAAAAACAAACATATAAAAACTATACGATCACACTTAATTTTTTTTTCTTATGATTTTACAAAAAATTCTTACAAAAAATCTTAAATGGGACAAATTTAAATTTAAGTGACAAAGTTAAAATTTTCAAAATTTAAGGGAGAAAGTAGGAATAAATTTAAAGAACAAGGGCACCGTGAGATTTTTTTTTTTTTTTTTTTTTTTTGTCTTAAGGATGAGAAAGGGAAAGAAAAAATTTCTTGGATAGAACAGTTCTCATTGATAGTATTAATTTTTACTGTTAAATTATATCAAATTAAATAAGTATATAAAATAAATATATTTTAATATAAATTTAAAAAAAAAAAATGAAAAATTACTAATAATTTATTCTTCTTGTCCTAGCGGAGAAGCTCCTAAAAAATTTATGTTACACATCATAATTAAAGACAGAAATCTGAGCACAGTATTTATGTCGTTTTCTTCTATAAATCTTGGCTTCTAGATGAATGGCGGTCCTTCTATCTGATCAAGTCGACTATAAATAAAAGTTCCCTCCGCCACATATAGAAAACCCCAAGGACTCTCTCTCTCTCTCTCTCTCTCTCTCTCTCTATCTTTCCGCCACATATAGAAAACCCACAACTCTCCCTTTTTTTTTTTTTTTTTTTTTTTTTTGTCTTTCTGCAAAAATGGAAGTGTCGTTTCTTAGATTCTCCAGTGTTCTGTTTGCAATAATACTCATAACGACATGGGTATGGAGAGTTGTGAACTGGGTTTGGCTGAGGCCGAAGAGGCTAGAAAAGTGCCTCAGAAAACAGGGTCTCAAGGGCAATTCTTATCGTTTTTTGTTTGGAGACTTGAAGGAAAGTATTTCGATGTACAAGGAAGCAAGGTCGAAACCCATCAATCTCTCTGACGACATAACCACACGCGTTTTCCCCTTCGTTCTTCAGACAGTCCAGAAGTACGGTATGTATGTACATATATCGACTTGTTTATAAAATTAAGTTCCATCACCTTTGTTCCAAGAGATCACTAGCAGTAGTCACAGGGGCGGATCAGTCAGAAAACAAGTGAGGAAGGATGGATATGTAATTTTCAGATTTTAAGGGGACAGATATATGTAATTTCATAAGTTTAGGAGGCAACTACGAAGTTTATTAAAATACAAACAAACACGACAGTACACTAAAAGGGAAAAAGTTCAGATGGAGTGATCGCCTATCCTCAGGAAAGGCTTGGCTCTGCTCTCGCCGTTAGATATTGTTGTTTTTAGTAGTTAAAAATCATTTTTCTACAGTTAAAAATCTTAGTTGAACTAATTCTCATTAGTTATGTTGAGAATTTCGTGGTAGAATAAGAAAAGATGCACTAATATGACATGGATTTTAACTGTCAAATTTTTTTTAACCTCGTTCATTTTATGGATTTAAGTTTTCAATTTGAGTTGAGATGTGATATTTTTTAAAAATTTTTAATTATAATAAAAAAAATTAAATATGATATTTTTTAAAAAATTTTACTGTAAAAATTTAAAACTAAAAACTCATGAGAATAAATTCACTTAAATTATCAGTTTGATATGATGTTGAGGTAGTTGTGACGGTTTAATACTACATCCGTACTGTCCTGCCCAAAAATCTAGAGCTTATTTAATAATATTTTTAAAATGGTTTTATTTTAGATTGTTTTGAAAATTATTTTAAAACTGATTTTAAAATTACATTTAGTGATCTTTTAAGAGATTAGTTTTAGTATAATAAAAAAATAAAATCGTATTTAGTTATGTTTATGTTTGTTTTGAATACATGTAATTAATAATATTAAATTAATATATTAAATAATTAATAATTGATAATTATTTAGCAAATAAAAAATAATATATTAATAATACAATAATGAATAAGTTATCATTAATGAGTACATTAGTAATTAAAGTATATATAATAAATTAATATGCTAAATAAGTAAAAAATAGTAATTAGTAATTAATTATAAGTAATTATTATATTAGTAATGTACTCATATATATTAGATTATAAGTAATTAATTAGTGTATTAAAAAAATAATTAGTATATACATAATTTATTAATATTTTGTTTACTACTTAAACTACTAACTTTTAGTTACATAATTAAGTAATTAATTACTAATGTTTATTTAATAATCTATTATTTGATATATCACATTATTAATTTTTGGTTGTTATTCTTTTTATAATGATTAATTACTAATTATCAATTATTAATTCTTATTGATTAGTATATTAAATATTAATAATTATAATTTAATATTAATTATTAATTGAGTAATTACTATTTATTTTTTATTTACCAATTATTTACTAATTAACCGATTATAATTAACATAATATATGATTGATATATTAATTATTAATTATTTATTTAATAACCTATTATTACTTATTTTATTCTTAATATGTTATATAATTAATTTTTTGTAATTAATCATTAGATAAATAAATAATTACTATATTATTTATTATTTTATTAATAAAATTAAAATTTTAATAGTAATAAATTAATATTTAATTAATAAGTAAGTAATTACTATTTATTTATTAGTTATTAAGTCTATTAATTTATTAATTATTAATTAATATATAATATAATTAGTAATTAATAATTAATTATTTAATATAAGATTGTTGTTAAGTACTAGAAAATGAAAAAAGAAAAAGCGAAAACAACTTTCAATCATTTTCTACTTTCTTCACAAAAATCATTCTTAGTGCATTTAGAATTGGTTGCAAAGTGATTTTGTTTTCAATAAAAAGTAAAATGTGATTGTTTTGACAATCATTTTGTGACCGTTTGTGAAATTGTGGTTGGTTAATTTTAAGAGATTGTTTTGAGTATAATAAAAAAGTGAAATCGTATTTATTAATTAATATATTATAATATTATTGATAAGTACTAAAAAATGTAACCAAAAAAGTGAGAACATTTTTCAACCGTTTTTTAATTCCTTCATGAAAATAATTCTCACTGTTTTCGTTTTTAAAAACATTTGTTAAATAAAAGTTGTCACATTTTCATTTTCATTTTTTATTTTTCGAAATACGTGAAAACCGTTTTTAAAAACAATTTTAAACACGCACATTGTTTTTTGTTTTAGTTTCCGTTTTTTAAAACTTTTATTAAATAAACGCGATTTATAAATCATTTTTATTTTCATACCTTAAAAGGCTTGTGGAAACATTTTTGAAAATAATTAAAAAACAATTTTAAACGCACCCTAATGTTACGTTTTATTCTCTTTTTCTGTCCTGGTATTTGAACTTTCTTCCCTTTAAAAAATATCGAGCCTTTTTGACGAAATTATCAAAATAAGGTACTTGTATTCCACACATAAAGCGGTGGCCAAACAGTGATATTCGGCCCCCAGGGGTCGCAGATTGACCATAAAAGCAGTAAATTCTCATCAAATTCTTCTAGTGCAGTACCCCACATCTATATGGTGCACATTTATATGGTATTTCTTTGTTCTTGATGATCCAAATGAAAAGGGGGAAAAAAAAGGTACTATTAAGTTACAAAATTAACGAAAATTCAACGGTTGAGAATTATACTCTTTATCTTTGGGATATAATTTTCTTAATTAGCTTGCCAAGTTTAAGTGAAAGTTGAAAATTAGTTGTGTGGTCATTAGTATGAGAGAAATAAAAACTTGTGCGATCTACAATGGCTTTTAACAGTTTGAATATGATCATATGGATGTTGGATATTATATTGCAGGTAAAGATTCTTTTATGTGGATTGGTCCCAATCCAAGAGTGAACATTATGAACCCAGAACATCTGAAGGATATTTTCAACAAGATTGGTGATTTCCCAAAGCCCCATAACAATCCACTTGTAGAGCTGCTAGCTACTGGTCTTGCAAGTTATGAGGGTGAGAAATGGGCTAAACATCGAAAAATTATCAACCCAGCATTTCATGTAGAAAAGTTGAAGGTACTTTAGTCCGTACTTCTTAAATCATTTCTTTGAAGTTTGAAATCATCTTATCCCTTATTGGGGACGGGGGAGGAAGAAAAATGAGTTTAGTTCTTAGAAGATCATAGAGAGACTAATTATATATATATATATATATATATATATTTGGTAGAAATACTGTTTGATATATATATATGATTTGAAAGATGCATCTTTTTTAAAACTAAAGTTCAAAACTAAGTGAATTTTGTAATGCTAAAGCGGCGTCTAAATGTTTGTTATATTAGAAAAAAAGACTTGTACGTAAGAAGAAGCTACTGTGCTAATCCATAATATTTGCCAATGAGTTAGTTATGCTTTTGTGATAGCTAGGGAACACGTACTTCTCGGTGCTGGTTATAATGCGTGTTTCTAAACATGAGATTACATCAGAATTATCTCAAAATCACCAACTTTAAAAATGGATAAATTTTGAGAAATATATATCTGACCGCCTAAAAATATATGAAATAGATCAACAGCATTTAAATTATAACTGTAGTTTTCATAAAGAGAGTAGATGTGTGTGTGTGTGTGTGTGTACACGTGTGATTCTAACGTTTTACTTTTCCTTTTCTTTTCTTTTCTTTTTTTTTTTTTTTTTTTTTTTTTGGCAGCATATGCTACCGGCATTTTATCTAAGCTGCAATGAGATGCTGAAAAAATGGGAGAGTTTCTTAAATAATGAGGGAAGCTGCGAGATAGATGTGTGGCCTTATCTTCAAAATATGACCGGTGATGTGATTTCTAGAACAGCATTTGGGAGTAGTTATGAAGAAGGCAGAAGAATATTTCAGCTCCAGAGAGAACAAGCAGAACTAGCGATTAAAGCCATACAGACTGTTTATGTTCCTGGATGGAGGTGAAATACTAATTAGTTAATTAATTAGTGCCACGTTTAAAGGACTGGTATTCATCAAGTATAATTGAATCAAGACATGATATATATATATATATATATATATATTCAGACAGTTTTATACAATGATCCATATGTAGTGATTGTGTCACATTAACAATAATAAATTTACGTGTTTTTTTTTTTAACATTTATAACGCATTTCTCAAATGTTGAGCTTTCTTCATTTCTCATACATATACCATTTTTTGAGAATATTAATTAAGCATTAATTTCAAGCAACATATCATTTCATAAAAACTTGCCTGTACCAAATATGATAAACAAATTGGTGTGTGCAGATTTGCTCCAACGACGTTGAACAAGAGGATGAAAGAAGTCGATCGTGAAGTACAAGGTGTATTAAAGGACATAATTCATAAAAGAGAGAAGGCAATGAGAGCAGGTGAAGCACCAAATGATGACTTGTTAGGGATACTTATGGAATCAAATTTTAAAGAAATTCAGGAACATGGGAACAACAAGAATATGGGAATTAGTATAAGAGATGTAATTGAGGAATGCAAGTTGTTTTACTTTGCTGGCCAAGAGACCACCTCAGTGTTGCTTGTTTGGACAATGGTGTTGTTAAGTAGATATCCTGATTGGCAAGCTCGTGCAAGAGAAGAGGTTTTACAAGTCTTTGGTTATAACAATCCAGATTTTGATGGGCTAGGCCACCTAAAAATTGTAAGTATTTTTTTGTCTTTACTACCTTTTTTTATTATAGGATAAGAAAAGATAATTGGTATATGATCAACCATACCATCACAGCTAAGTTGGCACCCACTAATAGAGTACCCATCTTATATCGAATTCTTTGCTCTAATTATTAAATATCAATAAAAAAAAAAAAAAAAAAAAAAGTGCAAATAAAGGATACTCCGGCCCAAAGATAAACAAACAACAAAAAGAAAAAAAAAATTAATAACTCAAAAGGGAAATATTAAAAATAACTCTAGTTGCTTACTACTATTAACTATCAGCTAACTTTGCTCTTTAATTAATTTTGCAGCTGAACCTTCATGATAGAAAGTGCTAAAATAAAATGAAAATCGAGTGGCCTGTTGATACTCCTCATAGATTAATTCAACTTATTTAGTTTTTTTTTTTTTTTTTTTTTTTTTTTTTTTTTTTTTTTACTTGCACTAGAATGACACTAATTTCACGAAAAGTATAAAATAGCATCCTGTTTAGAAAGCACATTCTACTAATTTACTTTCCTAGAAGAACATATCATATTGTGAAATTTTTGAAAACTTAAGAAGATGAACCAAATAACGTATTATACTTTCTTCCATCATTAATGCAGGTCACAATGATTTTGTACGAAGTTCTAAGGTTTTATCCACCAGTACTTTTACTTACTCGGACGGTTCAGAAGCAAACACAGCTAGGAAACTTGTCGTTGCCACCAGGAGTGCAGATCTCTATTCCCGTCATACTTGTTCATCGTGACACTAATCTGTGGGGGGAAGACGCAAAGGAGTTCAAACCCGAGAGATTTGCAGAAGGAGTTTTGAAGGCGACGAAAGGTCAAGTTTCGTTCTTTCCCTTTGGTTGGGGACCTCGGATTTGCATTGGACAAAACTTTGCCATGATTGAAGCCAAAATGGCATTGGCATTGATTCTACAGCGCTTCACGTTTGAGCTTTCACCCTCCTATGCTCATGCTCCTTGTACCGTTATAACTCTCCAACCACAACATGGTGCTCATATAACTTTGCATAAGCGCTAAGATGTATATGTTCTTACGAAATTCTTATCGTTGAATAAGTTTGATATGATCACATGCTATATATAGATACTCCGGTATATAAATGTTCAACGTTTTCTGTTGTTTTTTTTTTTTTTTTGTAATCTTAAATTAAATAATTAGACTTGCATTATATACATAGTTTTTAGCTATGATCATCATTCAAGCTTGTGGATACTAATACTAGTCAAATAAACTACAATTAGCTAGAACGACATAGATTTCACAATCTTCGATTGAATATGTTTTGGTCATTGCTTCTCTTATAGGCATGGACAATGGTATACACATCTCTTGATATCAGATCTCATATTGATAATCAAATGCTGTTGTGTGTTGATTTATTGTGTTCAAATTAGAAAACAAAAACAGTTCTATCGGATTTCGTGAGGTTAAATTTGTTGTCTTATTTTTCTATCTTACAGAATCGAAGGATATTAGGCCTAATTTAACCTCACAAAATGGGCTTATTAGGAGAAGATTACCCTCAACTTATTAAGTGGACCATGTTAATATTTCTGGCTAATGTAGGATTCTAATAAAAATAAAAAGGGTCTATAGAACTTTGTGAGGTTAAATTTGTTGTTCCATTTTTCTATTTTTTTTATTATCTCTCTATTAAAGTTTGATAATTTATTTTAGTTGTTCTTAGTATTTAGTATTGATTATGTGATTAGATTCTTAAATTTATATAAGATGGTAAATTAGTTGGAGAGGCAACCAATAAAAGGGAGATGTAACAACGGAGTGCTATTGGTCTATGCTTTGACATTTTATTCTAATCATTATTACAACGAGATTCAAATTATTTCAAAATTAAAAATTTATTTTTATAACCTTCAAAACTTAATAATTGTAATAAAAGTTAGATATAACGTTTGGAATAATATTATATTAATATATATAATTTTTTTAGTGCTGATAGCATTGATTTTACATAGAGATGGTCTAAATCAATGTCTTAGCAAAAGATGGCTGAACTTTTATGAAAACAATGTTTATATCAACTGAGTGGACTGACATAAGATCTATATTCAACGATTAAAAAATATTGGCATACCTAATAATGTTGACTCATTTTGCATATATAATTCCTTCCAGCTCATGTTCTGTTATCCTTCTTTGTTTTTCAAACAACTATACATATGCTTTGAGGAAGAACTACAAAGTGATATTTCAAACTACAAGTACATTCTGAACACAAGTTTTGCTTTTGTTTCTTTAAAATCAAAAAAATAAAAAATAAAAAATAAAAAAGAAGAAGAAGATATTTCCATTAAAAAAATAAACAACTTTACTTGTGTCCTTTGAGCTCAGGGTCATGTTCAGTTGACCCTTAGGGTTAAGATGTGATGTTATGTGAGAGCTTTTAAATCAGAAAGAAAAAAAAATTGAGCAAAACTCAAATTTTTGAACGGGTCTTACTTTTTATTATGAATTGAGAATTAGCCTCACTTAACACCTTATAATTTTGTTAAAAGCAAATGAAAAAAAAAAAAAAGAGGATATTCAATATCATAGCGTGATCTTTTTCCGTTTGTTTTTCATAGAATTTCTAATTGAAAGACCATATGACCGCAATATTCCTCCTCTTTTCCTGTCTATTTTTAACATACATTTCAACAAAAATGAGTTAAATGAGATTACATTAGAATTTGAGGGTTAAAGGGGAAAGACAGTAAAGTTTAAGAGTACAGGAGAAAATATTCTTTAAAAAAAGAGAAAGAAATGAAAAAAATAGGGTTGGTCATAAACCCGCAGGTCCAACCCAACCCAACCCCCACCCCACCCCACCCCAAAAAAAAATGTAATTACTTACTTTCCATTTCCCTTTTATGCAAAGCAATCATGCCCATAGTTTATTCTTCTGTCAAACTTCACACCAAGCACACTCCTAATGTGGATGAAATATAAAAAAGGGATATTTGCGCCAGAGGTCACCAAACTTTGTGATCTTTGACATTTGGGTCCCCATTTTAAGAATTTGGACACATAGATCCCAAACTCTGATTCTATTTGCACCATTAGTCCCCACTTAGATGTAACATATTTTTAGGCATTTTTATACCTTAGGTTCCCAAGAACATAATTTTTTGGGGACCTAAGTATCTAAATTCTTAAAATGAGGACCAAGTTTGGGGGACCTCTGGTGCAAAGATCCCAAATAAAAAAAGGTTTGGTGCAAATGGGAGAAACCTCAAACTGACTAGCAGGTAACTGGAAGCCACGTGTGCATCCTAAAGCAGTAGACAAAAACTCTTAAGAGACAGGATCAAGGGTAGCGGGATTTGAATGATGTCTTCATTTTCCAGCTGAATAATTTCGTCTGAACAACAAAAGGGCCAGCAGCATGGATAAACCAAACCCAAACCACTACAAAATCTTTGCAGAAAGAGACTTTCTATTGAGAACTAAACAAGAAAAGGCGAGACGCAAGAGATAGGAAGAGAGGAAGTAGAATCATCTAACAAACGAACGACATTGAAGAGGAGAGCAGTGAAAGAATAAATACTTTAGCAATACTTAACCAAAATTTTGAACAGTATATTGTGACGAAGTTCATTGTGAAATGAATCCGCTTTTGTACATGTGAGGAGAAGTTACCGCATATTAGTTTACTACTTTTAAATTTAATAAATAACAATGATGATAATAAAGAAGAAATATCACGTAAGTTGGTGATTTATTTCCATGCTTTCTTTCCCCGGAATTGTTTGCCAGAACGCTGTTGTTTTTTCTTTTTCTCCATTCGCGATTTTGCTACCTTTGCTCTCTTTGCAGCAAGAGGAAGAGCCTTCTTATGTTCCTTCTGTCGATTGCTCAAACCTCCCGTCTGTCCAATCATACCCAAAATAAATAAATAAATAAATAAACCAACTGCCTCATTGATTCAAGGAGCCCACACTATGGAGTTTATATTTTTTCACTTTTCTCTGATCAGTAAAGCATTGAGCTTTATGCATCGTACGATCCAAGATACTAAAGCAAAACGGTTGCCATTGGCAATGCTTTGCTAAGTTATTGATTTCTCAGCATAGGAAGAAGGCCTTAAAAAGCTGAACATACAGGTAACTGAAAAAATGAAGAAAGAAAACATCCTAAGACAGAGCTAGGACTTTCTGAGTGATTGATGTATGCCAAGTACTTGGTACTTTGGGCATCAGACTTTAAACCCAATGCAACTATTCCCTTCCAACCAAAACTGAAAATTTAAATCATGACCATAGTTTGTCGTGTTGCAGATGTTCAAACCACACGAACAAAGAGATGCGAGCACAAAATGGAAAAGGTTATAATTTCACCAAGCAGGAGATTTTTTTTTTTTTAACTAAGATTGACCAAGGAGATGATAACTATGAAAGTATACCTTATTTTGTTTCACTGCAGCTCGAGCCTGGTACTTCCCTCTGTCCTCTCTTCCAGCCCTAACTAAAGCCAATCTCTCTTCCTTACTTAGCTTTTTCCGTACATGAGCCTATGCAGCACACAATCAATAGCCAATTGGATCAACATATGATTTCCACAGTTAAAAACTCCTTTCAATAGAAAACCGGCCTTTCAAAGGTCCGTTAAGCATAAAAATGTCAAATAGAAAAATGAAAAGAAAGCATTTGACAACTTCCTTTCCTTCCATATTTAAAAATAATAATTAAAAAAATTACTTCATTAAAACAGAACAATGAAGTAGAAAGCAAGGACAGGAAGTCCTGGATAAAATAATCATAAAAATGGAGGAAAAAAAAGGTGAGAAAACAATGTCAAAAATAAAATAAACTGCATTAACAATTGCCATTGCCTAACCAAATCTAAAAGCTGCATATGACTAAAGTCTTTATCTTCATGCAACTAAATTGCAACCCACACTTTCACTCTGTCCCATACTTCGTTAATACTTCCCTCCAAGTCTTAAAAAATCCTCTCTAACATGCCCAGCACAAACCCAGTATAGCAGCATTCCAGATCTTCCTACTCCTCTTGTTGAAAACAAAGAGATAAGAGGATATAAACAAGTCGGCACATCTCAAAGAAGCCACCCAACTCCATTGAAACTCTTGCATAACTCTCAACCACAATTCTCATGCAAATGAGCAATACAAAACGAGAGGATCATAGTTACGGAGGCAACACCAGCCTGGAGACAGACATACAAGTACTTCTACGCTGCATGAGATTGTGAGTACTTAACTTACCATAAACAAGCAGCCAATTAAACACCTTCACTCTAGTAAACATGTTAATTTTTTCTCTCTTTATTCTATCTTAGAACGAAAAAAAGAACCAGAAAAAAAAAAAAAGTAATTAAAAGGAAAATTATGCTTGGACAATTAAATGAGGTTGAAAAAAACGCAAGAACACGTGATGAAAAAGGCCTACTCCAGCATTGATAAAGGTAAATATATAATAATAAAAAAAAGAGCAACAAATGATATTCAAACTAAGTACTAGTACAACTTCAGTGGATGTAAAGGCAATCATGATCCTGAGCCATGTATTGTTGATTGATACACATTACTAAAAGCCACATGAACAAGCTAAAAGTTCAAATGGAGAGTAAAAAGTTAGAGAACTTACTTCAAGCTTAGTCGGATCCACTCGCTTGGTACTAAGTTGGTCGGAACTAGGAACACTGAAAGTTGATGACTTCGCATCTGAGCCCTTTCTTAACAAACCATGCTGAGCCAAGGCAAGTTTTGCGTCCTTCTTTGCCTAACCAAAGAAGAATCCAACAATGAGGATATATGGTTCAGTGGCACACAAGAAGAGGGGCAACCAATATTTACAGACATGAACAATAATAGTGTGAGAGACGTGAGCAAGATACTAAACTTTGGAGTCAATTTATACATGAATCTTAAACTTCCTATATAATAGTGTGAGAGAAGTGAGAGATGCTAAAATTTGGAGTCAATTTATACATGAATCTGAAACTTCCTATATAACCTACGGTGCCCTCTTTCCAAAGGGGAAAAAAGGGGGGGGAAAAAAGAACACCAAAACAAAAATATGAGGGACAGAGAGAGAACGCGAGAAAAAAAAAAGGGCATACCTTCATTTCTTTGATCTTTCGGAAGTCCTCATTAGAAAGAATACCATCCGTTGAGTCAGATGATGTAGTCACTAATGTTGCTCCAGCCAATTTCTTCAAAGCCCGAAGACTTGAATCAGCAGCAACAAGTTGTCTATCAAAGTCAGACAGTTTTCTCTTCCTCGCTTTAGAATCCTTCAGACTACTTTCACCATCCTTGGTTTCTCTATCCTCAGTTTGTTCCATTTCATCGTCCTCACCAAATTCCTCTAACTCCTCCTCGCTAGAATCCTCTACCCCCTGATCAGATTCCTCAGCTTCCTCATCCTCATCGTCATCATCATCAATGCTGACATCACTATCAGAGTCATCTATACTATTGTCACCATCTTCACCTTCAGCAACTAAATCATCTTTGACATCTTCACTTCCAGAATCATGAGGAGATTTCTGATCGGCTTCATCCCCACTGGAAGCAACCAACTCATGTCCATGATCATCATTAGAGTTGCTGGATGCAGGCTCATCCATATCATCACTATCCTCAACATCTTGATCTAACAATTCAACCCCAGGAACATTGCTGAGCACATTGACTTCTCCATATGCTTTCGGCCTTGCTTTTGGATGAGTAGGGCGCCCACGGTCTTTCTTAACCAGAAGTGAAGGGCAAATCTGCACATCAACAAAGTTTGGCATCATTAAGATTTAAATATTGGCAGAGCAGTCCCACTTGGGACTGAAGTCACATAACGCCTGCTACTAGGATCTTCTAGGTCCAAGGTTATACCCATGGTTTAACCCGAGAGAGAGAGAGAGAAAGACAGACAAGAGTGAGATGAATTCATAAGTAGAAAGGAGAGAGACAGACCTCAAAAGCCAAGAACTGAAGAAAATAAATAAATAAACCAAAAAAGGGCAGAGGAGAGTGAGAGGAGAGAGACAGACCTCTCTAAATAAGCCAATAAGTGAACGTGCTGCTATTGAAACTGCCTTCTCGTGAGATTTCTTATATAACGCAAGATCTTGCAGCAATTCTTCCGACATCAACTAATTGTGAGGATTAAAACAGAACAATTATTTAAGACGGTCAAAAATTGAGCTGTACAAGTAAAAAATAAATGACCTTTACAGAGAGAGAATATGATAGATGAAAATACGTCCTGTATATAATAAGAACAGCACTGGAAAATTCTAATCGACCAAATAATATAGAATTCATGAACCAAATTAATATGAGTAACAGTTAGTTACCAAAGGCATGCGAAGGCATATTTCCCTTATTACGTTGAGTCCAACGGCAATGGCCTGGTGAAAATCAAAGCAATTAAAGACATAAAGAATGGTAAGTAAGAAGAAATAAAAGATAAAAGCTCTTCATTCATACCTCTGGACGTGAACGATCATGTACAAACTGATTAACTATTTGTTTAAATAACGGCTCCACTGCATCAGGAGGCACCTGCATGCAATATATCCTCTCTTATGGTAGCTAGAGTAGTGGTAAAGCGAACTGAAATTTGGTACAACAGGAAGAAAATTTAACATATCATGGCAGAAGAGCCAGGTATACCATATCATGGCAGGCCTGAACTGCAGCAGCAAGTAAATTCGTGACATCGCGTTGATGAGGCTGTGTACACCAATCAGTCGTAATTCCATCGTCAAGAGAACAATACTTTAATGCAGGAGCTAAATAAAATAAATACCTGAACATATTTCTGCAGATAGGGATAAAAGTTCAGTAATAGTAGACGGTGAAGGCCAACTGTTCGAGCAATTACTTTCAACATCATCATCCTGACCTGAACTTCAAACAGGTTAAGGATAACATTAGAAATCCAATTTTCAGCAATAGTTCATAAGAGAAAGATGCGAATATTGTGGAAACAAAACCATGCAGTCCACCTCTTACTACAAGATTCAGAGTTTACCTATAGGCAAGATTACAAATAACAAAATAAGCTAACGTCATATCATGAATACCAATCGAAAAAATAAAAGACAAACACTTTTAAGCTCTTAAGCAATCCTAACATTAAGTTCTTAATGGCCCGTTTGGTTCATAGGTTTGAATAGATTTTCAAATTGGTTTAAACTTATAGTGATAGAGAACTAATAACTCTAGGAATTAGAGTTATTTTAGGCATTTCTAGGCTTATAGTTGGCTCATCCAAAGGTTTAGTTGTTAATTTTCTGCTTTATTTGCTTAACTTTTGGTTCATGTGGTGCACTCTGCTGAGATTCATTTGTGTGTGGTTTTTGTGATAATTTTGAAGAAAACTGCTAACGTGTGTCCAAAAGGGGTCGTTTCTGATTTGTAGGTTTTGTGAGGATAAATGCTACAGCATTTGTTACAGCAAAAATATGATAGCATGCAGTTAGTGGATGACCGCATAACTTTGCACGAGAATTAGGACAAAGAGCGCATAAGATGGATTTGGTGCTTAGTTAGCTGGACCCAACCTCTGAATAGGTGCCACCTCAACGTCCTGGGTTGCCTTAAAGAGGAATGCACCTGAATTCTCAACAAAGGGGGGGGGGGCGCCGCAGGAAGAAAAGGAGAAAATAAAAAGAGGACCCAAATACGAAACATCGAGCAGAGAGCAAAAAGAACACCAGAGAGAAAGAAAGAAAGAAGACAAGTACGGAGGAGACGAATTTGGAGCTGGAAATCTCAAGGAGTGAAGCCGCGAGAGGAGGCCACCAAGCTTCATCTTGTCTTTACTGTTGTTCTCCTCATTTTGGTTTATCTTTCCTCCTCCTCTGTAATCAAATCGTGGTTGTTCATTTTGTTGAAATTAACAGAAAAAGTATGAGCTAAATTAACTTGGCTGGGACGATAAAATACTCGGATCTGTAATTAACGTTGTGTATGCTCACTTTTGCTATATTAATGTAGATCTAGTTTGTTCAATATAATCGTTATCGTTCATTTTTGTTTACTGACTAACCATCTTAAATAAAATATTATGAGTTCGATTTGCTAGAAAGTTGATTGGAATTAGACAAATATTGAACAATGTGTTGTTTAGCTAAATTTCACAAAGAAATCTAGTTGACTTGCGAGTAGTATACCTATACACTTGTCTCACATAGCCCAATTGAAACCTATGCTTAACTTAACCTCTCTGTTTAGATTTCTCATAGGAATATGTTGAAATGTGAGTAAAGAGGCAAAATCATAAGTGGATCGGGAGATTCTTGTGCTAAATTCATGTTTCAGGTTAACTAACAGCATTGCTATAGCAAAAATCGTAGTATAAATAGCCCAGGTTGCAGTGAAGGGGAAATTGAGTCCTAGTCCTTCACATAGATTGATTTCACCTTTGATAACTGAGTGTGCATTTATTTACTTTTGTTTACTGCAATTCTTTTAATCTTTATAGTTGAATCAAACCATTAAATTTATTTAAATTGCATCTATTGGATCTTATTAGGAAAAATATTGATAACTTTCTCCGTGGGAACGATACTCTACTCATTCACTTTATTACTTGTTCGCCACGTGCACTTGCGTAGTTAATTTTACACCAAGAAGTTTTTGGCGCCCTTGCCGGGGGCTGTTATCATAATTGATCTTTGTAAAATTCAAGTGTTTTCGTTATTTTACTTGACAATTTTGTTTCCTTCTATTTCAGATATTCTTCTTCTCACATGAATCGACAACAAGACCATGATTTGCTACCCTTGGATCCAGAAATTGAAAGAACGTTCCTAGCAAGGAGAAGGGAGCAACAAGGTTTAGCAGTTGTTGAAGGAATGGCAGAGGAAGCTGCCGGCAATGCAGCCAACCTTGGGCAGCCCGTAAATGTTCCAATTAACCAGACAGCCATGGCAGATGACAGGGATAGGGCCATCAGAGAATATGTCGTACCGATTTTACATGGGCTCAATCCGAGCATCATTAGGCCGAAGATACAAGCGCCTCAGTTTGAGCTTAAACGGGTCATGTTTCAAATGTTGCAAACAGTGGTGCAATTCAGTGGCATGGCAACTGAAGATTCCCACTTGCATCTCAGGCTATTCATGGAAGTCTATGATACTTTTAAGCTTCCAAGGGTTACAGAAGAAGCTTTGACACTGAAGCTCTTCCCTTATTCCTTGAGGGATAGAGCTAGGGCATGGTTAAACTCTCTACCACCGAACTCTGTGGCAACTTGGAATGACTTGGCAGAGAAGTTTCTGATGAAGTTTTTTCCTCCAACTAAGAATGCCAAGCTTAGAAATGACATCACCGGATTTCAGCAACATGAGAAGGAATCTTTGTATGAGGCATGGGAGAGGTTTAAGGAATTGTTGCGCAAATGCCCTCACCATGGGATTCCTCATTAGATTCAGATGGGGACGTTCTGCAATGTACTTAATGGGCAAACTCGAACCATAGTAGATGTTTCAACCAATGGTGCTATTTTGGCAAAGACTTACAATGAGGCTTATGAGATTTCGGAACAGATGACTAATAACAACTATCAATGGCCTGCAGAGAGAGCAGCTGCAGCTAGGAAAGTAGCAAGAGTTCATGAAGTGGATGCGGTGACAGCTTTAACCACTCAAGTTTCGTCCTTGGCAAGTATCTTGAAATTAATGAATCAGGGGGTGAATTCTCCTCAATTTACAGCGGTCACTTGTCCGTACTGTGGTGAAGGGCATCTCTTTGATAGTTGTCCATCCAACTTGGAATCAGCATGTTATGTGGGTAACTTCAACAAAAACAACAATCCATATTCCAATACTTATAGCCCAGGTTGGAGGCAGCACCCAAATTTTTCTTGGAACTCTCAAGGGCAGAACGCAACATCTTCATCAACAGCAAACTGCCCTCAACATCCTCCTAGATTTCCACAATAGCCGAGACATCAACCGGCAAAACAACACTCATCAATTGAGCACTTGTTGAAGAAGTACATGGCAAAGAATGATGCCATTATTCAAAATCAGTAGGCACTAATTCAGAACCAAGCAGCTTCATTGAGAAACTTGGAGAATCAGATGGGGCAGTTAGCTAATGCCTTGACTAGTCGTCCTCCAAGCGCATTGAAGATCCTAGGTGTGAAGGCAAAGAGCATTGCAAGGCTATTACGCTGAGGAATGGGAGAAAATTAGAGCAAGTGACTAAACAGCCCAATTGCCGAGAAGAGCCCTCTTCAATCCAAGGTGAAGTGGAAAAGGAAGCAGAAGTGGAATAATATGGAAAGCGAAGCGATGCTGCAGAACTTGCAGCGTTGCTGCAAGCAAAGTTTGGCAGAAAAACAGAATAACAGACCACCACCACCTTTTCCTCAAAGATTTCAAAAGCAGTTTAAAATGTTTCTAGATGTCTTGAAGCAACTCCATATTAACATTCCATTGGTGGAGGCGCTTAACCAAATACCTAGTTATATAAAATTCATGAAGGACATTCTTTCGAAGAAAAGAAGACTTGGGGAATTCGAAACAGTGGTAATGACAGAAGAAAGCAGCATCATCTTGCAGAATAAAATCCCTCCAAAGTTAAAAGATCCTGGAAGTTTCACCATCCCATGTGCAATTTACAATAACTACTTTGGCAAGGCTCTCTGTGATTTAGGAGCAAGCATAAGATGTTTTCAAGAAGCTTGGAATCGGGGAAGCATGGCCAACCACAGTAACTCTTCAATTGGCTGATCATCCAGAAGGAAAAATTGAAGATGTCCTGGTGAAAGTAGACAAGTTCATCTTCCCCGCTGATTTTATTATTTTAGATTATGAAGCTGACAGGGAGGTGCCCATCATTTTAGGGAGACCCGCAAAGGAGGATGTTGATGTTCCTGCACTAGAGGCTCTTCAGCCCACCATGTCTACTCAGCCGCCTTGGCGAATTTAGCAACCAGTTTCACTCGCTTGGAGCAACGAGTGTCACAAATAGAGGTGATGCAATACGAATCCCTTCAGATGATGAGGGATTTCTGGCAATACGAGCAACATATGGATTTGGCCCTGCAAAAGCACTATCGCGCTAATTCTAACCGATTTCACTCGTTTCCAGAATTCCCACACCATCTTTGTGAACCCTCCATGGATGAAGCTGAAGTTGCAAATGAGGCTGTGAATGAGGCAGCCACTTCAAGTTCTATTCCCCACGAGCCTCAAGAAGCTGAGGTTGTTGCCCCGCGCACCGGCAAGAACAAGGGAAAGGCCAAAGTGCCGGAGCCATCTACTCGACGTTCCACTCTTGGAAGCGCTGGCAATTGGAAGTGGAGAGGATGACTGCAGCCCTTTGACTCCTCAGGGAAGTTTCTTTAAGCTTACACCATTTCCATTTGGTTTTGAGTCGTTTCCTTGCAATTTTTACTGTTTTGAGTACAATATGTTTATGTTTTGGCCATGAGTCAACAACAGTGAGGACACTGTTGGTTGAGGCTGGGTTGTTTTATTTAGAATGGTTATTTTTCTTGTTTTTGTGTTTTGTTATTTTTGGTGTGTTTTGTGCTGTTTTGTATGCAAGGAGAGCCTCTTTTTGTCAATTTTTGTGGTGTGAAGGGTGTGTGGGTCTTCAATGATGAGGTGGGCTAAGTTAAGACATGCTTTTGTGATAGATTAACTTGAATTGAATGTAAGTGAACCCATAGAACCTGACTTTTGAATGCAATTCTCTATGCAACTCTTTCCACAACATTCATAGTGTTACTTCTCAAGAGCTTATTGATGGCTAGATTGCTATGAGAGCTTAGGTTTCTATAATTGACCTAGAGACTCCTTTGAGGCGAAATTTTAGGAAGCCTAGTATGAGGAGGACGACTGAGACAAAGATCTAATTAATGACACCATTTTGTTTAGTTTGTTCAATAAAAATAAAAATAAAATGAAAAATAAAAATAAAAGAAGAATAAGAGTAAAAAACAGAAGAATGGGGAATTAGGTGTCAAGCCGAGAAGAAGTTAAAGTCTTAAGTCTGATTCCGAGTGCTAGGTGATTCTTCATTAGTGGAGAAGGAGTCAATAGGTCAACATATGGAGACACTTCTAGGCTTGGTGATCGTGGTCTAGTTTGAAGTGGGTAATTGGGGAGGAAGCATTATTGATGCACTTACACACACACACATACTAGGGAAGAGCATTTGAATTGAAAGGGGAAATGGGTCAATCTTATAATTCAAAGAGAGTTGGTGTAAAGCTTAAGCGTGCAAAAGAAAATAAAATAAAATAAAATAGAAAAGAAAAGAAAAGAAAGCCTATGAGAAACTTAACCACACACCTTGAACCCACATGGTTGACTGAAAAAGGAATTCTCTTAGTGTCATTTGTTTTTGTGTTGTTTTTGTAGTGTTATTTGTTTTGTAGTGTCATTGCTCGAGGACGAGCAATACTTTAAGTTTGGGGGTGTGATAACTCTAGGAATTAGAGTTATTTTAGGCATTTCTAGGCTTATAGTTGGCTCTTCCTAAGGTTTAGTTGTTAATTTTCTGCTTTATTTGCTTAACTTTTGGTTCATGTGGTGCACTCTGCTGAGATTCATTTGTGTGTGGTTTTTGTGATAATTTTGAAGAAAACTGCTAACGTGTGTCCAAAAGGGGCCGTTTCTGATTTGCAGGTTTTGTGAGGATAAATGCTGCAGCATTTGCTACAGCAAGAACACTAGCAAAAAAGGTTTGAACCAAAACTTTTTAAATCAAACCTACGAAACAATCAAAGGCTAAATGTAAATGGGTCCACCTCAAACTTCTGATCAGATTTTGGGTCCTTGAGGCGGGAAAACAGCTTCTCAACAAATCCCTGTAGGTAGAACAGAATTTTTGAATCCAACAATTATGAGCAAATAATTATAGGATCGGCTGGAGCGGAGATGATAACATCAAAACTAACAAACCTGTGGATCTTTCAAATGGTTCAGAGGAGAATAATAATTTGAAGTGGTCCTTTCTGATGAGAGGCGTTGCTGTTTTTTCATGCTACGAATAGCACGCTGCAATTTGGCTTTCTTTTTCTTCTTGCTCGAAGCTGTACCTTTATGGCGTGCCTAACAATTAACATTCAAACAAATATAAACATCAGTAAATTAAGCTAAAGAAAATTGAACATTGCTTAGCAATTTTCCTCATAAATCACGAGACAACTTATTCCAACAGTAAGAGCAGATACTCTGCTGAACCAGGTAGACTACAGGTCAACTAACATAGTCAATTCTAATACCAGAATATGTGTACAAAAGCATACATCTGTTGCTTAACACAACCAATGATATCCACGGAAGATGTATCATATTGTTAACTGTTAGACTAACACTTTGCAACATTATAAACCATATAGCATACAAACAACCTTATAAACACTCTCTTTACTTAGAACAACTTGACTTTGAGGAGTCATCTCATCTTCACTGCTCGACGCATCACTGTCATCATCATCTTCAATCTTCTCATAATCCAGAAGAAAAGACAGTGCAGCAATCATAATCCTGAGACATATAAAACCAAACTCACAAATCTGAAACACGGGAACAAAATAGCAACCTTCCCACTTAAAAAAAAAAAAAAAAAAAAAAAAAAAAAAAAAAAAAAAAAAAAAAACCCTCCCTACCTTGACGATGAATGAAAACATGCAGTACAGATTGCATTGGCGGTTCGTTCATCGAACCACACCTTCCTCCGGTGAAGCTCACATAGCGTGATAAGCGCTCTCTTCGCTTTGGCTTCATCCTCTTGCTATGAACAATATTCAGATTAAATTATTAGACTTACGATAAAAGAGCATAATCAATACCCAAGAAAACGTTAAAAATATAAATTACACCTGTAACATCGAAAATATGATGTTTTGTAGCGCCCGATTCTTAGCTTCATTCTTGTGCTTCTGATTCATTTTTCTAATGCTATGAACAACATGAGAGAAAGCCAATTTTCTTAAATTCCTGTCACCTAGAGTCTGTAGCTCCACGAACAAAGCAAGAGTCTCTCCAATATCAACTATCTAACAGCCAAAAGAGAGATCAAATTCAACAACCCGATTAAGAAAAAGAAAACGCATTTTTCAAATGCAAAAAAGAAATTAAATTCAACAATCCACTTAAGAAAAAGAAAACATTTTATTGAGAATTGAAAAAAAAAAAAACAATCTGATTACTAAAAAGATCGTTTTTTTTTTAGAATTCTGAAAACAAATTCGAATTAACAATCCGATTAAGAAAAAGAGACACATTTTCTAGAAAAAAAAAAATGAAATTCATAGCTGACCTTCCTGTTGATGAGAAGAATGAGAGCTTGCGCGACGTGGCCGCGAAGGCCGGAGGGGAGAGAGGCGGCGGAGGACCGGAGCAAGTCGGCGAGCTGCTTGGGGAACTCCGAGAGGTGTTTAGGGTAGAAAGGAGTGATGTGAGCCAAGAAGGAGGCTCTGTCGCCGAGGTCCTTGGAGACGGAGGGGTCGGTGCCGATGCCACTGATGGAGGTGAAATTGAGAGCCGCTTGCTGCTCAAAGAGCTCCAAAGACGACTTGAATTGGCTGTATATCAGAGCCAGCTCCGACTCGTAGCCTTCCGGATCGCACTTCATCTTCGATTGCAGCGACGGCAGGCTCAACTTCTCCGAGCTTCGGCCGGACGCGGATATGGATTCCGGCGAGACGCCGGTGACCGCGTGGTGAGAGGTCATAGGTCTAATCTACGGAGAACGGAAACGGCCGTCGAAACAGGGGTCAGGGGTGGGTGAAGGAGCCGGCTACCGTTTGGGGTTTACTAGGGCTTTAGTAACGAACTGGCTAAAAACCTTTTTGCGGAGCCCCTGAGCTTTACGTATTTAGCAGATTGGTCCTTTAACAAAAATATTTTGCAATGATCTTTCTGAATTATGATTCGGGTCCGTTTGGTTGGGGGATTCGTCCCCCGATTCGAATCATGATTCGTGGTTCGTTACAGTAGTTTCTCTCACAAAAAATACACGTAAATCAAAAATGATTCAAATCACATGATTCGAATCCCTGAACCAAACGGACCGGTGGTCGTTTTGATAACTTCTGCCAAATATTGGTGAACCGGTGGTCGTTTTGATAACTTCCGCCAAATATTTTAAGAGTTATTCTTTTGAAGTGTAGTTTAAAGGTCCGTTTAGTTTAAGGATTCAAATTATGTGATTTAAATTATTTTAAATTTACGTGTATTTTTTGTGAGAAAAATTACTGTAGCGAACCACGAATCATAATTCGAATCGGGAGACAAATCCTCCAACCAAACATCCTATAAGTGTAATTTTTAAATTAAATTTGAATTATAATTTAAGTTAAAATTAAAATTTAAATAAAATTAAATAAAATTAAAATTTAAAAAAATATAAATTTAAATAAAATTAAAACTTAAATTGTTTTTTTTTTTAATTTTTTGGATAAAAAAAACATGTCCTTAAAGTTTGGAATATTTTTTGCATTTGAGCTTCTGATCATAATGGACTTTTTTATTCAAATTCGGAATTAACAAAAAAAAAAAAATAGAACAAAAAAAAGAACCAAACACCCACCGCACTCCATCTCTCTCTCAGACAAATACAGCGAGCAGACCACCCACCCCTAAGAGATTTGGCATCACAGAGCCCTCTTACGCACCATTATCTCTGGCATTGCACTGAGGGAGCAATATATATAATTTTGCGAGGGCCAGCAAAGGCTCGCGAGGGGACGGTGGCCTTCATTTACAAGTGAATCTAGTTTCGCGAGGGGGTAGCAGCTCTGGTTTTCTCCATGGGGGCTGGAAACTCAGGTGCGTGTTTGAAACTGTTTTTTAAAACGGTTTTTATGTATTTTGAGAAGTAAAAAATAAAAATAAAAATAAAATGATATTTGTTTAGTAAGGATTCGTTTAATTTTTTTATTTAAATTTTTAATTTGAATTGATATGTAATTTTATATGAGTATTTTTTATTATAGTAAAAAAATTAAGTGTGATTATTTTTAAAAAAATTTACTGTAAAAAAACTCAAATTCTAAATTTAAATTGGTGAAATAAACGGAGCCTAAATGTTTTAAAAATGAAAATGAAAACAAAAACAATGAAAATAGTTTTTGTATATAAATTAAAAAAACAGTCAAAAGTTATTCTCACTTTTTTATTTTTATTTCTTAACACTTATCAATAATATTATAATATATTAATTAATAATCACGATTTTACTTTTATATTATACTCAAAATAATCTTTTAAAAAATTAATTAAATATAATTTTAAAATCAATCTCAAAATAATTCTCAAAATAATTTTATTTTTATTTTTTATTAAAAAATAATTATTTTAAAACTAATTCTAAACGCACTCTTAATTTCACTAAGAATAAGGGGTGGCACGGATACGAAGGGGTGATAAATTATGGTGGATTTGGATCGAAGGGGGTTAGGTTGGGTCAGCAACTGGCGGTGCAAGAGGGCAACGATGGTGCAACATCGACAATTTCCTATGGCTGGCGTCTTAGGGTTCAAAAAACAAAAACAAGAACAAAACCAAATAAAAGTTGTGTTTAGTTCGCTGATTCGAATTTTTAATTCGAGTTGAGATTTGATTTTATGTGAGAGCTTTTTACTGTAGTAAAAAAGTTAGATGTGATTGTTTGTGAGAGCTTTTTACTGTAGCAAAACTCGAATTCTAAACTCGAATAAGCGAAATGAACGGGGCCTTAGAAAATGATTATCAAATGCTCCTCAGAAAAATCACGTCACTAGCACGTAGATCGCTTCGTCCAAAAATCTAGCCCCTTTATTGATTTGATCAGCTTTGCAATGGATTTCAAAGCTCAAAGAATCGATTGTAAAAATTTTTAGCCCTCTACATGCAATGCAAAGTCTAGCGGTCTTGTACAAAAGAGCCATGGATAAATTTTAAAATTTCTCTTGAATATGTCAGTATCAACGAGCCTCCAAAATTTTAAAATGTATATGTTGTATATGCTAACATACCAAAATATGTTTTTAAATTCACTTTTGAAACTTTAAAATGTGATATTTTTTAAATATATTGACACATGCTATGTGAGCATGTCTGTAATTTCTTTAAACACTCAACTAATCCAATTAAAGACACAACATATCTAAAATTTAACGCTTAACTAAAATTCGAGTGAAAAGCATTCATTAACTCATAAACTACCTACAATTAATCAGTGATTAACCGGTTTATTATTAATTTATAAATAATTTGTCATTAATAAACATGTAATTTGTTGATTCAAACTGAGTAATTCAAAATTAATTTTAATTAATTATTAATTGATATTGATTAATAATGAAGAATTTTCAAGCTAATCGGTGATAAATTCAAGTTAATAATTAATAGACCATTAAATCAATCAATGATTAACTGTTAAATCAATCAATTATAAATCACTAAAGTCAATCAGTAATTGATCACTAAATTAATAAAAATGATCATTTTAACCATTTTATAAAACTTCAATCATTTATGAAAAATCTTTCAAAAACGGTTATTTGTGATGAAATTCCAATAAAAAAGTGAGGATATTAGCCTGATGTTTCGCAATACTAGACAATACCAAAATATTTTTTTTCCCATCTTATTAATCAATAAATGGTTTTTACTAAAAAGAGATAAAATTACAGAGACAAATCCAAACAGCTGTATACAAAAAGGCTAATTTAGTACAATTAATAAAAGGAAATTTAAGCAAGTTGAGTACACTTGGATGCAAAAGAAGGCAAAAAATACGACCAGCTCTATTAAAAATATGAAAGAGAATGAGAGAATAATACACATGATTTACACTTTTACAGTGATCAATCTTGTGAACAAATTTTAGTAGTGCTCTCTCTAGAGTCGGCAATATGAGTCACAATATGATAATATTATTTAAAAACGATATGAATTTCACGGGTTAAGGTTGAGAAAAAAGAGATCCATATTAAAATTAAGTCAATCTGAAATTGACATGAAAATCATAAGTTAATTTTAGGTTGAACCTGCCTAACCCGAACATGACACAAAGCTCATAAAAAACTAAAAAATACATATATTTTTTATTACATATTTTTTACTCTATTATGAACTTGTGATATCATGATAGTTATACTCAAAATCTTATATTATTGTTTGTTTAATTTCAATTGACGTTATTGTATTTTAATGTGTTATGAACTTTAAGCTATTTCTAATATGTAAAAGACTAAATAAAAGTATAAAATTTCCGTGTCAATTTCAAGTTCTCAGGTTATTTTCGTATCTTATCGTGCCAACCAGTAAAGTAATTGTGTTGTGTTCATGTTGCAGTTTTTAAAAAATTTCATATCACAAATCGTGCTCGAGTTAACTGTAAATTAAAAAAAAAAAAAAAAAAAAACCACCCCTAACTCTCCCCATATTTGACTCTCCCGAATTAGGTTGGATCATATTTTGGTTTGGTAGATCATATTTTGCGCAAAACATACTTTGGTTTGGTAGATCATATTTTGCGCCAGCAAAAATAACTTTTCGGTAACTTTACAAGGCCTTTGAAAACAAAGTATACAAGATCAAAAAAGAAAAAACTTTAAAAAAAGGTTTAGGATCGGCAAATCCTGCCTAAGGTTATGATCTCCTTAAATGTCCAAGTGCTTAAGTTTGGAACCAGCTTCAACCAAAAAAAATAAAAGATAAAAAATAAAACAAGAACAACAAAGCCTTTGAAATCAAAGTATACAAGATCAAAAAAGAAAAAACTTTAAAAAAGGTTTAGGATCAGCAAATCCTGCCTAAGGTTATGATCTCTTTAAATGTCTAAGTGCTTAAGTTTGGAACCTTCAACCAAAAAAATAAAAGATAAAAAATAAAACAAGAACAACAACAATGGTAAGGTTCTCGTTTTCCTCGTAAACTTCACATGCATTATACATATACAACGAGATCAACTCCTAGTATTTTCTGAATAATAGTTTATTGCAGTTTGGAGAATACAGATATATAATCAACCGTCTTAGAAAATAACAATTGCTACCGTAAATTCACACAATGAATTATCTAAATGAAGAAACAGACAAACAGTAATACGAAGCTGCAGATATGTAATTGCATCCCCTTTACAAGCTATTAAGTCTTTCATTGATAGACTACCAGTCATCAGCTCCCTTCGTTACACCAAGAATAATAGCAATTACAGCAAGAATAGCCTGAACAAAAAAACAAAAAAAAAGTTTCGGAATTATCTGATGCGTATGAAACTATAATCTAAAATTTATGACCACCTTCGTGTCCTAAATTGCCGAAATAAAATTTTAGACACCATTTTACTACTTTTGAAAAGTTCAGGGGAAAAATGCACTAAGAGCCCTATTTTCATTTAAACTCTTTGTGCAACATGATTTTCTACACAAGATGGCAGATGTATTGTGACCTACTTTATAATCCACTTTGGCTGTTCTTTTGAGGGTTTTAACATTGTTGCACCCCATACTTTTTGGCTTTTGGAAATTTCTCCCCACACTTCTAATCTTGGCAATTTACCCCTTGAAATTTTTAAATTGTTACAGTGTGCCCTATTTCCATAGCTTCCAGTTAAATTGGTAATTGAAAGCCCACGTGCGTTTCATGTGAGGACAAAAAATCTCGTGTCCAAGTAAAATTTCTAAATCTAATTCAAACCCAAATGCATATGTTCCAAATTCAAATCCCCAATTCGATAAGAAGTTAACAAGATGGGGCACATAGCAACAATTTAGAAAGTTTGGAGGGCAAATTGTCAAAAATTAGAAGTTTGGAGAGTAAGTTGCTAACATAACTATTTAGCATCTGTAAAAGGAGCGACATTTGACTTCTTTTTGGGCCGTTACATGTCAGGATTTTAAAGATTTTTTGTTTCTTTTACTTGAGCTATAGTTTTACTTCCTTTCATTTCATTCTGATAAAAATTTCTTCAATGTTTCTTATAGAAAATGAAGGCTAAGTATTTGGGCATATACAAACATCGGAAGTAAAATTATCAAGCAGAAGATACATAGAGCAAATTCTTCCACAAGTACAGAGCTGTAAAAGGAAGAAAGAAATTACTCACCGCAACTGTGCAAGCAATGTATCCTGGTTTCTCCCGGTAGTCTATCCTTGAACAGAGTAAAATCAAAGCTCCAGCATACCAGGGGACACCAGCAAGAAAGAATCCAATGATAAACCTTCAACAGAGCAGCAGCTTTATTAATAGTAAATAAAACTATGATCTGGGAAGAGAAACATGTAGCAGAACTACATGCAGGACAAAAACAGCAGAAAGATAGAGATCCAAACACTAGGCTAAAAAAAGAAGATAGTGATCCTGACTCTCAAAGTCCCAACAGCACAGCGTATTTAGATTTTACAATTCATTTGAAATCCACTGGCAGTTGGGCATGAAAAGGTTAAATTTGTATTTTATATGTTTTTGACCAGAACTTATATCTTGTTATTTCTTCTTATTCATGGGCTACATGACGAGAGAAAGCCCCCTCTCTTCTCAATAAACCAAACTATCCAAAGAAATGACAGCTTAACCGTAAAAATTACTCAAAAGTCAAAACGTCACACTTGGGTATATAAGGCAACTTACAGGAACCAGCCAATGCCAATACCACAGCAAGGAAGACGGCGCTCTCTCACCGGTCTTCCTTCAGCAACTGCATAGCCTGTTAACAATCAGGATATCGGAGGTTTAAGGAATAGTGATATCACATAATGCATATTGCAAGCATCATAGCATTTATACAAAGGTTTCCCAATAAAGGGGGGTGGGGGGTCCAGAATCCAGTGATGAAGCCAGAAATGTTTTGTCTGTAGGGGCTAATAATAAAAGTAAAATTTAATAAAAAACAATTAATGCACTATAATTATCCTGACAGATTTTCATGCCTTTAAAATATTGTATATTAATTTCATTATCAAGGTTATTGAAGATTGAGTTCATAGTTCTTATCTGTATTGGGTTTTTTTGGAGAAAGTGATATCTTTGATCGGGCCTATAAGATTAATTTGAGTGGGGGCTAACCGTATACAAATGAAGTATAGCACACGCTTATATATATAAAATTTTAAAATAAAAAACTTGAGTGGGCGCTTAAGCCCCCACTTGAGCCTTAGTGGCTCTGTCTACGCCAGAATCAATATGGGAATATAATACATAAATTGCCTGCGCTAAAAGTTCATCCTGATTATGACAAACCGACAATATCACATGTTCATTATTAACAATACTGCTTTAAAATGGTAAGGGAACATCATGGTCATATTATTCATTGTTAACAATCAGATCCTAAACATCACATAAAGAGAAATAAAATAAAGGTGCGATAAGTAATCTGAAACAACATGAAGAAGAATACGCATCAACACAGGGAAACACTGTATAGACGATTCTAAGGATCTGCTTCTTCAGTTTCCTCATCTTTTGGGGATGAAATAAAAGAGAAGTAGCAATGTGCATGGGGTCCTAAACATGAAGAGATGTTTATGCACGTGCAACTTATGAAGAATTCTCATTTTGATGTTTCTCAAGACCTGCCCCTGATCAATGTTCTCATTTGTATTTTGCAATATTTTGAAGTCCCCAAAAGTACTTCCAATTTTCACTTTAAAAGTACTTCCAATAATGAAACAACATAGTACACAAACAAGTCAACCATTAAACAAGAACCCCACTTTACTCTAGAAAGAGAGAAGAAATCAATGAACAAGGAGCTGAGCACCCACTAGACAACGTAAGGATATACAACTGACCAGTTCTCCGAACTACCATAACAAATCGAAACGTAATTGCAATTAACAATGACAATAGAACTTGAAGTTCCCAATTCATTAGTTCACAAAAGAATACATATTTAGCACTTTCCTATTCACTAATTAATCCTGACAAAGGCCGTATTTGCTACGATACTACGAGAATCACTTTCATTTCCCCTTTTTCGTTATTTTGTTTTAAAAAAGTAAGAACAATGGTAGAGAATCTCATAAGCACCATTTTAAGAAAATCTCCCTTATTTCACTTTTCAGTCAACCAAAAAACAAACAAATAAATTTCTGAAACAAACGCAAACTTCATATGCCAATTCCAATTACCACAAGAGAGAGAGAGAGAGAGAGAGAGAGAGATCCGCCTCAAAGGATTTTATAGCTCAGAAACAGACTCTTTTTATTGTTTTAAAAAAAATCCAATTACCTCAATCCTGAATACAATTAGCCTCTAATAAAGAAACTTCCTAATTTAGCAGTTTTTCTCAGCTGCAAATCGCAATCCCAAAAAAAAAAAAAAAAAAAAAAAAAAAAAAAAAGAGTTTTCTTTAACAATTTCGTATTGACTAATTAATCTTAATTTCTTAACAAAAAGCCGTTCCTCTTAGTGCAATCCCAACAAAAGAATAATTCTTATCCAAGTAATTTCCTATTCATTCATTAATCTTAACAAAAGCAATTTCCGCCGATTCCTTCATTTCAAATCTAAATTTCAATTCACCTCAAAAAATCACGAAAACCATGATCCACTCAACAAATCAACCAAATAACAAACGAATCCTGTCAATTCACAAAAATAACCAAAAAAATGTAATAATACCAGCAACAGTTTGATATCCGCGAGCGTAGTAATCAGGATGATGACCTGAGGGCTCGGCGACTCCCGGCGGCGGCACGGGCTGAGGGAATCCGATCGCCGGCTGGTGATGCGGCGGCCGTGGCGGAGGATAATTGGCGACACCTTGGAAGGTTCCGTACTGAGGCTGATTATGCTCCTGGTGGTGGTGGTGATCGACGACGATCGCTGGTTTCTTGTCGTTTTCTTCACTCATTTTCTTCTTCTTCTTCTTCTTCGATTCTCTCTCTCCTCTCTCGCTCTCTCTCTCTTCTTTCTCACGGCGACGCCGATCAAAAACTCTGTTGGTGCCGCAAGAAATGATAAAAAGTCAACTGAAAAATTGCCTGAGAACCGAGAAGTGAATGAGAGACTGCTTTCGATGGAGGTGAAAATCGGCACGTGCCAACGTGATATTTTGCACGTGGGTGTGTGGAAAACCGACAAAGCGACGGATGGAGAGTCTGGGCTTTGTTTCTCTTGTGTGGCCTTGGCTAATCGTGTCCCTACACGTGTTAATTATAGAGAAAAGTCCACCTATCATTATTTATTTTATTTTATAATAAGTTTTGAACCGTTTAGTTCGCTAATTCAAGTTGAGATATAATTTTATATGAGAATTTTTCATTATAACAAAAAAGTTAATGTGACTGTTTCTGAGTGCTTTTTACTAGAGCAAAACTCGAATCGATAAAATGAACGTGACCTTTATAAATTCGTTAAACTTTGTCACTTATGTTAGCATGCCTCTTAAAATTAATTCTGATAAATTTTTTAATGGAAATACTTATAAGTGCCCTCTAAATTTTGTCACTTGTGTTAATATGTTCTTTAAATTTTAAAATGTACCTGTTTTTCCCTAAAATTATTATATGTCTCTAACTTTTCTCTCACTATCTTGATTCTATTATTTTTGTTAATGAAAATATTGATATAACCATTAAATTGTTAATTATCTATAATATTTGACCATTAAAGTTTGTTAAGTTAATGAGTTTCTTAAATTTGTGTTGATTTTTTTTAAAAGGTACAATAAAATAAATAACCTTATCGTATTTTGATTTAAAAATACTATATATATATATATATATATATATAAAGCATAAAAATGTTTTATGTTGAGCACTTCTATTTAGGTGAAATATTAAGGAAAAAAACTAATAAAATTCATTACATTATACAGATTTGCTCCTCAATTTTTTTCTTCTTTTTTCCCTCTAATTAACTAATATTTTGAGAATTGGTGTTTAACTAACATTTTTAGAGGAGGATGTATTCAGTAAACCTCAAATATTAAAGATAATTAGTAATTTAAGGTCAGATCAATATTTTCGTTCAAAAAACTGATAGCATCAAAATGGAGGGAAAAAAGTTAGAGACATATCATAATTCGAGGGCAAAACAGGTACATTTTAAACTTCAAATGGAAAATTTACACAAGTGACAAAGTTTAAGGGGCATTTCATAAGCATTTCTGTAAAAAAACTTAACGGAGTTATATTGTTTTCTGAAATGATTTCGGATGCGGAAGCATGTGATTTTCATAAAACTTTAAAATACTATATAGATTATATTAATTTTATTGGTTGCCGAATTGAATTCGGATGCGGAAGCATGTCGGGAGGCGAATCGTGTATAACAAAAATTTTCATAAAACATTTGAGATATTCTATAGATTATATTAATTTATGCACGAATAAATTAATCTCATTAATTCATTTATTAAGAACTCAATTAGGAAAAATACCTGGAGGCCGACTCAGTTGATAACTTGAGTTCTTTGATCTTGAACAATCCTTGTTCCAAATTTGGAGGAATAGGATTCAGGGTCTCGAAGTTATTTAACTAAGAGAGCACATGATAATAAAGAGTTCACAATTTGATAAGTTTTTTATACATTCAAAATTTTATTTATTTTAGTTCATGCCCTGTCATCAATGTAAGGCCCGTTCACTTCGCTGATTCGAGTTTGTAATTCGAGTTGATATGTGATTTTATGTGAGAGTTTTTTACTGTAGCAAAAAAGTTAGATGTGACTGTTTCTGAGAACTTTTAATTATAGCAAAACTCAAATTTTAAATTCAAATCGGTGAAATGAACGGGGTCACGTCAGTAAATCCCTTCAGCTAGTATTTATCCATTTTTTTTTTTTTTTTTTGGTACAACCGTATTTATCTTTGTAGACTGAGAAAATAAGCAATTGACCATATTCGTAATTGGCAGATGATACTTGAATATATTGCTAAGCGGCTCATTAGTTACGATGAGTCGAAGGATGCAAGGAATCTGAAAGAAAATTACAATGCATTCGTCCGTGGTATTGTATCGATTCCATTGAATATACCAGGGACTGGACACCATGCTTGTTTGCAAGTAAGTAACTGACAAAAACTTTTAATAAATTGGGTAATTGATAAAAAAAAATTTACAACAATTAGTAAGATTAAATTCTTAGAAAATCGCAATATCAGTTATTATTAAAACATGTTTTTGTCAAAAACGTGAACATTTGAAGGGTACCTATTCAAAACAAGTCCATATATATGTGAATTTTCATTTAAAAAAATAAAAAATAGATTATTTTCAATTCTGGAAAAATTGAAGATCAAAATTGTTTTATTGGGGACGTCTCTTTCAAAATCCATCATTTATCCTAATTTGTTAAGGGTAATTGTGTCTCTTTCAAAATTGTTTTATTGGGGACGTCTTTTTGAGAATTCATATTATGATTTGAATCATGATTCATGATTCGCTACAGTATTTTTTCTCACAAAAAAGACACGTAAATCGAAAATAGTTTAATCTCATGATTCAAATTCATGAACCAAACGTCTTCTTAATTAATTGATTTAGAACGACTAATATTGATTTTTGAGGTTGAAATCAGGCAAGAGACAATATAAGAAAAGCGATCAAAGATATCTTTGAAGAGAGGAAGGCATCGAAGATGAAACATGGCCATTTTTTGTATTGTTTACTCGAGGAAATGAAGAAAGAAGATAATATCATGAGCGAAGCACTTGCTAGAGACATTATTTTTGGAATTATCTTTGGTACTTACGAGACCTCTCGTTTAGCCATGACAATGTTAGTGAAGTTTCTTTCTCAACATCCTGAACTGGTAGCTGAATTGTAGGTTTGCGTTTGTACCCATTATCCGAGCCCCCCGCCCGAGTCCGGCCACCACCTTGAACGGGCTTCGAGCATGTCTTAGCTACCCGAAACCCAATCGGGCAGCCCAAGCTCGCTCGGGCTGCCTGAATTTTTTTTTAATATTTTAGAATATATATAATATTATTTATTAATTGTATTTGTATAAAATAATTATTATGATATTCATTGTAAAAATTATATAAGAACTATAATTAAGATTAAAATCACAAGTTTTTGAAAAAATTGTGAGAGAGAGATTTGAGAGATTGGGAGAGATCGAGAGAAATTGAAAGAGATTGAGAGAGTTTAGGTGAGGAAAATATTTGGGGGATGGTGGGGTATTTATAGAGAATTTTTTGGGTAAAAAAATTGTTTTATTTCTCCAAATTCAAATCCAACGGCTATTTTTTATCATCGGTAGGTTGGGTTTGGGCCGAAATCAGGCAACAGTAAAAAAAAGAACCGTTGGTGGTTGAGCTTTCAAGCGTCAGTTCGAGTCGGGTGCTAACGGTAATAAAAAAAAAAAAAAAAAAAAAAAAAAAAAACAACTAGCCGTTGATCAAGCTTTGGGCAATTCGGGCCGGAGGGGAAAAAATCGGGTCGGGGGGCTTTCGTCGACGGTGGGCTTCGGAGATTCTGAATTTTCTCGGGCAGCTGCAGCTCGAGCCCAAACCCGAAAACTTACTTGAAAGGACGACTTTATGGGCCTACCCGCCGAGCCCAAAAAATTTGAGCTTCAGGCAGGCCCGCTGGCTCCAAGTTCCAGCACTAAATAAAAGTGTGTCAGAATGATTTTCGATTTTAAAATTGGTACAAGATGAACTAAAAATAAATGTAATCGTGTAAAAGAACAGATTGTCTAATATTTAGTTCCTTCCTTTAAAAAAAAAAATTTAAGAAACGATGTCTTCGTTAGGAATGACGTCCTTAAAACATGTGATGTATTTTGAATATTTTATAACTAATAAATAAAGTGATTTTTTTTTTATTTTTATGTGCATATTATTGATCATGAATATAATTAAAATTTTCATGATTATTTTGTGACCTTGATATTGTATATGTAAGTATTATATACAAGAGGATAATATCTAGGGCTGATAATATCGATCACGATACGACAACACGATTCGAAAACGATACAGATTTCACAGGTTATGATGAAAAAAAGGTTCGGATCAGAATTAGGTTGACCTGAAATTGAGATGAAAAACACTGGTCAATTTCAGATTAGATCCACCTAACCCGAATACGACACGAAACTCGTAAAAACTAAAAGTTATATATATTTTTTCATTACATATTTTAGATTTTATTATGAACTTATGATATCATATAATTATACTTAAAATCTTATACTATTATTTGCTTAATTTTGGATGGATGTTAGTGTATTTTAGTGTGTTATAAATTTTAAATTATTTCTAATGCATAAAAAACTAAAGAAAAGTATATAATTTTTACGTCAATTTTAGGTTCACAGATCAATTTCGTGTCACGAGTCATTTTCATATCGTGTCGTGTCAATCGGTAAAATGATTGTGTCATGTTTGTGTTGTAGTTTTTAAAAAATATTGTGTTACAAGTCGTGTTTAGATTGATTATAAATTAAAACGATCAAAATACGACACGAACATGATATGTGACACTGAGTTACTACTCTTAATAATATCATATGATAACAATAAAATATAATTGTTATGAATTTAATTAAAGTTAGAGATCTCAATCGAACTTCGCGTACGAGGAAAACCAAGTTTAGAGGAATAAAATATTAAAGGATATGAGTTTAATGATTAAATTTTTTTAATCAAACAGTCACACGGAGAGTGTGAGAAATAACAGTTTTAATAAGGAGACTGAAAAAGAATAGCATATATATATATATATTCGAAACGGTTAGAACATAGCATCATAATATCAGAAAATCATTTTTATAATGTTTGAGATTCCAAAATTAACCCTCAATCTCTCCTGTTCTCTCTCCTCCTCTCTCTCTTTCTCTTTCACATCACCGACGCAGTCACAAGGCCATGACAGAGGGATGTCCAGAGGCCGTGACTGAGAGATCGTCAGGAGCCACGAAAATGATCTCGAGAACTGCTCAACGACGATCAGAGATCGCGATCTCCGATCTGGAGATCTCAATCATGATTTCCGATTCCGATTCCGATTCCGGAATCCAGACAAGTCTTCTTCTCCGGTTCCGACAAAATCAAAAGAAGGAAGGGAGAGGAGAGAGAGAAACGGAGGAGATGATTGAACGCTGGAGAGAGAACGTAAAGAACAAAAGGAAAACACTAAAGGGGGTAAATTTGGAAAATCATGTTTTTTTTTAAAAAAAACCATTTAAAATTTCAAAAATGCTATTAACTTAACAAGTTAAAAAATGGTAAAAATAATTTATTTTTATTAAATTTGAAAATATGATATTTAGTGTATTTTTCTCTAATTATATTAACTAAAAGAATAATACTTAAAAATAAATGGTTAAAATCTCAATTCACACACTCTAAAAGTGACGTCAATAATTTTTTTCATCTAATTAATATTGTTTCTTTTCTCAATTTCATGGTGTCATTGGCCCATTTAAAAATGAGAATTTCTTTAGCAACCCTTTTTTTTGTTTTAATATTGTTTTTTTTTTTAATTATTGGATTACGATTTTCAAAGGCTTTATATGTGATTGTAGCAATTTTAAGTCTAAGTACTATAAATTCTTACGTCGACAAACGCTAATCAGACCGTTAAATTCTTAAGATGGCCAAAACAACAGATTCTGTCAATTGTTAATAAGGACAGTCGTTGCCATTTTTGTTCCCATAGAAAATGAAAGGACAATTTGACACTTGTGATAAAGTCTAAGGAGATATTTGTAATTTCATCCAAAGTGAGTTAAAAGACGTTTAATTTATGTATTCAGAATCATAATTTAAAATTATTTTTATTTTATGTATACTTTTTATGAGAAAAAAATATTATAAAAAATTATAAATTATGATTCAAAATAAAAAATGAATATAAAAAATAAACATATGGAACCTAAACGTGAGTTCCACCAAAATAAAATCAGCGGGGGGAAAAAAAAAAAACTGCTTTGATTTCATCATCATCATCATCAGACTAATAATTAATAAAATATTAAAAGCTTTGGGATAATCTATTTAAAAAACATACCATGATTTTATCAGTATGGAGAGAAAGAAGGTTCATAAGGAAACAAAATCAGTGTGACTCACCAACAGCGAATGACGAAGCTGGCAATGCTCCCTCAATCCTCGATGAAGGAAGAAACTAAAATAATCATTAAAAATAAATAAATAAATGATGAATAGAAAGTAATGCTGAGAAAGTTGGGATTATCGCTCTCAAAACAGCTCTCTCTACGCTTGACTTGAACAAAACCAAAACAGAAAAGGAGCTGCAAAAGTGGTGGTGTCACCGCAAATTCGAAATGGGGTCGTCCGAAACGTCGTCGTACTCGTCGCCGAAGCTCTTGTTCCGGCAGCTTTTCGAGAAGGAGTCCTCCACCTACACTTACCTTCTCGCAGACGTCTCTCACCCCGATCGTCCAGCTCTGGTCTCTCTCTCACTTTTTCTCATTTGGTTTTGACGCAAATGCCAAAATACGACGTAGTTTATAGCTTCCTTTCGAGCTAATTTGTCGTCAGGATTTCATTTTTGTTTCTCTTATAAGTTTTTGCTGTAGATTTTATTAGTTTTCATCGTATGATGAAAAAATGCAGTATTGGTCGGTCACTGTTTTGAGCCGTCTTTATTTTGATCGAATCTAACTTTTAAAAACGCCCACTACGAGAGTGAGGATAGCTTTCGTAGAAAGCCCTAAAATAGTTATTAAAACCCTTTGTGTTTATGTATATAGAGAGAGAGATCACGCATGCACACCAAAACATATATAGGACCCGTCCGTTTTGCTCATGTGAATTGAGAATTTGAGTTAAAAAATAAATTTATATGAGAAAAAATACTATAATAGAAAAAAGTTAAATTGAATTTTTATGAGAAGAAATATTATAATAAAAACTTAAGTTATAATTCGAACTAGTGAAATGAACGAAATATTAGTTGTTCATGACATAATATTTGCAAATTCACTGTTAAATATTTGTGTGAATTGATTCCTTCCTTTGCTAGTCATGTTACTATTGAAAACAATGATCTTTTGACATCTTCTATAATATGGAAATCCAATCCAATTCGGCCCAATTTATTTCGATCACCTATCTGATGTTTGATGCTGGAAGAATACTTTAGATGTAGTCAAAATTAGTTTCACTGGAGAGAATTGAAAATTCCTCATGAAAGTTTTCTAGGTTTCGTTTGTTTTAACTATGTGCTCATACAGTTTTTTTCTTTCTTTCTTTCAGTTGATTGATCCAGTGGATAAAACTGTTGATAGGGATCTTTCTCTGGTTCAAGAACTTGAGCTAAAGCTTATTTATGCAATGAACACCCATGTTCATGCTGATCATGTAACTGGGACAGGCTTAATCAAGGTTTGTCACACCTCTATTTATTTTGCCCGATCTGGTGTTTAATAGAACAGTCTGGAATCAAGAAATTCATATAGCCGACCCTAACAAATTTGGGATTAAGGCTTGTATTTGTTGTTGTTGTTGTTGTTGTTTCGTGGTTTTGGGATGCACTCATTTTGGTTGAAGTTTTGATATTATGCACCTTCACAGTTTTCTGCACCTTTTAACTCTGATTGTTTGTTAAATGCAACTGTTTCTTGAAGGGTAAGGTTCCAGGTGTAAAATCTGTTATTTCAAAAGCGAGTGGTTCGAAAGCTGATCTTCTGATCGAACCGGGTGATAAGATACGTTTTGGGAATCTTTTCCTTGAGGTAGGGATGCAAGACTCTTACAATTGATACAATCTATTGATGAAGTTGAATATTTGAAAAGAAGTATATATGCTCTGAGCTCTGTTCATTTATTAAGATCAGAACAATTTTAGTTTTCATTGGACAGAACACTTGTCTGGTCAATTTAAGATGTTATTGATGGAATTCAGCCTCAGTTTGAAGAAATTACTGAAAGGAAAAAAAAAAAAAAAAAAAAAAAAAAAACTTTTCATCGACTATAAACAGTACTTTCCAATGTTTTTATTATTAAAAAAATCACATGACCAAAAGCGGTCCCTAAAAAAAAAAGTGTTTAACTAGATGCCAAAGAAAAACAAAATAATGAAAATTCTTACAACCGAAATCAAATGAATTTGAAAACTGCGTAGTTGAAACATTTGTTTTCTCCCAAATTACCTTAAAACCAGAAATTAAAAGGCCTTAATCTCCATTTTAATTGTGCAAAACATTTCCTGGCTACCCTAGCCACAATTCACATCAAGTTCATGGAAAAAACCGATCCAATAACCGCTTTTATCAGCCAAATCTCGGAATTAAGCATCCCATTAAGCCTTCATTAATCAACAAAATTTTAAGGCACAAGTATTTATATTGGAAAGTGGCTTTTATGATGAGTTAGCAGATGAAATAGTTCTTGGCAAGCATTTCCAGCTGAGCATGAGATTTCGTTTCAAAACAAAATTAACATCAATTTTTTGAGGTTCCTAATTCGGGTGCTTTTACCGGCAAAACGCCATGGGTCAAAAGCTTTAAAATTTGTCATTTTTTTGGAATTGTTAGTTGAAAAAAATTACCTTGTACTCAAGTATTTATATTGGAAACAGCAGATGAAATAAAATTTCATTTCAAAACAAAATTAACTTTTTTGAGGAATCTACCATCATGTGTTAATATCTATATTACAAAGAAAACAAGTTTTGATGATGCAGGTTCGCGCTACTCCTGGTCATACATTTGGTTGCGTTACCTATGTTACGGGAGATGGACCTGATCAGCCTCAGCCTAGGATGGCATTCACTGGAGATGCCTTATTGATACGCGGATGTGGAAGGACAGACTTTCAGGTGCGAAGATTTAGACTTGGTGACAATGTTCTGCTTCGATATTTTCCAGTAACGTGAAATTTTCTGATTTCTCAAGGCATCAAGACTCGAGTAATTTTGATGTTGCGGTTCACATTATCCAAGTCTTCCCCATTTTTCTTCCTTTCTCCTTATTTTAAGAATATTTCTGTTCCCCCTTTATTCTTCCATTAAGGCATTTTCCCATTTCATTCTGTGAGGTTTTGTGGAATTGGTTTGGAATTATGATTGATAAAATTACTAAAAGAAAAAATGATCACTGCTTGTAAAGTTTGATGCCATTAAGTTTTTTTTGCAGGGTGGAAGTTCACAGCAGCTCTATAAATCAGTTCATTCACAGGCAAGAATATTAGATTCACAATGATTGCTAAGAAATGTTATGAATTCTTAATCTAAACCATTTGAATGAATCTTTGAACTCTGAATGTCTCTTGAATAACCACTTGCCTTCGTTCGTCACCAGATTTTTACGTTACCGAAGGAAACTTTAGTCTATCCGGCTCATGACTACAAAGGATTCACTGTAAGCAAACACTTTAACCTTTTGTCAATTGGTCAACACTTTTCTTATTAAAAAGAAAATGTATCTGCTTATGTAACAAAGCTACTAATTTCAGGTTAGCACTGTGGGGGAGGAGTTGCTGTACAACTCTCGTTTAACGAAGGATGAGGTAACCTATCACTCAATGTTGTTCATGCCTTTCATCTACAAAATTCCACTTCATGAAATCCATTTGGTATCAGGTTTGAGGCTGGTGAAAAAATGAACCTTGGTTTTCTTTATTTTGCTATAAAAGATACGCTGACAATTTCTATGCAGCAGAGCCAAATAGCTAATGTTTTGTATAGATTGGTGATTTAACTGAAAAATGTTGGGTTTTAAGATTCTAATCCAATGTTACAAGGCCTCAATTTTTCGCCCCTTTTTTTTTTTTTTTTTTTTTTTTCCCCCTTTTTAAGATTCTGCTATCCTTGAGCAACAATATTTTCTAGAGGGAAAGGGTTTCTAGCACAATTGCTGAATGTGTCATGGTTTAGCAAATTATTAGCTAAATTTTTAATTTTGACAATCAATCTTTTCAAATTTATAAAATTATTGTAATGTGCCCCATTTTACTAAATTTATTCATTTTTTTTTAGATATAAGGAATTAAAAGTTGATGAATTTAAAGATTTATACTACATTTGAATCATTTGAATTAGGATGTTAAAATTTTTTATCGAATGTGATTTTTCGACACTAATTTAGCATAATCATTGTCAAAATTGAGCATATTACAATAGTTCTAAAAGTTGGAGGGACAACTTATTAAAAATAAAAATTCAAGAGAAAATTGCTAAAACTATACAATTTAGGGGACAAATATATAGGTAAAATAACCCAGAGGAAAATTTTCTAAAGTGACAGTCTTAAAATGTGAAATTAGTAAAATAACTTATTTTTGTGACCCACTTGGTCGGTCATTTTAAAAAAAAATAGGAAAATAGGCAATATGAAAAAAACTATGAGGCCAATTTTTATTTTATGCAAATAATAGGCCATAATTTTAAAAGCCATTTAAGTTATGAATAAACTCTCTTAAATGTTTATCCGGAAAAGTCATTGGACAATTAAACAAGTTTGTTAATGGTTCTTGAGAATGTTATGGACAAAAATAATGATTACAAAATTTTTAGGTAAAGTTTAGGCGTTTAATTTTAATTCATCTCAAATTTTAACATATTTTATTTATTTCTCCTTTTTAAAAGTGGATGAGTGAAAACATGAAGTTATTTTTAATTTAATTTAAAAACATTTTAGGTCTCTCTTAAATGTTTGTTTAAAAGTCAGAGGAAACAGGTTTGTTAACCTCTTGAGAATGCTACAGAAATTGATTACAAAATTTTCGGAGTTTAGGCGTTTGGTGGAAAATTATTCTTATTTATTTCTGCTCTTTAATGATGAGTTCCAAACATCCTACTTTTGATTTGATTTAATAACATTAAAATTGTTTAAACCTCTTTTGCAGGAAACATTCAAGGGCATTATGGAAAGTAAGTGCATGCTAAAACTTTTTGTTTTTGTTTTTTTGTTTGTTTGTTTGTTTGTTTGTTTTTTTTTTTTTTTTTAATCTGCTAAGACATGCATATTCTTTTAAAGTAGTATGCATTTTATTGGGATGATGAATTGCTGATAACTTTGACAATTTTTTTGTATCAGATTTGAACCTGTCATATCCTAAGATGATAGATATAGCTGTCCCAGCAAATATGGTTTGTGGTTTGCAGGAAACGACATCTGAAATTTGATAAGCCCTTTTCTAATGAAGCCACAATATGTTGTCGTTTTGTCTCATAATTGCGTAGTCATTAGAAGCATGTTCTCTTGTATGATCCCGTTCTAAGAACTAATAAATAAATGGTGAGACTAAATAATGAAGAGGAAAATCAAAACTAGATAATAAGGGAAAATGTACTTCACATGGATGATTGTATTGTAATGTGTAAGAGACAGCACTTGTCATGTCTATACAATTTGTCCGTTTTATGTTTGTACAGTCATATCATATATATATATATATATATATATATATCTCTCTCTCTCTCTCTCTCTCTTCTTTAGATCTTTTGTGAAACAAACAAGACCTTTTGGTTGGATATATTGTGAAGCTTTTAGTAGATGTTGAGGACAGCTACAATTGGGAGACGTACTACCTTTAAATTCTCGATTCATTGATGGTATACTTATAAGCTATATTTTTCTGAAATTTAAGATTGCGCCCTAAAATGTAATATTTTTATGTATTTATTATGGTCAGTGTTTTAGACTGTAGCAAAAAAAAGAAGATGTGACTGTTTGTGAGAGTTTTTTACTGTAACAAAACTCGAATTCTAAACTTGAATCAACAAAATAAACATGGTCTATATTTTTAAGATGGATTGAAAATTGAACAAAGAGGAAAACATATTGGTTAAAGAGCTTATTGCATGAGCATAGCGCATAACAAAACAAAACACATGTTCTTGTTTGATTCTCTTAAAATTATAGTAGAGCACGTTATTTGGTCCATTAAATCAAGATAGAATGACAAAATTGAAAACCGTTTTTTTTTTAGGATTATCATTTTATTTTGGATTGACTTTCGGCAAGTTGTGTTTTTCTTTTCTCTTTGTTTTTAATCAATTTGAGAAAAAAAAAAAAAGACAGTTGGAAGCAGACATCAATGACAAGTCATGTCAGGTAAGCAAAATATGAAACTTAAAGGATAAATCCAATGGTTACCCACCTAATGTAGTGGCTTAACGGTAATAGAGAATCGTGGTGGATTTGTGATTATAAATTCAATTTAGATTTTGTGATCACACGCTTACATACTTTTATGTTAATATATTTAGTGGAGTTAAAATGACGCGCTCTCTATTATAAAATTATAGTCTATTCGTAGTAGGGCTGTAAAAAATCACTCCAAACTCGACAAACCTAGCCGAGCTGAGCCGACCCTATCTGAAAATCACGAGATTCTAATTTTTTATTTTATTTTCAGTTTTAATTATGCCTAATCCGCAGTACGCGGGTAGGGGCGCGGGGTGAGATTATATGAACCCGAGGTAACCCTACCCAGTTCAAAGTGAGTGTTTTAATTGTTCATCTTGTATTTAGACCCCCTCTTGAAGGAAAGACATGTTCTATTTGATAATGATTTCTTCTGTAATAAGCACAGATTAATTGACTAAAAAGTGATCATGTGGTCCTTGAGATCACTAACTTGAGTAACCCGAGTAACATGACTCTACCCGAGGTCACCCGAAAGGTTGCGGGTTTGTAGACTTAAGAGAGTGTCGCGGTCCAAAATTTTTCTCAACCTACACTGATCGGGTAGGCACAATTTTTTGACTCAACCCTATCCTATCCGGCCGATTTACACCCCTAATTCGTAGTGCATTCAACGAATATTCTGGTTAGCGTTTAGTGGTTCCATTAATAACGTATGCCTAAAAAAGATATACAAATGTAGGTTGTCTTGATTCCTCGACTTTTCTTTTTTAAATGGTTGCATTACTTCTTAGTGCAATAAGCGAATGCAAAAGAAAATTTTAATATGTAGATAATATCGGTGCGTTTAAAATTCGTTCTAAAATAGTTTTATTTTTTGTATGAAAATAAAAATAAAAATGTTTTCAATTTCAGATATAAATCATTTTTAAAAATATATTTGGTAGTTTTATTAAGAGATTATTTTTGGTGTAAAAAAACTCATTAATATCTCATTTTTTTTATATTTTTGCAAAAAGTATGTAAATTTAACGGTATAAAAAATTTTACTTGTCGATATGTTAAACGTAAAAGAAAATCTCTCAATTTTATAAGCTACAAATTTAACAAATAAAATGTATTCTCTAGAAAAGCAGTCATTCTTTATGTGAACTGATAAAGATTTTTATTTCTTTTTAAGATGAGTTGATAAGAAGACTATCCACTTATTTTAAATTCACACTATTGTTATCTAAAGGATCAGCGGTTACCTCCTTATTTTGGATGTTTTAAATAAAAAATTCAAACTATATATTTTAAATTTTTCATCAAATCACAAAATTTTAAACCGTCACATTTGGAACCAACGAGCAAAACGGCACTAATATTGTCAATTTGACCACGAGACATGATAATGCTTATCCATTTCCCTTCTGAAGAAAGGGACCCAAATGTTGGGTTTCCGCCCTATTTGTCGGTCGGAACCAATAATGATCTTAAGCCCAAATGCCAAAAAAAAAAAAAAAAATGAATGGCATGTTGCTCACGTGCTAGCAAACCAGGAAAAAGAGAAAAAGAAAAGAAGAAGTAGATTCGGCAGAAGAGGGCAACCGAGAAAAATCAGAGAAAGAAAAGGAGAGGGAGAGAGAAAATGGGTAGGATTTTGATGTTTGTGTAAGATAATTGGATGGCGAAATATTATTAGTTTTGGCTCAAATTTGACGTAGAGAATTCTTGTGGTGAGCTCTTTCAATCTACGGATTTAATTTCTCATTTAGCTTCTCTTTAGTACTCTCTTGAGTACTCTTATTTTGGTGAGACCTAAATTTTTCTTTGATATTATTGTTGTTATCCATATTTGATTATGATGTCTATATTGTTAGTGAACCAAGAATAATATTTCTTAATGATATTATTGATGTGAGCTTCTAGTTTGATTTTAGAGAGAAACTTTGTAATCCCATTATTAATATAGTGGAAGAAATTTAAGTGGCCTAAGAGTCCCGTAATTTTTACTCTCAATTTGAGAGGTTTTTCACGCTAAAATTGGTGTTTCATTTGTGGTTACTTATTTTGATTAATTGGTGCGTTAGTTGTTTGGCTTTGTTGATATTTTATTTGAGATCCTATTTTAGCACACAAAGAAAGAAAGTCTTATTCTGTAATTGTTAGTGTTAGTTTTCCTAACACCAAATTCATTCTCAAATCTTGAATGTTGAAAAAAAAAATGAAAGAAAGAAGTTTGCACCAAACTCAAAAACAAATTTAAACTCAAGTTATAACTTTATTTAAGTTTATGTTCTTTTGTAAAATTTGAATTTAAACTTGCGTTTTAACTTAAGTTTGAGGCTAAAATCAAAAGTTCAAATTCCATCTTCAACTCAAGTTAATGAATAATATTTTTTCATTCTTAAAAATGTCACAACTTTTTAATTTTAATTTTGATTAAAATGATTTTTTTTCTATGCGTTCACAATGAAGAGGCGAATAAAAATCTACCCATATATCCTATTAAAATTTTGCATCACTATTGAGTTTTTATTAAAATACTATTTAAATATAAATTCAAGTTTTGACTAACTCAAATACAAACTTAAATATATTATCAATTTAAATCATAACTCAAAATGTACACATTTAAATCCACACTTAAATTAGAATTTCAACTTAAAATATATTTAAATACATCTTAACTTAAATCTAAATATGAACTCAAATCTACATGAGTTCAAATCAATTTAAGACTCGTTCACTTCGCTGATTTAAATTTATAATTTAAATTGGGATATAATTTTATGTAAAAAAAATTTTTATAATAAAAAAATTAAATATAATTATTTTTAAAATTTTTTTTATTATAATAAAATTTAAATTTAAATTCATAAATATAAATGAGATTTTAATTTAAAAAATATAAATGAACAAGCCTAAAGAAACGTGGTTTAAAAGTGGGACCAAAGATAGGGGGAGAGCAATCCCCGATTAACCTTTAGGCGCGTAGATGAGATTGAGAATATTAAATCGAGTGCTTCATTGGACTTTACTTATTGTCAATGTGACACTGACACATATCTTGTGCTGATCTCCATCCGCTTTTGTTTTTTTCTCAGTACGGCCTTTTCTGCCGACACCGTATGGGAAGCAAAGATTCAGGATATTGACGTGAAATGACCTTTAACTTGATAGTAATTGAGGTCTAATTCACTTTACCGATTTAAATTTTTAATTTTAGATTTTTATAATAAAAAATTCTTAAAAAATGTCACATTAAAATTTTCTGTTACAGTAAAAAGTTCTCAGAAAATGTCACATCTCAACTCGAATTGAAAACTCGAATCCGCGAAGTGAATGAGACTTGAGTGTTGAATATTAATTATGTTTCTCTCCTTGTCGATTGATACTGATAAAAAAGGAGGACACTCAGTCTGTTTATTTTATCAATTTAAATTTAAAATTTAAATTTTATTATAATAACATTTTATTTATTTTATAAATTTGAGTTTTTAATTTAAATTGAAATATAATATTTTTTTAAAATATTTTATTATAGTGAAAAAAAATGTGACATTTTTTGAGAACTTTTTACTATAAAATTTAAAACTGAAAACTCGAATCGGTGAAGTGAACGAGACGTAAAAAATTCTCAAAAATAGTCACATTTAATTTTTTTACTATAGTAAAAAATTTTCACATAAAATCACATCTCAACTCGAATTACAAACTCGAATAATAAAGATTATTTACGGGAAGTTTCTCTAACAGATTATATGATTAAATCAGGATAAAATAATATTAAATTAAAAAAATATGAAAAAATAGTTTTTAATTTAAATTTAACAGTTGCAAAAATAAAAATACCATAGTTTATTTTATTACTTTTTTTAATACGCAGGAGTATAAAGAAAAACAAAACAAAACAAAACAAGCCTAGACAAGGCAAAGATAAACAATAAATCGCTAAACATTTTGACCTACTCATCCAACTGACATAACTGATTGACAAAAGCTTATTTCACGACATTGTGAGCTAAAACGTTTAGTTCTGGTGGAATTTAAGAGAAATTACAAGCAGAAAGCGAGTTAGCAACCGGAACAAAATCTTCCACAACTGTACTCACGTCCCATTGGGGTGCCGAAGAGCGTTTAAATGCATTAACACAGACTATCTTATCCCAACCTTTAAAAATTGCCAAGTCTCAGTCCATAGCTAAACGAATTGCCAAGGCCTCGCCCATGGAAGGAGAGGTAATAGCCACTTTTTTCACCCAAGCAAAAAAGGCAACCATTTGCATCCCTGGCAATCACAGCTAAAAAACCAACATTTTCACTCAGTTTGACATACCCATTTGAAGGGGGCACCAAGCATCTGGTCTACAGGGAGTAGAAAAGCATAGGAAACACACTAGCTAGGTAACTCTTATTTAAGACACAAGGCACCACAAAACTCACCAAATAGTCTATCCACCTTTTGAATCAAGAAATTAGGATTTGGAATGGACCCTTGGAAAAGCAAATTATTGCTAGCTGTCCATATCGCATCGATAACAAAAGCACAAAGAGCTTAGAAGTTTATCACAGATAGATAATTTCTTCTAATTCTATAAAAAAAAAAAAAAAAAAAAAAAAACCTCCATTATTTATTTAATAAAGTACTTTAATCTGATGTATAAAAAGTTTATCATTTTTATATTTCAGTAAAAATATTTTTTTTATTTTTTTAAAAACTTTAAAGTGCGTTTATTTTAAGGGTTTTGAATGGTTCAAATCATAGTTCTTAATTTTATTATAGTGATTTTTCTATCATAAAAAAATTTAAATTTCAAAGTCAGAATCAAAACTACTGATTTGAAGCTATGAACCAAAGAAACTCTTTGTTTTAACTTGTAACATAAAATTTTCATACTTAATTCAAATTCATTTTTTAAATAATTCAATTAAAGAAATTTTGATTTTTCATGAGCAATCATATATTAAAACTATTTTAAAATGAAAAAACTTAGGGTCTCTTTTTTAATGCTTTTAAAATAATTTTACTTTCAATACAAAAGTAAAAATGAGATTGTTTTAAAAATCATTCTTGGACTGATTTAAAATTGCGTTAGTGTAACACCCTGAAGAATTAATTGAGATTAATTAAGGTAATTAAGATTATTAGTGTGCCTAATCGATTTAATTAATTGAGTTTAAATGATTCCAAGGTATTTAAATTATTCACAATAATTTATTTTAATCGAGGAATTTTTTTTGAGCAATCTATTTTTTTTATACACGCGTCATTTTCTTTTATTTTCCTTTTTTCTTTCCCTTTTTCTTTTCTTTTCTTTTTAAAATGCGGTTCACTCTCTCTCTCTCTCTCTCTCTCTTTTCACTCTCCCGTGCTCTCTCTCTCTCCCATTTTTTTTCAACCAAGAATTTCAAAGAGTTTTCAACATCAAGAGAAGGATTTTTCTCTCTTGGATTTCAAGTTTTGATTCAAAAACTTACAATTCAAAACGGATTTTAGGGTAGAAATTGAGATCTTGGGTTCTTTGGACTTGTTTTTTTGAAAATTTAAATCGGAAAAACTTTTTGAGGCCACCGCCGGCGGACCGGACGATCGAGTGCACACCACCGGCCGACCGGTGGTGATGCACTCCTCTGTCTCCTTTAACGGGTTTGAGAAATTGTTTTGGGGAAAATTAGCTTCATTTGGGGACTTGGGATGAAAGGATTAGTATCCTTAATCCCCGATTTGATAATTAAAACCCTTGGAATGGAATTTGAACATGAAAATTGATTAGGGCACACTAATTGGAAAATCTTGGAATATGATTGAGATTGGATTACTTTTAGGACCGAGGATTGATCCTAAGGTGTTATCTTGTATCGATTAATAATGGATTTGTGGATTTAAGGGGCTTGAGGAAGTTAGTCTTTAAAAGGGCAACGCTTAGTCCTGTGTTTGATTGTGCGAGGTAGGATTTCTATTGTTTTCAAAGAAGATTTTGGCCTTAAAATTTTTAAAAAAATTGTATAGTAAAGAAAAAACGTTTAAAAACCATGGCTTGTTAGTTTTGGATTATGGAATCCATTTGTCATCATGGAAAAAATTTATTTGTTTGGGGGCAGAACCCAAACCGGTCCGGTAGGGGCGAGGCACATGTAATTAAATAATCTTAAAGTTTTAATATTTCCTTTGAGAAAAAGGATGTGAGGTAATTAATGTCTTATTTACTTCATTATCGCACTTATTTATTTATTTGTTTATTTAATTTCAAATTATATCCCTTGGGGCCTTTCGCTCATGTTTCAAATGTTTAAACCCTCCCGGGAGATTCGAGGAGAGCGGTGCATCGTAAAAAAGTTGTGCTACGGATCGAGCAAGTGAGGATCGAAATAAAGTGTAAGGAATATGTAAGAACTTGTAATAAATGATATTTGGATTTACTAGACTGTGGATGATAATGATTATTATAAGCATGTATAATTAGCCCTGTGTGTACTGGATTATATTGTTTATTTATTTATTTTTAATTGGGGGCCCGGTTAATTCCGCTTTATTAAAACTATGATTAGGTTAGTCTTTTAAGAGATTGTTTTGAGTATAGTAAAAAAGTGAAATCATATTTGATTATATTTTTAAAAATTTGTTTCGATTACATGTAATTAATAATCTTAAATTAATATATAAAGTAATTGATATTTGATAATGACTTAACAAATAAAAAATAATATAGTAATAATAATAATGGATATATTATCTGATAATTAATGAGTACATTGGTAATTAAACTATATACAATAAATTAGTACGCTAAATAATTAAAAAATAGTAATTGATAATCAGTTATAAGAAATTATTATATTAGTAACGTATTCATATTTATTAGTTCATAAGTAATTAATAAGTGTATTAAGAAAAAAATGTTTTGTATATAATAATATATTAATCTTCTATTTACTATTTAAATAAATAATTTTTATTTACATAATTAAGTAATTAGTTAATTAGTTACTAATATTTATTTAATAATCTATTATTTGATATATTGTATGATTAGTTTTTGATAACTATTTTTAAATAATGATGAATTACTAATTGTCAATTATTAGTTATTAGTATATTATATAATTAATTATTATAATTTAATATTAATTATTACTATTTTTTATTTATCAACTATTTAATAATTAATAGATTATAATTAATATAAATAATTGATATAATAATTAGTATTTATTTATTTAATAACATGTTTTTAATTATTCTATTATTAATATATTATATAATCAATGTTTAGCAATTATTCTTTAACAAAATAATTAATTACTATTTATTATTTATCTTTTTTATTAAAAAAATTACAAATTTAATAATAATAGTTTAAAATTAATTGATAATTAAGTAATTATTATCTATTTATTAGTTATAGTCATATCTATTTATTAATTATTAATTAATATATTATATAACTAGTAATTAATAATTAAATATTTAATGTAACATTATTGATAAGTACTAGAAAATGAAAATAGAAAAGTAAAACAATTTCTAATTGTTTTCTACTTCCTTCACAAAAATTATTTTCATTGGGCTCATTTAGTAACATTTTCAAAATAATTTTATTTTTAATACAAATTTAAAGATGAGATTGTTATGAGAATCATTTTGGGACCGATTTTTTAAAAGATTGTTATGAGTATAATAAAAATGTGAAATCTTGTTTGGTTATAATTATTAATTAATATATTATAACATTGTTGATAAGTACTAGAAAATAAAAACAAAAAAAAGAAAACAACTTTTAAGTGTTTTCTAATTTATTAACAAAAATTATTCTCACTGTTTTTTATTTTCATTTTTATTTTCAAAACATTTACTAAACAAACACGGTTTATAAATTATTTTCATTTTTGTGCCTTAAAAGACGTGTAAAAATATTTTTAAAAACAAGCAAAACTCAATTCTAAATGCACCCATTATTTTTTGTTTTCAAAATATTTACTAAACAAACACAGTTTTTAAATCGTTTTCGTTTTCGTGCCTTAAAAAATGTGCAAAAATGTTTTTGAAAATAATTAAAAAATAGTTTCAAATGCACCCTTAATAATCCATTTTGTAATATTTCTTTTATTTCATGGACAGTCGCCCATTTTTTCTCTTATTACACAAATAAATAAGTGTCTTTATTTTAGTTTTTTTTTCCTTAATTTTTTATATTTTCTTTATTAAATATGTTAGAAAAAAATACGGTTAATCTTATTAAATTTACCAGGAATTAATATTATTATGCATATACTAAAGGAAAGAGTTTCACTGTTTATGCTATAGTGCTATGAACAATGTCTTTCCTGTTTTACCCTTTTGTTTGTGTACTGACTATTTTGTCCTTTGCTGCGTTTTCATTTTATTGTTTAATTTATGCAGCTTTGGTAATTTCGTTTAGATTGAGTGTTCTAGGGCATTCTTATCTTTCTTCTGTCTCTGTTGGAAGCAGCTACTATGCTTCTGAACCAATTTTTTTTTTCTACCCTCTTTTTTCTTTGGCCACATTCTTTCCTCTTTCTTTCTTTGCAGCATTTGTTCATTCTTCTTATTTTTTATTGCCTTTTTGTATTATTATTATTATTATTATTATTTTTTTTTTATTATTTTTTTACTTTAGTTGGCTTTTTCATTTGCTTTCGGAGATATTTTTTTTCTTTTTATGTTTCGTCTATGGATTTGGTCGTTTACTTTAGATCGATGTCTTTACATTGTCTTTTCTTGTGCCATTTGTTCTCTTCTTCTTCAGCTTTCTTGGTTTTTTAGGTTTAGATTTTCTATTCATCCTTGCACTCATGTGGTTTTTTGATTTCTTAATTTTTTCTTCTCCATTTTTTTAGGCATAATTTTTTTTTTTTGTCCATGGATTTAGTTGTTTACTTCAAATTGATGTCTTTACATTCTCTTTTCTTGCACCGTTTGTTCTTTTCATCTTCAACTTTCTTAGTTTTTTGGGTTTGCTTTTTCCATTCATCCTTACAAAAAGACGGAGTTTTCTTATACAGAATATAAGGTAATTACAATATTATTTTTATTTAAAAAATTATTTTTAAATTTGTAATATTATTTTATAACAAATGTTTTTTAATGCATTATCATAAATAGAGAGGAAAAATTAAATATAACACTGTGGGGACAATCCACGGAACTCTTTGATGAAAATACAGTACAAACATTAGCGAAACCGATTGTTATGGCATTTACAACTATGGCAGTGAAGCAGTATCAAGGATAATCTTCTTATTATATTTAATTAATAACACTTTTTACAAATTAGTCTTCTTATTCTACATAATTAATAACAATTTCTTCAAATGTAATTATAACTTTCAATTATGTTACAGGCGATATGTATTTAGCAAATACATCTGGAACCTTTTATTATTTGAATCCAGATATTTCAGAATCAGCTACAAACTTTTTAAATATTTTTTCCTCTTTTTTTATTTATATAAAATAAAGGTTACAAAAATTTTGATCTTTTATATTCTCCAGAACACAAAATACACAGTAAAAGCAACAATTACCGAAATTGCTTTACACCAAGGATGGTTTTACTATGCTTGCACAAAATATTATAGACAAGTGAAAGAATCAGACACATCTTGATGGTGTGATACGGACAATTATTTATATACATTTCCGCTTAATAATAACATTTATTAAAAATAAAAAATAATTTTATTTTTCCAATTATAATATAAAAAATTTTAATATTTTCATAAATAGGTTCAAAATCAAGAAGATCACACGGGAAGAATAAACACAATCATATTCGGTAAAACAGTGCAATCTCTCATTAATAAAGCTTGATTCACACTCAATTTTGATGAAGGCTACACAGATTATTATATACTTCCTCCTATCATTGAAGAAATCAGAGGAATGTTAAAAATCTTTGTTGTTCAATTCCGTAATAGAAGTGCATTTATCAACACAATTATATTAAAAAGTTTCAACGATGATGAACCTCTGTTGTCCCTACCTCCAATAACATTATCTTCAACAGCAACACCATCCATTTCAAAACCTGTTACAATAAAGAGTTTCCACCCAAGGTATATTATTGTTTACAAATTTTATTTTTTTTATAAATAAAATTTAATACAGTATAAAAAATATAATTTATTAATATGTATTATTATCACAGTCATCACCGTCAATCACTTTTATTCCAACACGAATCAACTTCATCTGTAGGTAATTTTTTTAATACAAAAACACTCATTTTATTAAAAAAATTCCGTTACTTTTATAATGTACTGTCAACTAATATTTATTTTTCATTTTATTTATTGCAGCTCTTAAGAAATGCTGAAAAAACAAAAAAAAAAAAAAAAAATAAAGAAAGAGTTGAAGAAAAAATATATGTACATATATATATATAACTGTATATATATATATGTGTATATATATATGTAAATTAATGTAAACACTTATGTAATAAAATTATATGTATATGTATATGTGTAACTTTTTTTCTTATGTTTTGAATATTAATTTGTATTCTTTTTTTATAATATATTACTGCATAATTAATATTTCGTAATTAAATATTATATTATTTAGTTTAATTGTATTCTTTTCTCAATATTCATATTAACAACAATGTATTAAATAAATATAATCCGATCATGAATAAATAAATTTATTTATCTCTGCCCCATAGATTTAATTTTATTTCATTTAAATAAAGGGTTCATTTGATTTGGTGTGATACAAGAAGTCTTTTTTATTTTATTTTATTAAAATAATTAAAATATAATATTATAATTATATTTAAAGTATAATAATATATTAAAGTATAGTAATGGATAACATAAGAGATAAGAGTTGGTCTACAAATATTTTTATTTTGTTTTGTTTTTATTTTTATTTTACTTTGTTTTGCCTTTTGCGTTGTATAATAATAGAATAGAATTCATAAAAAAATTAGCTATTTTCTTTTTAATCTGATCGAAACACTTTTAATAAGGTAACTGCAAAATAAATGAATAAATATGGTGTATAGAAACCATGTGTATATTCATAAAAAATGAGAAATTTGGTTCATGGATTATAACTATGTGATTAGAATTATTTTAATTTACGTGTATTTTTTGTGAGAAAAAATACTGTAGTGAACCACAAATCATAATTCAAATCAGGGAACGAATCTAGATATTAAACATCAAAACTCCAAAAGAAGGCGTACTCAATAGTCGACATGTGGAACTGACATTCCCATCCTTAAAGACATGTGTGAGTGATTAGAAGGATGTGAGTCATAAGACCGACATAAATAAAATAAATTATTATATGGTACTTAAATCAAATACCGCTTTCCTAGAAGAAGAAAAAATAATACCGTTTCGCGTAAGATCTTTTCTAATATAAATATTAGTGCTAAATACATATTTAATATTAATAAGTATGATATAGCATGTTATTTTAGAAATTTCTTGGATATTTCGCATGTAACGTTAGTTTTGGCTCCGTCATTAAAGGTAACATGCTTTTCCTTCTTTTTACTTGCAAGGTCATAGCGGGGCCAACACCCAAGACGTAAAATTTATTCTTTTGCTAGAATCATAACATCTTTTTTAGAGAATAATTGTTTTTAATCTAATTAATTTTAATTTTCTAAAAAAATATTATTTATCCACACTAACTAGAGAGAGTAAACAGGACCCAGAAAAACAGAGTGAGCGAGAGAGGAAGCACAATTCGTGCACGAGGTTCAACACACTGTTGGGCCTCACTGCCTCAGGTCACCAAATCTTATCTGCATGGTCATCATAAGATGCTTAGTTCAAGAGTGGGGTTTGTCCCACCTACGAAGTAGTTCCAAATCAAAGTTGAGGATGGGGTCGGGTCGCGTCGATTTGAAAGCACTTTCAGGCACGTTGACGATCGCCTTGTTTAAGTTTTAACATAATATACATATAGTAACACATAATACAAAGTAGTTAAAACTTTAATTCATTTATGTTTTACTCATTTCACTAATTTGAGTTTAAAATTTAAATTTTATTTTAGTAAAAAAATCTTAAAAATAGTCACATTAAATTTTTTTTTACTATAATAAAAAACTCTCACATAAAATCACATATTAACTCGAATTGAAAACTAAAATCAACGAACTAAACGGACTCTTACACTCTAAAACTGACCAGATTAAGCCCTATTTATTTCATTGATTTGACTTAGTTTAATTCTATTTAAATAGTGAGTACAGTATAAACTCGTATTTAATAAGCACACATTTCGAACTATATTATATGTTTAAACTGAATTAAACTGTTCAATTTAAAATTTAACTCTCTCATTTAAAAAAGTGTTCACTCTCTTTACTTTTCACACCAACTAAATAAATATGCAATTTTTTTTTTCTTATTCAGGTTAAAGTACATTTAAACAACAATTTTAAACTACAATATAAATTATACCATTTGAATTTTTATGTTCAAACAAAAAATTTAAATAATAAAATTCAAATCTGCAAAATAAACAGGGTTGAATTTGCATCAAAACTCAAAAAAAATATTGAACTCAAGTTACAACTTTATTCAAGTTCATGTTATTTTGTAAAGTTTGAGTTTGAACTTGAGTTTGAACTTGAACATAGAGCTAAAATCTGAGGCATCATTCATTTCACTGATTCAAGTTTTGCTACAGTAAAAAGCTCTCAGAAACAATCACATCTAACTTTTTTGCTACAGTGAAAAGTAATCACATAAAGTGTCACGTCCCGAAAGCCAGACTTAGTGACGTGGGGGCTCGTTTAGAAGTTAAACATGATTGGAAAAGTGATTAAGCATTTGAAATTATAATATTCAAATCAAAAGTAAAATATTAAAGAAATTCTCAAACGAACCCCACATTTAGCTAAAAATAAATGACAAGAAAGTTACGGGGCCTACCGCACTCTCTGATTACAAGAGGTTAAAACTTGAGCCTCTAACATCGTTCAGGACTTCACCCACAGGATATGCAGTATTGTACATACATGAACATGTAAATAACATTACAGACATCAACCAAAATCTAGAAATCCATAGTTCAGAGTTTACAGAATTTACAAATTCTTATATTTATACACAGAGATGATGATCACAATCCTCTCTTAATCGGACGGTAGCAATTGACTCAGCTACTCTGCACTGCTCCTAGAGTCGCCTGGGAGGAGTTAATATTTATAAAATAAATAAAACGTGAGCGAAATGCCCAGTAGAATGTATTTTGAAATAACTTTATAAACAAGTAAATAAATTAATGAACAAGTAACTAGATAAATAAATAAATAAATATAGACATTTAGCTCAAACACAACAGCCGAAACCTCACATCATTTTTCTGAAAGGAAATAAATTGAAAATTCCATATTACAGGCATCAGCAAGTAATTTATCCTCTAATAAATTACTTACACAACCACAACCACAAGCCTTATCACCACCGTAGTGGCCCAGTCTGGATTTTGGGTTCTGCCCCCAAGGATACACTCTCCATATCCTATCTAGGCCATCAGCCGGTTTACCGATTTGCAGGATCTCTTATCTTAAAAAATTATTCATTAAACTTTCTGAAATAGTTCATTATGATTCCAATAGCTAAAATCATGCTATTGTTTTAAAATGCTTTTTGATGACGGGTATTTCTACCAACTTGAAATTTCAAGTTTTCAAGCATTATTGTTAGTTTAATGTCTTTTGTATGCTTTTTATGAATTATAAATATTTGTGGATGTTTTCATGAAGAAGCGAAGAATATTTTATTGAATTTAGGATTTTAAGGCACAAAAATGTCTTTTGTAAGAAATGCATGGCGTACCTTTTTATGCAAAGGAAAGCAAATAAATAAGAGCAAGAAAACTTGGATGATTTTGCATGAAGAAACGAAAGTCTTATTTGACCCAACTTGTGAAGATTCTTCTTCCAAAAATGCATGTCGCAGTAGCGCTTTTGACATAAGGTGGCGCGCCCTCGAATCCCTAAACTCAGTAGTATAAAAATTTTAAGTAGTATAAAAGGAAAGAGATGCCACTTGAGAAAGATAGCCCAAAAACTAAAGAAAACATCAAAGAGAGGCCGAAAATCCTTCATCTTGGAGGTCCTTGGAAGCTCTTCAATGGATTTTGGGTTTTATCTTCTTTCATCTATTTTCCATGTTGAGCTAGACATTAGATCTAAGACTTGTAGTTTTATTTGAACTATGTTTTGAATATTTTGTTAATTGTTAATCTAATTTCAGTTTCAATTCATTTATGCTTCTCTATATTTAATGCTTCTAATTTATTTGGCCAATGAGTTAAATGATTTTTAGATTGCAAATTTGATGCTCGGAAGAGATTGAGTTCTTTATCTAGATTTGATAAACATAGTCTAAGTTGTTGTGAGACCGAGAGAAGATCAACGCTCAGATAATCAAATTAGGATTTACGTCATTGTGAGGCTGGGAGGTGATCAATATTCCTATTTTCTAATTCTAAAGGTGAAGCTTAATTTGTGTTTAAATATTCATTTCGAATAGGGATATTGTTTTGGGTATTTAAATATAATTTTTTGTGAGGCACTCGGGAGAGGTTGCGAGATGACATTAGAGCCTTAATTAATGAATTAAATGAAATTGATTAGCGATTACATAATAGGATGAACATAGGAATAATAAAGCGAAATCAAGTCCCTGGACCATTTGTGTATAGATACTTTATTTTCTTATTTTCATATTTATTTTGTTTTATTTTCTTCATTGTCATTTTATTAGGTTGCCTAGATGAAGTTAAGTTACAATAATTGCAGTACTTAATGGTAATTCAAAACCCAATCCCTATGGAGATGATACTCACTCACCTTCTACTCAAAACTTGATACCATACACTTGCAGAAATTTATTATACAAAATAAATTGGCATGCATATCCTCCAGAATCTGATTAACTCTTTCAGATTGCTCATCAATCTAATTATGAAATGCTGTGCTAAAATTCAATTTTGTACCCTTGGCTTCTTGAAAACTTTTCCAATACCTTGTATTAAAGCAAGTATCGCGATTGGATGTGATAGACAATGGCACTTTGTGAAGTCTGACGATATGCTCCAAGTACAACTTTGCCAGAATTTTCTGAGAATATGTCGCATGGAACGGTATGAAATGTGCAGATTTCGTCAACATATCCACCACCACCTAGATGGCATCGTGCTTCTGCTCTATCCACAGAAGTCCTATCAGAAAATCCATCGTGATGTGTTCCCATTTCCATCTTGGAATAGGTAAAAGTTGCAATTCTCCTGCAGGCTTCTGGTGTTCTGCTTTAATCTGGAGACAAGTTACACACTCCGAAACATGCTCACGAATGTCTTTCTTCATGTCTCTCCACCAGTATTGTCTCTTTAGATCCTTGTACATCTTGGTACTTCCTAGATGAATAGCATACTGTGATTTATGGGCCTCACGCAGAATTGTCTTCTTGATCTTGTCCACCTTAGGAATAGCTGGGCGGTTGCAGAAATAAAGTGCTATGTCCTCTTGGATTATCCAATCGTCAAGTTGTTCTCCATTATGAATTCGAATCTAAATTCCTTGAAGATGAGGATCCTGCCATTGATTCTGCTTAATTTGTTACACAAGAGCCGGTGTGGAGATCAGATTATACACCATTGCCCGGTTATAATCCTCGTAGTACTGAAGATTATAATCACTTACAACTTCAGTCCATTTCCAATCTTCCAAAACTAATGATGCCATAGTTCCTGTAGTCTTCCTACTAAGGGCATCAGCTACCACATTGGCTTTTTCTGGATGATATTATAGTGTGAAGTCATAATCTTCTATGTATTCCATCCATCTTTACTACCTGAGGTTCAGATATTTCTAAGATTTCAGATTCTTGTGGTCAGAGAAGACTTGAAACCTTGCTCTATAGAGATAACATCTTCATATCTTTAGAGTAAATATTATCGCTGCTAATTCCAAGTCATGAGTGGGGTAGCTCCGTTCATGTGTCTTCAATTGGCGAGATGCATAGGCTACAACGCGTCCACCTTGCATCAAGACACAGTCAAGTCCACTCCTCGAGGCGCCAGAATACACCTCATATGGCTCTTCGCTGTTGGGTATAATCAAGACTGGTGCACTTGTCAGTCTGGTCTTCAATTCCTGAAAAGCATGTTCGCATTCAACGTCCCATTCAAATTTGACTTCTTTCTTAGTCAACCAAGTCATCAGTGCAGCATTGCTCGAGAAGTCTTTTACGAAACGTCGATAGTATCCTACTAGTACGAGGAAACTTCGAATCTTTGCTACATTATCCGGCTTTTCCCACTGTACCACAGTCTCGATCTTATAAGGATCCATAGAAATTCCTTGTCTTGATATCACGTGATCAAGAAACTTCACTTTTGTCAGCCCGAAGTCACACTTCTCTTTCTTTGCATACAACTGGTGTTCACGAAGAGTTTGAAGAACAATTCTCAAGTAATGCTCATGTTTTTCCCAAGTCTTCGAGTAAACCAGAATGTCATCAATGAAAGCAATCACAAATTGCTCCAAGTAAGACCGAAAGACATGGTTCATTAAATCCATGAATGCAGCTGGGGCATTCATCAATCTGAAACGCATCACTAGAAACTCGAAATGCCCATATCGAGTTCTAAAAGCAGTTTTCGAAATGTATTTCTCCTTAATCTTTAGCTGATGATATCATGACCTTAAGTCAATTTTAGAATAATACTGTGATTCACCCAACTGATCGACTAACTCATCGATCCTTGACAGTGGGTATTTATTCTTCATAGTTACTATATTAAATTGACGATAGTTAATGCACAACCGAAGAGATCTGTCATGCTTCTTCACAAATAATACAATTGCACCCCATGGAGAAGTGTTATTCCTGGTATACCATTTTTCTACTAATTCTTTGAGCTGCTTATTTAATTATTTCATTTCTACGGTGCACACACGCCCCAAACGGAATTTTGGGTGACGTGGAGCTCGATTAGAAATTAATAAAGCAGATCCCCAACCGGGTCCCACTCTTAATCGCATTAAAATATAAATAAATTACATAATCCAGAGCCTCGACACACGGGGCTCCACCCCCTGAGATATCTGATGATCGTACATACATGTTCATGTAAATAATCATTACAATAGACATCAACCACAATCTAGTAAATCCAAATATTAATAAGTTTACAGAATTTCTCAAATTCCTTACATTTGTTCAAGAGGATAACTCAATCCTCACTTGATCCAACAATAGCGATCTTCAGCTACACCGCACTGCTCCTCGAGTCTCCTGGGAGGGGTTTACATTTAAAACATTGAAACATGAGCGAAAGGCCCAGTATGATATAATTTGAAATAATTAAAATAAATGAGTGCATAACTGAATAAATAAATAAAATAAGACATTCAGTCCCAACAGAACAGCCAGAACCTCACATCCTTTTTCTCAAAGGAAATATAACAGAAAATAATCCACATTACAGGCTTCAGCGAGTAATTAGTACAAATTACTCAGCGAGATCCGGTCGACTGATGCGGTCGACCGGTGGAGAACTCCAGTTCGCGAAAACTCACGGAATTCAGTTCAAAAACCTGCAAATCCAGTCCCAAATCGCAAAATCTCAAGGGACAACCACTAGATCCGGGTTCTAGGTACTAAAACAAGTCCAAAGAACCCAAGATCTCCAATTTCTACCATAGTTTTACTCAAAATCCATCAAAATCCGTTTTGAATCCGAAAAACTTGAAATCCAAGAGAGGTTCTTTCAGTAATCTTACCTTGAATCCTTCTCTTGATGTTGAAAACTCTTTGAAATGACTCTTGGTTCGAATCCGGTCTTGATTTGAGGCAAAAATGGGGAGAGAGAGAGAGGGAGAGAAAGCACGTGAGAGTGAGAGTGAAAGGGAGAGAGAGAACGTATGGGGAAGGAAAGAAAAGAAAAAGGAAAAGAAAAGGAAAAGAAAAAGAAAAATAAAAAGGAAATGACATGTGCAATATAACAGTCCAGAAATGCGCCCATACACACTCCTGGATTAAAATAACTTACTATGAATAATTTAAATACATTGGAATTACTTAAACTCAATTAATTAAATCAGATTAGGCACACTAATAATCTCAATTACCTTAATTAATCTCAATTAATTCTTCAGGGTGTTACAGTGCCATTTGGTAAGGAGGAATGGAAATAGGAGCCGTTCCTGGTACCAAGTCAATACTGAATTCAATCTCCCGATCCGGCGGTAAACCATGTAACTCATCAGGAAATACATCTACAAATTCATCCACCACAGGAATTCTCGTACTATCTCCCATTGCAGCAGATTTACCTTCTAAACATTCTAGGTTCCTACGTCCTCCAACTTTGTATCTCAACAATCGTTCTTCTAGGACTAGGTTCATATCTGTTTGATAAGTAATTACCACTCCATAATTGGTCATCAAAGTTACTATCCTATGGTAGCAATCAACAATCATACTGTATTTTGATAACCAATCCATTCTGAACACCACGTCAAACAGACTCATTTGAAGGATAATTAGGTCAGCTCTCAATCTCTCACCTCCAATCGTGATTTCATACGATCTACATACACTAATCACCTCCACACATCCCAGTGAGAAGTTCAAAATCATCAGGGTTTCCAACCTCTCAGATTTCAATTTCAAAGTTTGAATAAAAGAACTTGATATAAACGAATGGGTAGCACCAGTATCAAACAGTACATGTGCTAAAGAGTGAGAGATCATAATCATACCTTCAACCACAGTGTTGTTGGCCTATTCTCCAGAATTGCCTCTTGTCAGGGTATAAGCTTGTCTATGCGCTTTCCCAAAATCTATCAAAATCTATTAAAATCCCCAATTTCTACCATGATTTCACCCAAAATCTATCAAAATCCATTTTGAACAAAAATAGGTTTTCTAGTCCGAAAAATCCGAGATTCAAGAGAGATTTTTCAGAAATCTTACCTCAAATCCTTCTCTTGACGTTGAAAACTTCTTTAAATCCTTCGTTGGTTCAAGATCGGTTGATTTGAGACAAAACGGGAGAGAGAGAGAGAAAGTAAGAGAACGAGAGTGAGAGAAAGAGAGATAGAGAGAGAGAGAGAGAGAGAGAGAGAGAGAGAGAGAGAGAGAGAGAGAGCACGAGAAAAGAAAGGAAAAAGGAAGAAAAGAAAAAGAAAAATGAAAAAGGAAAATGAAAAGACAGGTGTCACAAAAATTAAAAAATAATCCATAAAATGTGTCTACACACACTCTGGGGTGAAAATATAAATACTTAAATATTTAAATTCGTTGGAATTATTTAAATTTATATGTAAAAAATATTTAATAAACAATAACTAATTAATTAAATTTGATTAGGCACACTAATAAATCTTAATTACCTTAATTAATCCAGTTTAAATTTTTGAGGTATTACATAAAGTCACATCTTAACTCGAATTAAAAAATTGAATCAGCAAACTAAACGAGCCCTGAGTTCAATTTTCCCCTTCAACTCAAGTTCATAAACTCAAATTCAAATTAATAAATAATATTTTTTCTATTTTTAGATTAAGATGATTTTTTTTCTATACGTCCCCAACAAAGAGACTAATAAAATCCTACTCACATACTCTATTAAAATTTTTCATCACCATTAAATTTTTATTAAAATATTATTTAAATATAAATTTAAATTTTAATCCACTCAAATATAAACTGAAAAAAATTCTTAATTTAAATTATAACTTAAAATGTGCCTAACTAAATATAAATTTAAATTAGAGTCCCTATTTAAACCATATTTAAATATATTTTAATTTAAATTAAAATCCAAACTCAAATAATTTTTAACTCAAAAAATAAAATGAACTAAGTCCAAAATTATCTTCTTTGACGGATATAGCTATCTTTAAGGATGTGAATAAAGAAGAGTGGCCCACAACATTTAAGAAGGGGAAAAAAATTTATACCGTGTCCGAGACACGTAGTGGACGTGTTTCTTGGACGTGGCACACAACAGTTAGTCAAACGCGTTAAGTTCAAAACACGACTCACTTCGATTGTGCGGTCCGATGTTATTGGTTCTCGTACCTCTCTCTACTCTCTCTACTCTCTGCGGTTACCACCGGTTACTTCCTCCTTACGGTAACGTCCAGGTTCTAACTGTCTTCGTACACCAGAAAAAGCCATCCTTTACCCAAGGGGAGCCCAATCAAAGTTTGCCGTTTTCCTTTCCCCCCACAAATTTAATTCTCTCCTTTTTGTCCTTTGTGTTTTTTTTTTTCTTCTTTCTGATTTCACTTTTCTGGATCACTCTATAAATTTCCTGCTCAACCCGCATTACATTGTTTTTGGGTTTTCCGGTTTTTGATATGGGTTATCAGCGGATCCTGAGTTTGTGAAGATTTTGTGATCCTTTTTGTAGTTTTTGAATTCCCTTTGTGTTTAAATTTCGTCGATTTTGAACCTTTAGTGGGTATGTGAGTGTGGGTACGGTTGAATGAGAAGAATACGGTAAAACAGATTAAAAAACAGTGAAAATGAATCAGAGATAAGGGTTTCTTTTTCTTTTCGTTTTTCTTTTGTGGGTATTTTTGAAGAAGAAGAAGAAGAAGAAGAAGAAACAAAAATGGATATAACGCAAGTTTCGTTAATACATCATGTGGGAATTGTGCTTCTTGTTCTGTGGCTTCTCGCTGAATTCAAATATTGTCATCCCGTGGTCTACTTCCTCTCTCTTATTTATCTCTACCTGGTACAAATTCTTTGAAGATTTTTTTTTTTTTTTTTTTTTTTTTTTTTTTGTTTAAATTCCATTTATCAAAATTTTAACTATTATGTATTTTTGTTTTCTTTGGTTTTTTTTTTGTCATTTTTATAGGTTCATGAGCGGTATGTTATGCGATTGCGGAGGAAATTGCAGTTTGAGGAAAGGAGGCAGGCTAATCAGAGAAGGGTAAGTTTTATTTTATCCTCTATTACCTTTGTTATTCTTCATTTGGGTCGACGAGAAATTGAACGGGAAAGTCAACTTTGAATCTTCTTTTGTAGCCTTGTTAGCAAAATAACCAAAGCTTATCACTAAACACCCATGTAAAAGTTCCTGGTTGAAACTTCCGAGTTTTTAGCATATTTGCAACAAAATATCTACATTTTTCTATGTTTTCTTGTTCTGTAGTTCTTGTTGGTTTTATGGAAACTAAAGTTGCGAGTTATTAATATTTCTGGATTACTTAGACAAATTAATGCCTTAATTATTTTTTCTCATCTTTTCTTTTTATTTTAAATCAGGTACTTTCTGATTCTGAAACAGTCCGTTGGTTGAACCATGCAGTGGAAAAGATATGGCCCATATGTATGGAGCAGATTGCTTCACAAAAGATTCTCCTCCCCATAATACCTTGGTTCTTGGAGAAGTACAGACCATGGACTGCTGTATGAATTTACTTTTTTTTTTTTTTTTTGTTTTTTTGATGAAGTTATCTTTTGAATAGTCTGTATCCCATATCTAGTGATGTTCACTTCATTTATTTAGGTTGCCAGTGCTATTTTTTGGGTATGTTCTTAATCTATATCAGCATTTTGATTATCATGTACTGCAATAAGATTTATTTTTGGTTGAAATATCTCTTTGATTAACGTTCCCTTCATGACAATAACTTTATATTTATGTTGTTTTCATGTCATGATTCGTGTATAAGAATATTTGTCTCTTAGCATTTAGAAATAGCTACATATGTTATTTGGATTATATGTTCTTAATTAGGTATTGTGAACTGACTATGGATTCTGATTCCGAGCATTTGTTTGAGGTTTTATTTCTTCTAGAACTGGAAAAAAGATTTTGTTTTTGTTGAAGTAGCACATGATGATTTATATTTATTCTATTGGTTATTGTTTTTGGGAAGTGCATGTAACTTTTTGTGCGGTGAATATGTTTTGACACTCTTGAGTTGTTAATGATTCAATACTGCAGAAGAAGGCCATAGTTCAACATCTCTATTTGGGACGAAACCCGCCTATCATTACTGAAATGAGGGTTTTTCGTCAGTGTACTGATGATGATCACTTGGTATTTGTTCTTGGGGTGGTCTCTCTGTTTGAATTATTTGCTCTTTCTAGTTGCAAATCACAAATTTTGCAAATTGAAATACTATATGATGAATGCAGGTTCTTGAGTTGGGAATGAATTTTCTCACAGCTGATGATATGAGTGCAATACTTGCTGTGAAGCTGAGGAAAAGACTGGGATTTGGGATGTGGGCAAAGTTGCATCTCACTGGCTTGCATGTTGAAGGAAAGGTATGGCTGATTATAGGAGTAGAATCTGAGTAGTTTAATACATGAATACTTTTTTTATTTGGATTCTCTAAATGAATGAATGAGTATATTGCTCTAATGCTTTGTTGTAGTTTTTTTGCTAAACTTGATATTTACAGAATACTTTTCTGTTTACCAAAAATGCCAGTGGCTTGCCAAAATAAACTCTTATATGTTTTACTTGTGTCACGATCCTTTTTCTCTTTGGTAGGTGTTGGTTGGGGTAAAGTTTCTTCGCGACTGGCCTTTCATTGGCCGTTTGCGGTTATGCTTTGTTGAACCTCCATATTTTCAGATGACCATCAAGCCTATTTTCAGTCATGGGCTTGATGTTACAGAAGTTCCCGGAATTGCTGGGTGGCTGGTGTGTTTTTTTATATACTGCTTGAACTCCTTGGTTTTCCTTTTTTTCTCCTTCTTAATCTTGCTTGTTTGCTTGTTCCATGTATGTTAATTGTTTTCTTTCTCGATCAGGATAAGCTACTTTCTGTTGCTTTTGAGCAGACACTTGTTGAGGTAAAGTATGGACTTTGAGATTCCTCTCTCTCTCTCTCTCTCTCTCTCTCTCTCTCTTCAATTGTCCTCTATTGCGTATCATGTCATTTTCTTGACACACGAGCTATTGCGTATCATGTCATTTTCTTGACACACGAGCTGGCAATGAAGTTTCTTTTTTAAAACATTCCAAATCTTGATGTTGATAATCTTTGCAGCCGAACATGCTGGTTGTCGACATGGAGAAATTTGTTTCTGCAGACCAAGGTAATATTACCAGACTATAGTCATTTGGGCTTCGGACCTGGCACAGATGGTTCAATTGAGTGAATTACACCATGTACATTTGTTATCCTCCGTCTTTATTCTATTTAACTTTTCAATAGCATGTCTTTCAAGAGTTTTAGTTCCGAATGGAACTTACTGCTTATACAATTTTGCATGGAATTCTCATAAAACTAACATTCCTTAACCAGTTTGGCTTGTAATGTTGTGATTTAAAAGAATCAAATGATGTTTGGTTTCTTCATACTGCACATTTTTCTCCAGCCCCCAATAGGATATCTTAAATCTGTGACAACAAGGTGTACTCTATTTTTTTTCCCTTTTTCTTTTGGTTTGTCTTAGATGTAGTGCATTATAACTTCAGGAATTTGTGAAGTTATAGAGGTGCATTATACTTTGGGAATTTAAGGAGTTACAAAAGCAATTATTATTATTGGCAAAGCTAACTACTAAACTTTTTTTATGGTGGTAGCTTCTATTCTTCACACAATCAAATTTCTGTAGAGGTTCATTTAAAACTCTTAGAAGGTAGCTTAGATTCTATAGTTGCTCGTAACTAGAGTTCAAAATTGCTGTCTTGTGCGCATTTTTTAATCTTTTTCTTTGTTCCTTATCAAGTATGCATTTTTCTGAATGTCAGAAAATTGGTTCTCCGTCGATGAGAAGGAGCCAGTTGCTTATGCCAAAATAGAAGTTATTGAAGCATCTGATATGAAACCATCTGATTTAAATGGTTAGTTGAGATTATTTTTCTTTGTCTGTTTGCTCAAGGCTGTCACTGTTCCATTCGGATAATTTTGAAATTCATGTGTAACATAACAAGGAAAGCTACTTTTTTCAGGCTTGGCTGATCCCTACTTGAAAGGTCAAATGGGCTCTTACAGATTCAAGACTAAGATACAAAAGAAAACGCTGTCACCAAAATGGCATGAGGAGTTTAAGATCCCCATCATTACATGGGAATTGCCGAACATATTAGCTCTTGAAGTTCGTGACAAGGACCGATTTGTTGATGATATACTTGGGTTTGTTTCTAACCTTGTAATTTTTTCGATGTATTTTTTTGGCGGGGGAATGGGGGTAGGTGTTTTCATTGTGCTATCGGATCAAAATTTAGAGGTCAAGTTATGTTTTGGAAGCCTGTATCTCAAATAGGATTCAGTTACAGTTGCACTGTATAAGCCTGTCAACCAATAATGTTAGTTGTACTATTGGTCATACTTGGTCGTTATTTCTTTCTTCAAACTCTTTCTAGTAATTGTTTTCTGTCAAATGGATTTCTGGTGCTATAGCTACCTTGGACTAATAAACTCTTTCTTATCCAGGGACTGCTCTGTTAATATCAGCGATCTTAGGGATGGACAAAGACATGATATGTGGTTGCCTCTTCAGAATATTAAAACTGGGAGGTTGCATCTTGCAGTAACTATAATCGAAGAGAATGTAAAGGTATCTTTCCCGTATTCATAATGTTTCATTTAATAAGTAAAGAAAGTTGAAAGAATTAGAGTTCGGATTTTGATGTAATGGTTACAATAGAGTGCGCCAGTGCACAGTGCAAAGTGCGTTTGGAGTCTGACTTGATCTTTTGTATCATGCATTTAGGCGGATGATCATCAGGGTGACTGGAAATCATTTCATTCGGAAGAAAAAAGAAATTCCTTCGCTAGCGAGACTACTAACAAAGGCTCATTCTCATCTGCATCATCAGAGAAGTCTCAGAGGGTGGCAGAATATTTTGAGCCAATTGATATTGAAGGGCAGAAAGAGACAGGTATATGGGTCCATCAACCGGGAAGCGATGTTGCACAAACTTGGGAGCCTAGAAAAGGGAAGTGTCGGCGCCTTGATACCAAAATTCTTAAGGGGCCGAATGATATTACTGGAAACTCTGGTTTAACACCATCAAGATCACAAAATAATGATAGCAGCAGCTCTGATGAAAACCCTGATGATAAACGTTCAATGAGTTCAGTTCGGTGGGGTCTACGAAAGATCGGTTCAGTATTTCAGAGGAGTCCCAAGGATGGAAAATCCAACAGCTTTACCGAGACCGTTCCATCACCACATATAAACATAAAGGCAGTTGATGTAAAGGAGATTGGTGTCAAGTTTGTAGTGGAAGAAGAGCTTGCCAGGCCTGCTTTGGATAACATCCCAAAAGAGGAAGATTCAAGCTACGGGGAAAGTGGTCCAGATAGTCCATCAAAAGGAAATATGAAAGACCGGGCAAAAAGCTTGTTCAAGCATGCCGAAAAATCTGCTCAAACTATAAAGCATATGCTTTCTCGGAAGGGCGGAAGAAGGTCTCAAGCTAATTCCCCTGTGACAGAAAGAGATATTGCAGTGGATTACGATGATTCTTCTGATGATGAATCTCTTCCTTCTTCAAAAGTTGAAAGGATACCAAGTATACCGATTCCTTCAGAGAGTATAGTTCTTGGTTGTGGTAGCGACTCATCTAGTTCTCAGGATCATGTGGTTGATCCTGTGGTTCAGGCAGGTGAAACTGATACTGCTATTGATGCTAAGAGCCCAAAAAATAAGGTTAGTCCTCGAGGCTTGGAAATGTTGCACGACAAGGTGGGTAGCCCTGTTAATAAGAGTGATGTTGAGTCCCCGAAGATGAAGCTTGATGAAGGAGGGGATTTGGAAGGACCAACCAATTAAAAATTTCTTGTTACAAAAAGAAAATAAAAAAATAACTAGCTTGTGGTATCCTTATCATGGATGGATTTTTACAACTTGTTTGAAGATTCAAAAGTTTGGTCCATGCCATACGCTATTATTTGCTTGTACATATACTCAAATCGGTCCTTAGATTTGCTTGTACATCCACTCGAATCGGTCCCTAGATTTCAGGTTTGATGGACAATTTTTTCGCAACTGTTTTTCAAATCCACATAATACTCCAATGTCAGGGTATGAATTTGATGTTGGTGTATTCTGTTTTTATTCTGAGCATATTTTGGAACTTGGTATAGCGTTGTACTTGTATGCTTTCTTTGTGAATATTTTTTATAGTTCAAATTGAAAGTTTTGAAATTCCATTTTGAATCTTGTGGGCGAGTTTTGAGTCACATTGCAAAATTCTATTAGTAAGCATGCTGTTTCTTCTTGTTTTTTTCCCCCTTATAAATTAAATTTGAGACGAGAAAAATAAAAAATTACTGGTTACTAGACTATAAAGTTGCTCTCTGAAACGTTAAAAATTTCATTGGCCTTCATAGTATTCACTTGTATAGCTAAAAGTTCAGATGAACAAGGTATTTTGAGGTTTGATTGGAATGTAATTGGAAATAGTTGCAATTTACATGTAATCACTTTCTTAAAAGAGCATCTGAAAACTAGTTTTAGAACCAAAGGATGGGGATTATTGAGCCGTATGATAGTTGCTACTTGCTAATACAATGATATTGAAGTTCTATCCTGTAAAGAGAGGAACATTTTCGTTATGGAATTCACAGATCCCAATACAGATGTTTGCCTCAGATTTTTGCATCTCCAATACACCTTCTGTTATGCCAGTTGCTGGCATCATTGATTCTTTGCACATGGGCCTATGAATATCAATGAAATCTGCAGTGCTCAAATCAGCCATTAGTTTCATTACCCGTATTTTTCCATATGATTATATTACTGTTTGTTCATTTTGTTAACTTATCAAAGGACAAAATGATGCTCTTGCACATGAAGTGCGAGTACCAGCAGATCATTTAAAACCAAGGAAATGTCTAAAGCGTGGAGTAAAACACATGCCCTCATAAGTTCACTCTCTGGTCATATTCTTGACAAGATTGTCCACAATATCTATAAATGGTTATTACTCACCTTTGTGGCATCAAGTTAGAGTCAGTGCATGGCCAACCATCATCGTTTTCCAGCACCAGCACCAGCACATGGACGATCAGTTCAAGGGATTCATATCTTCTGTTCACATTTTTTGTGTTCAAAATGACGTCTGACTAATAACATTATGCTATAATATCATTTAATAAATTCAGATAGAAAAACACGTAAAAGTCAATTAAAAAGCATTTTCACGAAAGTATGTGGTCCGTTAGAAAGACGCCGTTTGAGACACCAAAATTGAAGAGGAGATGTGAGTTCTATTTCAAGTATTCTAATTGGCTTTAACTTGTTCAAAATAAGAAACACATTTATCACTAGTCTTTCCACCAAACAGGCTCTGAAGAATCTCCTTCCACATCCACATTTTAGGCACAAAACCTTGCTTTCCCATCTGCTTCAAAGCCCAATCAATATCTTCCATTCGATTTTCTTCACACAATCCATGAATCAAACACTTGAAAGACTTAATACTCGGGCTTGATCCCATCAAGATTATCCGACTCATGACCTCTTTTGCCTCGGAAAACCTCTCCGCATCAAGCAAACCATTCAAAACCTCCTGATAAGATCCCACATTCGGATTGCACCCCTTGAGTTTCATCCTCTGCAGAAGCAACATTCCCTCATCAACCCGCCCCTGTCTCCGAAGCCCTGCAATCAACACATTGAACGTGATCGTGTCCGGTTCGATACCCTCCTCTTCCATCCTCTCAAACAACTTAATAGCATCTTCAACCTTCCCGTGAACACACAAATAATGCATAAGCGTCGTAAAAGTCAACGGATTCGGCTCGCATCCCTGTCGGGGAAATTCTTCGAGCATTTGGAGCGCAACCTCCAACTTCCGACATTCACAAAGCCCCTTAATCATTATATTAAGACAACAAGCATCTATCACAACACCCAACTTAGGAGCAGCCACAAACAGCTCGTGAACGACATCGAACAGTCTGGCGGAGACGAGCAAATTCAGCACGGAATTAAACGTTTTCGCGGTGGGCCAACAACCGTAAACCTCCGGCATTTCGAAGAGAATCTCGATGGCCCTCTTGATCCGACCGGCCAGATTCCCATAAACTCTGATAACATTGCGGAAGAAGTCGTCGGAGAGGTTGCAGTTCCTCTCGGCCTTGATTCTGGCGACGACAACCTCGACGTCGTCGAACAAACGGGCTTCGGCGAGGTTGTTGATGATGAGAGTGAGGAGAGGCTCATTGGGTTTGTAGTCCTTGCGTTTGGAGTAGTGGTTTAAGGCCGGGACGATGGAGTTGGGGTTTGTGAGGGATGAGAAGACTTGGAGGACTTCGTTTGGTGCTAACCAGTCCTTGTGGTGGAGTCTGGAAGGGATTTCGAAAGAAGAAGAAGGGATTGAGGAGAGAGAGAGAAGAAAGTGGAGGACTGAGGCGTTCGGCTTTGCGTTGGTGATTTTGGTGGCGAAAGATTTGGAGAGAAATGAAGTTGAAGTCGAAATCATGCCTATTTTCTTGTTTCTTTCACTTTTCTCATAGATCAATTGCGTTTGATATTTCTGGTGCTAAAAGGTCGGCGTGTTAAGTTTTTTATTTTTATTTTATTTTTATTATTTTTATTATTTTTTTAGTTGTTATCTGGTGTCCAACTGTGGGGCTAAAATGCATCCAAAAGTCAACTATCAAAAAATAAATATATATTTTGAGATAATAAATATATCTTTTGAAGATATTACCAATACAATCTCATAATTAATAAAAAAATATATTACTTGTGAGTAATATTAAGATAACAAGTAACATAATTTATTGTTAGTCAAAGATATAAAATTTACTTAAATGGTATATTAGTACTTTTTATAATTAGTGTATTTCAAAACATTGTGTGTAAATAAATATATGAATGTGATTTAGAGAGTTTACGATTTCAAATCCCATAACTAAATAAATAACTTATTCTGACTCTAATTTTTCTCTTTAAATTCTATTAACTTCAAATTTTGTCTACTATTTATGTCCATTCAAATTATGCGCACGTAAACATGCATAATAATATGGCGTTACCAAAATTCATTCTATTAACTTCAAATTTTGTCTACTAATTATGTCCATTCAAATTATGCGCACGTAAACATGCCTAATAATATGGCGTTACCAAAATTCAATCACTGGAGTTATTTTAATATGTGTGTTCTTTAACATTTTCCTTGGCAAAAAAAGTGACCTTTTAACTTTTTTTAGAAGAAATTTTACGGTGCATATCCCATTTATGACCTACTCACAGAATAAAGTATTTTTAACTGTTAAATTAAAAATTTAACTATTAAATTTATATATATTCATAATTAAAAATTTATAACGCATCACATAAAATTACTCATATTATAAATTTAATTATCAAAAAATTAATTTAACAATAAAAATACTTAATTTACCGGTGGTAATAATTTTGAAATGGACCATAAAAGAAGCCTTTTTTTAGGTGGTTTTTAAAAGTATTTCTTTGGTTGTGTTGCGCCACGTGTGTTTTGTGGAATTTCCTTTGGAAGTTTCTTTTGTACCAACCTGTCATTTTTTCACCACCGAAAGAAACTTTTCTTTTTAAACGTTGAATTAATTTTTCAACTGCTAAAATATGAGTCAAAATAAATTTACAGTAAGAAATATTAAAAGTGTTTCCGTTCATAAATCAAACCATTAATAAATTAGTCAATGACTAAACCAAAAGTAGCTACTGATAAGAAATAAGATAAAAAAATGAACGCAAATCATCTGCATAATATTTCAATCTTGCTCATTATGAGACTGTAAGTCAACAAATATTTGGTTTAATGTTTCTATATTCTATACAACTTTGGCATCACCTCAAGACATGTAACACTATACAAAATTGTATGAAAGTGAAGGGTATAAAAAATGGTCTTCACTGTAGATGATATATGTAGAAAAAACTATTTTTGTTTTCTTTTCCCGGCAAGAATTGGTTGGATGTGCAAATGCCTATTGAAAGCTTCATTAAATAGGAAACGAGTTTGAAAGGCTGATATAATTGGAAGCCATGCCAAAATAGCTATTGGAGCAAAAAGGACAACACCCATTCCATAATCATAGGCTTTAGCAAGCACCCTGGTGAAGTCCCAAAGTCCAGTGTCGTCTATCTTTGGCCTCACAGCTTGTGCAATCTGAAACAAAAAAAAAAAAAAATTTGGGAAAACAATCAAGATAAAAGTGAAGCCCAATATATAATTTGACATATGACTAGCTATAGAGAAAGACTTTTAAGTGGTGAAGGAAGGGCCAGTTTTACATGTAAGTACATGGTGTAACACGACATTTATTTTCTGTAAGAATGAATTTATAAAGGTTTAATAACAAAGGATCTGTCTGTTGCAAACCAATATTGCACCTTTTTAAAGTCATTGTCACATAGAATAAATGAATAAATGTCATGTTATAACTGTAACACGACATTTATTTTCCGTAAGAATGAATTTATAAAGGTATAACAACAAAGAATCTGCCTGTTGCAAACCAATGTTGCACATTTTTAAAGTCATTGTCGTACAAAATAATTGTCATGTTACACCTCCTACCTTTTCATGTCATAATATAAGGCTGGTCTTTTACAAAAGACAGAAGACAAATCCTACAATAATGGTTACGGTTAATTATATAATTACTTCCTAAATTTTAATAGAACTCTTATTTAAATCCCTTTCAGATACTATCAAAAATCTCTAAAAGCTGCAAACTTTTTAGTAACTTTGGACACTCGTTTTTTTTTTTTTTTTTTTTTTTTTTTTTTTTTTTTTTTTTTTTTTTTTTTTTTGGGGATAATTGCTCTTGATTTCAAAGTCAATGGACCAAAACAAGACTTTTGACACTGTACCAACCAAGAATTAAAATCTTAAAATTGTATTTTGCCCTGTACACAAATTTTAATTATTTTTTTTTGTCGCAAGAACATACAGTGACAAATTTTTCTAAAAGAATTACTTACCATGATCAAACCCCATCCAGTTGGCAGAAATGCTAGACAGCAGACTATTAAGTCCCTTAAAGACAGTTGGCAAATCCGAGAAAGAGTGATTATGATTGCCAAAACGGTAATGAAGAGGATTGCTTTGAACAGCCTAAACAAAAGTTGATAATTGGCACTCAATTTTTGTCTTCCAATGTTCACTGCCTGCATAGCATGTTGAGATAATCTTATTATAACAAATAGCATAAAACTCTTCAAAAAAAAAAAAAAAAAAAAAAAAAAAAAAAAAACATAAACTGAGATATGAAAACAAGTAAAATCCTGTATACTTATATGACATGCGAAATAAGTGCTGATTGATAGGGAGTTGCTATGTTATATGTATACAGCTTAGATAAGAAGTGATTCCAACTAGATGATTCAAATTTAGAGTTTTTGACTTGTGTTATTTAATGCCAAAATTCATATGCAGCATCTCAAGCTCAAGAAAGAGATTGGTTTTAAGTGTCTAACCACAGTCAGATTGAAAAAGGGTAGACTGTGAATTTACCTTGGCTAAGAAGAAAACGACAAGAATCACAATCCATGAGAGCACATAGACCAGGACATTTTTGCTATGTTGGGAGATGTCGAGGTGATAGACCAGACCATATTGATACAAGAAGAACCTGAGAGAAAGGAGTATTTCAAACAGCCTTGAAAATATCCCCGAATGACGAAGATGAGCTTGTTCATCATTCCACCAAGAATGCCAGCTTTTGTCTTGTTGAATCCCTATGCCACCTTGCTGCCTTATCCACTTGTTCCAATCCTTCCAATCATCCACAATCTTGCCCCAACTGAATCCAGAAGGATTGAAAAGAAACGGCGCAAACAACCACGTGATTGACATGAACCAGACCGAGTATGTGATTAGTACATAAGCCATGCCGCTCTCATAGGACCGCCGAAACAAGTCGTAAACAATCAAGAGGAGCAACAACTCAAATCCCTTAACAAAGTGGCTTCTTGAGTAGAGTCTGTAATTCTCAGTGAAGCTTGTGTGGAGCACCACAACTTTTCTCCCAGTGGGGCGATATTTAGCACCCCCATGGAGAAGTGTACGGCCGTAATGATGAGTTTTTGTGCCAAAGGAAAAAGTGAAGAAGACAGCAGCCAGCTGCAGTTGCATGAGGACAAAATCCTTTAGAGCTGTTAGGAATCCTTTCTCTAGTCCAATCTCCATGACCATCGGCAAGCCTGTGAGGAGGCCAAGCTGTATAAACGACTGCGACGCAAGAGCTGTTTCCAAGGATTCTAGGTTCTGGACTCTAGCCTCAATAAGCAATGCTTTTTGCAGCCCACTAAGAACAAGATATAGCTGCCCATAAAGGAAGACATAGATTCCGATTATTGAAATCTGTGCATTCACAAAAATCAGTTAATCAGTCTATGGACAAAACATAAAGAATCATTTTTTATATGTAGATTGGCAAAGGATCAAATACCAGGCTGCTGAAATAAAATCCAATGGTTGTGAAATAGCAAGACAGCATTCGGAAGAAATCGAACTGACAACCAAGGCGGTATATGTCACGGCTTAAAGTTTGTTCACTATTCCCATTAGCCACCTTAGCTTCAAACTTTGAGATCTGATTTAAACCTACGTCACGGCCTTTGCCAACTTGCATGTACTCATGGTATGTGATACACCCCCTTCTCAGAGTCGAATTAAATCCTGCATAAAATAATATGTATGCAGTTGTTAATATCCTGGAATGTAGGGACTTTTTTTTTTTAAAAGGTCAGTAGCTACTTCCTACCTGCGAAAACATCCTCACTCAGGTTGATTGTTTTTGATGCTTTGCTTATGCCACCTCTTGTGATGTGAAATATCCTGTCAAATACGTCTGGATGTCCATAGTGAAACCGTACCCTGGATGTAAGATTGAATAATAGGAATTAAATGAACACGTCAGAGTACCAAAAAAAAATGATTGCTAGGATTTTTCAAGACATAATAAGACTTAAATTCATAGCCAAATATGTAACTAAGATCTTAAATAATCAGAGTTCGAGAACTTAAGTGAGGCTAGAGAAAAAAAAGTTTTATAACTTGATGACAGGTACTTAATAAGTGCACATAAGTTTTCGGAAAATGACTTTATGGAAACAAGGAGTTGTTACCTGAGAGGTTTAGCAAGAAGTCTTTGACCAATGGTGACAAAGCTAGTCTCTTGATATGACATGAACCAGGCTAGCGAAGAAACACTGCATTTGAGAGAAACCAAAAGATCAGCCTGTAAGTTCAAAAATATTTCAAATAACTGATATATGATTTATTTGGAGGACCAAGCTAAAATTTATATGAATATCTAGGTGGAAGATCCGAATATGGTTGCAAGAATTCCCTCCGAAAAGTTTTCAAATGGGAAATCAGACTTCGCAAAGCTTTTTTTTTTAACACCAAGAACTTGTTAGCCAGTTAATTTAGTTTTTCTAAGCCTATCATTGTACAGGGTCCAAGTTACTCATATGTGCATTGGGATTAATTACCACTATCTTATTCTCAAAAAAAAAAACACAATAAACGATTGATTACTGACTAAAGCTCATGAAACTAATAATTTTAATTAATTGTTGGGTTTTTGTCGTTGCCAGTCCCAAAAATATTAATATTATGACTATTTGGCCCTAAACTATTTTTTTGGCCAACTAATCCTTGATGTCTTTATCTTTTTGGCCAACTAATCCTTGAAGTCTATCTTTTTGGCAACTTTGGCCCCTGGCCATAAAATTGTCAATGGATTTTTAATATTTAATGAAGCTAATCGCATGTCTATTGCGTGATTAATTAAATTTTACATCAGAAATCATATAACGAGGAAAACGTTATTTTCAATGGCCATGATAACATTTGAAAACTTTTCTAGGTATGTATTTCTTTTTGCTGGGTAAAATTTCAAGCTTTTACAATATAGGCATGTTGCTATATCCATGAAATTTCAATAATTTGTTAATTTTATTGCCAGGATCCAACCTGCTAAAGAACAGGTTTCGTAAGTTGAGGGACTAATCAAACACAAAACAAGTTCAAGGACCAAACTGACACTCTTTAAAAAGTTCGGAACCGATAGCCTTAGAAACTTTTAATTGTTTCAGAAGATCAGACCTTTCTGTAAAAATGTGTTCCCTCAGACCAAGTATAGTCGGCGGTCGCCGTCCTTGGCACTTAAGAAATTCTTGTAGAAGGTTTCTCATTTTGAATGCTTCTTCCAAGTAGCTATCCTGCAAAAAAAGATACCATGATAAGAACCATGAATAAGAAAATTATTCACCTTTTAACTAATTGAGGAAAGAGCATACTTGATTCATATCAATCGTCTGCAAAGCTTCACCACGAGTAAAGATAATGGCATGATTTTGATTTTCAGGTTTTCCTTCTCCAATTTCAGGTGGACCAGGAAGCTTTACACGATATATTTCCTACATGACAATATTACAATGAACTAAATGCCTTTCCTACTCCTTATTTATGAAAGAAAGATTATGGCAGAAAATGGGGTACTAAGTCAATAAAATTAACATAAAGAAGAATTGTTTAATTTAGGAATTTAAAAAGATAACATTCTTTTACTATAATCTTTTATGATGCATAATCTTGTTGAAGCAATCGGATTAAGAATGATGTGAGAGTAATTAATTAGAGCTATACCTTATGCAAAACAGTCTCCTAATCACAACTTTATTTTATGATTGTAACACATTGGACCTCAATCTTTTTGCTAATCTTATCGTTTGAAACACTGTTTTTACGGATTAAACTCGCTAATCCTTTGCTAGATGAGAGCGCTAATTCACCCCTAAAAAAAGAGAGCAATAATACAAAAGGATGGCCGGTAAGCACACACAAAAAATTATAGTACTTCATCCTTAATGTGAGAGTCATGTCCACTTTCAGCAGCTACGGGTTTTCACCTTGGCAAAGACGATTACAAGCCAATCACACACCACACATCTCACAGATTGACCATATTTCTATCTCATCTAATTCACAAAACCGCACCCTGATATATTTAGAATCAGGACGCCTTCAATAATGTGTGAATATAACCCTACTATAATCAAAGGTCAATCCGCATACTAACTTTGCATCATAGTGACAATTAGGTTTTACAAATGCAACACTCGTCAGAATAAGTTACTAGCTGACATAATATTTGTATAATTAGAAATGGATTTTGAAAAAGTACAAACATAGGCTAGTCATCTACAGTGTGGAACTGCTAAAACCAATTAATTTAAGATTGATACTTCTGTTTAGCACAATGTAACATAAAATAGAGTACACTACCTGGTCAAAACCATTGACAGCTTTAAGCAAGACAGAAGAGTAGACCTTTTGAGGCTTATTTTCCACAATCACTTCTTTCTCCTCAACATACGCAAGTCGGAGAGCTGGATACCTTTGTTTAACGGACAAGAGTCACGTGTCCTCAGCAATTTCTCTTGTTACATAAATATGTCTTCAAAACTCTTTTAACAAACTAAATAAATAAATAAATAACTTCTTCAAAAGTATTTTCCTCATGGTAGTGCATTACCTTATCATCAAGTCAATTATGTCTTGTGCACGCGGATCTCCAGCAGCTTTTTGTGATCCAAATCTTTGACAAGAAACCACATATGTAAATTTCAAGTCTGCTAAAGCATCTAGCTGAGCAGCTAGCAAGTGGTTTTCTCTTTCAGCCGTGTCATAACCTTCAAGAATATCTGGCCGAAACATCCAGATTTGACACAGAAATTAGTAAAACCATATATCTTCTTGCATAGCTAAACAAGAACGAAAAGCAGTTTTATGAATTACAAACCTTCATCTTCAGCCATGTCAAGGAAAGCTTGAAGTTTTAATGCTTCTCTATAGTACATCATTCCTCTAACTATTATACCCAAAAAAAAGATGTTACATTTGACATAGTTATATCGAATCTCGTAAACATTCCAAATTCTATCTTCTTCACCTGTTCTGCTCAGTGTTTGGCCCCGGAAGGAAGCCCACTTTCTAAGATCTTCTTCCTTTCCTTCATCTTTCAGTCCATCCAAACTTGCACAACCCATCCGTTCCAAAAAGTTTTTCCATTCATCTAAATAGAGTAAACATATAATTTACATGCTATGAGTTTCATTAAGTGGAAAGATATAAGATTACTATGACAAAGTTTAGCTTAGTAGCAACCTGGAAATATTTTTTGCATGTAGAATATAATAGAAACCTCTCGTTGACTTGAATGGAGCTCCTTCATTGAGAAGTTAACATCTTCCATATAATGAGGAGTTAGAACGCTGCATCAAGAACAATTTAATGTGTCAAGCTAAGTGTTAGAGATAAAAAAAATTGTCTAAATATGAAAATCTTTTTTCTTGAGTAAGCAAAAAGGAGAAACTTTTATTTTATTTTATTTTTTTTGACAAGGGATTCCTTTGAAAGAGGGAAATGAAAAAAGTCCTATAACAAGGAAGGAAAACATTGAAATAAACAAAATGAGACAAAAATGAGAAACAGTAAAATGTTGGGTATTTGGCATATATTGCCCCCGAAAGTTTCACAATTGGCAAGTTATTTCCTAAGACAAAATTTCTGATGATTACTGGAGCACATTATATAAAGATCATAAGAGCGCTTCCAAATTTTAACATTAGTCATCTCTTAGAGGACAATGTGCAATGTTTAACTTAATTTTGGCTGTAATTTGCCACAATTAAAAGCTTAGGGACAACTTGCAACTGGGCTCAGTTAAGCTTCATGGGATAAAAGCAATAAAATTTTTTGATACTCTTATTGTGTATGAAGCTTGATATATGTTGATAGCTCGTTTCCTGTCAAGTAGTCACTGGGGGAAAATCCATAGCTTGTAAAGTCATTAGATTCGACAGTCCCTTTCCCTGCAAGTAATCTCATGTTATATTTGCATTTTTATCTCAGTTCTGTTTCTTGTTATTTTCGTTCAACTTAAGCTCTTTAGGATAACTTTGTGAGATATCATCACAAATTGCTAAAACTTTCTAGTTCTGTTTCTTGTTATTTTGCCATGATCCCTTTGTATAGGTCCTTCACGAGTTGCAGACTTGTGTATGACAACAAAGGAAATAGAAGAGAGAGATGAGTTTAAATACTAGTTTTGAAAGAAGGGATGCAGATTAACAAGAAAATATCACCTGAATGATAGCATATTGCGCACTTTTGGAGCACTAGGCATTGTCATGAACAGAGAAGTAGCAAAGAACGATATGCGCCTTCGTGCGTCTAAGTTAGTAGGTGTGTCCAAAGCTTTATCTTTGATAGTGAGCAACAAAAGAAGACGCTTGATCTGTAGCAGAACAGTTTAGTCACTAACTTTTTGATGTTTACATGCAACCGCAGGCATTTTCCTGCAATCATCTGTTTCTTTACTTCTTTTAACTTTATCCTTTGTTAATATGCATGAAAAGTTGGTTCATTTGCATGTGTTTTTGTTAAAAGTTACAATAAAGGTAACTTCCTTTTATACTGCAAGCCAAATAAAAATAATAATAATAAAAATAAACATGATTTGGTACAATGACTGCTTTGTGAAGAGTAAATCAATGATTTCCTGAAAGTAAACTAATTATATGCCCGGGCAAAAAAATAAAAAATAAAAAAAACTAGGGTTTGAGATTTTTTCCATTTATGCATACACCCCCAATAGGAAATGTGAATATCACCTGTTCAGTCAGTGGGGCACTGTCAGGCAAAGGAAAATGAATAGAGTTCTCTCCACAATCTGACTCAAATAGTTGTGGTTCAATAGTTCTAGTAAAATAAGGTTCACTACTTTCCATCTGCTGTGAATGGCACAGCAATTCCAATATCCTGTATGATTTGAACATGAAATGTCGTAGTATATCCATAAAACATAAAACATATAGAAACTGATCTCACAAGGAACATAAATCCCAGGTGCACCAAATTACCTCAAACTGTCTATCATCATATCGTTTGTTATAATCTCAAATATGTCTTGAAGGACTTTCACAACTTTACCATAATGATCTACATTTCCTTCAACCTTGCAACATGTGATAATGCAAGTTAGTAAGACTTGGACTTTAGTAGTTCTAATCCCTATAGTAACTTTGTAGAAGATTCTTACCAGAAGCTCAAGTAACTCAACAAATTTAGCTTGTAGATTTGGGAGTTCAGTCATCCTAAAGTCCTCAAGGAGACTTGATCTTGCCATGCTTTCTTCAATTTCATTTAATATAGTAGATATCATCCTATAAAAGCAACCATGGATCCAAAAGAACAAAGGAGACAACAAAAGTTGATAAGCAAGTAGGGATTCTCATGCACAGGTAAATTTGCAGACCCAAAAAAAAAAAAAATTACAACTAATCAAAATTAGAATGAGAAATTTTACCTCTTTTCCAGATCTCTCAAGATTAGAATTTCAAGAATGTACTTGAGTGACTCATAACATTCCTTTACAGCATAGTACATGCATTTATCTTTTTTGATCTTTCTGACAAGAGTCTCATCCTTCCCCACAAAATCTTTTGCGATGCTCAGCGCCGTCGAAAACTAGTACCAATAAGAAGATACGTTCTAATATGAAAGGCAAAAAAAAAAAAAAAAAAAAAAAAAAAAAAAAAAAAAAGAAAAAAGATTTTTTAATTTCATTTATAGAAGAATAATGCTAGGGATCCCAACTTTCATCCCATCTTTTCAATACTAAGTTATGCGACATAAGTTATCATTCTTTTATTAACAGGTTTTAAATAAAAGATTTTAAAAAAATTATCACATGAATTAAATATGACATTTCATCGCCATTGAGTTGGCATCAAAAAGTTGAGAATGAAAGTCGGGACACCTAGCATTACTCTTTATAGAAATTACCTTATTTGCTATAAGGAAAACCGGCCAACGAACAATGCCAGCAAATAAATCAGTTAACACAGGTATTATCATCAAATCCACCTCCCTATTGATAGGAAGTAGGTTTCTATCAGGTACTTATCAGAGAATTGTCACAAATAACACTTTATTAAGAAACTAATAGCTCACTTGTTGCTAATCAAATCCTCTGAACGTATACTGCTTATGATCTGGTTCCACACAAGCACAAACTTGGCAACACCATTTTTCTCATTTTCTGGCCCCTGGGAAAGGATGGTGCAGAGACAAAAGTGATAATTCCTCACAGAAAACTGATTTTTTTTTTTTTGAAAGAATAACACCTCAGAAAATTGATAATAAAAATGGAAAAATTTAAACATTGCATACCTTGTGAAATCTATTGCCAAATAAACCTTTTCCTCTCTTTTGATCATTTTTTGATGGAGGAATAAGACAACCATTGAATGCAGAAGGCAAGGTATGGAATCGACTTCTCAACATTCCTAGCGTCCGAATCTGTGACATCATTGTAAGACCACTGTCATTGTACACAGTGATAAGAAAAATTAACAAATTAAAAAAAAACAATAGGAAAAGCTTACCTCACCAAGGTGATGCAAAACACCATAAAGTCCTCCAAATATTGTACAGAAAACCGAATACCATATCTGTGTGTCCATAAAGTACACCTGTAATAGACAAAAAAATGAGAAAACATGTGTTTACTCTAAGCGTCTAGCTTCATTATTACTTCATCATTTCAGATGTTATTCTGACGATTGAAATTCCAAAAGGGATTATCTAAATATAAGTAGACAAACAAAACTCACAACTACTATTGGAGCCCATACGGCAACAATTGCACCAGCATTACTCTTGACTGAAACAGAAGCAGTTTATTTGTTAGAAATATAAACTATAAGAGCCTTCTAATGAGATTTTTTAACCAAAAGTTAAAAAGAAAAGGATAGAGAATACATTTTGGGAAAAGCTCATGCCAATCATAATTTTCGACTCCGATTTTCATGATCTGCTTTGTTGGTTCTATAAGCGGTTTTATCTGCATCACTCCGTTGGTCACATTACATTGTAAGTATGCTTTCATGTTCACATATTTAACCATAATAAAGACAATCACTAGTGATGCTGGAAACTCAAGATCATTGGATATTACGGTTAATTTACCAAATTCTCTCAAAAACTTAATTTACTGATACGATGTGATCCAACCGTCACATTTTGGCTGAGACAATTACAAAGGGAGACAAATCCAAGCAAATGCCCAAAATTGGTCCAAGATTTCAAAGAAAAGAAAAGAAAATAAAGGCCTATCTATGGCGACAAATTATGGCACGCACTCACAAGGGCTTGAATTGAACACCACTTGCTCTGGTATTAGTTTACAAATTCTCTAAAGCTTAAGGTGTAAGCTTGCTAATGCTGTTCTTTATTTTCAACCAATAGTTGTGAAATTAAGATAGTTATCTTCTTCTACATCTTTTCCTAACTTGTATAGAACCTCTTATATGTTTGGCCTTTGACTTTTTTTCGTTGAATGCTCTTTGTTTCTGAGGGGAATGCAGCACAAATGTAATTAGTTATGCTATGACTTCATAGATGTTCAACTTCAAAGTTAGTTAGTAGAACAACCAAAAAGTCAAGTTTCGTTTTCTTATAAAAAAAAATAAAAAGGGCAAAAGAAATAGGCTATGGGAAAAAAAAAAAAAAAAAAATTGCTAAATTATTTAAGAAATACTCATTTCGCTTCATAATATCATGTGACAATGTAGTTATATCAAAACTCACCTCAAACCAATAGCTGAAACAGAATTTGCTCAATAACACCAGTATCCAAAATAACATATACCTACAAGGTTAGCAAAGTGATGTTCATAAGGGGAAAAAATACTAGACTAGACTTGAGATCAACCAACACCTGATTTAGAAGAGTGAAATGAGAATTACTTCAGCACTGAGACCTGGCTTTCTTGCATCCCTCTTCCGACGTATAATCTAGGCTATGTGATAAGAACAAATATTTCAAGGAATAATCACACAGATTAAAGCCAAAATCTTAATGGCAAATCATACAAAATGCAAAGAATAAAAGAAAGATTTGCTTTATGATTAACTTACCTGTGTCCAAGAGAAAATAGTGAATATTTTGGAATTTGAAATCTCAATATACTTTCTAACAGCGGGAACAAAGAATAGCATCATGTCGATTGCACTAGGCATCAGATAAACTCCAATTGCAACCATATAGGGAGAAAGACACCACTCTTCAAGCCAGCTTCCAGATTGTGAGGAAAAACAAGTGTATTTTCTTCTAGAGTGAGCATAGCATGCTGGAAGAATGATTGTCCATATCGCTGCAAAAACCAACCTCACCACTTGTCGTATTTTGTTGGAATATTCCATGGTTTTCCTGGCTTTCCATGTAAAGACTATGTCCAGTATTGCTGCATTTAGACCAAGAGTGTGTGAAAGCTATAGGAATTTTCCAGTAAAAGGTGTGAATGTTATTCTTTTCCAGTGTCACTATTCAGATTAACATAGGATAAAAGCGTGGCATATTCCTATTGCAAACATAGTGACAAACATGAAACCTTGTATGAGTTTAAGGATTGAAGATGTGATGAAGATGCTCAAAACATCCTCAAACACTGCTTTGTCAAACAACTGAAGTGGAGATTCCAATTCATAGCACGCCATAATAATCATGGCCTATAATGAAAAAAAAAAAAAAAAAAAAAAAAAAAAAAAAAAAAAAGTAAATATTAAGTTCCACAAAAAAAACCATTCTGTTATGTCAATTTATAGGTGCACCTGGAGGGATAAAATAAAGAAGATCCACATTCTGTCAAAGCTCCTAAATATCTGCCAAAAGGACCGGATCTCGACAAAATTTGATTTCCCTAACCATTCTTTTTCATGCTTTTGTTCTTGATCTCCCTCTCTATTAGTCTGTAAGAATATAAAGATATGTAAGGGGTATGAAATATGAAGAGGAACCACATGCCAATGTGTATAATGTATATCAGAAAATCAGTACTTCAATCGTACAGGAATGTCAAAAACATTGACCATTGGAATGCAAATTATAGTTCTGAGGGTGAAAAGATGAAATAACCTCATTTTTGTTGACTAAATAAGGGCAAAATCGTGCCGTAAATGCAGATGTGATCATTATCTGATGCAATGAGGGATATTTTTGCTATTTAGGCAACATTTAACAGTCAGACTATACTTCTTCATCAGGTTTGACTAACGAGTGGGTGTCTATGTAATTTTTCTGAAAATGAGGGTGATAACCTAAAATATATCGGTCAATGTTTGCAATTTAGGCAAAAGACCATGTGTCAATGTAAATAACTAAAGTTTATGCCAAATATAGATAACTTCAAATAAAAGTATACAATATAGTGTTTAGATTTCCCCTCTAGTCTATGATGGATATGCAATGGCTAACTTTACCCTAAACCTCCAATTTATTAGTGAAACCTTGTTTTATATTTAATATTGAGAGATCAAGTATTACTAGATAGCTCTTTTAGTTTATACCAATATGCAATCTTGAGTAAAGTTCTTGTGTGAGTAATATAATAAAATATGCGTTGTACCCCTAATTCTTCATCTCTTTCCTCTTCTTTCAGCTCCCTTTTTTCTTCAGCATTAGTTGATTTTGAAGCTTTATTAGCTTTGGGTTTACTTGAAGGCTTTACACAGAAAAAATTGTGGTCTTCACGCATGGGCCAACCTATTTGGAAACAATCACGAGACCTGCAAAAGAATTCACGGTTGTTACAACCTCATTGTAACTCATGAGAACCCAAAATTGGCAAAATTTAGAAGATAGAAAAAACGTGGGACACAAATTCGTACGAACCAGAAGTACTCATTGAGATCATCATAGTTTCTCCAGGTCGAATGATCGGTTGTGCCATTTTTACTTTTTTTAGCTTCCTAGAAATTATAACAAAAAAAAAAATTAGCAACTACCAGAAAGGAAGAGCTAAAAACACAAATTCGGAATTGGGAAATACCTTTCTTATTACTTCGTATATGGGAGTAACTACATTGTTAAGAAAGGACTCCGATCCTCCGCCATACGCCGGCATGACTTTCTCCCATGTTGTTGGGTTCACAGCCCCAGTTAACATACCATGCAATTCCCAAGCCATCTTAAACAAAATAAGGGAAAAACTTATTAGTCATAAACCCCAATCTAGGCATATTCTACTTGTATCCAAGTCACTCCAAGAAGGACATGACTTCTTAATGAGTTTCGAAGAAAGACGAGTCAAATCCAGTGAAGGCTAATACTGATTTTTCTTTTCTTTTTAATTTTTTTCTTTGGAGAAACCGAGAAAGGAACTAAAACATACATAAAACACCCAAACAGATTGCTTCTCTCTTAATTACGTGAAAATTTTGTTTAGTTCACCGATTCGAGTTTAAGACGTAATTTTATTTAAAAATTTTTTATTATAATAAAAAAATTAAATATGATTATTTTTTAAAATTTTTTATTATAATAAAATTTAAATTTTAAATTTAAATTGGTAAAATAAATGAGATTTTTATAATTAAAATCCCGTAAATTAAATTGATCCTTTTTGTTTTTTGTTTTTTGTTTTTACTTTTTCTTAATCTTAAGTTTCTTGCTTTTTTATTTTTTATTTATTTTTGCTTAAAATGGCTATAAAGTTTCTTTTTATATTTTCTTCTTTTCTTTTTTAAGCTTTTTAAAATTTTTTCCTTCTTTCCTTTTCTCTATTTTCTTTTTTTCCCCTAATATTCTTTCAGTTCTTTTTTTATATATATAATATCTTTTTTTAAAATAGTTTCTTTTTTCATTTTCTTTTAATTAAAATAATCCCTTTTAAATATCTCTATGCTTAATTTTTTTTTTTTAAAAAAAAAAACTCTCGTATAACTTTAATTTTTTTATGTGATTTTTTGTAATATTTTTTTTCTTCTTACTTTAATTAATAGAGTTAATTTTTAAAGAAGTCACGTGTTTCAACGCGAGATTAAACTTACACACATGCATAGCACGTTGCTGAAGTAATAGGAATGAAAACACAGAAAAGAGGACAAATAGTTCCTAAGATAGAGAATAAGCTTACCTGATGAAAAATATAACATAAACACTCTGGCATGAATCTTAAGTTTGCAGCCTCCCCCCAGATAAGTAGGTGAAGCGCTAGATATAATAGTTTGTATTGAAGAGCCTCCTGTTTCACACAAGGCAACCTACACAAACCAATAATATATACATATATACATATATATATATATATATATATATATAACACTATTGTAAGGGTAAAACAATGTTGATGCAGTCACAACTAACAAGATGGGTGATAATATTAGAAAATTATGTAAAAAAGATGAGAATAGAAATTGTACTGTAATCATACCGGATGTTGCTTTTTTCCCCCAAGAATTTGCACCAATTTGTATAATTTTTAAAAAACTTCCTCATTAGTTCATCCACCACAACATCTTCTATCTGAAGTGAAAAAGTGCTTCTAAGTTAAAATATTAATAATTGAACAAAAAAAAGAATAAAAAAAGTTTACAATCTCAATAATTAAACTACCTTTGAGCTCGATGTCTGCTTATGAGCTTTCCTGATGTGAATGTTTGCAAGGAGTAGAATTAGATGTTCCCTCTGGTTGGCTACATTCCCTTCCTGGTTAAAAACACAAAATATATGTAAATACTAAGAAAGAAAATCCTAAACATATAAAGATAAGAAGGAAATAAGCAGAATTTGGAAGTACCTGAAATCCGAAACAATACTGAAGAAAATCAAACAAATCAGTGAAAGCCCCGTGTTTCTGAAAATCTTCGGCAGAAGGTAAACCGCGAATATTGCGGACAGCTGCAACTGCAGCCTTGACCTGGATCATTTTGCGAGTGCATTAGCAGACTTAAGTATAAGTCCTTAGTTGGAATTAGAGTTGTCATCAGACAGAAAACAGTTGGATTGCACAAAACAGAATCAAACCTCGGGCAATTGCATAATTGCTTGCTGAATGCCTCCATGATCGAGCGGTAGAATGTTATATGGCACAAAGAACTCAGATTTTGAGTTCACACTTTCTCTGTTGGCAAGAGCCTATAAGAGAATTAAAAAGAATTTGTAAGACGACAATCATCTAGTAGTTTAGAAATGTGCTAATTGTTTCATTCATTATTAGAAAAAATATATGAAAAGAAAATTAGAGTACCTGAGGATTGGCTGCAAATGTTATTCTCTTGAGAACTTCAAACAACACGGAAGCAATTGCACATGCATTTATCAGCTTCTGCCTATGACTAATCCAGTTAAAACAAATTAGCTTGGAAAAGAATACAAGTAATCTACAGAAAAACTTTATGCAGATTTGAACTAGAATAGCTTATTTGGGAAAAAGGAGGTGGGACGGACTTACCTGCTTTCTAATGCAAATGTTCTACCATGTTTAACAATATATTCCTTGTACTCATGGTAAACACGTCTGAGTTCGCGTATGTCGCTCTTCTCCTTCCGTCTTCTGAATGTAGGCTCCTCATCCTATTGCTCATCAAAATCAACAATGACATGGCCATTCACAGCTAGAAAAAGAAGTATTTTGCCACTATAGAAAGAGATATCAACTCGAGGCTTGCTCAAGTGGTTAGGTACGTAAGTGTGAGTGTGTGAGCCTGTCATCCACATTTGAATCAACTTGAGCTACCATATCTTCATTAATACGGTTAAAAACCTATGAAAATTTCGGACATTTTGCACTTAATGTAACTATTTTTCTAAAATTATCAATTATTATCTCATAGGAATATGATTACGTCTTTTAAATTTCAGAAATTCATTGTTTCTTTTATTGTCTAAAACAAAAACTGCAAAAATAAATAAATAAATAAATTCAATTGTGATTTATCAATAATCACCTGTTCAAGCCGCTGAAGAAGAGAAGTTTTGAACTGTCGAACACCCCGTCCACTCGAATTTTTGTCCATATTATGTGCTATTTCAAAGGCATGGACACGGCCTGCATTTCACATAATTAAGAGTTCACGGAAGAGTTTAATGCCAATACTTAGGTTCAAAAAACCGATCCAATACTTAATTCTTAAGTAAATAAATAATCTCAATGACCGTTGAGTTTTATTCTTAAGTAAATGAACACAGTGGTTAATTGTCTCTAAAACAAGAACCTCTAGGTGCGTTTGAAATTAATTTTAGATTATTTTTGAAAACATTTCTAGACGTTTTTTGAGACACGAAAATGAAAACGGTTTACAAACCGTGTTTATTTAACAAATGCTTTGAAATGAAAATGAAAACAAAAAACAGTGAAAATATTTTTTGTGACTGAATTAAAAAACGGTTGAATGTTATTTTTCTTTCTCTGTTTTCATTTTCTAATACTTATTAACAATGTTATAATATATTAATTAATAATTGTAACTAAATAAGATTTCATTTTTTTATTATACTCAAAACAATCTTTTAAAACATCAATCAAACGCAATTTCAAAATTAGTCCTAGAATGATTCTCAAAACAATCTCATTTTTACTTTTATGGTAAAGAATAATTATTATACTAAAATTATGAGCATAATTGAGAATTGTTTCATAATACTATTTTTATTTCGCATTTTTAATTCTTAATTATTGACTAAAATTAGCAAGTTCTCAAAAAGAAGAACGAAAATGTTATTACACGTCTTGCCGGTATTTGTAACAAAAATGTAGCAATATTCAAGCAAATATCACCAAAAGTAATATAAAAGATTCTAACTAAAGCTTAAGTAATAGAAAAGAAAAGAAAAGAAAAACCAATACAATTCAAAAAAAAAAAGAAAAAACAAAACAAAAACAAACAAAAAATCAAAGTTAATTAACCTCACCTGTTAAATTCACACCTTTTAAAACAAACTAAATTTCCCAAGAAAAACAAACAACTTACAGAGAAAAGCAACACGAGGCTCATCGATTTCGACTAAGTTGGCAACACGGAGAAATCTCTGGATTTCAGCAGCCAAAGTTTGAGGCAATCTTTCACTATCAAACGGCTCAGGAACACTGCTGCTGCTGCTGCTGCTGCTGCTGGTGGTCAAGTACTATTTCGGAGCTAACCGTGATTGAACTCGAACTGGCTGCTTCCGGAATCTCGGGTTCACACTCGTAGAAAATGGGCTCCACGACCACAATCTCGTGAGACATTGTGGTGTTCGATTTTGTGGAGAGCTCAAAAGGGTTGGTAATGGTGGTAGGAGGGAAAGACTAGAGTAATAAGAAGACATGGATTCAGAGTATATATGTGGGATCTTCTTCATTTAGCTTTGCTTTTCTTTTCTTTGCTTAACGTGGTCAGCTATAGTTCTTTCTCGTTGCCTTTTGGTTTGATCTTTTTTGCTTTTGCTTTTGAAGGTTATGTTTGTTTTTTTGCTTTCTCTTAGTTATGTGATTGAAGGAATTGCGTTTCAAAAGGGTACGTGGAGAACGGGGCTCTTTATTTATTATTTTTAAAAGGTTTGCTTTTTGTTCCCACCACCAAAAACCCATGCACAATATATATTGTGGGAGAATTTTTTTTTTTTTTTTTTTTGGCACTTTAGACTCCGCACTTTCCTTAATATGAATAATTGAACCTTGTCTTCTCTTATTCTACTTTTCTCTTATACATCTCTTCTATATATATATATATATATATATATTTAACTTTGAAATTATATATACATCTCTTCATAGACTTGAGATAACGGGTCAATATTGAAATTATTTATTGTCATCTCTAGTGTAAGTCAAAAAGTTACTATGTTAAAGTTATTTTTTCAAAAGATGTGACACCAATAGTAAATTATAGATGTGCATCCACCAAACTGAGGCATCTCAGGGCATTGAATCTAAAGTGAAGGCATCTTTCATCCATCAAATTGAAATAAAACCCTCATGCACCTCATAAGTTAATTTCCATTAAAAGTTTCTGTCCTGAGAAATAAATGCACAAACAACCTTCAGAATTAAGCATTAATAAATTGTTATAATTCAAAAACTATCATTGGTAAGTTGGATTGATAATTTGCATATAATTTTTGAAGTGAAAATCATAAGCAAAACAGGAAGAGAAAGAAAAGCCAATGATATGTGAATGATTGTAAGTGCATTTCATGTCTTTCACACAAATTAAGGAACCAAAGCTAGCTAGGTGCTTGTTACTATGGGCTTCTATAATTAGTTGCCCACCAACTAAGACAAAAAAGAAGAAAGCAAAAACAAAAGAACCATTTTGACAACCAAGGCTCTCTAATTAAAGCGAAAGCAATAGCAGTGATTTAAATATGGTAGAAAACCCTTTATGAGTGGAAAGCTAGCTAGCTACTTGGGGCAATCACTTTTAATTGTGAATTAAAAAATGGAAGCAGAAAAAGTGGGGGCACGTTCATGCACATGACACGTCCAACTTTAGGGTTTATGCATAACTTTACGAGCTTACTTACCTACCCAACATTATTGGTGGCAAAAAGTAGGTAATGAAAAAAAAAAAATCAACTACTGAAATTGTTATGTTTTCAACTATAAAATTTCTATCAAAAACTATTTAATTTTACATACTTTTTAATATTTTAATTATATTTAACGATTAGAAGACCAACTAAAAAGAAAGCATTCATTATAATAGAAAGTATTCATTATATACAATCATGCCATTAAGACGAACCAATTAGAGAAGAAAAACTAGAAAGGAAACGGAAGTAAGACAATGCAATTTGAAACTTTTCATCCTTATTGAGAAATTTCTTCGTTCCTAAGAAAAAGGATCAAGGAAGAGTGATAAATGATCGTAATTTTGTTTTTCATTGTTTATATGTTGAATGCTATACTCACTTTAATTAATTGGATCCATCATGTAACGATTTTGACTTGTCTGGCAGTATGAGACTTCCGTACTATCACAATAATTTAATCATGTGACATAATATGATATCATCTTATTGTTAGAGAATTTGAGAGTAGATGATAAAAAGAATGCAGAAACAAAATAAGATTTGAGATGTATAGAAATATTTTTTTAAGGTTTTATTTGTCCTCATTTTTCAAAATTTGCTAATGAGTTTTAATGGTAAATTATCCCCAAGATACAACAAACCCTTAAACACAATATCTAACAATAATATTGAGTTCTATAACATAAATAAAGTCTGTAAATTTTTTGAAAAATTAATAAAAACAGAGGTGCCATTTGATGAATGAATACATCCTCTTTAAACATTACAACTATTCACATAAAGGTACATTTTCAATGTAAAGGTATATTTTCATGGATTAATACATCTATTATAATAGTTATATCTATTGCTAATTGGTGTTTAGATATGTATGAAAACATGTCACCAATGGATGTAATGGTTCGAAACGTTTTAGATCACATAAACTCATGAAAACGTTATTTTTTGCATAATTTCCGCTGCAACGGATGTTTTCCCTCTATAGATGCAAATAAACCCGAGACATGCAAACATTTCGGCTGTAGCCAAAATATTTCGGTTGTAGCCAGTTTGGCCGAATCAAAGTAGTTTTTCTGCTACAACTTTTGAAGTCCCTTTAATCGAGTTTTTCATGTTTTAATACTCAAACAACTTGTGATCTTGATCAAGATATATTACAATCTCTCTAATAATCCCCCACTAGATTGTAATATTTCTCCAGAATTAACAACAATAAACACACACATACATGAAGTTATCTTTCGATTTTAACCTCCAATTAGTGACTATACTTCAAAGTATTCACAAGACAACAGTGTGCTTTGCATTAAATTTTGTCTCTTGAGCAAATACCGGAAATATATCACATGTGTGTTATCCTAGACTTAAAATTTGTTCCAATCATTTAGCACTATTTCGGCCTTTGTGCTCTATCTTGGATTCATGAACATTTACAAGACTAAACCATAGTCTTGTTAGGAACAGCATCATTCCTTATGTTCATGTAGGTGAAGTTTCGAATTATATCTCTAGCTACTGTGAGACTCGAACTCCATTAAGAGTATAAACTCAACCTCAACCACGCAGCTATTTTGCACCGACATCTTGAAGGGACTAATTAAATTTCGTGTTTTAACAATGACGTGTTCTTACCCATTTAACTATGGAATAGTGGTACAACTATTACAAAGTTGAGTTACCATCATTGGTGACTCTTTCAAGTCTCATTCCACTAGATGTTTCTTTGACTAAGTCTCTTGAAATAACAAAGGATCCGCTAGGTTCTCGTTTGTCCTAACATAAACAATATTGAACATACTGTTTCACATATTCATATGAAAACATATCACTAATGGATATGGTTCAAACGTTTTATCACATAAACTCATAAAAACGTTAATGCAGCGGAATTTGATTTCGACTACAGCCAAAATATTTTTATGCTTTGGCGAATCAAAAGTTTTTTAATCTTTTGTGTAACGAGTTTTTCATGTTTTAATTCAAACTGTAACTTGATCAAGACATATTTGGTTGACATAATATGATATTATACAATAATTTGATTTTTATGCTTGTACCAGAAAATTTTAATCATGTGTAACTTGATTACTGTAAATTGGTTACATAGCTGTTTTGTATTATTTGGCGCATGGTACTATATGATATAGCATTATTGTAGGGTAGCAAAAAATCAATTGAACTAGAAATTAAAAAAAAAAAAAAAAAAAGGCAAAAGATGGTCGTCAGGGAAAAGTTGTTTCAAAAGTGAAACCAGCACCATGAAATCTGGTGATACATTGCGATCTTTTCTAGAACTGGGTTTGAGTTAGTTCAGCAAAAAATAAAAATAAAAATAAAATAAAAACAAACAAACAAAACAAAAAACGAAACCAAAAAGAAAAAAGCTGGGTTTGAGTTGTCCTTTTAGTTTTTAGAATCATCTTGATTTTTTTTTTTTTTTTTTTTTTTTTTTTTTTTTTTTTTTTTTTTGTGTTGTAAACGCGTTTATGAACAGATCGAGTTTTAGACTATTAAGTGATCTTTTTGACATTAATTATAGCTCCAGAATTCTTAATTGGTGACTTTATGTTCATTACATTAACCCATGCTTTAATTCATTATGTACATATATACTGGCTCTAAAATTTAGTACAAAAAAAAAAAAAAAAAAAAAAAAACTACTTTTTTTTAGGAGTACTAAAAAAATATAGTTTAGTTCCTCAAAAAAAAAAAAAAAAAAAGTTTAGTACTAACAAAATACTAATAAAATAGTTGAGTACTAAAACATACTAATAAAATAGTATAGTACTACAAAACCTTTCTTATTAAAAAAATCAGTACTTTTCCATTTTTAAAATATACTATTCATATATATAGTTTTTAAATTCTCTGATAAAAAAAAAAAAAGAGAAAAAACTACTGGTGAACTATAAAGAGATACAAAATTTAGAGCACGTAAGATAGGATACTTTTTCCAGCAAAGGAGCAATTAATTAGGAAAATAATGACCATCTTAATTTAATAGTAAACGAATAACTTAAACGAATTTTAATTTAAATATAATTTTAGTTATTTATCACAAAAATAAAAAAAAATTATGCGCGAACTAAACGTCCACTTATATATTTTGTATAAAAAAAACTTATGCGCGAAGAAAAAAAAGAAAAAAAGAAACAATATATGTAAAAAATGTAAAAGAACAAATTACGAATACTGTATGAATTATATTTTCGATATGCGTTGGCCGTCTAGTAGAAAACACATCAAATATCATCCACCCCAGAAAAAAAAAAATAATAGCATGATCAATCCATATGAAAACTATGGTAGTCTACTTTATTCACAAAAGTAAAGAGCCCTTTATATTTGTCTCTCAGTTGAGATTTGATTTTAAACAATGCTTAGAAAGTGCTTTTTATAAAAAACAAAGCAAAAAACACTATTTGTCTCTCACTAAACAATGGCAAAGTGCTTTTTACAGGAACACCATAAATTTTAAGTTTAGAATGACATATGCCAATAAATATAAATTATTGCAGAAAATGTCACGGTTAAAGATATTTAAAAATTATAAAATTCATAAATATTATAAATATATACATAAATCTCACAAAATTCTCACAAAATTTAAAGATACTAATGAAATACACAAAAATACAAGTATAATTTTACTCAATACATAAAACTTAAATGATGTCATTATGGTATATTTTGTAATAGTTTTAGTTCCCATGACAAAAGTCAATCTAACTTTAAAAACCATGACATATTGCCTAAATAAATCGTTAATCAAGGTACTTTAGTTGTTCTCATTTTGATAAAATTTGATGGGAAAGTGTTATAATCTTGATGACAAAACTAAATGTTTTTTTTTTCTTTTGTTGCTGAGGCTCAAAATTAAACATTTTGTGTGATGGAATTACTGTATACAAATTAAACATTTGCTAAATTAAATTTTTATATTATGTCTATTTTGGTCATTTTAACCTCTTACAATAATTTACTTAACAAAAATAACCACTTATAACAATTCAATTTTATAATTTACCAAACACTATTATAGTTTTACGGTTTTTAGAATCCACAACACTTTTAAAATTATAGTTAAAAACAACTCTTTTAAAATCTATAACACTATCGAACAAGCGTTAAGGACACATAGTTCTGAGAAAAAAAGTAGACACATAGTTCGATATATGTATGTAAATTCATTGTCTGTTGGAAATAAATACAGTTAAAATGGATGAGATTAACAACATTTGTATGCACTTTCATTAAATACTAATAAATAATTGTTTTGGTGTGAAAAAAAGGCTTTTCCATTAAATTAACATGTGCATTGAGAAACAATTATATTGCCTCAGTCATACATCACTGAATCATATTCTTGCCACAACGAGTTACATCTATTACTTCCATCGTCCAAAGCAACCTCATAATATTTATGAGCAGAAGAACCAGTAGTATAAGTAACACTAAGAAATTTGGTATTTAACGACGGTTAATAACCGTCATTAAAAGATTAGATGACGGTTAGAAAAATTATCTCCTAATCACGAGTCGTTAAGTGTTTGTGATATATAACGACGGTTTTTATCCGTCGTTAAAAATTACATTAGACAACAATTTTTTTAATAAACCATCGTCTAATCTCGACACTAATAGATTGACATGTATTTTAGATGACTCTTTTTTTATAAAACTATATTAGTTGAGATTTAATGATGGTTTTCTGGAAAAATAGTCATTAAATGTTCTTTTCAAATAAAAAAAATTCGAGCCGTTTTTTTGTTGTCCCATGGATTAGCTAATTAAGTCCGTATTTTATCAACTTTTTAGCCACAATTCACAGAACCATTATAATTAACCACAAAACAAAAAATTAAATTTCTAAATAAAAATGAATTATAAATATTAAATAATACATCAATAAATATAGTTTATGATAATATTACAACAACATATTAATGAAATGTTCATATAAATTACAACAACATATAGTTTATCATTTTTTTTCTCTTTCTATTATTTTCAATACATGTCCATTCAACATCTAAGGGGATAAGGTTTGAATCATCATCATCAAAAACATCAATCCCGTCAACATGTGCCAAGCTTCTACTCATTGATGGAATGTCATTGCAATCATTATCATCTATTTCTCCATTACAAATAGCTCTTGGCTTCATGGGAACAACTAAGGACAATGCCAAATCATTGGAATCAATTGTATGGAAAACTTGTTTTGCTTGCGTTACCAAAATGAAATGATTGTTTTTGTAACCCATTTTTCCAAAGTCAATTACTATAGCGCCGTCATTATCAACCTTCACATAATTATTGTCTGTCCACTTACACATAAAAAGTGCCCCTCGCAATCCACAATAGTCAAGTTTTCATATGTCCTCCACAATACTATAGTAGGTCATTATTTCATATACGAGATTCTTATCTTTTGCAGGCGAAATATGCATAACATCGACACGAAGACTAACACCATTGTTTTGGACCGGGTGCTTCTCATCTCTCTCCTACTATTCTGTTTTTTGTTCAACTGTGTGCTTTTATTTCTCCAACATACATATTCATTTGGGCATATTATTCCTTGTTCAATGTTGTGATATTGATGTTTTAATCTCCAACACCAAAGGTAAACAAACTAGGTCAATTTCCAATAATATGCACGTAAGTTTTTGCTCATAGCTCCATTATATTTATATATTTAATATATTTATTTATTTTTTACCGATACTCTCATTCTTTTTTTCTTTGCACCACTGTCATTGTGAACCTGAATCCTTAATGTTCTTTTTTCTTAAATGTTCTTTTTTTTTTCTTAAATGTGATTTTGCTTCTTCTTTTGGGTGGGTTGAGCTTTTAGTAGTTGGGGTTGGATTTCTTGTATGCTTTTGGAGCCAGTTGGATTCTTCCAAGGATGTTATCTATTTCATTTTATTTTTTTTATAAATTAGTTTTAAATTCTTCTCGACTTCTTATTTTTTCTTTTAATAATGTCATGTTTATAATGTATATTTAAATTACTTGGACGATTCGTGATGGCTTTAATTAAAATTTAATTAATGCTTGTTCTAGGTGTGTTGTTGCATTGTTTTCGTTCTTGATGATGATTGTCTGATTTGATTGTGTCGGTATGTAATTTAATGACTTCCACATTCTTTCGTTCAGTCTTTCACACCTAAATTTAGTTTGGGAATTTATTTGAGTTCTATAACCAATCTGTCTTTTCTTGAAATTTCATGCCATTTGAAGTTTTATTGTGGTTTGTAAATCTTGAATTAAACAACTTTCATTATTCTCATCAGTTCTTGAATCTTGACTTATACCAGTGTGTGTGTGTGTGTGTAATTTATACACGTTCTGCTAAACAAATTGTACAACCATTGATTTTATTTACAAGTGTTGTTTATTAGATGAAATGACAGTTTTCCTAATTGTATAGTATTTTGAGTGAAAACACTTGCCCTTTTCACTATATGATTTGGAAGAATGTGATATCATGTGATAAACAAAACTTGTCAAATAATCTTGGTGATTCTTATTTCTTCTTCTTGCTGCTTTACTTTCTTTTAAAGTATTTTGTTTACATGGTTTGTAGATTTCCATATGGGTCGGCAGTATAATGTTTCATGCATATGCCGATATTTCATTCCAAAACACATCTGATGTAAGTTCTTCTGACTTTCATCTTGCTTTTTTGAAGAAACGATTCTGCTTTTTTAACTTTTTGTGACTAGTCGCTTCATTTATTGCTGTTGGTAATTGTTTTTAGGGAGGCAAAGGGATTACAGACTTGAAAACAGCTCTTAAGGTAGGAATTATATTTTTCTTTTAAACTGCAACTTTAGGTTTCTGTGTCCATGGATCTAGTGATTGGTTATCCTTGTTCTACTGAATATTTTTGCTTACACCTTTTTTGAGAGTAAAGAAGAGCTCCTTCAAACCTGTTCAACTCAGAGATTTTATTTAGTGCTACATCGTTTTATCATATAGAGCTCAAGAATTATGAGTTTCAGGGAATTTTTTTTTACCATTTAAATTGTGTAATTACTCTTTGGTTTCTATTTCTACTAACTCTGTTCAGATCCATTGTTTCTGTATGTGAGATATTGCAGCGAAAGACCTCCAATAGACACGTTGGTTCTGGTAGTCATTTAGAAGCAGCTACTTCTGATTTTGGAGGTACTTGAAATTTAATTTTGTTCTGTATAACAAGAATGATAGCTTTCATATAATCAGGTAGTTATATTTTCATGCGTGGTGATTATTCTTTCCATCTTTCTCCATATCCATGTGAAGTGTGAGTTGAAACAGAGTGCTAAAGCTCATGTACTCTCCCATTGCAAAGGTTGTGCGTATGGTGATTGGAAAAAGAACTGCTGGGCCCCTTTGCAGTTACTTGATTCCTCTTGTTCTTCTTGTTGATGGTAATCGAACTATTTTGAGTCCTTTGTCACAGCAACTTTAGTTATGTGGTTTTAACTTTTGCTTCTTTTCCTTTTTCTAGGTAGTAGTTTTTCTAAGGGGTAGTGAGTCTAATTGCTAACTTGAATAAAAACTACTTGAATTGGTTTTCAATTTTTTTTTGGTTGTAAAGAACAACTACTTGAATTGGTTTTCCTATTTTACGGTGGTTGTAGGTCCGCCTTGTCGTTTTGTGTTGGAGGAACTCACCTTATTCCACACCCCAACAAGGTATTTGGAACTCATTGAAAGCAAATGTGATTTCTATTCTCCCTTGTTTCTCGTGTTATAAACATTAAGCTAAATACATAGGATATGGTTTTCTTTACTTTTGGTAACTTTTTTTGCGGTTGTTTTTCCTGAAAAAGGTTGATTGAGGTGGGGAAAATGCTTTTTTTTTTTGTTAGCAGCGACGATGGAGGAATTATTGCTGTTGCTGATGGTGTCTCTGGGTACGGCTAATGGGGGCTTTCTATATTTATGCATAGTGATTTCTAAACAAAAGATTGAACGTTTATAGTTTAAAGGATGGCGCTCAACATATAACGTACGATGGGATAATAACAATTTTTGATAGGGTATATTTTCGATAGGATACATATTGGTAATCTCCGCTTGGCAACTGCAAATTATAACATGAGTAGGATACTGGTGGTCAAAAGCCGACTGGCTACTGATGGTCGGCGAACATCGTCAAGAAAAGAGTCGTTAAGTGTGTAAGACCGTTCGGTCCTTTGTAATCTTTTGAACTTAGTAGATTAATCACGGTTTAGGCGTGGCCCCGCAGAGTAGATGTGCGTACCGAACTGCGATATCATTTTTTTAGTGTCCTTTATGTTTGTGCATTATTTTCTTGCATTGCTACATTGCTACATTACGTTTGTACATTACTGAGTTGGTGGTGTGGCATTTGTCTAGAGTCCCCAGAGAAAAACGATCGAGCCTCGGGATACTAAGGTAGGTCCAAAAATCGTAAGATCTACTCCAACGAAAATGAGGTGTTATTGAAACCAAAGAAACTCTTTAAAGCAAAAATTATTAATTTAAAATGCCACAGAAAATGCTAGTGGAGACTGCATGTATAGTGATTATGTTGTCTAAAGGATTATTGTTTACTATTCAAACTATTAGAAAGATAATTAGACTTGGATTAGATATTAGTTAAAGTTGTACATATGTACACTTGTTAGTTAAATAGTACTGGTTAGATATAGTTTAGTTTTTCTGATCGATTAGATATAGTAGTTAGAATATACTTTTAGTATCAATGAATAAATTCAGTTCCTCGGAAAATATTCTCTCTCTCTCTCGTCTCTTAATATAAAGATATATGGAAAACATCCGAACTTGTATTCAAAGCATGGATTGGACTCCCCATGTCATGTGCATGTGTATCAAAATATACACAGTTAATTTTGGAGATGGAAAGTCTTCTTTCGATATCTATCTAATAAGTTGGCACATGCTATATTTTTTAATAATAGACCATTAAACATATAGGATTAGAAACAAGAGGAGGTGCCGTTGTAAGGCTTTAAATTAGATATAAAAATTACTAATTAACTAATTAGAAATACGTTAATTACTTTATTTAACTCCTAATACTATTAATTACTTTATTTTCTTTTCTTTTCCTTTTGTTTCAACATGCTATTAACTAGTTAGAAATACGTTATACGCATCCATATTGATTAGTTTATTAAACTTCTTGATACATGAATTTAAATTTTAAAGAGTTTAGTTTTTTTAATTTCAATTTATTACTCTCTTAAGAGTTTAGTTTAGTGTTGGAGATTTTATAACGCAAGTGCACGTATCGATAACAAGTAATATAATGATGAGATAAAATGGACCAAAATGAATTATTACTTTTAAATATTAAATTAGACCACCTCAACTTTATTTAAACAATAAAATAGAATAATAAGTAAAAGAAAATAATGAGTTCATAGAGAGCAAAATAAATTAAAGAAAATCAACTAAAAAAGATGTACGGAAATTTAATATATAAAAAAAAAAAAAAAAAACCTAGGATTTCAATCTTCCCTCAACACTTCACTTGAATCTCTCTATCCTCCCCTGGCGAATTAATCAAATTAAATTGTTAACCGAGAGGTCTAAATTATCTAAAAGGCTCTTCCGATGTCAAGTAGAAATACCCTCTTACCCTAACTCACTATATTCCTATGAGAATTAGATTAAGAAAGGTTCATTAAGCATAGGCCCCTCTTATTGGCTACACATGTTACGTAGGTATATTCCTATCCTACATAAGCTTATGGCTTCCATATATTAATCATGTGTCATTCTATCTAAGGCTAAACACAAAAATACCTTTTCCAAGTTCATTAAGGTTATCAAATCAATCTAATTAGTGATCAATTAATTAGAAGCATTAAGCACAAAATAGAATAAGCAATTCAATACTGATCAATTTAAGTCAAGAGATAGAATAAATAAATTCAAGATTCATGTTGAGTTCCAATTGCAATCCTAGAAAAATAAATTAGTTCATCATAAAACTAAAGAGTAAAACTGAATTGAGTATTATCATAATTAAAATTACAAATCAAAATAAAAGAGAGAAAAGATTAGGAAGAAAACTGGCAATCACGATCTCCCTCTCTTTGATCCTTCTTTCTCAATCTGCAATTGAAATAGAAGACAATCTCTCTTTGCGTAGTAGAAATTCTCTTTTTTTTTTTTTTTTTTTCTTTTAGCCGCACGCCCCCTGGTTACATAAGTCCATCTCTTGGTTTATATAGTCCTCCGTAGAGGAAGGCTTTGAATTTCAAGTCTCCCAAGAGATAATCCTAATCTTTTTTTGGATAAGCATATCTTCTAGTATTCTAAATTTAAATTTTGCCACCTGGATGCTTGACACTTCACAATTATTATTTTTTCTTTTGCAGAAAGAAAATTTATATTTGAAAATCCACATTATGATCATCCAATAACCTTTCTCTATTTCACCTGTGAAACACATCCAAAAACACTCGAAACACCATAAAACTGACTCTTAAACTAACAAAACTCCAAGTCAAAAGTATTCAACTTACCGGTATAAAACCGACTTATCATTTAGCAAAACGTTATATGAGTAAAATGGACCAAAATGCATGTTTTGTTTTGATGATAGTGTGTGTATAAATATATATATATATATATGCATATACATGTAGGATATATTTGAGCAATAAAAATTGTAGCTAGTAAATTAGATAAAAATTTTATTTACTGGTTACATAATATTATGTCATTTTAGTGGGTCATTTAAAACTTTTTTCTATAAGGCTCAATTTTGATATAATAAAGATTATATGAAAAAAATTTTAGAGGGGACCAGTTTTAAAAGAAAAAGTTTTCATAAGAGTAAATTAGACCAAAAAAAAAAAAAAAATTCAATTTAGTACATTTAAATTCATAAGATATTATAGAAAAAATGCCAAAAGAACAACAAGAAAAAAACTAAAAAGAAAGAAAATTGAGATCAGATTTTATGAAAATATATTTGAAAATTTTCTTACTAGGGGGTCAATTTTGAAAAACTATAGGCTAAAAGTGAAAACCCAAAAATCCAGGGGGGGCATATGGCCCCCTGGCCTTACCTCCGTCCACCACTGACACTGAGTAGTGTAGGGTGAGATGGACCACTTTCTACCTTCTTGCAATTCATGTCTTTCCAGGCTTTCCACATAAGGAAAAATAAGATAATTTTAAAAAATACCTTTTAAAAATGACATTATTAAAGACATCTATTGAATTTTACTTTACGAGTAAGTAATTTGACATATTATTATTAATAATTTAATAGATATTACTAATGACGGATCTCTAATCGTCAATGATGAGCATATTTTAACAAATTATTATTTAAAATTTAATAAATTATTATTTATAATTAAATATATTATTATTAAAGAGATAGTCTATCACGACTAAAAGGTAAAACTCCATATGAGAATGTGTTTAAGGGAGAGTTTTTACAATTTTCTCAGAAAAATATGGTATCTGCCAAACCCGTGGATTAATGTGACCTCGAAGAAAGTGCAGGGGAAAATTAGAAAAATAAAATTATTCACGGGCAAACAATGTCTCTCACTGGATGAACATATATCGATATAATATGAATAAACTATGCAATATTGGAGAAGAAACAACTGTGACGTACCTCTGATCGATCTGCTGGTTTAATGGATCTCTACGTAGCTGATTCTCTTTTATACATACCATGACACAATAATGTGATATTTATTTATTTATACTCAGTATTTTAAGTTTATTCACAAAATATATTTTATGTTTTTAATCTCATTAAATATATTATTTCATATTAAAATTAATACAAATCAATACCTTATCTCGGTCAATAATTAATGTTAGAACTTTAAAATGATCAAACTATCCATGTGATCAGTAAATATCTCCACATACAATAAGTGGCATATATTTTTAATTTGTAGGTTTTATTAAGTTGAAGAGTCTAATAATTATCTTAATGCATAGAAAATATACATATCAATTTCTTTTTTTTTTTTTTTTAACGAAAGAGATTGGACAATTCGCATCAAGAAGCTCAAGCTCATCCTAATTAACTAGGTTGTGACTCACTAAACAAACTATCTCACACGTAATCACGGCGTTATTATTAAAAAATAATATATATATATATATATATATATATATATATATATACACGCAAATCATTAAGTACAATTCAATGCTGAAAAAGAAAGAGAACAAAATAACCAACGGAACATGAAAGAAAGCAACTGATTAAAAGGACAACATTTAAAGAAAGAAACATTCACAATTGATTCTTTTATTAAGGGTACTTTTGGAATTTCAAATTTGTAAATTCAGTTGTCCTAGTTTTTCTTTATAATATGGTGCCTCCATACTTGGGGTCAATAAGAGAGGTTAGAGAAAAACACATGAAGTAGAGAGATGTGATTTTTCTTGGTGAACTTCTTATAATTACACTAGTAAATTTTCACATCAAAATGAACGTAACTCTCAGCTGCTATAGATTTTCTGTCCTATAAATTTTCGGTAATAGAAACTGGACCCGTTTATTTCACCAATTCGAGTTTAAAATTCAAATTTTGTTACGGTAAAAAGCACTCACATAAAATCACATTTTAACTCGAATTAAAAATTTAAATCAGCGAACTAAACGGACCCTTAAAGTGTTTTATATTTCTTAACTTAGGGTACTTGAAGAAATTGTGAAATAATAATAATAATAATAATAATAATAATAATAATAATAATAATAATAATAATAATAATAATAATAATAAAGATTTGGCTTTTTTTTTATGCTCATGAATAAAGATTTGGCTTGAAATCAAAATATCGAGTCGATAAAGAGTTGGGCCATTATTGGTGGACAGTTTAGTTGGGAGTGGGATCATTATGCACCATCCAATAAAGGAATTATTGACATCTGAATATAATAGATCACATCCTACAAACCCAACATGGTGAGGTGGCATCACATGTATCCAGGCGTGGGTGTGCATGCATGGGAAAACTTTAGGAAATGCGTATCAAGTTCCTCATCGTTATCTTATTACTTTAATTAGCATCCACTTATATTGTTTCCTCCATGATCTCCTTCTGATCTTGCACATGTTTCGACAGGGGACATGTAATAAAGATGCTTCTCTTTGTACCTACCTATATAGCATATTTATTCAAGACCCAATTCGTAGATTCTAAACAACATGATTATGACACGTTAAAGAACATTAGTAATTTGATATAGTTTTATGCACTTAGTCCCTAGCTAAACAGTTTTTTTTTTTTTTTTTTTTTTTTTTTTTCAAAAAATGCTTGTCAATCTTTTTTCAAAATTACCCACTAATCCCACATGTAATGTACAACTGTTCTTTCTTCACAACAGTAAATTGCAATTTTTTTTTATTAATCCTAAACTTATCATGTTTGCACGTTGTATCCTAAATTTTTAATTTTAGTATCTAAGATCCTAAAATTTATCATTCTTGACAATGCAGTTCAATCAATAACCGAACATAAAATCACTGGATGCGTTTGATAAATAGATTTAGAATCATGATTTTAGATCCTGATTGAGAATCAATGTTTGTTTACAGTAATTATGAATCATAATTTTAAATTAGATGATGTTTGGTAGAGGGATTCGTTCCTTGATTCGAATCATAATTCGTAATTCGCTACAGTATTTTCTCTCACAGAAAATACACGTAAATAAAAAATAATTCAAATCACATAGTTTAAATCCTCCAACCAAACGTCCTCTTAGTGTTTGGTTTGGATGATTCTGAATCGTGATGTGATGTTTTAAACTAGCTCAAATTATGATTATAAAACCACCCCATCTTGATTCAAGGTGATTCAAACCTCTGATTCTGAATCATGATTTTAGAATCATAATTTGAACCCAAAATCATAAATCATGGTTTTGATTTCAAAATCATAATTAGAATCACTTTAATTTAAATTCTCATATTAAACGAACCTAAAGGACCACATCTAATTAATTCTTTTCTTTATAACCAAATTCTTTAAAATCATACCATACAAACCATAATCCACAACGTCGGTGAGTCAAAATTTTGTTCACCCCAATACACAAGGAACCATACATATATGTATTATATATATATATATATATATATATATATAATATAGTGTAAACTATCATATCAGGTGTGTCCATCTTCCACTTGTAGTCTCGCGCATCCAAAAAATTGTTTAAGAGAAAGAGAGAAATAGATAAAAGATTTGAGATGAATTAAAATTAATAGATTAATAGTTTATATAAGTTAGTAAAGAGACTAAATTATTATTTTCGTTCTTAATTTATCTGATTATGAACCATAGCTTAATAAGTTATTGTTTATAATTTACAGTTTTTATCCATAATTTATCTGTCTATAAATTATAACTTAATAAATTTATCTATAACTTATCTAATTATAAACTATAACTTAATAAATCATTACCTATTAATTTTTATAATTAAAAATTAACCTATATACTTTCTTAAACTTTTCATATTAACTTATTTCTTACTTTCCGTAATTCTTCTTTTTATCATCGAATGTAAAGGACCACATATCTTTCTGTCCAAGTAGTATACACAGTTGCTTTCTAGCAACAAAAAAAAGTAACAGTTGCTCTCTCTCTCTCTCTCTCTCTCTCTCTCTCTCTCTCTCTGGGCTGTACCGATCATTTCAAGTCATAGTCCATAGGCTACATTTTTAGTTTCGTACAGAATTTTATTTGCTTTGAATGATAGGAAAAAAAGCTCGACAGCCAAACACTTGTTTAATGGGAGAACATTGAAAGTGGTCCATTTTCACCCAACACGATATATCTATTATTGATATGGATGAATGACATGTCCTTTCGGTACATTGTCTTTTCTTTCTTTCTTTCTTTCTTTCTTTCTTTTTTTTTTTTTCCCAAAAAATATTTGGTGCATGCACATGTACACCTGATATAGGCTGAAAAAAAGGGGAGAAAAAACCGAAAAGGGAAAGTATATGCCTATTTAAAGGCACATACTGAGTCCTTAGAGAACCATTATGTGAAGCATATCATCGCATCTTTTGCTTTTGCAATACTTGAAACTGTTTTTCTTTCTCTAATGGCCTCCGTAGCTACCTCCGAAAAATGCGTTTTCATCGACGGTGATGATGGATTCGAAGCGGTCGACATAGACAGTGCCTTTCTCATGTCCTTGATGGAAGAATTACATGATCAAGTGGAGGTGACCGATGAGGAAAGATTGAAGAGTGTGATTCAATCTCTAGAAGCCGAGATCAACTCAAGTACTGCTGTGGATCTTGATCATGATTCAATATATATGATGGAGCCTGATCATGATCGATCCATCAGCGACAGGGAAGATAGTCAAGCGTGCAGTTTAGGGCCAATGGACGATCAAGATTTTTCAGTTTCGTTTGATGATCTTGATATGAATGGATTGATTAACATGGAAGCAGTGCCGTGCTCACCTCACCACTGGGACATGTACCCCTTTGGAGATCATGATCAGATAACCAGTAACGATTATTCTGCTGATCATGTCACTTATAATCGTGGAGTTGCCCTGGATCAGGTGTATGGATACAACTCTTTATGGCAAGAAACAACACATGATTCAGTCATGTATGAGTGAAACAATATTGATTTCAGCGCTAAATGTAAATTTCTATTTAATTTTGAGTAGAACGGCACCTTTTTCCTTCCATTTTGACTATATATGTATGTACGTGTGCGTGTGTGTGCGCGTTTGTATCTAGGTATTTTGATACTTATGTATATAGTTCAATGAAGTCCAGTCTCAAACACAAATGAGAGAAGCGTCTGTTACTAATTTTGAGTTAATTACACGTGTGCCCATTTTACAAGAGATGAAAAAATGAATGTCCACGAGTTGTGAAATTTGCAAATAAGTCTGTAAACTAATCCGTAATGACATTTCTATATTTGTTAACCACGCTTAAAATTAGTTGTAATTTTCTTAGTAGAAAAAAAGTAACTGAAATATGTTGGAAAAAATAACTTGTTAAGCCATTTTAAAGGTCCATATTCGAATAAACCCAATAGATTTTTGAAACAAGTCTTGATAGATTTACGTTCTCCGTCACGAGAAGATCGAAATCGATTATTCATACACTCAAAATGGATATTGGGTTAGGGCGAATCACGGTCCTGGCGGGTTGGGGCCTAATGTGTACGCCTACGGACACGAATGACGGACCGAAAGAGCCGCTTCGGGAGGGGTGAATCACGGTCCCAACGAGTTAGGACCCAATATGTACGCCTGTAGACACGAATGCCAGATCAGAAGAGTCGCTCCGTACAAACATCGAGCCCGTTTGTTTCTGTTTTTATTTCTGTTTTTTACATTTTTTGAGAATAAAAAATGAAAACACTTGAACAAAACGCGTTTGGTGCCAAATTTTTTAAAAATTAAAAACAAAAATATTTTTGTCTTTTACTAACAATCTGAAATTTTCATTTTCCCCATTTCATTTTCTGCCCTCTTCTCTCTGTATCTCATTCACTCTCCCCTTCTCTCTCCTCAACCTCGTTTCTCTCTCTATCTGTTGCCTCTTCCTCTTCTCTCTCCTCTCTCTGCGTTTGCGACTGGCGGCCATAACCGAATCTCGCCGGAGCATCTTTTCTTCCCAGATTTCTCTCTCTTCTATCTGCTCTTCTCATCTCACGTCTCTCTCTCCCCTCTCTGCGCCTCCTTCTCTCTTCGCCGGTCTCTCTCACTTGCTCTGATTCACTCTGTCCCCTACTCAGAAGCCGCTCTCTCTCTCTCTCTCATACCCTGCGCGCCTCTCTCTCTCTCCACGCCATCGCGACGAATCTCCAAAGCTTTTTTTTTTTTTTTTTTCCTTTTCTTGAGCTTAGATTTGGTTCTGATTTTGCACTCATCTGTAATTTGTTGGTTTTAGATAGGGAAAAAAAATGAATGGTAGTAATGAAATTCTTCATTGAGAAATAGGCCGCGTCGATCATGGCGTCCAAAACACTGGTGTAGTGAAGGAGACTGTTGGGGTCCACTATTTCCTTGGAAGGCGTCAAGGGCTTGAACAAAGCATTGTCGAGAGGAACAACGCCTTTGTTCTGCATAAAGACGTAGTAAGGATAAAGGTTCATCATTAGAGGAGAACCGGTTTTGGACAAGAACTGGAGAAGAGGGAGAATATATTGGGTCAAGCTATGGTTAAAAAACGCCTGAGAAGGAGGAAACGGGTCGAGAACAACGGAAGCTGCGTGGGGAGTGGAGATCTTGATCTGGATATGGAGGTTTGAAGAGACTAAAGCGCTATAAAGAGACTCAATTGCTGGGATTTGGCTGCAAAAATTAACGCAAACCCATGAAGCAAAAAGAATTGGAATGGGTAAAGATTAGTGCCTTTTTTTTTTACCTTGTGAAAATGTAAAGAGGAGAGAAGAGAAAAGGAAAGTGGTGAGAAGAAGAGTGAGCTTAGTGGACGCCATTGAAGAGGAACTGGAGCTTTGCTTTCTCATCCTCTGTTTCTGGTTCACCTACAGAACCTTGCGTTATCTTCCAAAGAAGGAGAAGAAAAAAAAAAAGAGAACAATTTTTGTTTTTTCCGACTTCCCATTATTGTTTATTTAATATATTTTAATTTTAAATATTATTATATGTTTTTAAAATTAATCTATTAAACACAATTTTAGTTTTTTTAAATTGAAAATAATTTTAGAATAAAATTACTAAACGTATTTTTAAAAATAATTCTAAAATAAAAATAAAAACGTTTTCGTTTTCATTTTTATACAAAAAATAAAAACGTTTTGAAACTAATTCTAAATGCATCCATCATTTTGTAATTTGTCTTTCTATTTTTTCCAATTAAAATCCAAAACTGCTGCATTAGTGGTTGATTAACTCTGTATTAGTGCAAGGTGCGGAGACTGTAGCAATAACCGTTGGTATGGACATTTAACCTCCGAATTTAGTCATATTTAGGAGTTGATACATCTGGAATTTCAGAAATTATAACTTCTGAATTGAATCACCATCAAGTCGTGAATAAATTGTCTTTATTCACCTTTATTCCAGCCTTGTAACATCTCCTGCAGCAGGTTATATAAAAGGGCCTCTCCAGCCATTTGAGAGAACACTTGCACAAAGCACTCACCTCTCTCTCTCTCGAGTTCTTTCTTTTTTTCCCGAGTTGTTCTTGCATTCTTTTTGTAGTTCAGTTTTGGTGATAGAGGGAAGGTCCGAGTTCTAGTTCGCCGAATGGTTCCAATAGTGCTTCGAGCTACCGTCGCTGTTGTTGTATCCTGAGAGACGGAAGTTCAACATTGCCTCAAGCACTCGCCTGAGGTGACGGATCTATTTTAAGAAAAGCGTGGTTCACGTGCCTCGACATCCTTGCAATTTAGCTTCTGAGTTTAGTAGAAAGGTTGAATCAGTGTTGTAACGATTTCGTTATTTTGTTTTTCCATAAGTTATTGTTGTTCTTCTTTGTATTATCCATATTTTTCTAACAAAATAATATTATCTCATTAACTATAAAAAAAATATATTGACAATATTGTTAAATTAAAAAGATATTCTAAATAAGGGATTAAAAGTTATATTTTGTGTAAATACTTCGTTTTCTTTTTTGATATGGAAGTTACCTATATATATATTGGTATGTTATTGAAGTCAAAAAGTGTGTACTGCAAAGTTTGATGTATTATGCCTTGCCTTGATGTCCTTTCTCTTTTATCAATTTGATTCTTGATTATTGCTTTGTTGGTATTTTTAAGTGTTTTATATTTCACTAATATTTACGGTTCTTTTTTATTATTATTATTGAATTAGCTCTTAAGTGTTGTTTTGTGTTTTTTCTTATTTCTTTTTTATTTTTGTGTGTTTTGTTTACCAAATAAATAGTCGTCTTTTGTACAAGTTTTGCCTCAGAGTTGCATGGGCATTTAGAAAGAGCTAGAGGTACGAACTATTATTGCTGTCACAACAATGCTGTGCAATTGCCTTTTGAATTTTTATGGGAGAATGCATGCTTTTTTTTTAAAAAAAAAAATAATAATAATGAAAACGATCAATGACAAGAGTAGTATGTGGGTGACGGTATGTTGCATATTATAAAATTTAATATTCTTGAATTGATTCTCTATTTGATTTCTCTTTTGGCTTCAAATTTAAGGAAATCGTAATCTCCTATCAATAGTGGAGGCAGGCAAAATGAGGATGGAGCATTAATTCTCTATTTTTTCTCCTATTTCAATTCCTATTGATCATATCTTGCAAAAATATTACTAGAGCAGATTCAAGCATTATGGAAGGTCAAAAATAAGAATTTTTCAAATTTGTATAAAAAGGTGAAGAAACGATCCTCTTCAGGTGGTACAGTTTATTCTTTATATGTTTTGCTCTACGTCACTTGTTTGTAGCTCTGTGTAACAAATTTTATCATCATAATATTTCTTTTCTTCTCCATATTTCTTAAGCATATAAGGTTACTTCACACTTGTTCGATCATGAAGGAAATTCTCACTACTGTTCATTTTAGCATTCATGCATTCAATATAAGTTACATTTAAGGGCCCTGTTTAGTTCGCTGATTCGAGTTTTTAATTCGAGTTGAGATGTGATTTTATGTGAGAGCTTTTTACTGTAGTAAAAAAGTTAGATGTGACTGTTTCTGGGAGCTTTTTACTGTAGTAAAACTCAAATTCTAAACTCAAATCAAGTTTTTAAATTTCTTTCGTTACATTAATAACATTTCTTTCGTTGCATTCAAAGTAAGGTCTAACCCCCCATAAAATTTATTTATTTTTGTTAATGGAGTAATTTGTTTTATTCTAGGGATTTGATTTAGTCAACCTATGATTATTTGATTTTTCCTATTTTGAATAATTTATGATTTATTTCTATTCTGTTGAGCATTTCGTTCCTTGCTTGATGTTTATAAATAATTGGCCAATATTTACATGATTTGAGAATTAATTTGAAACTGGAAAGTGAATATTGATTTAGTCCATGATTATGTCATGAGTTACTGTTTTCACAGGAATATAGGAAACCCGCCTGTGGGGATAATTTGTCAGTTCTTGGGAGAGATTAACAAATAGGTGAGAGAGACTCGACCACAACAAAGAAAATATGTTTAATTAGTTCATTTTAGGAATCGCATTTAGGATTAGCTTGGTAAAAGAACATTATTTTATTGCTTCTTTATTTAATTTATTTTCTTTAATTATTCTTTTTTTAATTTGCCCTCAAATAATCCTTAAAGTTAATCATTTTGGTACTTAATCTAAATAAACACAATTCTTGTGAGATCAATACTCTTATTCACATATTTTATTACTAGAAGCAACTCATGCACTTACGAGCACAAATCACGCAACATTTAGTCCCCTATAAATATGTGTAATTGTGCGCCATTGTATGGAATGACCCATCTAACGGGTCATACAAGCGCATGGTGGGTGAATGAAAATTATGTTGTTTTGGGGTGTGGTGTCACACCTTATATCTTACCTTAGGCATGGTAATCACTTCAAACGACCCTAACTTGAAGAGGGATTCAACCTTTCGTAACGTGTATTAGCTGTTAAACAACCTGTGCGCCATTGTGGACTATGGAACGTCTTGACCCGTTATGAAATGTATGTTAATATATGTGTGTTTTCAAGAGTCCCATCCTCTTTTTCTTCGCCTTATATTTTGATACTCTCTTTTAGGGTTTATTTGATTCATAGATTCAAATCATGTGATTTGAACCATTTTCGATTTACGTGTATTTTTTTATAAGAAAATACTGTAAAGATCATTAATCATGATTCGAATTTAGAAACCAAACGAACCCTTAGTGTTTACTACGTACCTATAATATTGCTAGAATATTGTAACAATGTTCCTGATTGCTTATCTTAAAACAATGGAAACATTTATGCGGCCACTTACAAAATTTAAGCAATAAATAAATTACTTTCATAATAAATATTATTGACAATCTCAGGTCCTGTTTACTTTACCGATTTAAATTTAAAATTTAAGTTTTGTTATAATAAATTTTTTTTAAAAATAATCACATTTAATTTTTTTATTATAATAAAAGATTTTTATATAAAATCATATCTTAACTCAAATTATAAATTTAAATTAACAAAATAAATAAGTACTAATGTGATATTAAACCACATCTCCTGCGCAATCTCAATAAATATCACTGTGGGTCCCTTCCCAAAATCACGTGGGCCCTTTCCTTATGCCTCTCATGTGCGCGTTGGTTGTGTGTACGGTTAATCCCTCCTAATCTCCCAAATCTTCACTAATAAATTCCAATCAGCGCAGACACCATATTATCACAATTAATGCTTTTTTTTTTCTTTTATTTATCTCTTTGCAGAAGGTTTTGATTCAGACATCTATAGCGTCAAGGTTCACCGTGGAGGGTGGACTCCTGGTTCAGCAAGAAAAGACGAGAGAGTTATCATAACGGCAGCGTCGGCTAGATGGAATGGGTATTTTGATCGAGGCCAATTTTCAAATGTTTTCTTATTGGTAAGAATGAAAGGGGATAAAAAGAGAGAGACAGAGAGATACATAAAAGAAAAATTAAAAAAATTAGAAGAGAGAGAGGGGTGGGAGGAGGAAGGGTAAAGATGGTAAGAACAAATGTTGGTCTAGCTGTAGCTTCTAACGTTACTGAGATCTTAAAATTAGGAGACGTTTAGTTAGAGGATTTAAATCATAATTTAAATCATAGTTCATGATTTATTATAATATTTTCTCTTATAAAAAATATACGTAAATCAAAAATAATTCTAATTTCATAATTTTAGTCTATGAACCAAACGTCTCCATAGACTCACAACTGTCTTCTTTTTTTTGCACTGTGAGAATACAAGTAAATAAAAGAGTATGAAATGGAAGAAGATGAGGCTGAAAATAATGCAACCAAGTGAGTGTGAGGGAACAAAAAAGCAATGGAAAAAAGAGAGAAATTGGTAGATCTATAATAATAATTTATCTATCTGTAACTATAATAGAAAGCACTGTTTTTTAATGTAGCTCGTCTCACGTTAAAATTCAAAACTCCTCGTTTACTTATTTTGTCTTACTTCCTTTCTTCTATTGTTAAATTTGTCCCTACCAAATGTGGATCCTTTTCTAAGGAGGGAATCAACAAAAATTTTTACGCGTGAGTAGGAACTTGCATGTTAAAAGGCCTCTTTTTTTGGGTTTAGGTCGTTTGTGGGTTTTTCATGTTAAAAAGCGCTCTTCTTCTCTTTCTTAGGGTTTTTGATAATTTCTTCCGTTGTCATTTCCTCTTTGATGTAGGTAAAATAAATAAATAAAAATGTCTCTCTTTTTGGGGTTCGGTCATTTGTAGTTTGTTTGTTTGTTTGTTTTTTTTTTTTTTTTTTTTTTTTTTTTTTTTTTTTTTTGCCTTTGATGCAGGTTTGGATAAATTGAATGGTCTGTCTTTGTTATTGTTCTTGTTGATGTTGTTTTTTGTTTTTTTTTTTATTTTTTTAATAGACGACATTGAGTTTTTGATAAAGGTTGTTCCTTTGAAAGTTCGTATGAAGGATTCATCTTCTTAGCCAAAAGCTTATGATAATCCTACCATTTGTTCACTTTTCTTGGAAAAGGTTTTGCTTTCATCTCTTTACTACTCTTACGAAACCCTGCTTTTATTTTATATACATGTGACAAATTCTAACTTTCGAAGTAAGTTAAAACTTTTGTTTTTGTGTTTTAATTATGTGAAATTCTGAGGTTATCACGACTGGCTCTCGGTATTTTTGCTTTAAAAACTCTATGAGTCGCTTGTACAACTCCTTATGACAGATGACTAGATGAAAATGGATGTCCCATTCTTCATTTGTGATATTGAGGTAATTTGGTAATCTTTTTGTGATGGAATTCCATGACTTTTTCAAATACATTAATTATGACAAGATTTTTATAAGAATATACATCTTGGTAAATTATCCAATACCCCTTAATCTATATTTTCTTGAAAAAATGACCATTACTTGACAACAGATAATCTATGATAGAGTAGGTGATTTTTGAGTTGCTAAACAGTTAGCTTTAGATTATCATAGTTTGTTTATTAGTAGTTTCATTTACAAGTACTTTCTTAGCTTTTTAAAGATTTGATTTGTTTCATCTTTCATGTGGTTGGACACTATCTATACATGCGTCTTTGAGCTTCTTCGTAACATGTTATAGTTCAAAGACTTGATTTTCGGTGGCTCTCCTCATTCACTTTGCGGATTCGAGTTTTCAATTCGAGCTGAGATGTGACATTTTTTGAGAGCTTTTCACTGTAGCAAAAAAAGTTAGATGTGATATTTTCTGAGTACTTTTTACTGTAGAAACTTAAAACTGAAAACTCAAATCGGTAAAATGAACGAGACCATCTCATCCACAATAAACCTTCTTTGGCAGCCAATTTACATAATCTAACTTAAAGTTTGTAGTGTTGTGTATTAATTGTTATCGTATTGCTCACTAAGTATTTTTCATTCTTTCATATATAAAATTTTGTTTTTGACACTTTTTTTTTTTTTTGCTCTCTCCCATTAAGCTTTCCATTTCTCTCATTTTAGGAATAATGCTCGATCAAGGTAAATTCACTTGTCTTCTTTTCATCCTCTGCGAAGCTATTTCTATTTGTTGGATTTCGAGATTCCATGCTATTGTTTGTATGTTTCTAAATTTTATGTAGTCGTGCATTTTAGTTCTCATGGCGTATTTTTCCTAATTAGTGATACTTAAATTAGATTTTAAATGACCTATGCTTAGTGCGAGATGTAATATTAGAAACCCACCCCTTCTCTTTTTTCACAAATACAAAAGTTCCATATACATATATAATTTGAATATCCGAAAGATTACCATATATAGTATAAAATTTCTCCACCGATTCCTTCTAGTCGAGCTTCTTTGTCTGTCATTATACCCCGAGAAGTAGAAAGAATTACAATTCTCATCCCGCCTAAAATTCTTGAGATTGGTTGATAGTTAGAATAGAATCGTATTATTGTTGTGTGAGAATGTATTGGTGGGTTGCTCTTTGAACAGTTCCCAAACTTTTCAAACCTATTTTGAGTTGAGACCCCTGAAAATAGTAATTACTCAATTCATAATCAATATTAAATTATATAATGAATTGTAATATACTAATCAACAATAATTAATAATTGATAATTAGCAATTCATCATTATTTAAAATTGATCATGCAATATATCAAATAATAGATTATTAAATAAATATTAGTAACTGATTAACTAATTATTTAATTATGTAACTAAAAGTTAATTATTTAAATAGTAAATCAAATATTAATATATTATTTATATATTAATTATTTTTTTCTTAATAGACTTATTAATTACTTATAAACTAATAAATATGACTAATTCATTATAGTAATTAACATAGTAATTAGCTAAGTTACTAACATAGTAATTAACATAGTAATTACTTATAACTGATTATTAATTACTATTTTTAATTATTTAACATACTAATTCATTATATATATAGTTTAATTACCAACGTACTCATTTATTATAATATATCTATTATTATTATATTATTAATATAGTAATTTTTATTAGCTCAATGATTATCAAATATTAATTATTTAATATATTAATTTAACATTATTAATTACATGTACTCGAAACAAGATTTCATAAATATAACCAAACAAAATTTTACTTTTTTACTGCACTCAAAATAATCTTTTAAAAGACTAACTAAACACATGCTTAGTTTGGTAGTGCTGTGAATTTTAAAAAAATTACTTTTAGTTGTACTGAAGGAAGAAGTAGTTGTTACAAAAAGTAGCTGAGTGTTTAGTAAATTGTAATCAGTGTAATACCATTTGGTAAATTGTGAGGTTGAATTGTTATGGGTAGTTAAAATGACCAAAATAGAGATAGTATGGAACTTAAAAATATATATATATATATATAATTATTTTTGATATTTAGAATTACTTGTTTAACTTTAAAAATATATATATATATATATATATATAATGCTATGATTCTGAGTTTTTTAACAATAAATTTATGATAATTAATTCTTTTTTTTTTTCATTTCTTCATTCACAATAAAATTACAACTAAAAGGAGCATTAGTGAGTAATCAACATATACAACAAAAATGTATATTTCATGTTCAAAAACTAGTAGAGGCATGGAAAGAATCAATGATGCATTCCTCAGCTCAAATAAAGTAGTGTAGAACCATTTTTCATGAGTTGTTTCAACCATTGTAAACCAACATATAGATGTTCACAAGCAGCTTTTACCAAACTGTTGCATTGATGTTATAAACTGTAGTTCATCAACAACTGAAATCAAGAAAGGAATTAGAGTCAAACATTTACAAGTCCCTTAAGCAATGGACAATATCACAAAAACAAATAAGAGTCAAACGTTTACAACTGAAATCATTGATGTTATAAACCGCCAATGGAGCTACATTTTCTGCCTCTTTCAACGTGAATAGGCTCCATGACTACAGCAATTATTTTTCCAAGTTGGATGGCTTTTCTCGCCTTGTCAATAACTCCATCTTCTGCCAATCTCACTCTGGCTTAGTTTGGTAGTGCTGTAGATTTTAAACAAATTACTTTTAGCTGTTTTGAAGGAAGAATCAGCTATTACAAAAAGCAGCTGAGTGTTTGGTAAACTATAATTATAATAGCTGTGGTGGTTTCAAAATTGGTGTAACAGCGCTTGATAAATTATAAAGTTGAATTGTTGTGGATAGTTAAAAATTACGACTATATTATATTATACTATAATATAATATATATAATTACAATATAATATATATTTATTATTATATTTAATATAATAAAAACAACTATTATTATATAATATAGTATATAATTATGATATAGAATATAATAATATTATTAAAATAATAACTAAACTAATTAAAAATAATGATTATATTATATTATACTATAATATAATATATATAATTACAATATAATGTACATTTATTATTATATTTAATATAATATAATAAAACTATTATCAAATAACATATTATATAATTATGAAATAGAATATAATAATATTATTAAAATAATTAATATATTTACAATATTATTAAACATATTATAAAATTATATAAGAAATATTAATATTTCAGTTATAATATAATTAAAAATTACAACTATATTATAATATAATATAATATAATATAATATACATAAAATAAATATATTATAATTAATATATTATATAACCATAACGTGTATAATACATTATAATATATAATAATATTAAAATTATAAGATTATATTAATATTTAATTATATTAATTATTATATTATTATTAATATAATAAATATAATTATATCAATATAATATAATGTAATAATATTATTGTAATATTATTAATATAATAAATACAATTATATCAATACAATATAATATATAATATATTATAAAATAATAATTACAATATCATATTATAATTATAATATCATATTATTAAAATTATTATAATATCATATTATATGATAAAATAATAATATTAGAGTTATTAATATAATTATGATATTATTTGTTACAATATTATTATTACTATTATATTATATTCTATTACATTACGAGTCTAAATTTTAGATCGAGAAGATTGTAAATTTTAAATTTTATCAGGGGTATTATGGGTATTATGAAAGTTTCACTAATTGTACTATGAAGATTCTTGTACAATTTAAAAGTTAAAGTTGTCTTTAGGCTGCTTCTAATTTTGACTGTAGATTCTTGAAAAATTCTTTAAAAAATGCTTTTAAGATTTACCAAATACTAAAATCAACTTCTGCTACAAGCAGAAGCTAATTTTAAGAGAGAAAAGCAATACCAAACTAAGTCTCTATCTTCACCACCCATTGCATTCAAAGCACCAAGAGCTCTTCATTTTCTTGCTCCAAATGGGTGGGTAAAAGACACAAAATGAACCAGTCTCTCCGCGGGACAACCTCTACAATTCCAAAGCAAAATCTATAGCACTATCATTAGCTAGCCACAAGAAAAGGTATGTGAACACCTTCTTAGCAAAGGACAAGGAGATAACACAGTCTGCAAAACGCCTTTGCACAGGCCACAGAATAGGACAATCAAATGTAATCAAATGCATGTAATGAACATAAGCATTCATCTCAAAGTAGTATAATATTAACAAAATAATAATAATCTAATGCCTCCCATCTAAATTAACTTGGAGCATTAGCAAAATATTCTTGAAAGGCACAATGCTAACCCAAAAGCTAATTAACATATAAAAGGCAATACCATTTACAGAATTGATAATTAGCTACCCAATCAAAAATGAAACAATGCAAACCAAGAAAAAAATTGGATGCATTAGTGTTGTTTGATGCCAACAATCACTATCAAATGGAACAATGCTAATCCACAAACTAATCGACATAATAATGCTCACAAATACGAATCAATCAGGCCTACAATTTACTGATTCAAAGTTATAGGATATTTGGTTAAATTGTTACCCAAACAACCCCCAATGGAAAACAGAATAAGATAATTGCAGTTACCAGTAAGTTTCAAACTAAAGCAAGTACACTAAAATATCTAGAATTCTTAGAAAACCACCATTTCAGATTCTTTTCATACAAAATTCAAAGAAGTGAAAAAGGCCCTTGATAACAAATCTAGTAAGAAAATCCTATTAAGAAAAATAATAATGGAAATATCTCATAATTGTATTAGCATTACAAAGAAAACACACATCATAGCCAAATATATATAAATGCAAGAATAAATGGGCAAATACCCATGAAATTAAACCTAATCTCAGCTAAATTAAAACCCAATGGCTCAACAAATATTTGTGAAAATGACAACGCTGAAATTGATGAAAGTAGGGATTTTATTTCTCAGAAAAGAATTGCGATTATGAAACTTTCATTTCCTAGGGTTTCTCAGAAATCAAAGAGAAGAAATAACATATTAAGAGAGAGAATGTGTAGAGACATACCTCGGTCATGATTGATCAGCTAGACATACCTCTGTTCCAAATAGAGTGCTTACAGAGGCTATTGATTTGATGAGCTTCAACCGGCAATCTCACAATCCAATGACAAAATCTAGAAACCTTAACGAGAACAAACCCACTAACACCGAGAGAACAGAGAGAGAGAGAGAGAGGAGAGACTCTGCTTGGCTAACAATCACAGGAGCAACTCAGAAACGGAGAGAGGGAGTCCGAGAGAACAGAGAGAGAGAAGAGAGAGAAACAAAGAGAGAGAGTTTTGGCTGAGAGAGAGAATGAGAAGAGTACAGTCGAGAGAGGAGAGCACCAATGAAGGAGCATAAAGAAATTTGAGAATGGGATTTCTTTGATCCAGCGGGGTTAATTTGGGAAAAAGAAAAATATCATTAATGAGGGGTAATAGACTACAACACAATCTCTAATCAGAAGTAGCCTTTGGGCTGCTTCTGATTTCTCTCTAAATTCCTCACAAATTATGTAAGAAGCACTTCTTGGGATTTTTACCAAACACCTAAAATAGCTTTAGCTGAGTAGAAAATTGATTTTAGGCTCCCAAAATCTCTACCAAAGTTAGCCACAATTTTAGAATCGGTCTCAGAATGATTTTTAAAATAATCTCATTTGCAATTTTGTACTGAAAAGAAAATCATTTTGAAAACATTACCAAATGGACCCATTGTTTTTTATTTTCGTTTTCAAAATTTTTATTAAACAAATGCGATTTTTAAATCATTTTCATTTTTGTATCTCAAAATACGAGCCAAAACGTTTTTGAAAACATTCTAAACGCACTTATAGTTTTTGAATAAACTCAAAACACAAGATATACAAAAATAAGGATCAATTACAAAAATTCCTCCACAACTATCACCCTTGTACACTTTCTTCCGATCTTTAAAATGTAACATCCGTTCCTCCAGACTATAAATTGTTGAGAAAAATACTTCTCTATCAATTTTCTAACAGAAAAGTTTCTCACATTACATACTTGAGGTCTTTTGATAAATTCATTTTTCTTAACAAAATACAAAAATTAAACTTTTCTAATTTTCTTGTAACTAATTAATTAGAAGGGTAAAATTAGAAATTTTGTTTTATTGTTTTATTTTATTTATTGTCGTATTAAATTAAAATTAAAATTTATTTTTAAAAATATAAATTTAAAAATTATGAGTAAAAGAATAACTGTACACTAAACAGTTTAGTAACAATTTATATTTGTGTAAAATGTAACAATTCCATCAAAAATACGGATAAAAGAAATATTTTTATTAATAATTTATAATTGAGAGAGACATATGTTACATTTTTAAGATCGAGAGGAAAGAATTAGGCACGAATAGTTGTGAGTAATTTTTGTAATTAATTCAAAATAAAGTGTTGTAATTAATTCAAAGATAAATATCCCAGTGAAGAAAGGTAAAAAAAAAAAAAAAAAAAGAAAAAGAAAAAGAGCATGAGATATGCTGTTAGAGTGAGGTAGCAAAAGGTTGCGGAGGAGGAGTTGAATGAAGAAAACGATAGCGATTGCAGAAGAATTCGACAGACCAAACCAAAACATCACACAAAACCAACAAACTCCATATTCTCTCTTTTCTCAATCTTCTCTCTCCGGTGGCTCCGTAAGTTTCTCTCTCTACGTCTCTCTCTCTCTCTTCAGCCACTGCCCTAGTGTTTGAGCTTCGCGTTCGTATCGTGAACCGTGAAATTCAAACAAACGAGTTCTTCTTCTTGCTCTTGTTGTGTTTCAATTCATTCGGCCATAGCTGAATCGTCTTTCGCGTTCGAATTCGGTGTTCTTCGAGATTTTGTTTCGATTCCGGTGATTTCTGAGGATTTCTTCTCTTTTTATTGGTTTGTTTTCCTTCTTTTGTTCGATTTCAGCTCCGTTAGATTAACGGACTAGATGTGCCGGCAAGAATCGCGCGCGCGTATGTCGGCGGAGGAGGAAATTGCGGCGGAAGAGAGCCTTTCCGTTTACTGCAAGCCCGTCGAGTTCTACAACATTCTTCAGCGCCGCGCCATAAGAAATGTGAGTTATGGTTCGCCCTAAATGCCCTAATTTTCGTCTTTGATACTTTCTACGTTTTGGTAAAAATGGGATGCTTGTTTCCTTAATCAAATGTTTTTTTTTTCCCTTTTGATTCGTTGCGTTTTGTGGTCTTTTGTAGCCGTCATTTCTTCAAAGATGTTTGAGTTACAAAATAGAGGCGAAGCACAAAAGGAGGTAATATAATCATTTTTCGGTATAATTTGTTTGAAATTGCTTAATTCTGTTTACTCATATTGATGCCTGTGCAATAGAGAATTTTTGCTTATGAATTTGTTGTTGGTAAAAAGTTGGTGTATAGTATTGTTTGGATGGTTTACAATAAGTTTTTCTTTTCCCTTTTAATTTAATTTTTTTTTCATTGTTTGGTGTATATGGGCTTTGTTCTGTGACTGTTTAAGGAATTCCTTATTTCTTTAGTTTCCTAATATGGTTTTGAGCAGCATTTGGTTTGTTGTTCAATGTGGAACCAGTTATGGATGCCGATAGGAAGTTGATGGTTTTGAACCCACTTCTCGCTCCCAATACACTCACACTCAATTTGCTATACATAGAATGATCTTTATGGCATGGTTCATATTGGTTCTATGAATTGTTTTTTAAAAGAAAATGTTTTCTGCAAATCTATTTCTTAATCTTCGAATATTTATGTACCTTAGCAATTTCGTAATGCTAAGATCGAATTTGTCTAATGTTTTGTGTTTCATCTTTCAATGCAAAGAGCAATTTAGGGTTAAAGTCCTTAGAATAGTTGGACTTCGTTGTTATTTTTGTTTTGGATTAAGCTTAAAGACTGACCTGAGGGACTAATTGGATTCTTTAATTAAATTGCAGAATACAAATGACAGTTTCCCTTTCAAGGGCCAAGAACAATGGTGCACAAACTCAGAATTTGTTTCCTTTGTATGTTTTTTTGGCGAGATTAGTTTCTGATGTTGCTGCTGCTGAGGTAAGAATCTATTCAAGTTAAACAGTCAATGTATATCGTTTTGCATCTTATTCCACTTTCTCTAGTGTTCCAGAGGTAGTTCTCTACCGTAGATTGTTATCTGTTGTCTAATTGTAGTATTCTTTTTGTACAAAAAAAGTACTCTGCTGTATATCGATTCAACCGAGCATGCATGTTAACCAATTCCACTGGTGTTGAGGGGAGAAATCAAGTCCAAGCAAATTTTATTCTGCCTGATATTAATAAGCTGGCATCAGAGGTTAAATCTGGCGCAGTTTCCATCTTGCTTGTCAGCTTTGGTATGCATACGTGATGTCATACTACTGATATGAATTAATTGCCATAAGGATCTTTTATTTGAATTTGTCTCTTCATTATTTTCTTGCAGTTGGGGTCCAAAATTCTGTTGGTGGAACGAATCTATCAAAGGGTGCTTTTGATATGGCTTCTTTTCCTTGTAAGTTTTGTTTAACTCGCTTCTTTTTTGTGTAATCTATCAGAAGCCTACTATTCCGTATCCTTCTGACCCCAATTTATAATATATGTTTCAGTATTTTACAAATTGTTGGGATGTATAGAGAATTCTCTGAATTTTATTTTGTTTCATTTATTTTTTTACTATCAATCTCCAATTATTTATTTTGTTTTTTATTTTGTCAAAAAATGCTTTGGACCAGGGAGTTTATTTGATTCAGGAAAACTTAGGAAAATTGGAAAACAAACTAGAGCAATAACACAAAGGTCTTTTATGAAAATTTTGCCGTTTCACTTGCTAAAAATCTTAGCTTATGGGCAGGCAGCTTTTAGAAAGACACAATGATTGGAGAATACGCATGGGCAGATAAAGAATTAAAATAAATTATTGGATAAAAAAATCCTGATTTTATTGATCTTCAGTTATCCTGATATTGAATTCCAAGTCTTTCTCCACTGACCGTAAAAAATTTTTTTATTTTTTTTTATTTTGTTTAGCGGATGTCTCAAGTATGAAGACATACAGGAGTTTTTTTCTTTTTCTTTTTTCTTTTTAAATTTTTTCTTTGTTTTTTCATTTTTCTTTTTCCAAACTAATCTCCTTTTTGCTAACAGCAAAAGTTGGGGGATACTGTCTATGGAGCAAGATACCGTTGGAATCACTTTATATCTCGTGGGAAAATTCTCCAAACTTTAGTTTGGGACAGCGAGCTGAGATGATGTCAACTGTAGATATGCAATCTTGCTTCTTGAAGGTATACGTTATCAGATGGTTACTGGTTAACAAAAAATGTGGAACTTATAACTGGCAATTAATTTTTTATTTTAATGGTAGCCAAGGGAAAAAAAATTATGGTAAAGATTCACTTTCCATTTGCATGTTCTCTTATGGATGATGCGGCCAGATTTAAGTTATTAACTTCTTTCTCTCCTGCAGTTGAGCTGTGCGAATGAGGAAAAATGCATCTCAATTGAAGTTCCATATAATCTAGAAACTGTGGTTTGTTTTGCCGCCATCTTTTTTAATTTGACGAAACCATATCATGAACTGTGGCTTGTTTCGTCGACATCTTTTTTAATTTGACGAAACCATTTCTTGATCAACCCTGTATACGTTCTCTTCAACATTGCTACTCTGAGCAACCATATTGATGACAACCTCTTACTTTTTGATTGTTTTGGGTTCTCGAAGAGTAACTCCCAGCAAGTTCAAGTTACTGTTTCTGCAGAAGAGTTTGGTGCTAGAGAAAAATCTCCTTACAATTCGTATATATGTGGTGACGTTCCGTCTTCATCATTGTCTCAAATTATTCGGTAATTTTCATTCATCTCATGGTAATGTTTTATGTGCTTTTACGTTTTTCAGGTCATTGATTTTATGGATATTACAGTTATTTCATTGCTTAAGAAAAATCATTGTTACTGGGTTGATATACTATTAGTACTCGATGCTCTTCGGTAACTTGGTAGGTCTTCCTTTGCTTTCAAATCACATGTAGTGAGACAATTGATTACTTTTTAATTGTTGTTCTTGTTGTTATTGGTGATATATAATCTTGAGCTTACGAAGTGTATTTCTTTTAAAATACTTTAACTAGCTACATATCTGAGATCAAGATTGAAGCAATAGCCACATGCACGACTAAGCATACAAGACTTTTGTTTTTAGTAAGACATTTTATGACACAGAAAAAAGATAGTAAAAACTATTTAGATTCCAAAAAACGTTATCTTGATATTTATCTTGAAATTTGAAAGCCTTTTGCTTCCCTGGTCAAATGACCAAAAAGACAGCTATAACCATATCAATTGCACTAGGAAAGGGCCCTACCACTTAAATCAAACTCAGAAGAGAGCTCTCAACCAAACTAGTCTTAAAGGACCGAGGTATACTCCATAGAAAACCATCTCTTTGATAGGAGACTTGTATGCTTTCATATTGAACAATTTTGTTCTGTTACAGTTCCAAAATTAATCAATAAGGCAAACAGAACCCAAATTGTTCAATATCGAATGCTTCGGTAATTGATGTTTTTTGCCGTGAAGTCTTCCTCTAAGGTTCTTATTTCTATATAAAATTTCAGGTTATCTACTTTTGTGTTTAGTTTTGTAGTGGTAAGACACTTTTATCTTTGAAGAGTTATGCTGAGATCTGTAAGTTTCATTAGCAATGAAATAAACCAAGGCTTAAAAGGAGGACTCAAAGAAGAATATGAGGGTTAGGAAAGAGGAGAGAGAAAGGAAAGTAGAAGGCAAAGCTAGCTTTTCCTGCACCCCTTTTCTCAATGTTTTGATTTAAGAAATAAAATGTTGGATGACCTCATGCGAGTTGCGACTCGGACTAATTGTGCATGCAAAATGTCATTTATGTCTTGGTAATGTGTATCTGCATTTGAATTTGACAGCGGTTTTAGGATATTAGATGTGAATGCCATTTAACAGTATTCTTTGGCATTGTTGTCGTTGTTGTTGTCCCCTGCTTTTTGTTTTTCTTTTGATAATTGGCATTCAGGATATTTTCTTGATTCACCATAGAGAAATGACATTCTTGTTGTTTGATTGATTCATTTTTGTGGTGACTCATTTAATACATAGATAAAACTTTGTCACTTATCTCATTCAGGTTGAGGGCAGGAAATGTCATTTTTAATTACAGATACTACAGCAATAAGTTGCAAAGAACAGAAGGTATTACACTTTTTTCTTTTGCATACTTTTTCTTGTTCCTCTCTCACTCTCTCTGTAGCTCTCTGTTGATTGAATCATTTCTTTGTTCTCACTGTTCTTGTATATCTAAGTCTTTAAAGAAGTTGGTTTGATGAGTACACACACACACACACCCCCCGAAGTATACCTCTGTGTTTTTTGTAATTTTGTTAAGGAAAGTTAAAGAGACATTTCAGGTTCTCTAATTTTTGTTTTCTTTCTTTAAATTTTGGTTAGCAATCGACTGTCATGTAGATTCGGCTAGAGTATTGTTGAGAACATAGCAAGAGTAAAGTTTCCCTGAATTTGACTGATTGTCAGATCTGGGAAGGAATGGCGAATGTGCACATCGAAGCTCTTGATGGTCATGGACTTCTTCCAAGTCCAAGTTGTATTCGTCAACAAAAGGACTGAAGGGATACAAAGTCATTTTCACTTTACATGGAGGAATATTGCCTATTTACTTTATAAATAAAAATATGGGAAATATTTCGGGGAGAAACAAAATAAAGAAGGCTGGTCATTCGAGCAATGTGGAGAAGATTTTTCATTTTTCTTGGGGAGGAAAGGAGAGGGTTGAGGCCCTGTGTGTTGAGAAGTGTTGTTGTTGTTGTTGTTGGTTTTTTGTTTGTTTGTTTCTGAGAGTGTGTCTAGCAGTAGAATCGCTACTCTTTTTTTTTTTTTTTTTTTTTTTTTTTTTTGGAGACTTAGTGAGGGAGGGAGAGAAGAGGTGGGGATGGTGGTTGCTGTGTTAAGAAGAATTTCCTTTTATTTTTATTACTACTCTTAGTATCTTTTATATATTTTTTTGAGAAGCTTGTATTGTTGGTTCGGGAGGGGCTCTGTTCAGGAGTTCATAGACCTAAGAGAAAAAGGAGGACTGAAAAGGAATTTTCAATTTCTTCCAAGAAGCTTGTGTTATGTTTTTGAAAGGATCCGTGTGTTCAGGATTTGCAGTGAAACCTGAAAAGTAACAAAAATTTTGTGATTTAGACACTGAATTTAAATGCTCTGTTTTACGGGCAGCTTTAAATATATGACCTACATATGTTACTTTAGTTTTTCTCAAATAAGTAAACCAATAAATAGAAATTATGAGTCTGAAAAAGGCAAATTCTTCTGGTCAATTTTGTTGGGTTTTGTTAATTATGATTTCATATATATATATATATATATATATATATATATATATATTGTCCTTCTCACCATAAAGTTGGGCGTATTATAATCTCAAAAAGAAAAGTATTTAATTTTTGACTTGAGTTCTTTGCTGGCTAGTACAATGGTGCTCTATTCTATATATGTGCTGATAGTTAGTGGTGTTTTATTTAGCCCTCAGAGATACATGCTAGACATTTTCTATTTTTCCCGATCTCTGTCTTTCTATTCTTTTTCTTTTCTTTTTTTTTTTTATTATTTTTTATTTTTTAAATTCTATCTTCCTCTCTAATCCATTGTGATCTTGATTGCGGCATAATTTTGGTAAATTATCTTGCAGTAACTGAAGACTTCTCCTGCCCATTCTGCTTGGTTAAATGTGCAAGCTTTAAGGTCGAACTTTTCCTTTTTAATTTTTAAGGTTTTTCATTCTTTTAAATTAATTATGAAATGAAGTACTCGTAATTTGTGGATGATGGCTCCCAATTTTTATTTTGTTTATAGGGCCTGAGATATCACTTGACCTCATCGCATGATCTCTTCAACTTTGAGTTTTGGGTTGGTAATCTTCGAGAATCTTGGTGGCAATCCCACATTTAGGTATGGTGAAGTGTGAATGTGTCTTGGTGACTACTGAGCTAATGAATATTTTGTAGGTGACAGAAGAGTATCAAGCTGTGAACGTGTCTGTCAAAATTGACAATGGGAGATCGGAGGTCTGATATTATAACCTTAAGAATACTTCTGCTTGTTCTTCATATCACTTTACTGCTATTAACTTATGAATGCTCTGTTGTATTTAGGTTCCATATGGATTGTTGGGTGTATGGATGTCCATATAACACTTATGTGTCGTCATGTGTGCATTGCACTTAGATTGAGGTTTTAGTTACAGGATTGTTTTGCCTTTTCTGTAATGAGATGACTGATAAATCCATATGTTGTTTATTTGTAATCAAGATGCCCAGGCAGCACTTAGCTAAAGGTCTTTGATAGGATCTGTTTGTTGGTTAGGGAATTAGTAGTTTGTTAGTAGTTGTTACTTGTTAGAAGAGAGTTAGCAGTATAAAAGGGAGGGATTGGGAGTTATGCGGGTTATGGTCTAATTTATGAGAATTTGGGGAAACCGTTAGGAGAGTTGCAGTCTCTCGAATGTTGCTATCTTTGATTCTTTGTATGCGTTTCTTGATTCAGTCAATAGAATCAATTCTTACTTCTATTTTGTGAGAATTCTACTGTAGAAATAGCTAGGTTCCTAACAGGCTCTGGTCATTGCAATGTTGAACAAAGGGTTTCATAGTCTGCTGGTTTTCTCCAACCGTGAAATAGTCTTTTGCTTCCTGTTTCATTTACTGGAATTAGTCTGGTAAAAGCAACTGAGATATTGATAAAAAATACAATAAGATTCTAACTAGAAACAAAGAAACTGAACTGAAAAGACTGAATCTTTATTGAAGAAGATTTGATGAATCTCAGTACAATCAACAAACACTAACATGGAGGTGTTTGACAAATCATCGAATCTCGCAAAGGTTTCCCCAATTTCCCACCAATCTGACCATGCCCCTCATTAGTTCCTAAACCTTTTATTACTAATTCTTACTAACAAACTTCTAACTGCTTATGAGACTACTTATCAATAACAACAGCTAACCAAACACCCAAACAACTATAAAGTTCATATCAAAATGGTGATACTACTATTTTTGTCATCTTCTTCTATCAAATCATATGCTTGGGCCAAGAATAGATCAACGTTGACAATAGGGAATCAAGAGGAGAAATAGAACCAGAGGATGGACGAATAGAGAAAAAGAAGAAGAACTAGAAAGAAGGAAACAAGAAAGTATTCATTATTCATCAAAAGTCGGAATTGGAATTAAATCACTAATGTATTTACAGAGATCTAAATTAACAAAAAGATAAAACTTAATTAGTTTTGAATGTTTCTGAGAGATAATGATGATTCCAAAAAAATGTAAAAGATAAATCTAAGTTTACATCTAAAATATTAAAATTATCTAATCCTATGCCACACCATTTTAGAAGAAAAAAATATTCTCCTCGGGTTGAAGAAACTCGGCTTCGACAGTTGACAAGTTTAAACGCCGACAATCATATAGCAATAATTTGAACCTCAAGAAACTCTTTCATAGAACATTTTATTCTGAAAGTAGGCATATGAATGTAGTAATTGATTGTAGAAACATCCTTACATAAGATACATCTTTGGTGAGAGATTTGGAGGAATATGATTCAAAACATAAAGAACACTTGAGCCTTCTGATCACTAGGGTCGGGAAACAATTCTACCTCATTGAAAATCAATTCCATTTTTAGTTTTGAAAGAAATTCAATGCATCAGAACCTTTTCGACAACAGATGTGGAGGAAGACGGTTCAATTGGGAGGAGCTGGTTCATCAATAATAGCCTTGGGACAAGAAGGGTTACTGATCACATCCTCGTGTCTTACTTTCATCTTTTTCAAGAGGTGCATTTGGTTCACTAGGAGCTTGTGAAGGAAAGACTAGGTTTAGACATAATTTTTCTTTTGGTTTGGTAGGTTTGAAGATCGAGGTTCATTCATTATGTCTAAAAATATATCAATTTCCTTTAGCATATGTCACATCATGAGCATTGGCCCAAGGAAGTTCTAGCGAAATATGAATGAGGATTCATTAGGGGAAACCAAATGGCTTTTTGGAGAGGGATTCTCTTGACAATACATGAATATACTTTTTTTATTATTTTAAAATAAACAAATTTCGATCGATATTGATACACATGCAAATACTCCGTGTTTTTCTTTTTGTACAGATTGAACACTAATGGATTGACATTTTTAAGTATATGACATATCGATGAAACAATATAATTACATCTATAATAATTATTTTTTGTATCTACGCACTATTCAGCATTCATTGCTCTGCAAACTTAAGCCTTTAATTTTCATCTTTAGATTGTTGCAGATGGTGTTGATCCTAAGCTACAAGTATTCTTCTTTTAGTAAGTCATGTTTGTGTTTCTGTTTTAAGCCAAAGTTTGTGCTGCATTTCTTTTTTGTGTGTGTGTGTGTGTTTTTTCTTTTTTTTTTTTTAATTTTTTTTTAATTTTCTATTTGAGTTAACATTTATGAATGCTTTATATGTCTATTTCAAGCTCAAAGCCACTTAAACGCAAGAGACTGAAGAACCTACTTCATGGTGCAAAGCATGTGCATCCATATATCTTGGAGTCTAATTTGCGCGCGGGAGTCTATGAGCTATTGGACAAGGCAGATGGTAAAACTTTATTTTGTTGTCTCTGTAAATTTGGGGCTTATGATAAGATTTTGAACATGAAGGTTATGTTTAGTTTGTAGGATTGAACTTCCAAGAGGAGGTTAACATTGTGCCGTCTTTTGTTAGGTTTTCCTCTCAAGTATTAAAAATGCAGAATTTGGTGATGAAGATCAAATCAATTAGCTTTGAATTTAAGATTTTATAAGAATTTATGTTATCTTGAAATTAGGTTTAGTTTCCCGTTTATCAAGTTTCCTTATTTTGTTTTGGTTTAGTTTCCTATTTCGTTATTTGGTTTGCCTATAAATTTCTCTCTCAATTTCTTCATAAGTTCTTCTCTAATCTCTCTCTAATTCCCCTTCTCCCAAATCCTCGCCTTTTCTACAAGTTCTGCATCCCACAGATGATTAATAGGACAAGTTATAAAATCTTCTTCACTCGTAGAAAGGAAAAGAGTGAAAAGAGTGAAGAGAATTGTTGAAGAACTTGCGATGAAAATATTACTTGTTTTTATCTGCTGAAATTTAGCATGAGTTGATAGCCTGCCAATTTTATCATGCTTTCTGACCATAACTAGGTCACAAGGCATTGCAGTATGCTTCTACTCGTGCTGATCCTGTTGAGAACTTTTTGTTCTTTTCTTCTCCCTCGTAGCTGTTTTACATGATATGTACATAGTACATACATATTTATATGCACACCCATACACATACGTATCCGAAGGTGCATGCGTCTGTGGGCCCGTTTGTTTCGTATACTCAAGCTCAATCATTGATTCTGCTAGTGTTTTCCTCACAAAAAATTTAAATTTCAAACGTTAGAATCAAGACTCATGGTTTGAGTATACCTTTCAAATGGGCCCTGTGCTTGTTTATCTATCCTCTATCCGTCTATTGGTCCATCTACTATACATACATACATATATATATATATATATATATATGTATGTATTGTTTTACATTCATATGCTCTTATTATAAAATTGTTAAAAAAATATTCTTGTTATCTCAGATGCGCATTCCAGTAAAGGTGAAAGGGCTCGTATCTCAGGTTAGAATTATTTTCATATTGTTGGTATTGCTGCTCATGAGTGTGTACAAAGTGTTACTTCCTGCTATTATGGTGCAGTAGTTTCAAGTGCCTTACTGCTATCAAATGCTGATCCTGGTTGTGTTCAATCAACGTGTGGAAATAATCTTGCACCTCCTGCAATGTTGCAATTCGCAAAGACAAGAAAGCTATCTGTGGAACGTTCGGACCCTAGGAAGTGTGTATTCTCTCTCTTCCTTAGTTTTCGTTGACTTAATGTTGTGTTTTCATTTTGAACTTGTACAAATTATTTCCCATTGAGATAAATAAATAATGTAGTGGCAGTGGCCACTCCAAACTCTCCTCGAGTCAAGGCTCTACTTTAGTCAGAGCCAATTTTAAGTATATAAGACTATCTCCAATGCAAATGTTAATGCCAATTGTATATATAGCATTAAAAAGTGTGATATGGTATGTTATTTTCATTTTTGCTCCAATGCATAATGTTATTTGAAATGCTAAATCTACTATTTCCCATAATATTGAACTTTAAAAGTTGTAAAGTGAACTTTTATTTTTAAAATAATTAGAAAATGCAAAAGTTGCAATGATTACATGAAAAAGTAGACGTTTTAATCAATAGCAATCAAATGCCAATTTCCCATATGCTATACTTGGTGGGAAATTTGTCACAAAGTAACATATGGGAAATTTAGCACAACAAATAGCATTGCATTGGAGAGTGTTTTTTGCACCCAAATGCTAAATTTACAATTGGCACATCAATTATTGCATTGCATTGGAGATGCTCTAACGTTATTTACTATGATCTAAATTATGGTCGTTCCCACTCAAAAGTCTAGAGATTAGGCTCTTCCTAGTTCGTCGGAGCCACTGAGCCAGTCTTGAGGATAATAACATTGGTATAATCTGAAATTTCTTGTTTGTGCATGTTGCTTTTCTCCTTAGATTTATTTGTACATCAGTGGGGGATTTTTTATTTTTTTTCAACAAGAAACTGAAAAAAATGTGGCATGGGGTGTGTGTGTGTGTGTATTTAAGTGTGTTTCCCCTTTTCTTTTTATACATATGTATGCTAAAAAATGTTGCATGTAATCATAGAAGTTCTTACAGTGGAAAGTAGAGGAATTCATTCTAGAAAAGTGAGATAGAGCTCGCAAATTCTTAGCTGAAGTATTAAGTTCACTATTTCATGATGCATCTAAAATTAAGAAATGCTTCTACAAAAATTTGAGGTAATTGAGGAGTTAACAACAAAGATGGTCGCTACTAAAGTTGCAACCTTACCAAGATTCTAAATGGAACTTGATAGTCTTTGATATTATTGATTATCATTATTCTGATCTTCAATGAAAATACAATTTTTTTTTTCAAGTTTTTAAAGATGTTCTTTTTTTTTTTTTTTTGGTTATTTATGTATATATATGTATGAATTGTCTCATTGATCGTTCTATTTTAAAATTTGTTTATATTTGTGGATCAAAATAGTCTATGTTTCCTTCTTTGAAATTCTAGCTCTCTGACCATTCTCCGTACATTATAAATGTTCTTGCTAAACTATGTTCAATACATAGGATCCTTTTTACGGGGAAAACCAACCTAAATATGTTGATTTTGCTCAGGAGTTGGTCATTTTGTTTATCCTTGGGTATCCAATCTGGATGATTTTTTGATAATGGATAAGGCTAACTTTGATTTACAAAGGAAATGTAGCTCAAAAGAAAATTTTTGTTGGCTTCATCGATAACTACTTGTATATATCAGCTGTTGGTAACAGGTTCTCTCTTGTTTTAATAGGGGAACATCTTGTTTGTTCAATATGCAATACACACAATAATCAGCCGATTTTTCATGTATCCATTTTTCTTTGCTCTATTTTTCTCTCTTTTTAATTTACTTCTGAGTGTGAAAATGTGGATTATCATTTGATCTAGTGTACTAATTATTTTTTTCAGTTGTACCTTACTGCGGAAGCGGCAGTTCTTTCATTCTCACAGAGCCCAGGTGACATGCGATTTATACTGTAATGCTTATTGCTTAGAAATTCTGTGTGTGTTGTGTTCCTTTTTGTCTGAAATTCTCTAGAACTGTTAAATCACTCATTTTTATATGCATTTTTGGGGAGAAAAAGTAAAAGATAATGCACTTGGTGCAGCAGTTAATTACTCTCTCTTTAGCAAAGAAAGGGAAGGGAATAAGCTTGTCCAATCTCTGGAATAATAATACCTAAATTTGAACTGAACGTGGGGCTTGAGGCACAGTTCTATTTTCCCCTTTCCACTGGGTTGGATTCTACACCACCTAATATTCTTCAGCTTTTTATTATTGTTTGTCACATTTCACGCACACTTGAAGGAGAACCCTGCCTCATGCTAATCTTTCATACCAATAGAAATGAGAAACCATATTGGCAGCATGTTAATATTCTCTGATTAGGAAAATAAGATCTTGACTGAGTTAAATATGAATAGAGACAGCTTTCTAGTTGTAAGGGGCCATTGAGGAAGTGGATATTGCTTTAAATTTACCAAAACCTTTGTGAGTGTTGTGCTCTTGAACAATATTCATGCAAGTTAGAAATGTTGACTAATTATATTTGCCGAATGATAAGTTCTATCATGTTTTCCTATGAGATTTTTTTTTTTCTCTATTTGAACAGTATTTATATTTTATTTCTTGCGTTTATAATTTTGAAACCATGTTCCCATACTCTTCATTGTGATAAATGTGAGGTAGTTATTGGTAACCGAAGATGGTATTGGCAGCTTTTCAGGGAAATTTTCTTATTATTGTCATCTTCCATCTTTGATTAAAGATTTTAGTCCAGTTGTGATCAAAATGCATCTATTAGTCTGTCTTATTCTTTTCCCCTTCCCTTTTTTTTTTCTTCTTTCTCTTGAAGCCCATGGCAATAGAACAAGTGTTGTCAGATAGGGATAGTGAGGATGAAGTTGATGATGATGTTGCAGACTTTGAAGATCGAAGGGTATGCTTGATAATTGCTCTCTCTCTCTCTCTCTCTCTCAGTCAATCGTTGAGGCATTTTGCATAACAATCCCTTGACTGATTGTCATATAATCATGACTGCTGTTATCATCACTATATCTACTGGTGCAAAGCACCACCATGGCACTAATATCATTGCTACAGCCACCAGCACAACAGTATATGCATACATATATGTGTGTTTTTGTGCGTGCGTGTGTATTTTCTGGGATTAGAAACGACTGCCAGTTTTAGCTAAGTTCCACCACCACTTTTACCATTTAATTTTGCTCAATTTCCTATTTGATTTCATGCCAATTGTAGCTAGGAGTAGTCTAGTTGTTTTTTTTTTTTTTTTTTTTTTTTTTTTTTTTTTTTTTTTTTTTTTTTTTTTTTTTTTTTTTTTTTTTTTTTTTTTTTTTTTTTTTTTTTTTTTTTTTTTTTTTTTTTTTTTGATGCCTCCACTGTGGTTAGGTTTTCCTTTAATATGGTTACAATTTTAATAATTTCCTCTAGTTTGTCTTTGCTTCTCGTTTGATGGTTGATTGTACTAGAAGAATAAGGGTTGGGTTAAGCATTATAGGTAAGTTTGTGAAAGTAAATTGGCAAAGTTATAGAGCTTGGTCCTATGGCTTTTACTTTTATATATGGTTATCTTATGGAATGTGTGTTCTACTAAGCAGCAAAAAAGGAAATTCATTAGTCTAAGTAGCATTTGTTCATTTCAATGTTGTAGATGCTTGATGATTTTGTTGACGTGACTAAAGATGAGAAACAAATGATGCACATGTGGAATTCTTTTGTGCGGAAGCAACGGTAATTATTTTCCCCTAGTTCCAACTTTTCCTTTAATCTTTCTTTTGTCACTCCTTAGAAGTCATTTTGTTTGTTTCTTAAATTCTTTTGTTATTGTCTTGGTGATGACTGAAGAGAGAAAAGAGAAGAGTGAAGAGAGAGGAAAGAGGAAAGAGAAGAAAAAATTAGGGACAGAGAGATGGGAAAAAAGAAATCAAGTGGGAGAAATAATTAAATTCGATGTTCATCAACTAACTCATTTGGGAAACATAATCCTAATTACTCAAAATTAAATATATCTTAATCACAAATCTCAATAATCCTCGTTAACAATAATAGCAATAATATTAGTATTAATATTTCCTAAATTATAGCTTTCTTATTCCGTATCATTCTCCCTTGATTGGAGAATTTGACTCTGGCAAGTTGAAACTCGGAAGAATCATTGAAGCAACAATCGGAAGAGCAAGAAGATCTTCAATCAATTGATTTTGGTAGAAGCCATAGGAATTTGATTGTTGACTGTAGAAACACTTTGTTTGCTTAGCAATCACAATTCACAGAAAACACTCAAAGCTTTTGAGCACTACAGTAAGCAAACAACTCTGTCTTATCAAAAATTAAACAGTCACATTAGAAGGAAAATCAAGTAAACATGCATTAGATTGAAAGGAAGCAAGAGAAAGTTCAGGAATTTTAGTATGCAATTATATAATTGAACTTTGCAAGATTTGGAGCAATTTGTTTCCATGGGTAAAGGATAACCTTAGCAAAAATTTCAAGCGAAGTTGAAGTTTGAGAACAAAGTGATAATGGCATAATTGATTTGAAAGGAGATGGATCATCAAAAATAGGTTTGGGCAAGGACTTGTGATGAACAACCTTGTCGTTTTGTCACAATCTTTCTTATTTTCAACCTTCTTGATAGGTATCATTTTGGGATCTAGGTGCCGAGAAAAGCTCACTAGAACTTGTAGTTTGATCAAGATTCGTCACACTATCAGCTGGGTTCTGTAGATTGCCTGCTTTTGATTACGATTGTGGGGGTTATGTCGGTGTCGGTGGCGTTGTATGTTGATGGTGGCGGAGGGCATGAGAAGCTCTGAGGCAAAGAGAAGTTTGTTTTCTGAAGGGGTCTTATGGTTTATGAATGTTTTCGGACCAAAATGATTTTGGGAACAAGATATAGGCTAAAGGAATTTACTCTTGCTCTGGTTTATTTTTTAAAGAAATATGCCCTGCGTGAAATCTGTATTCTAAAAGAGAAGGGACATTGGTCACACTAGCTTCCATGATCAGTATAAGGTGTTGATATCCAGCCAATATAGTTGACAAATCTGATTGAAATCAGTGTGAAGAAGATTCATGCGAGGGCTAATCAAGGACTGCTAAATAGTAGTCATGTCCACAAGGAAAGTAAAAGAGATTGTGTCCGTAGGAACTAAGTAGAAATCGGGCTGGAATTAGAGGACTTTGTGAGACCCCATTTGACCAATTGATGCAAAAATAGAGAGCGAAAAGAGAAGAGAAAAGAGAGGAAAGAGACGGAGAAATTAGGGGGAGAGAGATGACAAAGAAATCAGCAATCACTTCTGGAAAGCAATTGCATAGCTATTTATAGATGAGAAATGCTAGCATCACTCTTTTTGTCACTCTCTGTCACTCTTTTGTCACTCTCTGCATTCACTGTTCGGCATGAAGACTCCACTATCTCATTTTCTATTTAAATAATAATATATGTTAGTGGAGTCTGCATGTCAAACAATGAATACAGAGAGTAACAAAAAGAGTGATACTAACATTTCTCTTTATAGATAGGCAACTAACACAAATAGGAAACTAAACAATTGGGAAACATAACCCTTATCACTCAAAATTAATATATCCTAATAATTAGTTTGAATAATCCCAATTAATAGAAATAATTCCTAAACTACAGCTTTTCAACTCATAAATAGTCTACTATCAGTCTTATCACAATGGGGAAACAAAATCATAATAACGCAAAATTAATAGTTAAATTCATGATAGGTATGTGAATCCCTGTGTTGAAATTAGTATCAAATCTAGTCCCTGAACTACATAAATAAAGTTGTACCAAATTTACCGGAACTAAAAATTAGTCCTATTAAATAAATAAACACTAAGTATTGATATCTATGGCTTCGTTTTACATTATATTTTTAAATAGTTCTCTATTTATTTTTTAAACAAGGTGCTTTTTTTTTTTTTTTATTGTTCTCAATTTCTTGCTTAAAATTGAGGAAACTTTCTTGTGTTTTGAAAAAATGTTCAAAATCTTTTCTCGGAGATAAACTTTTTGTTTGTAAAATTGAAACTAAGATTGAGGATGGGGTTGGGTTGTGGTTGGGATTGGGATCGAGTTTGGGGTTGTGGCTGAGAGACGGGTCGCAATCAGGGTTGTGATTGGGGCGGGTCGGTGTTGATGCTAATCCTAGGCCTTATACAGACTCGACCATCCTAGTGTGTACCTTCAACCCAACCTTGCCCACTAATCTTGATCATATCCCAACCTCGGCTCTGACCTCAACCTCCGATCCCAGCCCGACCCTAACTCCAAGCCTTCTTCTAGCCTCTACCTCCATAGAAGTATTTTTTGTTTCCTTCATAAAGCATAGGACAAGCACAAGTTGGTAACACGTAAAAAAAAATAAAAAAAAATAAAAAACGAAAAAATAAAAAATAAAAAATGATTTAGAACGGTGTTGAAGCTATATGTATTTAATGTATTCTTTCTATTTATCTAATGGAGGGACCAACTATAGACAATTATTTGATTCAGGGGCTAAATTTAGTATGACTTCTTATATTTAACGTTTTCCAATACGAGGGAAAAAAAAAAGTTTCCCATCCATTGGGACTAACTTTGACACATTTATTTAGTTCAAGTACTAAATTTGATACAATTTTCAATATAGAGACTATTTATAAAAAGAGGAGAAAGTTCAGGGACCTTTCATGAATTTATTTTCAAAATCAATTATATCCTAAGAATATATCTAAATTATCCTAATTAATAATGATACTTACTAAATTATAGCTTTCCGATTCTGCATCACTTGATTTATTTTGTTGTTCACATCATATGACAATGTACACTTGGACGTGATCTTACATGCCATCAAAACCTGAAATTGTTTTTGGGAATGATTTATGCTTTGCATTCAAATGTCACGTGGCTCAACTGTTAATGGACTGTTCAAGAAATACAAGTCATTTTGTGGTATATATACCAGTGATGTTTCCCCAGACATTAAAAGCAAAAAATAAAAAATGTCTGATTTCTGGAAATGAGAGCCATGCTATCCTTGGAATTTGCAAATAAAATGGAAAATGACTCTTAAAGATGTACCAGTGCTACTTAGTTAAAAAAAATTCAAAGAATCCCTAATTGCTGATCCCAGCCAGCTTATATGTAGACAGCGGTGTTGATTCTTTTAACGTAATATTTATATGCTTTGCTTATGAACTAGTTGCTCGAATCTTGTTCATTGACAACTTGAGCAGAGACTGGTGTTAGATTTTGGTGTCGTTTGACAGTTCTTTTTTCTACATTTTCTGTTATAAATCTTTGACTTCAACCATGCATCAGTTCATATTGACGCGTGATAAAATGGCCTTAAGTTCATTCTAAAATATTTGGATTTTGCGACGACAGGGTACTCGCTGATGGTCATATTCCTTGGGCATGTGAAGCGTTTTCAAAATTGCATGGACCTGACCTGGTCAAAAACCCATCTCTGATATGGTAATTTTATTCACTTGTGAATTTTCAACCGTCATTTGTATCTAAGATTCCCATGGATTTAATTTTACCAAAATAGCGACTCAACTTTCTTTTGCATTTACTTAATTTTCCCCATTGAAATGGCCCGTACAAATGTTAGTCTGTTTCTTATCAATTTTTGAGTAAGATATCTTCTTAAATGCATATGCCTTTTTACTACACCTCTCAAAACTTCCTTTTGGGTACTTTGCCTTTATTGTTGCGAGTTTATCTTCTATAACAACATGCTTTTGAGTTGGCAGGTGTTGGAGATTATTCATGATCAAACTTTGGAATCACGGTCTCCTCGATGCACGTATGATGAACAATTGCAACATTATTCTTGAAAGATGCCAAAATCAGGTTTCTGATCCAAAAGATTAGAGGAGATATATATATATATATATATATATATATATATATATATTTTTTGAAAAAAAAAAACCCTAACGGGGTTTGAACCCTGAAAAGGTTCAAAGGTAAAGGGTGAGGTGATTTGTTTATTCGACGAAAGAAAAAAAAAACTATTGGAGAGGAAAAAAAAAAAAAAAAAAAACCCATTGCTAATTCACTGAAAGACTACACTTTGTACCATATGTTATTGTAAAATCTGCTTTATTAATCACGGTGCTTAATGCGCTCTCATTTACGTTCTCATGGAAAACAAGGAGGCAAGATCTGTCTGTTTATAAGTGGTTTCAATTGTCTTTATTTAGCACTCCTCCCCACCTCTTCCCACTCCCAAGAGAAAAATGAATAGAAGAAATAAACAAATTTGGAGTCATGCTTTTAAGTTTTAAGGTGTTCAGAATCTTTACTTTGTAGGCGGCAATGCGCAGATTTCATTGTTTATATTTCCAGTTTCACTTGCATTCAATTGATGTAAAATTACATTGCATATTAATGGAAAGTTGCATGTTCTTTGCTTTTTTACGATCTGCGTCTATAAATAGTTGAATTTAAAATCAAGGAAAATAAGACAAATATCCTTTTAGATTGTATGGGTCTTGATTTTTTATCTTTTACTTAATATCTTTTCAATCAAATATTATATCATTCAAAAGAGTATCAATGAATAATAAGAAAAAGAGGGGAAAAAATAGTTATACATGAAGAGACGGTGGTATTATTAAAAGAGTAAAAAATAAAAATCAGGGACAATGGACATATTGCGTATAGTTTTGTTGGGGGATACTAAAAGTTAGGGACGCAATGGTGATAAGATTACTCGATAAGATCACCTTTGTTCTTAAAAGGCTTATGCTCCTTTAAATAATAGATAGGATAGGAAAAATAGAAAGAAAAAACAATCAAGCATGTGAATATCTTCCATTCAACTTAAATGCACACATGAAAGTTTTTGTCGAAATGAATTCTGTAACGCATCGCTGAAGATATATAAAGCCTTGACCTCGCAATAGGGCTTCAAAGCTACCTCAGCAATCCACGTCAGAGTATAAGTGACAGGGCCGTACAAAAGTTGCTTTTATCTTAGAAACCGCTCGATTTTAATCGAACGGGAGAGATAAAAAGAGAATATCAGTAGTTGAAAAAAAAAATGATGAGGTACACCAAAAAAATAACAACTTTAGCAAATGTAAAATGTTCACCAAATCACATTTAGATTAAAAAAAATTTATGATTTTCTCTATTTTTTTTCTTTGAATTCTAAAATTAATACATGATTTTTACGAATTAATACAAAAAGCGGTACCATTTGTTTATATATTCTATTTTTTAAGATTTTATCTATTTTTCGCATTTAAAAAATAAAATAAAATAAAAATGACGTCAAAATATTTTGAAATTTCGTAGACACCATCTTTACAATTTTCTGAGCATGCCTGCAAAAACATAGCCACATAAAATTAAAAAAGAAAAACGCTGTCAAAAAGCCTCGGCCCACGCAATAGGGCGCCCAATAGCCGGGATGAATCAAAATTCACATTTTTATTTATGTTATGCATTTTAAAATTAATACACAATTTTTAGGAATTAATGCAACAAGCAAACAATGTTTTTATGAATATTCTATTTTTTTATGATTTTCTTCTTTTTTTGGCTTTGAAAAAAAAAATAAAAACGATGCCAAAAAATTTTGAAATTTTGCACACACTATCCTTACACTTTTCTGAGCATGCTTGCAAAAAATGGCCTCAAAAAATGAAAAAAGAAAAATGCTGTCAAAAGCCCTCAACCCGCGTAATGGGGCGCCCAAGGGCCAGGGTAGGACAAAAATTCACATTTTAATTTATGGTTTGCATATTAAAATTAATACATGATTTTTAGGAATTAACACAAAAATGACACCAATTTTTTATGTATATTCTATTTTTTTAATGATTTTCTCTATTTTTCACTTTTGAAAAATAAAATAAAAAAAACAACGTCAAAATGTTTTGAAATTTTATACACACCAACCTTAAATTTTTCTGAGCGTGCCTACAAAAAATGGCCGCAAAAAAAGGAAAAAAAATTACTGGCAAAAAGCCCCTCGCCCGAGCAATAGAGTGCCTAGGAGCTGGGATGGGTAAAAAATTCACATTTTTATTTATGTTTTGCATTCTAAAATTAATACACAATTTTTAGGAATTAATGCAAGAAGCGGCACAATGTTTTGATGAATATTCTATTTTTTATGATTTTCTCTATTTTTTGGCTTTGAAAAATAAAATAAAATAAAAACGACTTCAAAAAATTGTGAAAATTTGCATACGAGATCCTTAAATTTTTCTGAGCATGCCTGCAAAAAATGGCCTCAAAAATGAAAAAAGAAAAATGCTATCAAAAAGCCCCTGAGAGGCGCAATGGGGTGCCCAGAGGCAGGGAGGGGTCAAAAATTCACATTTTTATTTATGTTTTGCATTCTAAAATTAATAAATGATTTTTAGGAATTAATGTAAAAAGCGGCAGCATTTTTTGATGTATATCCTTTTTTTTTATGATTTTCTCCATTTTTTGACTTTGAAAAATAAGATAAAATGAAAACGATGTCAAAAAATTTTAAAATTTTACACATGATCCATTCATTTTTTTTAGCATGCCTACAAATAATGGCCTCAAAAAATGAAAAAAAGAAAAACATTGTCAAAAAGCCTCAGCCCGAGCAATGGGGTGCCCCGTGGCCGGGATGGGTCAAAAAGTCACATTTTTATTTATGTTTTGCATTCTAAAGTTAATACACAATTTTTAAGAGTTAATGCAACAAACAGCACAATGTTTTGATGAATATTCTACTTTTTTATGATTTTTCATATTTTTCAGCTTTGAAAAATAAAATAAAATAAAATAAATTCAATAAATTCTGAAAATTTGCACACATGATCCTTACATTTTTCTTAACATGCCTACAAAAAATAGACACAAAAAATGAAAAATGAAAAGCGCTATCAAAAAGACCCTGGATTGCACAGTAGGGCGCTAGGATGGGTCAAAAATTTACATTTTTATTTATACTTTGCATTCTAAAATTAATACATGCTTTTTAGGAATCAATGCAAAAGGCGACACCATTTTTTTATGTATATTCTATATTTAATGATTTTCTCTATTTTTTGCCTTGGAAAAATAAAATCAAATAAAAAAGACCTCAAAATATTTTGAAATTTTGTAGATACGATCCTTACATTTTTCTAAGCATGCATGCAAAAAGTGGCCTCAAAAAATGAAAAAAAAAAAAAAACCACTGTCAAAAAGCTCCTTGCATGCGCAGTAAGGCGCCCATGGGCAGGAATGGGTCAAAAATTAACATTTTTATTTATGTTTTGCATTCAAAAATTAATATATGATTTTTAGAAATTAATGAAAAAAATGGTAGCATTTTTCTATGTATACTCTATCTTTTATGATTTTCTCTATTTTTCGCCTTTGAAAAATAAAATAAAATAAAACAATCACAAAATATTTTGAAATTTTGTAGACATGATCCTTACATTTTTCTTAGCATGCCTGCAAAAACAAGCCTCAAAAAATTAAACAAGAAAAATGCTGTCAAAAAGCCCCCTACCCGCGCAGTGAGGCGCCCAGCGGGGTGGGTTAAAAATTCACATTTTTTTTATATTTTTCATTGTAAAATTAATACATGATTTTTAGGAATTAATGCAAAAAAGGCATAATTTTTTGACATATATTCTATTTTTTTTTTATTTTCTCTATAATTCTCCTTTGAAAAATAAAATAAAATAAAAACAACGTCAAAAAATTCTGAAATTTTGTAGACAAGATCACTACATTTTTCTGAGCATGCCTGCAAAAATTGGCCTCAAGAAATGAACAAGAAAACACTGTGAAAAATCGTCCAGCCCGCACAGTAAGGCGCCTAGGGACAAGGATGTGTAAAAGTTCACATTTTTATTTATGTTTGGCCTCCTAAAATTAATACATGATTCTTAGGAATTAATCCAAAAAATGGCACCATTTTTTGATGTAGATACTATTTTATATGATTTTCTCTATTTTTCACCTTTGAAAAATAAAATAAAAGAAAAATGATGTCAAAAAATTTTAAAATTTTGTAGACATGATCCTTGCATTTTTCTTAGCATGTGTGAAATTACTGGCCTCAAAAAAAGAAAAAACAGTGCTGTCAAAAAGCTCCCTCCCCGTGCTGTGAGGCGCCGTGGTGACGGGATGGGTAAAAAATTCATATATTTATTTATTTTTTTGCATTCTGAAATTAATATATAATTTTTAGGAATCAATGCAAAAAGTGACACCATTTTTTTTTTATGTATATTCTATTCTTAATGATTTTCTCTATTTTTCAACTTGGAAAATAAAATAAACTAAAAATGACCTAAAAATATTCTGAAATTTTGTAGACATGATCCTTATATTTTTCTAAGCATGCCTGCAAAAAAGGCCACTAAAAAAAAAAAAAAAATGATTTCAAAAAGCCCCTAGCCGCGTAATGGTTTTCCCACGGGCTAGGATGGGTCAAAAATTGACATTTTTATTTATGTTTTGCATTCTAATTAATACATGATTTTTAGGAATTAATGCAAAAAGTGGGACCATTTTTTGATGTATATTCTTTTTTTAATGATTTTCACTATTTTCCAGCTTTCAAAAATAAAATAAAATGAAAACGGCGTCAAAAAATTCTGAAATTTTGCAGACACGATCCTTACCATTTTCTGAGTATGCCTACAAAAAATTGGCCTGAAAAACAAAAAAAGAAAAATGCTATAAAAAAGCCCTCGTCCCACGCAGTGGGGCACCCAGCTGCCGAAATGGGTCAAAAATTTACATTTTTAATTATGTTGTGGATTCTAAATTTAATACATTATTTTTAAGAATTAATGCAAAAAGTGGCACCATTTTTTTATGTATATTCTATTTTTATGATTTTCTCTATTTTTGGAATTTGAAAAATAAAATAAAATAACAACAATGTCAAAAAATTCTCAAATTTTACAGACACGATCCTTACATTTTTTTGAGCACGCCTGCAAAAAATAACCTGAAAAATGAAAAGAAGAAAAACGTTGTCAAAATGCCATAGTCTAGCATAGTGGGGCACCTAATGGCCGGGATGGGTAAGAAATTCACATTTTTAGTTATGTCTTGCATTTTAAAATTAATACAAAATTTTTAGGAATTATTACAACAAGCGGCACAATGTCTTGATGAATATTCTATTTTTTATGATTTTCTCTCTTTTTGTCCTTTGAAAATAAAATAAAATAAAAACGATGTCTAAAAATTTTGAAATTTTACAGACATGATCCTTACATTTTTTGAGCTTGTCCGTAAAAAATGGCCTCAAAAAATGAAAACAAAATGATGTCAAAAAGCCCCCGGCCCGCAAAGTGGGGCGCCTAGGGGCCGAGATGGGACAAAAATTCACATTTTCATTTTTGTTTGGCATTCTAAAATTAATCACAATTTTAAAGAATTAATACAAAATGCGGCACCATTTTTTTATATATATTTTGTTTTTTTTAATGATTTTTTCTATTTTTTGCCTTTGAAAAATAAAAAATAATAAAAACGACGTCAAAATATTTTGAAATTTTGTAGACACGATCCTTATATTTTTCAGAGCATGCCTCGAGAAATGGCCTCAAAAAATGAAAAAAAGACCTTGTCTAAAAGCCCCCAGCTCGCTCAGTTGGGCACCCAGTGGCCTGAGATGGGTTAAAAATTCACATTTTTATTTATGTTTTACATTCTAAAATTAAGGCATGATTTTTAGGAATTATTGCAAAAAGCGGCGCAATCTTTTGATGACTATTCTATTTTTATTGATTTTCTCTATTTTTCTCCTTTGAAAAATAAAATAAAATAAAAATGAAGTCAAAATATTCTCAAATTTTGTAGACACGATCATTACATTTTTCTGAGCATGCTTGAAAAGAATGGCCTCAAAAAAAAAAAAAATAAAAATAATGTCAAAAGCCCCCGACCCGTGCTGTGGGGCGCCCACAGGTCAGGCAAGTAAAAAATTCTCAGTTTTATTTATGTTATGCATTCTAAAATTAACAGATGATTTTCAGGAATTAATACAAAAAGCGACACCATTTGGGGTGTATATTCTATTTTTTATGATTTACTCTATCATTGGCTTTGAAAAATAAAATATAAAAAAAACGACGTCAAAAAATTCTCAAATTTTGCAGACACAATCCTTACATTTTTCTAAGCATGCCTGTAAAAAAATGGCTTGAAAAATTGAAAAAGAAAAATGCTATAAAATATTCTTCGTCCCGCGCAGTGGGGCGCCCAGTGGCCAGGATGGGTCAAAAATTCACATTTTTATTTATGTTTTTCAATCTAAAATTAATACATGATTTTTAGGAATTAATGCATAAAGTGACACCATTTTTTGATGTACGTTCTATTTTTTGCCTTTGAAAATAAAATAAAATAAAAATGACGTCAAAATATTCTGAAAATTTTTCGACACGATCATTACATTTTTTTTTAAGCATGCCTGAAAAGAATGGCCTCAAAAAGTAAATAAAGAAAAACGCTGTCAAAAAGCCCCTGACTCGCGCTGTGGGGCGCCCATGGGCCGAGATGGGGCAAAGATTCATATATTTTATTTATGATATGCATTCTAAAATCAACACATGATTTTTAGGAATTAATGCAAAAAAAGGGGCACCATATTTTTCTATATATTCTATTTTTTTTTTATAATTTTCTCTATTTTTTAACTTTGAAAAATAAAATAAAATATCAAAGATTTTAGAAAATTTTGATATTTTACGGACATGATCTTTACACTTTTCTAAGCATGCCTACAAAAAATGGACTGAAAAATGAAAAAAAGAAAAACGTTGCCAAAGAGTCCTAGTCCAGTGCAATAGGGCGCCGAACGGCTAGGATGGGTAAGAAATTCATATTTTTATTTATATTTTTCATTCTAAAATTATCCAAATTTTTTAGGAATTATTGTAACAAGCGGCACAATGTTTTGATGAATATTCTATTTTTTTTAATGATTTGCTCTATTTTTTACCTTTGAAAAATAAGATAAAATAAAAAATGATGTCTAAAACTTCTAAAATTTTACAGACACATGCCTACAAAAAATAAAAACAAAAACACTGTCAAAAAGCCCCCGGCCCACATAGTGCGGCACCGAGTGACTGAGATGAGTAAAAAAATTCACATTTTTATTTATGTTTGGCATTCTAAAATTAATACATGATTTTCAGAATTTAATGCAAAATACGGCACTATTTTTTTTTTATGTGTATTCTATTTTTTTAAGATTTTCTCTATTTTTTGCCTTTGAAAAATAAAATAACATAAAAACGACGTCAAAATATTTTGAAATTTTGTAGATACGATCATTACATTTTTCTGAGCATGCCTCTAGAAAATGGCCTCAAAAAATGAAAAAGAAAAGAAAAACGTTGTTAAAAAGCCCCTAGCCCATGCAGTTGGGCACCCAGGGTGCCAGGATGGGTTAAAACTTCACATATTTATTTATATTTTACATTCTAAAATTTATACATGATTTTTTGGAATTAATGCAAAAAGCAGCACAATCTTTTGATGAATAGTATATATATTTTTTATGATTTTAATAAAAATGACTTCAAAATATTTTGAAATTTTATAGACACGATCATTACATTTTTCTGAGCATGCCTGAAAAGAATGGCCTCAAAAAATTAAAAAAAGAAAAACATTGTCAAATAACCTCCGACCCGCATTGTGGGGCGCTCAGGGTCCAGGGTGGGTCAAAAATTCATATTTTTATTTATGTTATGCATTCTAAAATTAACACATGATTTTTAGGAATTAATACAAAAACAACACTATTTTTTGATGTATATCCATTTTTTATGATTTGCTCTATTTTTTGCCTTTGAAAAATAAAAGAAAATAAAAACGACATCAAAAAATTTTAAACTTTTGTAGACACGATACTAACATTTTTCTGAGTGTGCCTGCAAGAAATGGCCTCAAAAAGTGAAAATAAAAATGCTATGAAAAAGCCCCCAACCTGCGCAGTTGGGCGCCCAGAGGACGTGATAGGTCAAAAATTCACATTTTTATTTACGTTATGCATTCTAAAATTAATACATGATTTTTAGGAATTAATACAAAACGCGGCAGTATTTTTTAATGTATATTCTATTTTTTTATAATTCTCTATTTTTTGCCTTTAAAAAATAAAATAAAATAAAAAGACGTCAAAAAAGCATGAAATTTTGCAGATAGGATCCTTACATGTTTTTTAGCATGCCTACAAATGATGGCCTCAAAAAAAAAAAAAAAACGCTATCAAAGATTCACATTTTTGGAGCGTTTGTGGGCCGAGATGGGTCAAAAATTCACATTTTTATTTATGTTTTTGGTTTCTAAAATTAATACACAATTTTTAGGGATTAATGCAACAAACATCACAATGTTTAATGAATATTCTATTTTTTTTATGATTTTTTCTATTTTTCACCTTTGAAAAATAAAATAAAATAAAAACGACTTAAAAAAAATATGAAATTTTACAAACATGATCCTTACATTTTTTTTGAGCGTGCCTGCAAAAAATGAAAAAAGAAAAACACTATCAAAAAACCCCCGGCCCGCGCAGTGGGGCGCCCAGGGGCCGAGCTAGGTCAAAAATTAATTTTTTTTATTTATGTTTTGCATTCTAAAATTAATACATAATTTTTGGGAATTAATACAAAAAACAGCACCCTTCTTTTTATGTATGTTCTATTTTTTTTTTATGATTTTCTCTATTTTTTACCTTTAAAAAATATAATAAAATAAAAATGACGTCAAAAAATTCTAAACTTTTGTATACATGATCCTTTCATTTTTTTGAGCACGCCTTCAAAAAATGAAAAAATAAAAACGCTGTAAAAAACCCCAACCCGCTTAGTTAGACGCCTAAGGGACGGGACGGGTCAAAAATTCACATTTTAATTTATAGGGAGAGCAAGCCTATGTATTAAGATCTCAGGTGTCAAAACTTAAGTAGAAAGACAGCGCACGCGACAAGATCTGCTTCCAATCCACCATGAGGTTTAGAGATTAAAGTTAGGGAGAATGACTGTGTATAGCTGAGCCGATCTGCCATTTTGTACAAAATTTCATGAAGTACTGAAATATAAGCCCCACAACCCAGAAGTAGAGAGTGTAGGCTGTAGGAGCTAAGATGGCTGTATCATAATCTTCAACCAGAACAATAAAAAGCAACTGCATTTAATCCTTTCTTTAGCATTAAAAATCAGTATGTGTTTCATACTGATTTTGATTATTGTTTAGTGGCATTTTTTCCATCAATAATAATCACAACTAATTCTTCTGATTACCATCACGGTAATAACGGCTTGTGGTAGTTACTAGAATGACCACAATAACCTAACGTGAAAGTGACATGCAAAAGAAAATCATTTAAGTGCAATACGCAAAATGCTTTTTTTTTTTTTTTTTTTAAATGCTACCTGAAATTTTTCTACAGAATATGGTGCATTTTAACAAAATTTTGAGGTAAATAATGATAGCTACAGTGAGACAGAAGAAATGGCACACAAGCTTTGCCTTCGTATACTTTTATAATTGTAAGAAGACGGGTATTATTTAGAAGTAGGAAAAAAATAATAAAATAAAATAAAATAAGAAAAAAAATATAACTGCAGAAGCAGGGAATTTAGTTGCGTTCAGCTAGAGCTAATTCTAAGGCATGCTCAGCTTCCTTCAAAAATAGACGGGTGAGTTGTTTTTGGCCTCGCCGGTACACTATACATGACCACTTGTTTCTGCTAATTAAGTAGCCTTCTGCAGAGTCATCGGCGTCTCCGCTGAACCCAACAAAAGAATAAGAAAAGCTTATCACATTTAGCTCACAGTCATCTAGAATGATTTTAAGTTGATAAGGAGTAGCAAATTATTCAATGCAATAATTCAATAGGCTTGGATTCGGTTTTTCATTGACAAAATCCAATCTAACAATAATATTAATATGTATTTTTTTACAGATATTGTTAATATTAATATTAATATGTGTGGGAAAATGTAATCTTTTCATATAGCTGTATTAGACAGTTGACTAGGAAATTCCCCTAATCTAAGGGATTTGAGATAGGGTAGATTCCTGATTTACAGCTAGGGATTGATTGTAACCGCTACGGGTCAATTGTATATATATGTAACCCCCGATGTAGAATATGAATCAATTGAGAAGAGCAATTACTTTTTCTTCTAATTTCCACTTGGTACAAAGCTTTAGGCTCGTTTTCTGGGAAATTGATCTCTCTCGGCCTTCATTGTTGAACTTGGTTTCGCATTCAGGGCATTTATTACTGTTCTTCTGTGTCTTTTTTATTTTTATTTTTTCCCTAGCCTTAAATCGCCATCTTCAGAGAGCCTTCATTGCTCAAATCATCAGGATCTTCATTGCCAGGAGGTTGCTGTTCATTTTCTAGCACCTTTGATATAGGGTTTTTATCACTGCTTGCGCTGTTGTTCACGCACCACCATTAGAAGGGCTCAGATTGTGCCGCCACATGCTAAAGCTCAGATAGTCGCCGCCTCAGATCCTTACCGCCATCTCTCCAATCTCCAGTTCGATCATCGCCGGCATCTTCTCTGGTTCGAGTCGCTGCCATCTTCTGCTCCAGTTCTGATCAGTGCAGCCGCCATCATCTTTTCAGAACGAGCCATCACTTTCAAGTCGCGTGCCTAGGATGAGGAAGGATAAGTCTGGTATTGTTTGACCAACAAACACAGGATCTGTCGTTTTGATTGTCTTATCTGATTTAAAAAAAGAAAAAAGAGGAGTACAACAAAATCTTTCAATATTCTTTCACTGATTTTCCCCACCCAACGATCATTGTTTGGTTTTTGGCCTTTATTGCCATTTCTTGGGAGAGCCTTTATTGCCATTTTTTGGGAGAGCCTTATTGCCGTTGACAACTCTTAGCCTTCATTGTTGTTTCAGCCACATGTCAAAAACAACCGAATCTGTTGGAGAACTGTCAGGTACTTGCTCATTGGTAGACTCAGGCAAGTTTCCTATTTCCATTAGATTAAAGGTCTCGGATGAAACTTTTACTAATTCCTAGATCATAGACTCGGCTGCCATTGATCACATGACCCATTCATCACAGAAATTTTGCACTTACAACCCCTGACCAAGCAGTAGGAAAATTACCACAGCCGATGGATCATCAAACAATGTTGCAGGTATAGGAGATGTTAAAATTAGTCCCACAGTTACACTCAGAAATGTACTCCATTCTAAAGCTGTCCACTAATCTCACCTCTATACAAAAGCTTACTCAAGATTTGTCTTGCAATGTGGTTTTTTACCCTGCTTACAGTCTATTTCAAGACCATGAGTTAGAAATGATGATTGGACTTGCTAAGAAACGGGACGGACTGTACTACCTTGAGATGTTGAGCAATCAAAATGTCACCAAGAGTAAATCACCATCATCATTTCTCTCTGAGCATCATCTTTCCAATAAACAAAAGATCTGGCTTCGTTACCGTAGACTTGGACATCTACCATTCACAACTCTTAAGGTGTCAAAAGATTCCTAAAATAATTATGGTCAATATGTGCTGCATATAGAATGTGAATAGGCCGTCATTGGCTGATTAGTAGCTGTCCATTGTCCTAGCGTATCCCGGTTGTCAAAGAGGGATTTTAGGAGTTATTTGCTAGCTGTTCAATTGGACAGATTAGTTACCTAATTTGTACATAAGCTGGGAACTATATACTCCCATGTAATAGAGCATAATGTAGTGCAGTAAAATATTCCCATTCAGAATTTCTAGTGTTAGAACCTGCTCTTTCCTCCCACAATGTCCACCCACAATGTCCACAGCCATGTCCGAATCCACTCAGTCTTGGTCATCATCATCGTGGCCTGAACCCCAAACTGTCCGAAACCCACCAGAGAGTCACCCTTTACAGATAACTACCATCCGATGGTCAGAGTCAATCTGAATGTATATCAGAAGAAAGGGGTAAGATTGGTTACATAGCAAGAGATGCAAAGAAGCCTGACGTGAAGGATCTAGCTTATGCCATTTGGGATGCTGAAAATTTAATGGTAATGACCTAGTTGGTTAATTCCATGGACGAGGAGATTGCTGCCAATTACATGTGCTACTCCCCCGCCACAGATCTGTGGGATGTGTCTCAAATGTATTCCGACCTCGGGAATCAGTCCCAAGTGTACAAGCTAACATTGCAGCTTGGAGAAATTCGCCAAAGTGAGGATTCCGTTACAAAATATTTTAACTCTCTCAAAAGAATTTGGCAAGACCTCTTGTTTAATGATTACGAATGGAAATCATTGGAGGACTGTAATCATTACAAGAAGATGGTAGATGTCAACCGAGTGTTCAAATTCCTTGCCGGTTTGAACATTGAATTTGATGAGGTACATGGCCGAATCATTGGAAGGAACCCACTACCCCCCATTGGTGAAGTCTTTGCTGAAGTACGCCAAGAGGAGAACCGCAAACATGTGATGTTGGGGAAGAAGAAGTCCTGGTCCAACCGGACCTGCAGAAGGGTCATCTCTGGCCATTCCCGAAGCCTAAGTCACAGGACCTCTCAAAACCAACGTGGAGCAGACAAAAATCTTCTACGATGTCATTATTGTGGCAAAACACGCCATACATGGGAGACCTACAACAAATTGCATGGAAGACCGCCCAATGGCAAGGGAAATAAGCCAAGTGTGGCATCATCTGTGGGAAATCAACAGAAACTCCCTGCTACAAATGAAGCCGAGTCATCTCCCTTCAGTAAGGAGTAGTTAGACCATCTTCTTAAGTTGCTGAAATCCTATTCTTCACCTAGTATTCTTGTCGGTTCCATGGCACATTCAGGTAGTGAACCTTTGGCACTATCTGTTCTTGCAAATTCCGGTCCTTGGATCATTGATTTAGGGGCTTTTGATCACATGACTAGTTCTTCATATTTGTTTAGTTCCTATTTCCCTTGTTCAGGTGCTGAGAAAGTTAGAATAGCTTGTGATAGTTTTTCATCAATTGTAGGCAAAGGACATGTTAGAATTTCTAAAAATACTCTTAATTTTGTCCTACATGTTCCAAAACTTGCTTGTAATCTCCTCTCTGTTAGCAAATTATCAAACAATTCAAACTGTTCTATCCTCTTTCTTCCTTCCCATTGTGTTTTTTGGGACCGGAGCTCGGGGAAGACGATTGGAACTACAAAGGAAATAAACGGATTGTACTACTTTGATGAAATTTCTTTTGGGAATGAAAAAGCTCCGGGATTAGGTAGTACTAGTTCAACCTTTGTTTATGATCAAATAATGTTGTGGCATAAGAGATTAGGACATCCTAGTTTTCCATATCTTAAACATTTATTTCCTAGATTGTTTAAAGGAATTGATTGTTCAAAGTTACATTGTGAGGCTTGTCATTTGGCTAAAGATCATCGAACTTCATTCCTTTGAAACCTTATCTTGCATCAAAACCATTTTATTTATTTGATAGTGATGTTTGGGGACCATCTAAAGTGAACACACTTTCTAAAAAAAAAAAAAATGGTTTGTAACATTCATTTATGATCATACCCGAGTATGTTGGATATATTTGTCGGAAAAAAAATCCGAAGTTGAAAAACGTTTTAAAGATTTTTTTCCTCATGATGGAAAACCAATTTTAGACTAAGATTGACATTTTAAGAACAGATAATGAAACTGAATATTATAACAAGTACTTGGGAACTTTCTTTCAGAAAAAGGTGTTGTTCATCAATCCACCTGTTGTGATACATCACAGCAAAATGGAATTGTCAAAAGGAAAAATAGACACTTGCTTGAAGTTGCACGAGCTATCATGTTTTCAATGAATGTTCCTAAATACCTTTGGGGTAATGCTCTTCTAACTGCATGTTATTTGATAAATAGAATGCCATCTCGAGTTTTGAAATTTGACACACCATTAAATTGTTTAGAAAAGGCCTTTCCCACATCTCAGTTAAGTGTTGATTTACCTCTAAAAGGGTTTGGCTATACATGTTATGTTTACATATCAAATAACTCTCGATCCAAACTAAATCCAAAATCTGAAAAGTGTCTTTATCAAGTATGCATCTAATGAAAGGGGTTATAAATGTTTTAATTTTGTCACAAGGAAATTTTTTGTAAGTATGGATGTAATCTTTGTTGAAAACCTACCTTTCTTTCAAAAAAATTCTCTTCAGAGGGAGTGTAAGGAAGAAAATTTTTGGGAAACTATAATTCTATCTGTTCCAAATGTTCCTGAGTCAATACATTTAAACACTTTTAATAAACAAATCCAAAAAACATATGTTGAACATCTGGAAACTTGTGAATTTCCTAATCCTACTTTGCCAAAAGTTGTTACATCAGAGACAGGTGGAGAAGTACTCCAAGAAGGCCATAATATCCCTCATTCTAAACTTTAGGTTTATACCTGAAAGAGATTTCACAAGGACACTACAGCGCCTGTTTTTTCTCCAGTGGATGTTCAATCTGATTTACCGGGTAATGGTCCTTCCACAACCACTCAAAGTAATCCGTCCTTTCTTCCTACTCCTTTATCACTTGAATTGCTTGATTCTTCCTCAAATGATTTTTATCTTCCAATAGCTCTAAGAAAAGGAGCCCGAACTTGCACTAGACATCCTATTGCTACATATCTGTCCCATGAAAGATTGTCAGACAATCATAAAGTATGTGTCAAGGATTACTAATCTGTTTGTTCTAAGAACTGTTCAGGAAGCATTAGGTGATCTAAATTGGAAATCAGCAGTGATGGAAGAGATGAATGCTCTTAGGAAGAATGACACTTGGAGTGTGATTGACCGGCTAACCGATAAGAAGACAGTTGGGTATAAATGGGTATTTACTGTGAAATGTAAAACATGTGGTAGTGTGGAAAGATAGAAAGCAAGACTCGTAGCAAAAGGATTCACTCAAACTCACGGTATTGACTACCAAGACACCTTTGCTCCTGTTGCTAAGATAAATTCCATCAGAATACTTCTGTCTCTTGCAGTTAATTGCAACTGGCATCCCCATCAGTTAAATGTCAAAAATGCATTTTTAAATGGAGATCTTCAAGAAATGTATATGGATCTACCACCTGGAAGGGTAAAGTGTGCAAGCTGAAGAAATCCTTGTAAGGTCTAAAACAATCCCCAAGAGCATGGTTTGAGCACTTTGGAAATGTTGTTAGGAAGCATGGCTTCACATAGAGTCAAGCCTATCGTACACTGTTCTTCAAACACTCAACTAGAGGTAAAATAACTATCTTCATTGTATATGTGGATGATATAATCATGACGAGATGATCTTGTGGAAATCAACAACTTGAAAAAGAAGTTGGATGCAGAATAAGACCTGGGAACTCTAAAATACTTCCTGGGTATGGAATTTGCAAGGTCCAAGGAAGGTATCTTCATCAACTAGCGAAAGTATGTTCTTGATTTACTCAAAGAAACTGACATGACTAGCTGTAACGCAGCAGATACTCCGATTGAATCCAATTTGAAGCTAGAACCAGCAACTGCCGATGAAATAGTTGACCGAAAACGATATCAAAGATTAGTAGGAAGACTAATTTATTTGGCTCACATACGACCTGACATAGCTTTTGCAGTAAGTGTGGTGAGTCAATTTGTGCACTCACTGGGGGCCGCTCACTTGGAAGCTATTTTCAGAATTCTGAGATATCTCAAGGGAACTCCTGGGAAGGGACTTCTCTTCAAAAACATAAATCTCCTTCAGATAGAAGCCTATATAGATGCAGATTAGGCAAGTAGTATAAGTGGCAGAAGATCCACCTCAGGTTACTGCACCTTTGTTGGAGGGAATTTGGTTACTTAGAAAAGTAAAAACTAGTGTGGTAGTAAGAAGTAGTGTTGAGGCTAAGTTTCGTTCAGTGGCACATGGATTTTGCAAAGTTTTATGGATAAAAAGACTCTTGGAAGAATTGAGGGTTACTATACCTACACGGATCAAGGTCTATTGTGACGACAAGGCAACAATATCAATCGCACACAATCCGGTTCTACATGACAGGACAAAACATGTAGAAGTGCATAAACACTTTATTTAAGGAGAAGTTGGATAATGGTGTGATATGCATGTCTTACATACCAACCACTGATCAAGTTGCGGATATTCTCACCATGGGACTTCCCATGGCACAGTTCGAAAGTTTTACAAGCAAGATCGCCCTGAACAACATCTTCATGCCAGCTAGAGAGGGAGCGTTGAAAGATTCCTAAAATAATTATGGTCAATATGTGTTGTATATAGAATGTGAATAGGCTGTCATAGACTGTTCAGTAGCTGTCCACTATAGGTTGTCATTGACTGATTAGTAGCTGTCCATTGTCCTAGTGTATCCTAATTGTCAGAGGGATTTTAGGAGTTATTTGTTAGCTGTTCAATTAGGCAAATTAGTTACCTAATTTGTAGATAAGTTGGGAACTATATATTCCCATGTAATAGAGCATAATGTAGTGCAGTAAAATATTCCCATTCAGAAAATACACACACTCTGCTTTTATAAGGTTTTGTTTCCTTCTCTTTTTTGGGGATTAGACGTTGAGAGTTTTCACAGTGATGTGTGTGAATTGGCAAAACACAAGTGTGCAACCTTTCCAATCAGCAAAGTTCAATTCCTTTTCATCTAATTCACAATGACATTTAGGGTCCCTCTACCGTCTCTAATATTTCTGGAGCACGTTGGTTTGTCTTTTATCGATGATTGTACTTGAGTCTCTTGGGTTTTGCTTACTAAAAAACAACTCTGATGTGAGTTCCGTTCTCCCAAATTTCCATAATATGGTCCAAAATCAATTTGGTGTTTGAATCAAAAGGTTCAAGTCAGACAATGCTAGGGACTATTTTAATCAAGTATTAAATTCATACTTTCTTCAGGAAGGAATAATCCATGAGTCATCTTGTGTAAGCACCCCACAACAAAATGGAGGCGCTGAGAGAAAAAGTAGCCACCTACTTCAAACAACTTGAGCATTCTTATTTTAGAATAATGTGCCTAAATCTTATTGGGGGTAAGCTGTTCTAACAACCACACATTTCATAAATCAATTACCTTATAGTCTTGAGTTTCAAAGTCCCATGGAAATGCTTTCAAAGTTTTATCCCAACCTAAGCATCACAAACCATCCCATTCCAAGAATATTCGAACGTGTATCTTTTGTTCATGTTCAGTCAAAACAAAGGAAAATTAGATCGAAGGGCAGTCAAATGTGTTTTCAAAGGGTATTCTTCAACTAAAAAAGGATACAAGTGCTGTCATCCACCATCCAAGAAAGTTTGTCTCCACAGACGTTACTTTCAATGAGAGTGAATCTTATTTCACCATTCCTTATCTTCAAGGGCAGAATTCAATCATGGAAGGTAAGGATCGAGATTTCTTTCTCATTGACCTTCCTTCACTACACAAACTGAGCCCATGGTTGCTCTTGAGGATAGGATAACTAGCAAAGTATACTCAAAGAAGAAAACTATTGTCCCCAAACTCCGAGAATCTAAACTAATTTCTGGAAATGAGGTAACAATTTCTAATCCTTTTGTGCAAACTGAGAAAGACAGATCAGGACCTCCCCATTGCTAGTTAGGAAGGGAACCAAGGAATGCACCAAACGTCCTTTGTATCCTCTCTCCCAAGTTGTGTCGTTTGTAAAATTTTCACCATCCTATAAGACATTTCTTACAAGTTTGAACAATATTCACATATTGACCAATTTATCCGAGGCTTTATCTAATGAAAAATGGAAACAAGCTATGAATGTAGAAATGGAGGCCTTAGAGAAGAACAAAACTTGAGAGTTGGTGACTTTGCCTGCAGGAAAAAAACCTGTGGGATGCAAGTGGGTTTACAGGGCAAAATATAAAGCAGATAGGTCACTAGAAAGGTACAAGGCGAGATTGATAGCTAAAGGATATAGTTAGACATGTGTGGATTATCAATAAACGTTTGCCCAGTTGTAAAGATGAACACTGTTAGCTCTCCTTGGCAGCTAATTATAGTTGGGATTTAGAGCAGTTCGATGTTAAAAATGTATTTCTGCACGGAGACCTTGAAGAAGAAATGTATAAGGAAATTCCACCTGGATTTGGAAGTAACTTAGCTGCTAATCAAGTATGCAAGCTCAAAAAAGCCTTGTATGGGCTTAAGCAGTCACTGAGGTCGTGTTTTAGAAGATTTGCAAAAGTATTGATAGATACGGGATATAGACAAAGCCAGAGAGATCATACATTGTTTGTTAAACACTCAGACTCAGAGGGAGTCATTGCTCTTTTGGTGTATATCGATGACATCATTGTGATAGTAAATGATGAAAAGGAGATAGGTTTTGAAGCAGTCATTGCTCTTTCAAAGTGATATTTGGGGACCTTCTCGCATCTCTAGCATTACCCACAAAAAACGGTTTATTACCTTTATTGATGATCATACACGTATTTGTTGGGTTTATCTCCTAAAAGAAAAATATGAGACCGAGGGTATTTTCAAACAATTCCATTCCATGGTTAAACCCCAATTTGATGGGAACATTAAACTTTTAAGAACAGATAATGGGACTGAGTTTTTTAATAACACTCCGGGAGAATTTGTCACCACTAATAGAATAGTTCATCAAAGTTCTTGTGTTAGTACACCTCAGCAGAATGGGGTGTCTAAAAGGAAAAATCGTCACATTTTAGAAGTGGCCCGTTCCTTGTTGTTTATAGCCAACTTACCAAAAGTTTTTTACGAAAAGTTTTTTATGAGGATGCAGTTTTGACTGCTACCTATCTAATTAATAGGATACCCTCTCGAGTCTTAAAATTTCAAACCCCATTGGATTGTCTATACAAGTTGTACCCACAATCGCGGTTTCTATCTTCATTAGATCTAAAAGTGTTTGGTTGTGTGGCTTTTGTACATAATCTAGATCCTCATCGAGGGAAGTTGGATCCTAGGGCTCACAAATGCATTTTTTTGGGATAATCTGCTACTCAAAAAGGGTATAGTTGCTATTCAGTAGAAAATAGGAAATATTTTTTGTCTAGGGATGTGACATTCTTTGAAAATCAACCATTCTTTACCAAAAATTACCTTTAGGGGAGTGTGGGAAGAAAATTTTTAGGAAAAATCAAAACCTACCTCAACCTCAACCTCAAATGATTCAAATGTGTGGGAATTCTTTTGGAATTTTGCCCCTTCTTTAGAAACACAAAGTCCTATCCCTTCCAATCCGCAAGAAACTGTTCAAAACCCAAAAAATCAAGAGAAAAATTCAGCCAATGTTTCTAAAATAAACCCACAAGATATTCCTGACATTAATCTTGAAGCCTTCCCTGAATCAACTTCTGTTCTTACTCAATCTGTCCCATCTGATCAGATCCCAGATCAACCTCATGATGACCAAAAAACTCCGATATCTATAGTGCAGGAACATAATAAAAACAAAGAGAGTGGCTTGCAATTTTTTGATCGACCTTATGTACGCAAGAAGAACAAACAAACTATAGAAAACCAGGAAGTTCCTTGCCACCAAGAATCGGAACTAATGACAGGTCTTGAAGGGGAGACTAGTGACTTAGGAGTCCCAATTGCATTAAGGAAAGGAGTAAGGACTTGTACAAGACATCCAATGGCACATTATGTTGGATATGATCATCTAACAGACTCCATGAATGCTTTTGTAGCCAGTTTGGCGTGTGGAAATCCCAAGAGATATCCAAGAGGCTATGAAGAAATCTGAATGGAGACAAGCTGTTTTGGAAGAGATAAGCGCTCTTGAAAGGAACAAAACTTGGGATGTGGTGAGAAGACCAAGCGAAAAGGCTCCAGTTGGATGTAAGTGGGCGTTTATAGTTAAATATAAGGCAGATGGGTCTATCAAGAGATACAAAGCTCGTTTGGTGGCTAAGGGCTATACTCAAACATATGAGATAGATTATCAAGAAACTTTCGCCCTAATTGCCAAGATCAATAGAGTGCAGGTGTTGTTATCCATTGCTGCTAATTTAGATTGGCTGTTGCAACAACTTGATGTGAAAAATACATTCCTTAATGGGGACTTAGAAGAAGAAGTCTATATGGAGATGCCACTAGGATTTAAGGACAAGGGTAATCAAGTCTGCAAGCTAAAAAAATCTTTATACGGACTAAAGCAATCATCGCGAGCTTGGTTTGATCGCTTCACTAAGGTAGTTAAGGAACAGGGGTACAAGCAAGCTGGAGAAGAGATCACACATTGTTCTATTAGCACAAGAATGGTAAGATCACCATTCTCATTGTATATGTTGATAATATCATCTTGACAGGGGATGATCTTGAAGAGGGGGAGACACTAAAGAGAAAACTGGCGAAAGGATTTGAGATCAAAGATTTGGAAAGTCTTGGGTATTTTCTTGGAATGGAGATTGCCAGAAATAAATATGGGATCTTGGTCTCACAAAGGAAGTATGTGTTGGATCTTCTAAAAGAAACATGAATGATGGGTTGCAAACTTGCAAAAACTCCGGTGGAGCCTAGTTGCAAGAAAGGAATGAGAGACAATGATCCTATAGACATAGGGAAATTCCAACGTCTAGTTAGGAGATTAATCTATTTGTCACATACCAAACCCGACATAGCTTTCGCTGTTAGTCGAGTTAGCCAATACATGCATGCACCCACTGACAAACACTTGGAAGCAGTGTTTCGTATCTTGAGATATTTGAAATGAACACCTGGACGAGGTTTGTTCTTCAAGAAGGGAGATGAAAGAGGTGAAGTATACACGGATGCTGACTAGGCAGGAGCAGTTGATGATAGGAGGTCCACTTCAGGGTATTGCACTCTTGTTTAGGCCAATCTTGTAACGTGGAGAAGCAAGAAGCAATCTGTTGTTGCGAGTAGTGTCGAAGCATAACTGAGATCTATAGCTCATGGAATTTGTGAGGTTTTGTGGCTAAGAATGTTGTTAGATGAATTTAAAGTTGGAGTTACTCTTCCGTTGCGTGTTTATTGTGATAACAAGGCAGCTATAAATATCTCGCACAATCCTGTTCATCACAGGACTAGACATGTGAAGTGGATCAACATTTTATCAAGGAGAAGATCAAAGAATGAACAGTCTGTATGTCATATGCTCCTACAACAGAGCAAGCTACTAATATTTTGACCAAGGGATTGTCTAGACCCTTATTTGAAAGATTAGCAGACAAGTTGGACATGTACAACTTATACTGCCCAACTTACGGGGGAGTGTGGACGAATTGAATTTGATTAGGATCTATTTATGGTAGTTCCTTAAGTCCAAGGAATATTCTTGGTTTATACGTATTGTATTAGGAAAGGATTATTCTGCTTTATTCTTTCCTTTTCTATTCTGTTTTTCATAGCCTATTTAATGGCTGGTTGTATTTGATTCAAGATATAAGGGAATAAGAATTCTACGCAGTGTTTTTCATGTTCTCTGTTTTCTACCCGTGTGTTCATATAACTAAAAGCGGGATGACAAGTTTACACACAAACACATTTACCTACAGGGACCTGCCTTAAATGAGACCCTATTATTTGTCCTGATTAATTATTTTTACTTTTGCCTTAAATGGGACCCTATTATTTGTCCTGATTAATTATTTTTACTTTTGCCTTAAATGAGACAATTATCTGTCCTGATTAATTATTTTTATTTTTAAGTTACGCAAAATGCTATATATTATCTATAATATTGAAGTATCGTTTTTACTATATGTACTATGTGAAAATTTGAAAACTATTGCCTTCTTTTGTTTTTAAGTCTTTTATGTGTATTTTTTATTTTGTTGTATTTTGAAAACAATTAATCAGATTAATGAATCACTACGAGCATCCTGAACCCGTGACCGAGAAAAATTAATCAGGTTACAACTTATGCACAATCAAATCAGAGGAAAAGATTTCAACAAAATGATTAATGTTAACTGAAGCTGTTGGATCCAACTTTTGATGACACGGTAGATGAAAGTTACTTAATGACTTTAGATTAAAAGACAATGTGGATTGTGTTGTAGTGGATATCAAAGTTAATTAGAGTGATTGTGAGATTTTGGGAGGATTATTGGAGTGAAGAAGGTCCCTTGTGCTCAAGATTCCCTGCCCTATATAGAATCTCCTCACTCAAAGAGCAGCCGGTTGCAAGTTTTGTTTCCGAAGTGAATTCTCTGGATAGCAGTGTCAGTTCTGGATAGCAATGTCAATTTGTGGAATTTCAATTTCACAAGGAATTTAATGGACAGAGAATTAAGAGGTGTTGGAGTTAATTACAATTGCGGAGAGGGATAAGATTCATAGTTCGATTTAGGACAAAAGGGAGTGGGTGCCAGATTATAGCAGTTTGTTCTCTGTCAAAGCGTTATTCACTTCATTGACATGTGATTGCTCATCGCATCGATATCCATTTTATGAGAATATTTGGAGAACTCATGCCTCCACAAAGGTTAAAGCTTTTTCTTGGCTTTTAGCGCTTAATAAAGTGAATTCTCATGAGTCATTGCAACGTCAAAGCCCATTTATTTCGTTGTCTCCAGGATGGTGCTATTTACGTAAGGCTGATGGGGAGACTTTTGAGCACCTATTTCTTCATTGCCGTTATTCCCGCAGGATATGGTCCTTTTGCGTTAAGGAGTTTGGTTTTCATTGGGTTACACCAGGGAGCTGTGTTGAAATGTTGTTTTTTTCTCCTCCTGGTATTAGTCAAAGGGATCTGATTTTATGGAGGGCTGCAACTTTAGCTACTTTTTAGGGCTTGTGGATGGAAAGGAATAATAGGATCTTTGAAGACATAAGGGTAAATGAAAACGTTCTTTGGGATAAAATAAAATACTAGGTGCCATTGTGGGTATACAGAGATAAGAGTTTGGGAAAGATTTTTTCGGACTTTGTGAGGACTTGGGGTGCTTTTTAATAGCCCTGTCCTGGTTTTTTTTTTTTTTTTTTTTTTGTTTCTGGTCTGATCAAAAAAAATTTATTGTAAAGTTGGAGTTTGGTTCTGTGCGGATAACTCTTCCTCTTCTTTCCTTTCTATGTTTATTATATTCAAATAAATTTCCTTTCTTTTCAAAAAAAAAAAAAAAAGAATATCAAAGTTCATTGAAAGTGCCAATTGCAACAATTATGGTGCCTTGTCAAAATTGAAAATATAATCTCAGAACCAACAAGTTCTTCTACCCAGAACCGACTCAAGTTACTCTTAGAGACCTTAGTTTGTACCATCTTTCTTTTTTTTTTTTTTTTTTCTTTTTCCTTCTTTTTTTCCTTTCTGAATAAGAGTTACGAGATTTGAACTTGGAACCTCAATTTTAGAAGTTGGTATGTTCACTGTCCAAGCTAAGCTATGACTAGTCGAACCCCCCTTAGTTTATACTTTTAGTATCCTTAAATAAACAGACTGACTTCATGGATTAAAGTATAGAGAAAAATCATCAAAGGCCGAATATGGTGTACCTGGCTTTGCTCTCCCTGATGATGTACTGCTCCCCACTCTCAAAAACCTCTGCCCTTTTTAGCAAATCTGTATCGGAGTCCTCTGTTCCAGAATGTTCTTCGAGTTCCGTTATCCTTTGAAAGAAAGATCTTCGTTAGGAAGTATTGACAATCATAATATTAATTACTTTTAATAATAATTTGATAAAACTCCAAACACCAATTCACAAATGAAACCGAGAAAAGATCAAAGAAATGATACAAAGTGTGATTTAGCAATAGTTCGAGACACTGCCCTGCTTAGAATGGATTTCCAAGACTTTTCCCTCAACCAAAACTGATCTCTCGGTAACCTATCTCATCCCCTTCTTTCCTCTTTTATTCAACAAATCCAATCTGTAGGCATAAGTAACGCTCTAAAACACCCTGTAACTAACACTATAACCAACCACCCAACCCAACAAACTAACAACTCTCCTTTGTTATGTTTACAGTAACCCCCTTTAGAACCAATTACAACTTCAATTGGAGCCGCACTCACATATCCCACCCCACTTAGTAACCAATTACATTCGCGTATGCTTCCTAACAAACATCTGCCTAGTTAGAGGCTTATCATATCATAATTATTTTTTTATTTAATTAAGCTAGTAAATGAGTCATACTGATACAAGTAGTCAGACAATAGGTGACAAGATTACTTGATGTTGAGAAGATCAACAAGCAACTGCAAAGCTCCTAAATCCCCACATGCCTCCCACACAGCAGCTCGAACTTCTGTATCAGATGGTGGTCGCTCTTCTTTCGATCCAACAAGCTTTAAACAACATTATAAATTCAACAAAACTTAAAAGACTCCAAGGAGACATAAAGACGAGCAGTTTTAGAGCTACTTCTATTTAGATTTGAAGTTTTGATAAAAAGACAGTGGTTGGAACAAGTACCTCTTCCAGTAGTGCTGAAACCTTAAGAATCTCATCTTCTTTCATGGCTATGGTCCTCAAGGTACTCAGGAAATTTTCTGGGAAAATCAATTTGTTTACATATGATGGTATCTTGCGCTGGCCACTCCAGCTATAGCTGGATACTTGGTCACGTTTGTGTTTATCATCTTGTTCATCTTTCCGGACGCCTTGTGGGAAAAAGCCATGATCCAGCAGACTCCTAGCTAAAAGACACCTCATTTCAGCTTTCTGTAAAACAAACCAGGCTTGTGATTTTATTTTTCGTTGATAGCAGGGCAAACAAAAGAAGAAAGAGAAACTTCTGTAGATCCCCCAAAAGTTCCAGAAAGTTTTAGATTTTCTTCTGCATATAACATGAAGTCAAATATCAGAATGTAGAAAACCGCAAGGAGCTAACCTGTGCTTCAAGAAGCTGTGCTTTCGAATCAGAAAAAGGAATATTCTGAATTGCTTCCACCGGATAATGGACCTGCATAGTTGATCATGCTGTTTGTTATTCATTTGTCTCAAGAGACTATCAGCAAAAAAATAATTTTTTAACTTGTTTTTCAAAGAAAATGAGGCTACAGTTAGAGCAAAATAACATAAGAGAAATTCACTTCTTCTCTCTTGTCACGTGAGATATAATCAACTCTAATAGAAGACTAACAATAAGTACATGAACCTTATAGTCTGCAAAGGCATTAGTATTACCATGAGATAATCATCTGGATTATTTTCTAGGACAAACCCATATAAATAAAGCAGTTCCTGCATCAAAACACAAGGATAAGGCTGTCATTGCGAAGCTTTCATCTGCCTCAGTGCAGTGTTCACATGGTAAACAATCCAGGTATGCAGTTTCTTCATAAATTATTAAAATCCCCAAAAACAGGAGGAAAAAGAGGGGGAAAAAACATGAAGATAGTAGATATCAGAAAACAAGAGCATAGTACAGTGACCGTCAATATATCCTTGATGTGCAACAAAGTTTGGTGAAACTTATAGTACCCAAAGATTAAGGACCGCGTAAAAGAGCAAAGGCAACTGTTTTAAAGACCCTACAATTTGTGGGAGGAAGCTAAAGCTTGTAGTCCAAGCTACAGTTGACATAATGCACAATAAGAAAAATCCTTTCATTGATTAAAAAAAATAATAATAAGAAAGTACATAGGAAAGGTATACACATGAAATAAAAATTTGCATGAATGATCCTCGGAGAATACTGAAGTAAAAAAATTTGCATCCCCAGAGGCACAGCAGCGTTTCGAAACGTGCATGAATGATCGTGCATTGCATATGGAAAAAGGTTTTGTGTACAGGAGGGGTCGCCCCTCGGGTTATCCTAACTTTATCCGCTCAGTTATTGACACGCACAAATGGCGTTCGTTCTGCCATAGCCCGCCTGCTGCGGTGGTGCAGCTTGTGCGCGAATTCTATGCTAACTATGATGATGCGGAGCCCAACATAGTCTTTGTCCGAGGACAATCAATCCCCTTCACATCTGAGGCAATTAACAGCATGTACAACTTGCCAGATGTGGAGGATCACTTCAAGGACTTCGCATACAATTTAGATGAGGACCAAATGGACGAAGTCATCCATGAACTTTGTGTTGAGGGAACTGAGTGGCGGAGAGCAACTAGGGGGTCGATGACATTTCGCAGGGAATGCCTCCAGTCGGGACCAAAGATTTAATACCATTTTCTGAGGTTCCGACTGATGCCTTCATCTCACTACCGCCTGGTACACAAGGAGAGAGTCATCCTGCTGTATTGTATGATGCAGGGGAGGCCCCTAAACGTGGGTAGGATGATTCTCCAGCAAGTAGGTGTCTGTGCGGGGCGGAAGAATTGGGAGTTATGGTTTCCTCACTGATCACGCAATTATGCATTGCTCATGGAGTGGTCGTTGAAGAGCGCGAAACAAAGCAACAGCCAACCACAGCCATTTCCCCGAATGCTCTTGTGCGGCTCCTACACGATGACACACAAGAAGGTGAAGAAGGTGCTTCTGCCCCAGCAGCAAATGCACCTTCCTTCGGAGCGCCTATTGCTGAGCCAAACAACCCGATTTCGTTGTAGCTTGAATTGCATGGAGCAGCGCATCAGCCAGGTGGAAGTGCTTCAGTAGGAATCTTTGCAACAAATGCGGAATTTTGGAAGTATATGAAGCAAAGGGATTTAGCTCTCCAGAAACACTACAGAGCTAATTCCAAGAGATTCCACTCCTTTCCAAAATTTCCTCACCATATATGCAGTTCCTCCTCCGAGAATGAGGAACCTGGCCCTACTGAAGAGGCAGCACCAATCTCCCCTACCCCACCTCCAGCTGAGCAGCAAGAACTTGAGGAGGCTATCACGTCCAAGCGCCAAGAAAAGGGTAAATCTGCTGCACCTGAGGTGTCCACCAGACGAATGACGCTGCGGAGTGCACTGAATTGGAAGTGGCAAGGATGAAAATAACAGCATTCAATCAGGGCAGTTCCTACTCCTTACTCTCTCTTCTATTATCTCATTGTCGCCCAGTTATAATTTTTTTTTACTCGTTTTATTTATCATTTTCTTGTGTTGGTTAGTTATCTTTATTTGTGTTGATTATTTTTGCATACTTTGTGATGATTTCTCTTAGTCTCATGCTAAAATTGATAAGAGCAGATGCAGCCTTTTAAAAAAAAATGTTGATTTTGCCTTGTGTTGATTTGTAACTCTTTTGATTGCTTATCTTTTGGCTTGTGATTTTTTTCTTCCCATTATGCAAGCTACCTTGTGTTATTGATTCGATGCTTTCCTAGGGTAAGATCTTGTGCATGCGCTTCATTTTCAAATAAACCATTTATAAGCTCTAGAACTTGCTTGATGACTTTTGATGCGAAATCTCAAGTTAACACTTTACCAAGGGAATGATTTAGGCTATCTTTAGACCGTTTGAGCTTTATAGCCGACATTAACTCAACATATCCCTAGCATTCCCCTTTGAGCTTATATATGCCCTTTTCCTTGTAACCCTTATCTTTGGCCTAGCTGTTGCAGCAACATTCCCACCCTCTACCCAACAACATTCTGGGATTAATGTAAAATGTTCGTGTGGGAGGTAAGGTGGTGGTTGATTTCAGTTTTGTTGCTCTTTTCTTGCTTCTCTTACATCATTGAGGACAATGCTCATTTTGAGTTTGGGGGCACAGAGAGTTTGAGCTCTTAATGTCGAGTTGTGTTGCCATTTAAAAAAAAAAAGATTGCTCGCTGCTTTGGAATACTTAGTAACCAGGAGTAAGCATGAGCCCCATGTTCACTTTTGCGTCAAACGGTAGACCAAGGCAAGAGCAAACAAAAAAAAAAAAAAAAAAAGAAGAGAAAAGCGCCTTGACTTGTAACTTGTTGAGTAACCAGGTGACTTCATCACCAATGTTGGCATTCGCGTAAAAAGGCAAGTTGGCAATTCTTGGTAGATAAAAAAAAAAAAGAGGGGGGAAACGAGGGGTATAATAAAAGAGCATTTAGAATTAAAAGCCAATCTAGTGGGCAAGGGAAAGCAAGATTTGAGTTTGGGGGAGCTTCATGAGAATGTTATTTGTGTCTGCAAAGTTCTAGAGTGCAAGGTGCTTAAAAGAGAGTTTTAGCTAGGTTTGCTAATAGATCCAATATTGTAAGAAAGACAAGTTGTTTCTGAGATGCTATTAATCTGCTATTTCTGTTCATTCATGTGAGCTAATGTCTTTCTATTCTTGACTAGTCATTAATTTTAGGATACAAGATTAAGATTAATACTGGAAGGGTTAGTTTTAATCGGATTAGCATGAATGACGCTTGTTCAATGAACTTGCTGAGTTGTTGATTTGTGGATGGTATAGGAATATATTATTCACCTCGCATGACTTAATGAAACCTGAGCTTAAATCTCATTCCTAGAGCTGGATTCACATAGGAATATGTTGGAAATAGCTTGAGAAACCTTAGTCATAATCAATTCGGAAGAAATTTATGCACCAACGAGTCTGATAACAAGATAGTAGAATGCTGCAGCATTCTTAGTAACATTATAGTCAGACTTGCAGTAAAGGGGAAATTAGCAGGCCTAGCTCATTTTCACCACTGAATTTTAGTCAATCACTACATTCTTGTTACTTTTAGTCATTAGATTTCACTTCATTTGCATCCATTTTGTTTCCATCATTTTAGTGAATTTGTGCCGAATTTATTCATTAATTGTTTTGTTGATTACACAACTCCCAACACATATTTTAGTGATTCATTTCTCGTGGGATCAATATCCGTACTTTTGTACACTTTATTACTTGTTAGCACCATGTGCACTTGTGAGCATAATTACCACGCAACAGACAACTCTAAGAAAGATACGGGTACAAGGAGCACATATTAGACATTAAAAGCTCAAGCACCCTCTGCCCCAAAACTTAAAATCAACATTGTCCTCAATGGTGCAAGAGGAGCATGAAAAGTGCAATATCAAAAACTTCCTTTAACAACTAGGCTAAAGATACAGGTACAAGGAAAATGGGAGAAATAAGCTCTAAGGATATGTTAAATTAAGGTCAGCCACAAAGCTCAAATAGTCCAAAGATAGCCTAAATCATTTCTTTGGTATTTTGTTAATTTGAGATTTCGCCTCAAGAGTTTATCGAGCAAGTTCTAGGGCTTATAAATGGTTTGTTTGAAAATGAGACACATGCAAAGATCTTACCCTAGGTAAACACCGAATAAGAAACACCAGGTAGCGTGCATAATGGGAAGACAATTCACAAACCAAGAGATACGCAATCAAAAGAATCGCAAATCAACACAAGGCGATATCAAATTTTTTTAAAGGCTGCACCTGCTCTTATCAATTTTTTTATGATGAGTTTAAGAGAACTCACCACAAAGTACCAAGCATAGGAAATGAAAAATAAAACTAATAAAAATTGGTAACAGGGAGACAGTCAGATATTAGAATAAGGAGAATAGGAAGAACATCCCTGACTGAGTGTTACCACTTTCATCCCCGCCATTTCTAATTTACTGCACTCCGCAGCGTCATTCGTCTGGTGGAAACCTCAGGCGCAGCTGATGTGCCCTTCTCATGGCGTTTGGGCGTGGCAGCCCCCTTGGGTTCTTGTTGCTCGGCTGGAGGTGGGGTGGGGGAGACTGGTGCAGCCTCTTCACTAAGGCCAGGTTCCTCATTCTCGGAAGAGGAACTGCACAGATGATGGGAAAATTGCGGAGAAGACTGGAACCTCCTAGAATTAGCTCTGAAATGCTTCTGGAGAGCTAAATTTGCTTTGTATACCTCCAAAAATCCCGCATCTTTTGCAAGGATTCATATTGAAGCACTTCCACCTGACTGATGCACTGCTCCATTCGGTTCAAACCAGCAACGAGGTCGGGGTTGGGTGGTATAGCATTAGGCGCCTAAGGCAGGTGCATTTGCTGCTGGGACAGGAGCGTCTCCTTCATCTTCTTGTGGATCATCATGCAGGAGCCGCGTGAGAGAAATCGGTGTAAGGGCTGCAATTGGCTGTTGTTTGGGTTCGCGCTCTTCAATGACTACTCCATGAGCAGTGCATAATTGTGTAATCAACAACCGAAACCACAATCCCCCGTTTTTCCATCCCGCACAGACACCAACTTGCTGGTAAATCAACCTACCCACATTTAGGGGCATCCCCTACATCACGCAATGCAACAGGATTGCTCTCTCCTTGTGTACCAGGCGGTAGTGAGACAATGGCATCAGCTGAAACCTCAGAAAGCGGTACCAAATCTTTGGTCCCGGCTGGAGGCATTCCCTACGGAAAGTCATCGATCCCCTAATCGCCCTCCTCCACTGAGTTCCCTTAACACAATCCATGGATGATTTCATCCAGTTGGTTATCGTCTAAATTGTCCGCGAATTCCTTTAAGTGATCCTCCAAATCTGACAAGTTGTAAATGTTGTTAATTGCCTCAGATGTGAAGGGGACCGTCTGACCTCGAACAAAGACCGAGTCGGATACCGCAGCATCGTAGTTGGCGGAAAATTCACGCACAAGCTGCACTACTGCAGTAGGTGGGCTATGGCAGAACGAATGCCATTTGTGCACCTTGATGACTGAGTGGATGAAGCTGGGATAACCTGAGGGGCGACCCCTTCTGTACACGAAGCCTCGCTCCATGTGCAATGCGCGAGAATTCATGCATGTTGTGAATCGCTATTGTGCCTAGGGGGATGCAAACTTTTCCACTTCCGCATTCTCCGAGGCACGTTGTTTCTCAGAACTGTCTGAATCCACTTGAACCTACACTGCAACACACCCTTCCCCCTACATACTCTGCTCTTGAATGGCATCTCGTGACTTGTACTCCCTTCTCTTTTTCTGACTACCCGCTAAGAAATATTCCCTACTTAATTGCTTCCTGAAACTCAACAAGACTTGAGTTTGGTGGAGTCACTTAGGAATGTTATTTGTGTCTGCAAGGTTCTAGAGTGCGAGGTGCCTTAGGGAGAGTTGAGCCAAAATATTACCTTTCATCCTACCTTCACTTAGCCTAACATTACAAGCCTAATGAAGTCCTATTGATCCTCGGTGGTGTGGATTTGAATTAGTGGAGAGAGTTGAGAAAAGCACGCTTATGGGGTTTGAACTTGTAATAAGAAGAACTTGATGTCGAACACATGCGTATGGTCCCAACTAATTTAACATTGATGATTTGGCACTTGGTTGTTCACACACACACACAAAAGAAAGGTCCAAGCAAAGAATGAGCAATCTCTTGAATTTGAGATTAGCACTTGGCTGGAAATCATGTTTTTCTTTAGGCTGTACTTCTAACCCGTTTAGTAAGGACATAAAAATCTCTTAAAAATTTATCCACAAAGTATGCATTAGCTTTTTTTTTCTGTTTTAGCTCATTCTTCTCGTCTTGTTGTCACTTTTATTTTGCTCGAGGACAAGCAACATTCTAAGTTTTGGGGTGTGATAACTCTACGAAATTAGGTTACCAATGGTTTTATAGCTCAAAATTGCGTGACTAAGAGTGATTTTTCTAATTTATTGTGTGTTTTAATTTAGATTTGTAGAGTTTACACTTACTTTGGCTTAATTCTATACTGGTGCTCCTCTTGAAGTGAAAGTTGATGATTTTGAAGTAAAATGAGGTGAAAAATTGACTAAGACTGTGTGTGCACTTTGCAGGAAATTACTGGGCTAAATGCTGGGGCATTTTGGGCAACATTCTGGGAATAGCTAGCATATGGCTTACATCAACGCACTAGCTGGAGAAAACAGACAAAAAGGAATCCGTGTGAGCTGGCCGAGGAGGTGTAATTGTGGTCCACTCTGCAAATCATCAAGTGACACCTTAGCCCTTGTGTTGCCCTAGAAGGAAATGTTTTCTTAGGACAAAGTGGCAGCCGCCAAGGAAGAAATTGAGGAAGAGAGAGAAACAGGCTGAAATATAAAAAAGAGAACAGTGATTGTTTTTCCTTTACACAACACAGACAGAGTATCTTCTCTCCAGAAAAAAAAAAAAAAAAAAGCACTACCCAGAGAGGAAAAAGCTTCTTACGAGAGCTGAAGAAGGCAAGAAATACAAATAGTACTCAGCCCAGAAAAAGCATCAAAAACGTGAGAAGAGGGCTGGAAGTTGAAGGACATTTTGGCCGGCTAAAGAGGAATCCAAGATCCAGCTGAAATTTGTTCTTCTGTGAGCTTAACTATCTTTTGTTATTTTAGCTACTAATTTAGCTATGGATTATTCTGGAACTTTGAACCTTGTAAATCTCATTATGAATTAATTTGTTTTAGCTAAGTTTGCTAATGGAACTAAGATTGTAAGAATGACAAGTTTCTGAGATGCTATTAATTTACTATTCTTGTTCATTCATGTGAGCTAATGTCTATTTCTATTCTTGACTGGCCATTAATTTTAAGATACAAGATTAAGATTAATACTAAAACAGTTATTTTTAATCGGATTAGCATGAATGATGCTTGTTCAATAAACTTGTTGAGTTGTTGATTAATGGATGGTATAGGAATATAATATTCACCTTGCATAATTTATTGAAACCTGAGCTTAAATCTGCATTCCTAGAACTGGATTCACATAGGAATATGTCAAAAATAGTTTGAGGAACCTTAGTCATAATTAATTCGGAAGAACTTTATGCATAAACAAGTTTCTGTTGACAGGGATAGTAAAATGTTGCAGCATCCTAGGTAACATTTTAGTTAGACTTGCAATTGAGGGGAAGTTAGCAGACCTAGCTCATTTTCACCACTGAATTACAGCCCATCATTACGTTCTTGTTACTGTTAGCCATTTAGATTGCACTTCGTTTGCATCCATTTTATTTACATCATTTTAGTGAATTTGTGCCACATTCATTCATTGCTTGTTTTGTTGAATATACAACTCGCAACACGTATTGCTGAATATACAACTCCCATCTTCAGCCAATTCAGTCCCATATCCTAATCATCTCACCCTTCCTAATGATGCCATAAAAGTGTTTGTCCGAAGAAAGCACTTGCCTGAACAAGGTCAACAACATCATGACCCAAGCCCGAGTTTAAGAAATCCTGAGATAACACAAGGTAAAGTGGATCTTAGCACTCAAACTGACAATGAATACACAGAGAAGCCCACGGAGCAACGCGTAGACTTAGAGCTGCCCATTGCTCAAAGAAAAGGAGTCCGGTCATGCACCAAGCATCCCATCTGCAATCACTTAACCTATGCGAACCTATCTCATAGATTCAGGGCATTTGTGACAGCCCTCGACAAAATCCGAATCCCAGCAACAGTTCAAGAAGCCCTACAAGTCTCGGAATGGCGAGCAGCAACCTTGGAAGAGTACAATGCACTTGAAAAAAATGGAACATGGAGCCTAACACCTTTGCCGTCGGGAAAGCACACGGTTGGATGCAAATGGATTTTCTTAGTCAAACAAACGGCAGATGGAAGAATAGACAAATTCAAGGCACGATTAGTGGCAAAAGGATTCACACAATCATACGGAATTGACTATCAGGAGACATTTGCACCTGTAGCCAAATTCAATACGGTACGTGTTTTACTATCTATTGCCATAAACCAAGATTGGCCGCTGCTACAATTAGATGTGAAAAACGCATTCCTAAATGGAGATATAGTCGAAGAAGTGTATATGGATATCCCTCCTGGATTCGAAAATAATCACACAAAGGGAAAGGTATGCAAGCTCAGAAAGTCACTATATGGGCTTAAACAATCGCCCCAAGCATGGTTCGACAGATTCACAAAAGTACTAATGCTTGATGGCTACACTCAATCTCAGGCCGACCACACACTGTTCATCAAACACTACACCCGCAACAAGGTAATAATCCTAATTGTGTATGTAGATAACATAGTACTCACAGGGAATCATGAAGAAGAAATACAGAGACTCAAGGCCCTTCTCTCCAAAGAATTTGAAATTAAGGACTTGGGACTCCTAAGATATTTCCTGGAAATGGAGGTAGCAAGATCAAGCAAAGGTATTTCAATCTCTCAACGCAAGTACGTGCTAGATCTACTACAAGAAACCGGCATGAGTGGTTGCCGACCAGCAGAAACCCCCATGGATCCCAACACCAAATTAATACTCCGGACTGAAGAAAAATCAGTGGACAAAGGGCAATGTCAACGATTGGTGGGAAGGCTAATCTACTTCACTCACACACGACCGGACATAAGCTTTGCCGTGAGCCGTGTTAGTCAATTCCTAAACAACCCTTCCCAAGATCATATGGAGGCAGTAACTCGCATCCTCAGGTTCCTTAAAAAGGATCCAGGGAAGGGACTATTATTCAAGAAGACAGCCAATCGACTCGTAGAAATCTACACAAATGCAGATTGGGCAGGATCTACAAGTGACCGAAAGTCCACCTCAGGGTATTGCTCCTACGTCTGGGGAAATCTAGTCACATGGCGCAGTAAGAAGCAACCAGTGGTAGCATGCAGCAGTGCCGAGGCAGAATTTAAGGCTTTAGCCCAGGGCATTTGTGAAGGAATATGGCTGAAACGACTACTGAATGAACTCAGAATTACCACCTCAGGACCAATCCAAATGAGGTGTGACAATCAATCTGCCATAGCAATTGCCAAAAATCCCGTCCGCCATGACAGAATGAAACATGTGGAGATTGACAGACACTTCATCAGTGAAAAAATAGAAGGCAATATCATAGCACTAAGTCATGTCCCATCACAACATCAAGTCGCAGACATCCTCACAAAGTCTCTCTTCAGGCCCAACTTCACGGAACTAAGCTCAAAGCTAGGACTAATGAGTATATACAGCCTAGTTTGAGGGGGAGTGTTGAAATTCAAACTAGCCGAGTAGTAGATATGAGATAAGTGATAGGCTAGGATCGTGGGATAAAAAATATGTTGTGATCTAATCCCTATAAATGTGTAAAGTAGTTCCTAATATCTAGGAGGTCTCTTGGGATAAGATCTTATCTCTTCTATCTTATCTCTTCATGTATACATATACCCTGTCGGGTCATTCAATAAAAAACAAGGAAATTCATTATTCCAAACTTCACTCTCACTCCTTCGAGTCCTACATAGCCTTCATGGTCCTCTACCTCCTCACCCTCCTCCGTCAAACAAAAAGAAAATTTTGAACGATAACCACTTTCATCATCTAGTGGAAGAATATTATAGTCTCCATCATAGTCCACAATACCCTCTTTTGGAAGAAATTCTTCTGGTTCCCTGGCATCCCCCAATTCGACGACCGTTGCTTTTGGAAACGGATTGATTTTTCGATTCTCAAATTCACCATCCCTTGAATAATGTAGAACGGGATTTTGGGATATTTCTTTTGGAAATTATCTTCCCACTTTTTTATTTTAGCCCTAACAAACTCAAACCTGCTTTTGGGCCTCCACCGATGGCCCATCTAACTTAATTTGGCTTTAGTCGGTTTTGAATATGCCTTACCAGAGCCTTCTTAATTCTCCTAATACCAAATTACCCACCGTAAACCCCACCGCTATAGGCCTAATATCTGATTGGGCTTGGTCGCTTTTAGTAACCTCGTCACCCTTTGATCATCTAGAGTCTCCCAAAACGCCAAACTTATTGAAAATGGAAAACCCCTCTTTTCAGGCGACAGATGAAATTGATTGTCATCAGACTCAAGAATACTCTTCGACTACAGTTTCACTCGAATCTCCCACTTCTTTTGATAACGGTGGTTGCATTGGAAAAGAAGCCATGTGGGACGACCTCTCAGGTATGCATGGAATCTCCACCAAGATCCGTTTTCCATGTGGATCCCATGACGACGAGCACTCCAACTTGGAAATAACTGCCAACTCTGCTAAACCAACCAGACTCTTCATGTGGCATCTTAAATTTTCGGCTCCGTTTCGACTACCACTTTCTCCTCCATCTAACCAAGAGTTCTTGAACGTCAGGGATTCCACCAATTTCCGACCTACTTCTAGTTTCTCGCCGAGGTTTCTAAGGCGATGTACAAACCTAACTCCATCCCCGCAATCTGCAAATTTTCCTCTCTCATGCTCTTTGAATTTCAACACTTCTGAACAACAAGTCACCTGTTCTCCCGTAAGACTAAAACTGGTTATTCTCCAAATTGAATAATCCCATATGGATTCTTTCACCTTGACGTGGAACTTCCAAAATTGATGACATGAGACCTTCCTTAAAGCCTCTAATCTTTATGTTTGCTTACATTAGAAAGGATTAGTCTAAAGTCTCTTTGGCAACCTCTAGTAACCCTCCGCAAGCTTCGCATGTGACCTTGAAAGCATGTACGTTCCACAAGTTCAAAGGCAATCCTTCAACTCCAATCCAACTATTCCTTGCCTCAATCTGTACATGCTCCCAATGAGAAAAGATTGACCATGGCTCCATTCTTGCTATTATATTTCTTCTGTAGAACAAAGATTTCCCCGTCAACGACATACTTCTTTCTGCTTCATCATTGCACCAAACAACGACTCTATCTGCTGCCATGCAGACCATCTCCACATTCTGAGACAGCCTACTATGAAGTAAATCCATAACTACCTTCCATTTTGCATCCACACTTCTCTTAATAACTACCACTATCGTTTTCTAGGACTTTACTACTTCGACCCTCATTCCTTCGATGGACAATCCTTACTAACCTAACTACAGCCTTTTCAACTTTCTGATGACTGCTCCGGTAGAAGAAACACTAAAGATAGCCCCTAAACTTCTCCCAACCTTGATAAACATACTCCCCTAGAATCACCTTTCTTCCTGCTACATTCCAATATTAGCCTATAGCTTGACCCTCTGCAGAATATTCTGAAACCTCCCTCCTTGCCTCCCTCCTTGCCCTTGATCAAAGCTTCGTTGACTTCTGAACACAACCATGCCGCCCAGCCCAAATCCACTTGTATTGAAAAGCGAACTCTATTCCTCTCAGTGATCTCAATCTTGCTACTTGAGTAATCTAATCTAAAAACGAAAACTTTATGCTTAGTTCTAAAATCCTAATCAAAGTGTTTATACCTCATATTAATACAAGACCACAAAATCAGCAACCTACCCATCCTTTCAAATTAAACACTATCAATGAAAGAGAACATTTATAGAAAGATAAAAAGTAATTCGGTATAAAGTATAACTTAGCCTTTAAATGGAAATGGCCAGTACCTCATTGCCTTTGTTCCCATAACTTATTGTAATTTCTTTGTCCATCTGGAAGGGACTTTGTCCAGCTTTCCAATCAAGAAAAAGCAAGAAAAAAAAAATACCATGGTAAGTCAAATATCCCATCAACTAAGCAAAAAGAGGAGAAAAAAAAAATAGTAATAGAAAATACTTGGCATTTCACACTACACGAGAGATTTGAAACAAAATACTTCACAAATCTTTTGAAGGGCGTACCAGAAAGAAGATACATAGAAGAAGGAAGTTTAGTTATTGACCCAGTTCCATCCACTTCCCAAGTTGCGGTTGCCTTTAAATCTGAACAGCAAGGTATTCAGCCAGTACGTAAACCAACTACAAAAAAATTAACATCTAGGAAATAGAAATCTTTATTGATAGAGAATTTCAGTATGCAAGGAAAAAAGAGGAAGAGATTTCCTCGACATAAACTCAACAAAACCGAAGCCTAGAATAAAAATAGGAGCCTCTAAGACCAAAATAAAAAGATTAAAGTGAGAAAGGTTATTACAAAAGATACTTGAACACCAAGTACAAGTTATCTTCAAAGAAACAAAATCTAGTATTACGTATTGATCAAAAGGCATGAAATGAGGATTTGGTAACCAAAATATTGAAAACATTGTTAACCATACTTCACAGACCGGCATAACACTTTAATTTCATTCCAGCGTTAGAATAAAATAACACCATCAAAGGACCAAAATATGTTTTCTCCGGACCAAAGAACTATTCGAACTCCATCCATTTGCCAAGCTTCACGTGTCTATCCCCAAAATTAGTTTTTGAGATATTAAAAACTATTGCTCAGGTGTTTAGTCCATAACAAGAGTCATAACAGGGAACGATACAAGGGGGAAAGAAATCAAATATTATTACTAACACAAAAACAAGTGAACAAACGAGACGACTCCAGTAATATCATAATTCCTAGGAAGTGTGCGTTTATTTCACTATCAGAGGGAAAGAGAAGAGAAGGATTGCTTACCTTTCCCATTTAATCATGTGTTTACTTGCAGATTAAGAATGAGAGTTTGATGGGCCCCACACCAATGAACGTGAGGAAAGGGAATGTCAACTCTTGCATTCCCCTTGGTATTGATTCCCGGTTAAAGGGAATTAATGTCAAATTACTTATATATCCTTGACCAGATCACCAGATATATACCAATGTTTATTTAATATTATAAAAGCACATCTTAGTAGTGAACGTTTAGTAGACATTAGAAAGGGAATTGGACAATTTTCCACTCCACTTTCTAATAAGTAAACATCAAAAAGGGAATCAACGGACCCCATTCTTCTTTTGTTAGGTACCTGGAATTCCACAGCCAAACAGCCCCAAACACACATACTCTAACTAGAGAATTGACTAGAAATTGGACGGAAATTAGAGAAACTTTTATTAATCACTTCAACACCAGCTCATACAAGCCAAAACCAGCAAGAAATGTAAAGGATAGACTGGAGTATTCAAGGACTCTGGAGAGCTCCTAATTCTAAACCCTAACAATAGTTATATTCAAGAGACCACCAGCTCTCCCAAAGTGTTTGTCAAAATCCCAAATGATATCCCTTCTAACTCCTAATTCCTCCCTTTTAACTATTCCCCCTCTTACAAGCACTACTAACACATTATTAACTATACTCTAACAACCAACTAATCAAACTAACTTCCCCAAAATATTGAAGGATCCTAACATTACCCCCACCCCTAATCTCGCCGGAATCAGCCTAAGCCACACCAAGATCGAGGAACCCAGTCCAAGACCTGCTGGAATTGGCTCTAATCTTGTTGAAAGTTCGAAGGCCAAACCAAATACTACCGGAATCAGTCTCAATCGCATCAGGATCGCAAAACCCAGACTTAGGGCCGCCATAATTTCAGGACCCAGCCCTAACCTTGCTGGGAACAGCCCTAGCCATGATGGAATTGCAAGACTTAGCCCTCACCTCGCTGGAAACAACCCAAATCGCGCTGGAATCAGGCCCAATCGCGTCGGAATCTCGACAATCGATCCAAGCCTGGCCGGAGTCATCCTCGAACGAGCCAAAATCGTGAAGCCCAGCCCCATCGACATACGATTCCGTCACGAATCTGCTGCCATTAGCCTCGGATCTAGCCGATTTAGCACCAGATCGCAAAACTTGTAGCTTGCCCAGATCTGCTCGCAATTCGCCCAAGTCTGCAACAAATCTTGCAAAATCGCACATCCCCACACCGTCAGCGTGCGATTCCAGTGCGAACCCATGTCGTTCGTCTCAGATCTAGCCGATCTAGCACGAAATCATGGAAAAGCACTCAAGACTTCTTCGACCTCGCTCGATTCCGATTCTGGTCGCCACACCTCCGCCTCGCTTGCCGGCGCCGTCCTTCCGTCGACGATCGTGTTTCCTCCAACAACAAATCAGTAGGATCTGAATCCCTACTATTACTCCTAAAAGCATATGGAGAAGCCCAGAATTCTTCTCTTAGTTCAACTAGTCAAAGTCCCAGTCCACGTGAAACTCTTGGGTTCGCCATTCTGAGTCCTGTCGCTACAAACTCTGAATGCCTCTATAAGGTCGTCGTCTATCAAACACTTGCTGATAACCGGAAGTAGACAATGTGGACCGATTCTCTGATACCAAAAATGTTAGGTACCTGGTATTCCACAGCCAAACAGCCCCAAACACACACTACAACAACAAGCCTTAATTTTAATTTAATTGGGGTCGGCTATATGGATTTCACTTTTCCACACGGCTCTATTCGAAATTAAACTTCCTGAAGGCCTAGATCTAGAATGTCTCTCCTAACGACTTCGGTCCATGTAATTCTTGGTCCACCCCTCCCTCTCCTAGTAATGTCCTCCCAAGCACGAACTGGTGTTTCTAGCGGTTTACGTTGGACATGCCTGAACCACCTCAAGCGGTCTTCGCGCACCTTATCTTCTATTGGTGCTACACCTACTTTATTACGAATAACTTCATTCCTTATGCAATCAATTCTCGTATGGCCACTCATCCATCTTAACATACGCATTTCTGTCACACTCATCTTAGATATATGTTGTCTCTTAATGGCCTAACATTCACTACCATACAATATAGCTAGGCAGATTACAGTCTTATAGAACTTTCCTTTCAACTTAATAGGCATCTTGCCATCACATAAAACTCCCGTAACATTCTTCCACTTAACCCATCCTACCTTAATCCTATGTTAAATATCTTCTTCTATATCTACTTCGTACTGTACTATAGACCCAAGGTACCTAAACTTCCTAGAAGCCCTAATCTACACACCATCTAAAGAAATTCCATCACTCTGATTACTTGAATTACTAAACCTACAATGTATGTATTCAGTTTTTGTCCTACTTAACTTAAATCCCTTCGTCTCGAGAGTCTGTCTCCACAGTTCTAACTTACGGTTAACTCCTTCCATATGTTCATCAACTAAAACTATATCATCTGCAAAAAACATACACCAAAGAACTTTATCTTGGATTTCTCTTGTCAGTTTATCCATCACGATGGTGAAAAGATAAGGACTAAGAGCAGATCCTTGATGAAGGCCGATCCGAATGGGGAACTCTGTCATGTAGCCTCCAGTAGTTCTCACACTCGTGACTACCCCATCATACATGTCTTTAATTACATTAATATACCTCACATACACTCCTCTCTTTTCTAGCACCCACCATAAAACTTCCCTCGGCACCCTATCATATGCCTTTTCTAGATCTATAAAGACCATATATAGATCTTTCTTGCCTTCTTTGTACCTTTCCATCAGCATCATAAGAAGAAAAATGGCTTCCGTGGTTGATCTGCCTGCCATGAAGCCAAATTGGTTACCTGAGATGGTAATTGTGGCCCTTAATCTCCTTTCGATAGCTTTCTCCCTCTCCCAAAGTTTCATAGTGTGGCTTATTAACTTTATGCTCTTATAATTGTTACAATTCATCACATCTCTTTTATTCTTGAGGATGGGGACAAGAATACTCTTTCTTCATGCATCAGGCATATGTTTCTTCTTTAGTATCTCATTAAAAAGTTTAGTGAGCCACAGAATTCCAGCATCTCCTAATGCCATCCAAACCTCTATTAGAATATCATCTGGCCTACATGCCTTCCCCTTTTTCATCTTTCATAGTGCAATTTTAACTTCCGAGACTCTGATTCCTCTTATGTACATCACATTAAGTTCTCCTTGTAACCTAAGATTGTCAAACTCTATCACATGATCATCATTATAAAGCTTCTCAAAGTAACTCCTCCACCTTTTCCCTAATGTCTCTCTTATCAGAACCTGATCCGTATCATCCTTAACATACCTCACTTACTTTAGGTCCTGACACTTCCTTTCTCTTATCTTAACTAGTTTATATATATCCTTCTCTCCTTCTCTAGTCCCAAGTTTCCTATATACCTCATCTAAGTAAGTAGAACGAGCCTTACCAACTGCTCGCTTAGCTTCTTTCTTCGCTTCTTTGTACTTATTAAAAGTTTCAACATCCTTACGCTTTGGTAAATCTCTATATAAATCCATCTTGGTCCTAATAGCCTTTTGAACTTTCCTCACTCCACCACCAGGTTTCTTTCCCAGGGGGGCCTTTACCTCTAGATTCCCCTAGTACCTCATTTGCCACTTTTCTAATGCAGCTGGTCATGGCATCCCACATGGTATTTACATCACCTACATATGACCAAGTAGCCTCATCTAACAACTTCTCTTTAAAGGTCAATTGCTTTATTCCCTTCAAATGCCACCAACGAGTTCGTGGGAGATGGTTTATCTTAATCCTTCTATAGCAAAACTTAATGCTCACATCTAAGATCACTAACCTATATTGGGTGGCTAGTACTTCTCCAAGAATTACTTTACAATTCTTACATAGAGAACGATCTTTATACCTGATGAGAAAATAATCTATCTGACTTAAGTTCCTTCCATTCTTAAATGTTATCAAGTGAGAATCTCTTTTCTTGAAAAATGTGTTTATTATGATAAAATCATGTCCCAACGCAAATTCCAAAATAGATTTCCCTTCTTCATTTCGAGCTCCAAAACCAAAACCACCATGGATCCTTTCGAAGTTTTCCCTATCCTTACCAACATGCCCATTGAAATCTACTCCAATGAAAATGATATCCTCATTAAATAAAAATTGGAAGGAAATTAGAGAAACTTTTATTAATCACTTCAACATCAGCTCATACAAGCCAAAACCAGCAAGAGAAAATCAAAGAAAATGTAAGGGATAGATTGGAGTATTCGAGGACTCGAGAACTCCTAATTCTAAACCCTAACAATGGTGGTATTCGGCTCTCCCAAAGTGTTTCCCAAAATCCCAAATGATCTCCCCTCTAACTCCTAATTCCTGCCTTTTTATACTATTCTCCCTCTTATAAGCACTACTAACAAACTACAAAATGTACTCTAACAGCCTACTAATCAAACTAACTTCCCCAAATTATTAAAGGATCCTAACATATTTCCTAGCTTCTCTTTTCAAACCCATTAGCTTTCCTATTACAGTTTGTTAAACATGCCCTAATGATATAGGTTAAAAACTGGATTCTAAACAATAGCTAACATAGGAAAAGACTATTGAACTGTAGAAAGATAGGGAATGAAACACGCAGCTAAATAATAACTACAGAATACAGAGAACTTAAGTAGACAATTCCATGGATTACAGGATTGTGATGGTCATATCACATACCATGGTTACAAAAGTCAATGCCAGGAACAAGACCCTCAACCCAAACAGTCTCCCCTTGTGCTGAAGTGGATGTTTCTCCGTTTACTTGACTATCAACCTCATACAGCTGATATCCTACAGAAAGTTTTCATGTAAGTTTTATTAGCAACATTTTAAAGATGTTAATGACTTGTTCATGAAGAATCAGCCTCAGAGAAAGATGACTCACTTTTTTCATCCATTCCTTTGACAAACTCCCCCAAGGAATTATTTGTGGACAAGTTGGTACTTTTTTCAATTGAAGAGCTACCATATTCTGTTCCTTCCATTTGTGGAAATACAAAAGATTGTGGGAGAGGAATATTTAAAGCGCGAGCCCAAAATACAGAGTTTGCCCTAGTAGGATTGGAATTGCAGGACATAAGCCACGACCAAGGTATAAACTGTTATAATTGGACATAGACTAAGAAGAAGATATCTACCATAGGACATCTTCAAAGCACACCTCTCTGCAAAGAAGCAAAAAGTTATATGTATTCATTTACCAATCACCGTAAAGTTCTAATAAGATATGAGAAAACACTGGTTTTACAGTTCTAACTTCTAAATTCTATTCTTATGAGCACATAGCAAGCAAGAAGTTAAGGAAGCATAAAAAGAAATAATGCGTGTATTGAAGCAAAAGTAGCAATAACACAGTCCTACCATCTTCATGAGATTGGATTAAAGCACAAAATTATCATATACTAAGTTGTGTAATTTTTATGTGATGAGATCAAAACTCTACTCATTCAAAATTATATGAACTATTTAAGATGCCAAATAATCTTTTCCATATCAAAGAAGAGAATGAAGAAAAAGAAAACATGGAGAAAGGGGGAAAATGAAATAATAATAATAATAATAATAATAATAATAATAATAATAATAATAATAATAATAATAATAATCATAATCATAGCAATTAATTATCCTCTTCACACACACCTTTCTGAACCTCCATCAAGAGTCAAAAGTTTCTTCACCAAACTCTTCACTTTATCATCATATAAAGACAGCAAATTTTTCTTCTGTAAGATAGACCCATTTTGGTCATACATATAGCAAATTAAGATAAACTACTTGTTTGCCAAAGCAGATGAGAACGTTGGCATTTCGCATGCATGAAACTGTTCTTAGTTCTATGAAACTGTTCTTAGCAGTTTTATGAAAACTGTGGAACTGCCTCACGGACGGCATAAGATTTACAAGTCAGAGAATGAAGTGGCTGAACCATGAAATAGTTCAAAGGTAAGAGCATGATGAGTATTCCATGGGAAGGATTTACTCGGCCATAAAAATTAATTATTGTTAAAGCTCAAAACAAAAATGAAATGGTCCCAACTTGTGGAATCCTAAAATGGACACAAGGCTACATTATCTCTGCCTGCAACACCCATTTTCACATTCTACAAATGGTACATAGTCAAAAGCTGTGAGAAAAACAAGTTATAAGTTGACATTTAACAGGTGGGAAAATACCAAAAGATCCGATACCTGCAATTCTGTTGCTCGATACAATGTTGTTCCCTTCAGCTCTGAAAGCTCATCATCACTAAACCAAAGCGGATTACCAAAAGTGTTTGGAAGTATATCGAGGTACCTAATATGATATTTCACAACAAACTAAATCCTGGCCACACAAAAGTGACTAAGTTCTCCCAAAATTAAACAATTGAATGTAGTATAATATACGTACGGCTTCCACGAAGAATTCCTACGGAGGCGCTCTATAGTTAAGAACAAGATTATCAAGAATCTGTCATCCAATTCCTCCTCTTCAAACATTCCTCTGCATTCTTGCCCAATAAGAGGATCTTGCAGCACTCTCATAGGTGTTATTGCTAAATTAAGTGGAACCACTAGTAGAACCCCTACAGCTTTTCAATCACAAAGTCAAATAATAAATATTTTCTCAACTTGTTTGGGTAGCTGAGGCGGGCTAAAGAACTGACACTAAAAAAAATAAAAAAATAATAAAAAACAAACATAGACACAACTTCTCTAGAACACAAAAATATTGTTGGCCCATCTCTCACCAACTTAAGCTTTTCGGAGAATTGGTGAATTACATAGTATCAAAGAATGAGGTCCTGAATTCAAATTCTCATAGTTGCACTCTATACAATTGCCATCATGTGTCTTTAATATGTTTCAGGCCTACAGCCTAAGCTTTTGGTAGATTTTGTAAACTAACACCTAGACAGGGGTAAAAGAAAAATTCCACTGTGTCCTTTATTCATTCCATATCCAAAAGGTAAACCAAGAAAATTCTGCTCACCTTTCTAGAATTCACAGTGTAAAACTTAAAAAACTGAAATATTGGACAATCAAATTAGAATTCCCAACCCCGTAACTGCATTAACTAAATAGAGTAAAAACACAGCAAATCATTAAAAAAATAAAAATAAGAAAAAAGCCCCCACAAAGTTTTACACGAGAGAAAAAGGAGGACAGAAAAAAGAAACTCATGATTGAATCCATCATATCATTTCTACATCAAAAATATAAAATCAAGACATGGGTGGGACTTAAAAACTGAAATATCAGACAATCAAAAGCCCAGAAAGTTGTACACCAATGAAAGAGTAGGATTACCATCAGAAGAAACATCATTAACGAAGAAAATCCCGAACCCTTTATTCGAATCACAGAGCTTGATTTTGCAACCGCGAAGTTGGACTCCGTTAACCTGAACAAGCACCAGGAGTAGCCAACTTTTACACATTTGTGTAAAGATGAAGGCAAAAGAGACGAATGGAAGACATGGGTACCTCTAACCACTGGAGAAAACATTGAAGTTTGCTTTCTTCTTCGTGATTCGCCATTGTTGTGACTGTCATGACTTGTGAGAAAACAGACTTAGGTTTTACGCACTATCGGATCTCTATTTTTTTAATTAAAAACATATAAAATATGAACATAAAATTCCAAAAAAGAAAAAGCTCAAAAAAATAGACTTTTAAGTAAGAAGCTAAAAAAAGAAGGTCAAAATGGGATTAAAACAAAGAAATAAATAAATTTTAGAGCAAAATGACTAGAACGAAAAAATGAAGTTTGAGGGTAAAAATAATAAAAAAAAAGGACTAAAAAAGGAATAAAAATAAATAAATTTTAAAGCAAAAGAAATGAAAATGAAAAAGAATAAAATTTCTTAATAAAAGAAGGTCATAAAAAGATCAAAATAATAAATAGTTTTAAAATAAAAGGAACCAAAATAATAATAAAAAATAAAAGTTTAGGACAAAATAAAAAAGGATCAAAAAAGGACTAAAATGAAGAACTAAATCATTTTTTAGACAAAAGAATCAAAATGAAAAAAAAATAAAGTTTCATAATTAATAATTTTAAATTAATAATTGATAATTATTTAGCAAATAAAATTTAATATATTAATAATATAATAATAATGAATAATATAATAATAATGGATAGATTATTATTAATGAGTACGTTAGTAATTAAATTATATATATAATACTATTAATATGCTAAATAATTAAAAATATTAATAATAATTAATTATAAGTAATTATAATGTTAATAATGTACTCATATTTATTAGATTATACGTAATTATTAACTTTTAGTTACATAATTAAAGAATTAGTTAATTAATTACTATTGTTTATTTAATAATCTATCATTTGATATATCAATTTTTAATAATTATTCTTTTTATAATGATTAATCACTAATTATTAATTATTAATTATTATTATTATTATATTACATATTGATAATTATAATATAATATTAAACATTAATTGAGTAATTACTATTTATTTTTTTATTTACCAACTATTTATTAATTAATAGATTATAATTAACATAATATATGATTGATATATTAATTATTATTTATTTATTAATTAATTAGTAATTAATCTTTAACTAAATAAAGAATTACTATATTATTTATTTTTTATTAACAAAATTAAAAACTTAATAGTAATAAATTAATATTTAATTAATAATTAAGTAATTACTATCTATTTATTAGTTGTTAAATATATCTATTTATTGATTATTAATTAATATATATAATATAATTAGTAATTAGTAATTAATTATTTAATATAACTTTGTTGATAATCATTAATTGTATTATGTTAATTTTTATACAATTTAAAAGTTAAAATTAATTTTAGACTGCTTTTTATTTTAACTATAAATTCTTCAAAAACTCTTTAAAAATCACTTTTTATGATTTTTATAAAACACCATTATTAATTTCTAATTACTAAACAAATGATTTTGGACTCGGAGAAGTACAACTAAACGCACCCTTAGATTGCACTTTGCAGCCCCCAGGCGCGGGCATAGTTAGCTTCCTTACTTATACCATACTTTGCCCACTTTTTTTTTTGTTTAGCCCCCCTAGAATCTTCTATTTCTAAATTTTGTGCTACGTTTTATAAGTTTTTATTTATACACTGAAGTTTGGTATAAAACTTATGTTATTTGTACTCCTTTAAAATGTATTAATTTTATACTTTATGTAGAATATTTGAAATTTTTTCATTTACAAAGTACTAATTTTATAATTTATGTACAATATTTGAATTATTTTCATTTACACTCCAATTTTTACTTCTAATAATACAATATTGCAATTAATTTAGTTTAAAAAATTTAAGCTTAGTTCAAGGCCACCCGGAAATTATTCTGCTTCATCACTAAGGGCAAAAAGAATCAAAATGAAAAATAAAATAAAATTTCAGGATAAAAAGAAAATAAGGGTCAAAGGGACTAAAATGAAAAATAAATAAATTTTAGGGTCAAAAATTTTTAAAAAAAGACTTAAAAAAGGAGGGGTGTCATTTCAACCAAAACATTGTCATATTGTAGGGGTGCCAATTTGTGTCACGTGTCGTGTTCGTGTCATATTTTGACCGTTTCTTTTTAAATTTACAGTCAACCCGAACACGACCCGTGACACTAAATTTTTTTAAAACCGCAACACGAACACGACACGACCACTTTGCGGGTTCGACATGAAAATGACCCGAAATTGACCCATGAACCCGAAATTGACACAAAAATTGTATATTTTTATTTAGTTTTTTACGTACTATAAATAATTTAAAATTCGTAACACGCTAAAATACAATAACATCCATTGAAATTAAGCAAATAATAGTATAAGATTTTGAATATAACTATCATGATATCACAAGTTCATAATAAAATAAAATATATCTAATGAAAAATATATGTATTTTTAGTTTTTTACGGTTTCGTGTCGTATTTGGGTTAGGCAGGTCCAACCCAAAATGTATTTTTTGTGTCAGATCGACCCAATTTTGGCCTGAACCTCTTTTTTCTCAACCCTAAACCGTGAAATTCGTGTCACTTTTGAGTCATGTTGTCTTGTCGTGACCCATATTGTTGGCCCTACCATATTGGTTGAAATCGCAAAGAAGTGTCATTTCTATATATAAAAATAAATAAGTTTTAAGTCAAAAAAAAATAAAATAAAATTTCAGGACAAAAGGGAAAGAAAAAGAGGTAAAACAGGACAAATGAAAAGGTTACATTTTTGTGTGAAAACAAAAAAAAATAAAAAGGACTGAAAAAATATCGTTGAAATGTATGTATAAATTAAAGGACCCAAAAGAATAATAAAGTAGGGACACATAAGAGAAAAATAATGCAACATGTAAGAAAAATTACATTTATGAAAAATAATGGTTGAAAAGGCCACGAAAAAGAAAAATATTTAAGTAGGACTGCTTTTATAAAAATTTATTTTAGTGGGACAATTAAAAAATGTGAGATTAATCTTTTTCGTAATAATATTTCATAGCACCACTGGAAAGAAATATCTAAGTAAGATCACATCAGGAAAAAAAATATTTTAATTTCAGGAAATGGGAGGAAAAAAGTTAAAAAGAAGGGCAAGAATGAAAAATAAAAAATTTATAAGAAGAAAATTAAAAGAAAAAATAAAAAGATTAATAAAAAAAAAAAAACGAAAACAAAAAATTGTTTTAGGGGTGAAAGCACGTTTTGGCTGAAATATTGTAACTCCGCTATAGTAGGCGTTTTTACGCATTATTAATGTGTATAGATTATATAGAAGTGTGGATGATGGTTTTAAATTTTTTATTCTTCAACATGCTAACTTGCTTTCTTTCAAGCTATTTTTTTTAATTGTATTTTTAAGCTTTTTCTCATTTATGTTTTTTAGTTTTATTTAAAAATTTTTTTTTTTCAAAATTTTTTACCTTGACTTTAACATGTTAGCGTGCATGCTTTCAAGCTTTTTATTTTTTTTTTTTTTTTTTTTTAAATTGTATTTTAAGCTTTTTTCCTTTCTGCTTTTAATTCTATTTTAAATGGTTTTTTCATCAAAATTTTTATTTATAGATTATATAGAAGTGAATGTTGCCCTATTCGTTCTTCAACTTATTGCCTTCACATTTAAATTTTTCTTCCAAATTTTGCTGTATATTTTTTACTTTAGCACTTATTTATTCTTTTTTTCTTTTTAAATCTTGTATTTTTAATTGTTTCCAATTAAAATATTTTACGTAATTGTCTCTTTAAACACCTCATTTTGTATTCTTTTTTATTTTGATAAATATTTTAACTTGCGAATCTACGGGTATGCTTTGGAACTATTTTTAGTTGTTTTTTAAAACGTTTTCACACGTCTTTTGAGGCATAAAAATGAAACGGCCTGCAAATCGCGTTTGTTTAGCAAATGTTTTGAAAACGAAACATAAACAAAAAAAAAAAAAACAAAAAAATTGTTTTTGTGAAGGAAATTAGAAAACGATTAGAAGTTGTTTTTCATTTTCTGTTTTCATTTTCTAGTACTTACTAAGAATGTTACATTAAATTATCTAATTAATAATTTCTAATATATAAGATATTAATTAATAATTAATAAATAGATATGACTATTACTCATAAATAGATAATAATTACTTAATTATTAAATAATATTAAAATATTATTATTAAATTTGTAATTTTATTTATAAAAATGCTAAATAATAAATATTCATTAATTATTTAGTTCAAGATTAAAAGCCAAAATTTGATTATATAATATATTAATAATAGAATAATTAATAATAGATTATTAAATAAATAACTAATGATTAATATATCAATCATTATTAATTATAATCTATTAGTTAGTACATAGTTGATAAATAAAATAATAGTAATTACTCAATTAATAATCAATATTAAATTATGTAATAAATTGTAATATACTAATCAATAGTAATTAATAATTCTATCATTATTTAAAGAATAATTATCAAAAATTGATCATGCAATATATCAAATAATAGATTATTAAATAAATGTTAGTAACTAATTAACTAATTATTTAATTATGTAACTAAAAGTTAATTATTTAAATAGTAAATAGAATATTAACATATTATTTATATACTAATTATTTTTCTTAATATACTTATTAATTACTTATAAAGCAATAAATTTGAGTACGTTACTAACATAGTAATTACTTATAACTGATTATTAATTACTAATTTTTAATTATTTAGCATACTAATTCATTATATATATAGTTTAATTACCAATATACTCATTAATTATAATATATTCATTATTATTGTATTATTAATATATTAATTTTTATCTGTTAAGTGATTATCAACTCCATATGGATTCACATTGCATAGGGTGGGTGTGCACACCATGTGGACACCTCCACACATGTAATCTAAAATTCAAATTTAACTAATCACATAATTTAATTTATAATTAATTCTCAATAAATTATTCTTGAGCGTTTTATTTAGAATTTCATAATTCTAAAATTTTCATTTTGCCCTTAGTATCTTATAGGATTATAAGGACGACGCGGAGATTAATGGATCTATAATTTTTAGTTCTAATAAAATTAATAATTAATTAAATTCTTTAATTAATTAATTAATTCCATTAATTCTAAAAATTACTCTACTATAAACTTGAAATTGCAGTCTCGTAATTATAAATACAAATTACTTCTAAACTGTGCAGTTTCCATTTTATATAGTCATTATATATAGATCAATTTTTCATAAATAATTCATAGGATTACTTTCAAAAATTCCCCCTGAATTATGACCCTTGTAACATTTTGCCTCTTGAATTTTAAAAAGTAACATCTGTTTTCTCGAACTTTGTCCCGTTAACAAGTTTTATCCTTCTGTTATAATGAGTGATAGATTTGCCACGTGTCACTTATTTAGTGAGAAGTGAAAGCCCAGTTACCCTTATACCCTCCTAATCAGATAATTTTCCATTTTTATTGAAAAAAATTCACCATCTTCGTTCTCATTTTGATTCTTTTTTTTCCTCACCTCGTTCATCCATGGCAAGTTCCTGCAGTACAAACAGTGATAGCAACGGCTGGGTAAACGTAACAAGCAGATTTAGCAATTTCTCTCTCTCTCTCTCTCTCTCTCTCTCTCTCTCTCTCTCTCTCTCTCTCTCTCTCTCTCTCTCTCTCTCTCTCTCTCTCTCTCTCTCTCTCTCTCTCTCTCTCTCTCTCTCTCTCTCTCTCTCTCTCTCTCTCTCTCTCTCTCTCTCTCTCTCTCTCTCTCTCATCTTCTTCTTCAAACTTGAATATCTCGCTCTTTTATCACATGGGCACGAGGGAAAAACTACAAGTTTCACCACCTTTGTATACACTCGACTTTCTCACCTCCCATTATCATTCCTTCTTCTCTCTTTTCTTCTCTCCTTAGAAAAGCAGAATTCTTTTTTTCTTTACTTTAGACATTATCCATGGATTCTTACCAAGCTAGTCGAACAATATTCTCAAGAATTCAGAGTCTAGAACCCGAAAACGCCACGAAAATCATGGGGTACCTTCTGATACAAGACTATGGCGAGAAGGAGATGATCCGCTTGGCCTTTGATCTAGAGTCCCTTCTTCACAATCTCATCATCAAGGCCAAAACCCACTTGGCTATTCTCCCTAAATCATCATCATCATCATCAACATTTTCTTCTTCTCCTCTCAACCCAATTTTTCCAATATGATGATAACTTGAAATTCTTTGGCCAATGAACGTTCCTCGCTCTAAAGCTTTCTTAGAACACTTAAATCTTCCTCGTTTACTCCTTGATATCGCAAGACGATGAATGTGGACTCAATGTATAAACTATCGGAACGATCACTCGCTAATTTATTTTCTTTTACTGTCAACGCATGTATGTGAAAGAATTGAGAAAATTAGAACAACTTTTCTTCTCTTTTTCTCTCTTAGAGAATTTGGTCAACCTAGGGAATTTAGGAAATCAAAATATTTTTCTCCAATTATTGTTGTCTCCTATTTATAGACAATTGGGAGTATCCTTTTGCTTTGTAGGCAAAGAAAATATAAAATTAATAACTACTATATTTTTAATCTCATTAAAAATACAGTTTCGTTTTACTTTTCATATTTTGTTGTTGTTGTTGTTAATTATTATTGTTATTTATGTTTTTCCTTTAGTATTTTGTGGCTTTACTTTTTCGTACTTGCTATAACCCTATAGAAGCTTGGTAAGTCGTTTTTTTCCCAACTTTTTTTTTCTTGAAATTTATGTTTTAAAATTTTCTCTATTTTTGTTGAAGGTTTTAAAATCTATTTTATCAAAAATATTCTTTTCTTTTATTAGTTCCGCTTGTAATAATATTTGTAAGGGAATTTTTCTGGTAGTACTTGAAAACATAGACTATCGATATCTCTTATTTCTCTACTATCGGATCTGTATTGGAATATGTCTATTATGCATAATTTTTTAATATGATATGATTTTGATCAGATTTAACGAGAAGTTCCTACTTATAAAGTACATTCTCATTGAAAATTTTTCTTTCATCCTCTAAAATATTATTTTGTTCAATTTAATATTTTTACTTTATGCCAAATGAGTGAATGGGCAGAACTAATGGAGAAACAATTATGTTAGACCTCTGTGTTCTTTGTAAGATTCTTTATGTTTTGTTTCTTTCTAAAAATTAAAAATATTAAAAAATAATTAAATGAAATTTTCGATTATTTATCTCTTAACTTTCTCTATATTAAACAATATAATATTTTATTTTACACTTTAAAATTCCTCTAACTTTTTTCCCTAATGTTTCATTCTCGCAAATATAATATACTTGTTAATTGCTTTTTAAGAGTCGATTAAAATCTTTATTAGTAAACCAACTAGAAAGTTAATAATATGGTAAAATCAAAACTTCAACACTCAGATATGCGTAGCACGTGGCACGAACTAGTGTACATACAAATGTTTTTTTTTTTTTTTTTTTTTTGAATTTTATTAATCAGCCAAATCGGTTAAACAAGCATTACCAACAAAAAGGAGAATACAATTCACACCAACAATCTCAACCGAGATTAAAGAAAGATACATGGCCATATTTGTTATGGGCTTCCGAATAAATTCACGGGAGGAAGAGAGAAATAAGTTAAAATTTAACATAAATTAAAATTAATAGATTAATAGTTTATATAAGTTAATAAATATGTTAAATTATTGTTTTTATTTATAATTTGTTTGGTTATAAATTATAACTTGATAAGTTATTATTTATAATTTACGATTTTTGTCTATAATTTATCTAACTATGAACCATCATAACTTAACAAATTTATTCATAACTTATTTGGTTATAAATCATAACTTAACAAGTTATGATTTATTAATTTTTATAACTAAAAATTGACCTATATATTTTTTAAAATTTTTTATATTAGCCTATAAATTCATTATAGATCACCAACCAATATTATTATTAAAATCAAGTTTCTTGCGCACTCTCGAGCCTTTAAATGCGGAGGAATACGAAGGAAAATGTTAATCTTTAAAGTCAGAATTCTTTCTTGGTTTGATTACTTTTCTGATTTGAGCATTTGGTTTTCTTTCTTTTTGAACGATCCATTTTTGACACTGTACTGAAGTTAATTAAAGTCTAAATAATATTAAATTATCGAAACCAGTAAATAAACGAACACATGTAATTTTTACGTAGTTTGGTAAAAACTTATATTTATTGAGTCGCGTTTAGATATTAAATAATTCATTAAATTTCAACGATTTAAATATTAATCAGATTTAAACAAGTAAAAACTCTCTTTAGTTTTATCTTTAATTTTATCACGACTGTGTAAAATCAACTCAATGAACTTGTTACCACTCTGTCTTTAAACTATTTCCTCACTTGACAAATCATTTCTCTTAAAAACTCTAAATTCTTCTTTTAAAAAATAATAAATAGTTAAACTCTTTTTAACACTTCAGATCGTCTTTTTCCGAATAACGCTAAATTTAGACTTTTCAAAACATTATAAATAGAAACCCAAAAAGTTCACATAATGAATTACGCCTGAGAAATCCTCTTCAAACTCAAATATAGTAATTCAAAGTTATTTTTTTTTTCCAATCCGGAATTTATCATTTATTTTAAAACCTGCTATATCACAAACAATCGCACAAGGGTAACAGCGTTACAGCAAGTATCTTCAAAACTTGAACTTCAATTTTTTGGAGTTCGCACCCACATTAGCTGGCAGTCATTTTATTTTAAATTATTGTCTAATGAAATAAACTTAGAGGATAGTTTCAAAAAATCGTTGTCTAATGTGCGCGGCTAGTTCTGTATATTTTTGGTTGTGTTTTAGACGACTATTTCTGTATTAATCGTCATATATTAATGTACACTAGTTAATTTTACATATTTTTTACTGTGTTTTAAGCAACCGTTTTCGTATTAATCGTCGTCTATTAACAGACGTTAAATACATTTTTTTTTTCTGATAGTGAAATCAAATTCTAATCAGATTTATCTTAAAAAAAAAAAAAAAAAAAAACCTATGTTGCAGCTTTTCAAATATCAACCCAGATTTTGCCATGCCAATTCAAATAAGATTTTATCTCCAAATTCAATTCAAAATAGGATTATCTTGACCAAACGTCACCAAATTTTTTTGCAACCCATTTCAAACAAATCTGGATAACTGGTTTTTGAATTTTTGAATTTCTTTTGTCAAAACTTGCCAACTAAATCCCTAACACATTTTGTTTTATGTGGCCCGTTTATTTCACCGATTTAAATTTAAAATTTGAGTTTTATTACAGTAAAAAACTCTCAGAAACAGACACATCTAACTTTTTTACTATAGTAAAAAACACTCACATTCACATCTCAACTCAAATTAAAAATTTAAATCAGCGAACTAAACGGATCCGTAAAAACTCCCATTTTTCCCGCTCAACAGGAGCTAGCAAGTTCAGAGATATAAGAATCACGCAAGTAACAATTGTAATTAAAAAAATAAAAAAATAAAAATAAAGAGGAACAATTGTCAAGACGAACATTTTTCCTCCCTAATGTATGTATATATCGATAATTTTAGATCGTAAGAGAATCCCAATTATATTAAAATAATATATTTTTGACAGTGTATACCACATCTATTTGATAATTTATACAGCATCGTTTTCTGTTTGACTAGTGTTGGAATGAATGTGATGACTTTGTGCACCTGACGAGGTGGGAGATGATACCCTGAGCATTTGACCCATTTTGGCTTAGTTAAATATTACTGTAGATTTAAAAAAAATTATTTTTAATTGTGTTAAAAAAAATTGTTATAAAAAATAGCTGAATGTTTAATAAATTATTATTATAATAGTTGTATTAGTTCTAAATTTAATGTAATAACATTTGATAAATTATGAAATTAAATTAATGTGGATAGTTAAAAATTACGACTATATTATACTATAATATAATATATATAATTATAATATAATATATATTTATTATTATATTTAATATAAAAAGAAAACTATTATTATAGAATATATTATATAATTATGATATAGAATATAATAATATTATTAAAATAATAACTAAAATAATTAAAAATTATAATTATATTATATTATATTATAATATAATATATATAATTACAATATAATGTATATTTATTATTATATTTAATATAATACAATAAAAATTATTATTAAATAACATATTATATAATAATAATAGTATAGAATATAATAATATTATTAAAATAATTAATATAATTACAATATTATAAAAAATATCATAATATTACATAAGAAATGATAATATTTCAGTTGTAATATAATTAAAAATTACAAATATATTATATTATGTTATAATGTATATATTATATTATAATATAATGTATAATCATTATTATATTATATCAAATAAATATATTATAATTAATATATTATATAACCATAATGTGTATAATACATTATAATAGATAATAACATTAAAATTATAAAATTATATTAATATTTAATTATATTAATTATTATATTATTATTAATAAAATAAATATAATTATATCAATACAATATAATACATAATATTATTATAAAATAATAATATTAAATTATTAATATAATTATGATATTATTTGTTACAATATTACTATTACATTATATTGTATTATTATATTATTATATTATATTTTGAGTCTGAATTTTAGATTGAGAAAATTATAAATTTTAAATTTTATTAAGGGTATTATGAGTATTATGAAAATTTTATTAATTATACTATATTAATTCTCACACAATTTAATAACTAAAGTTACTTTTAAACTGCTTTTAATTTTAACTATGAATTCTTTAAAAATTCTTTAAAAATACTTTTAAAAAAATTTACTAAACATTAAAATCTATTTTTACTACAAATAAAAGCGGATCTTAAAAGTGAAAAAAAATATCAAACTAAGCCCTTGTGTTGTCCGAAGACCGTTCATCTCATAATACTCAGTATTTATTATGCTTTCACTAGATTAACTGTGGCACACTGGGGGCCGAAAATGACATTTCCAATGAGTCAGCCTGATGCGAATGCAGACATTCACAACAGTTTAACAAATTTTGAAAAGCTGCCACGATGGCAAGAATTAAAAACCTCAATTGGCTGATAGGGAAATAAGAAAAAATTCACATTAATAAGATATATAGTTTTGTTCACTTCATTGATTTGAATTTTTAATTTTAAATTTTTATAGTAAAAAGTTCTCAGAAAATGTCACATTTAACTTTTTATGTTATAGTAAAAAAACTCTCAGATAATGTCACATCTTAACTCGAATTAAAAACTTAAATTCACAAAATGAATGCGGTCATAGTTTTTAATCAACAACTTTTTATTTGTTAAATTATCATATTTAATTTAAGTTGATATTTTGATTATTCAGACAATTAAAGACTATACAAGTATTTGATTTGGCGACATTTCTTACACATAAATTTAAATATTTTTGTGCGTATGTTAGAGTGCGTGTCTCTAAAAAAATATCAATTATTCTTGTTTGCATAATCAAGTTGATATTTTAATTATTCGGACAATTAAAGACTACATAAATTTAATCCGGCAATATTTCTTACATATAAATTTAAATATTTTTATATGTATATTAGAGTGCGCGTCTCTAAAGAAAATATCAATTATTCTTGTTTGCATAATTTACCATACAATTCTTGTTTCGTATTTTGTTAGCTAAGGCAATTACAACTTTTCTCATACGGAGTGGAAGTAAATAAAGATGCCACGAATGTTTGAAATTGAACACCATTCTTAAACTCTGAGAGGATATTTGGTAGATGAATTCGTTCCCTGATTCGAATCATGATTCGTGATTCGCTATAGTATTTTCTCTCACAAAAAATACATGTAAGTCAAAAATGGTTCGAATCACATAATTTGAATTTTTCAATCAAACGTCCTCTCAGTGTTCAAAAGTTAGGTAGTTGGGTTTCACAAAAATGGTATTTATATTGTTTTCCAAGACAAAAGTGCAACAAAACAATAGAAGATTGCCTCCACAGGATACATATCTTACTTACCCCGAGTGATTTATAAAACCAAATCAGAAGTAAACAAATATTTTTTTTTTTTTTTTTTTGGGTTGAAAAGAAACTTTCATTAGTAAAACAGATCTCAACTAGGTTCGTGGCTAAATTTAATCCTTACTTATCAACCACACCTATAAAAATTAGGATTTGGAATTTAAAATTGACATCTTGTGGAAATTTGTCCACATTTTTCTCAAACAAATTGTCTACACATTCTATCCCTTTGTCCTAAATAATCTTGAGTTTAAAATATAAACAATGTTAAAAATTTTATTTCAGTGTCACGTCGTCTTGTTTATTTCATCAATTCGAGTTTAGAATTCGAGTTTTACTACAGTAAAAAAACTCTCAGAAACAATTACATCTAACTTTTTTATTACAGTAAAAAGCTCTCACATCAAGTAATATCTCAATTCAAATTAAAAATTCGAATCAGCGAATTAAACGGACACTTAAAAAGAGGATACAAATTTTATACTCGGAATATTCGTTGTGGACCATGTATATACATCAAATGAGATAAAGAACTTGACAATGGATACGGCAAATGAGACACGAAGTACGTGACCTTAAAATTTACCCAATTATGTTCCCTGTCCTCTTGTAATTGAAGCATATCTTACATGACATTGACTTACGAGATATGTTCCACTAGAAAAATCATGTTCCTAAAAACATAATAAATGCTACTAGCTGTAGGCTCGTGTTTGATCCCACATGACACTTGAAACGTGTATGATATTTATTTGCTAACTTTTATCTTATTTTAAGATCTTTCTTTATTGAAATAATATTTGCTCCAAAAGTTTTTTTTGCTTTTGTCCCACCACCTTTCTCCTTCGAATAATTAAAGGACACAGATTTTGCTTTTCTAACGTGAGACAGGAAAATATTTAGAGTCTATTTAGTTCATAAATTAAAATTATTTTAAATTTATGTGTATTTTTTATGAGAAAAAAATATTATGGTAAATTACGAATTACAATTTAAATTAAAGAATAAATTTTTCTACTAAATATCACCTTAATTTTTTAATAAAAAACACTTAGAGAGAGGATTAACTATAACTATTTTTTAGTATGATTAAAAAGTTTTTCATACATTAAAAAATTATTCACATCAAGCAATAGCTATTGAGTTGGGTAAAGATGTAAGTTTAGATCATACTGTCGAAACCTAATGAGTCGATGTGGATTGGGTTGGTTGACAAAATGACCAACTCATCCGGGCCAAAACGTCTCATGGGAACGGGTTTGCTTACCTTTTATATTTGGAAAAATTAAAAAAAAAAGAAGAAGATAAATATTCTTTTAGATTGCATATTCTTAATTTTTACTTATTATTCTTAATTAATATTATTTTAATAAAATATTATATTATTTAAAAAGATATTAATTAAGAGTATAAGATAAAAATTTAAACTCATACTTTTAAAGGTAAGTTTTATAATTTTCTCAAAAAATAAATTGAAAAACCCTCTAATTAGGCTCGATTACATTTTAGACTTAAAACACGATTCGAATATTTAAGCGGCTGTGACCAAACTAAAGAGATGAGAGTTGGCCCCGCCCCAATTTACAACTCTAAAATTAAGAGATGAAACATCACTCCAACTTAATGAAAATTACCACGATAGTCCAAAAATGGTTCTCGGAAGTAATGATGGCTATCACTTTGATGGTAAAGAGGGAATCATAATTGGCAGTGGCACTAATCTAGTTTGATTTTAGAAAGTGCAGTTATATTTGTTAAAGTATTATATTATTATTGACCTATCTTTTAAGAGTTTAAATTTTTAAAATGAATTAATAAATTAATATAATATCAGAGTAAGAGGTTATGAGTTTAAATTTTTGTAATTATATTTTTATTTTCATTTAAATTATCATCATGTGTTGGGTCTTTAATATATTTCGAACTTAAATATTCACATGTTGGACTTTTCATGATGTATTGGTAAATTAATATAGTATCAGAGTGAAAAGTCCTGAGTTTAAACCCATGCAATTGCACTCTTTATCCTCATTTAAATTATCTATTATGTATTGAGTCTTTAATATATCTCAGGCTTAAATATTTACGTGTTGAGTTTTCTAATTAATTTATTCAGACAATTGCCTATTGTCTAACTTATACGTGAGGGAGAGTGTTAAAATATTAAACTATTGTTGACTTCTCTCTTAACGGCTTAAACTTTTGAGATAGATTAATAAATTAATAATATTATAAGAGAATTTCCAAGACAGCGTTGAACTAGCAATGGAACAAGAATGAAAAGGAAGACGGGGGAAGAAACACATATTTTTTTCCTTGTTCTCTACCACACAATGAAGGTGTTGTTACATGGTTGAGTTTGTAAGGCCTTTCATTCTTCTAAAAGCCAAGTGAGAGGAAGGTGGCAGTGACTCGGTTGGAGTTGATTGGTAGCAAATAACTCTTTAAAAAGTCTTTTGTTTTATTCTCAAAGCTTATATTGCACAAAGCACTCCCACAGGTGCAGGAATCAACCAACTTCCCCACTCTTCTTCATCTCTAGCTTTTCGTCCTTTCCGCACCGAACTAAACTATTTTACAGCTTTTTGGTTTGAACTTGAAGACAAATTTGACATCCAAAGGAAGATTCTGCAGCTGCTGATGATCATTATTGAACATTGAGTACTTCATGAGAGTTCTAAAACTGTAAGTATTTTCTGCATGTTCTTTGGTTGTTGGCACACTTGGAAAATTTTTTAAGCTTTCACAATATTGCCCATGTTCACAAACTTAGCCATTGTCATGCAACTGATAAAAAAAAACTAATACACGAACATTTTTTTTTTTTTTTTGTTCCTTTGGATGAATAAGAAATCATCTAAGACAAAATAAACAAAATCGAATCAAAATGTGAAGCCCATATATGTTACTACTAAAATTTGGAACTCAGATAGTTTTGATTTCCACTTCTATATAAAAATACTATAGTTCAACTGATTCCTACTTCTTCTCTGTGTCAGAAGAATAACTTTGTTTAAGACAATTTGAATTTCTTCATATTTGAATTTATTCATCTATTCTCTCCTTTCTGTCCCCATGAATGCGTTGTGAAATTCTAGTTTTAATCTTTTTCTTTTTTTAATCCAAATACTTATTTTTGCCATGTACACTTTGTGATTTTTAGAATCTGCTAGATTATTTTTAACAGACGTTTGACATGTGTGTGAAATATATTATTGTCATTCCCTAACTAAAAATGAATAATTAGTTTCATTTTTGTGGAATAAAGAGAGAGAGAGAGAGAGAGAGAGAGAGAGAGAGAGAGAGAGAGAATAGGACATGGGGTCTAACTGACTTAGATGGGCTCTAAATTTGGGTTTGGAAATTTGCCTCTTGTGTATATAAATCTTTAGTTTTCTCAGGGAATTCAACTATGTAAAGATAGGATAAATCCCTTATTTTGTTTTGTTTTGTTTTTTTTGTTTTGTTTTGTTTTTTTTTTTTTTTTTTTTAATGTATTGACTATGTCTAAGTAGACTCATGATCAAGTTTTTAACAACTTACAGACAAAGAAGGGATAACAAAAGGAATATCAGAAAAACGTTTACTTTTTAGAATCTGCGTTTTTTACAACAAAAAAAATAATAAAAAAAAAACTAAAATTTTTAAAAAAAAGCAGTTCTTTATCTAAGACCAGACTTTTTATTTCCTTTCTAAAATAATGAAGCTAAAGTTACAGAGAAATGACAAGCATAAGGCGCAAAAGGTGTCACTTTTCCAAAATGGCGGGGCAGAAAACAATAAAAAAAGATGCAGATATTTTAAAATAATCGCTAAGTTACAGAGAAATGACAAGCATGATTTGCAAAAGTTTTTAATTTTAAATTTCTATAGTGAAAACAATAATAAAGATGCATATATTTTGTAATTATTGTTATTTTACTTATTTGAGTTTTTAATTTTAAGTTTTTATAGAGTGAAAAATTCTTAAAAAATATCACATCTCAATTCAAATTGAAAACTCAAATTTGTGAAATAAATAAGACCTAAGATATCGTGCCTGGCTGTGATTTTTTCACTTCCCAGGAGTTAAAAACACTCAATCTGATGCGTATCCAAACCACCTAAAAAACATCAAAGTGTGTCATTTCTATGTTTATACATGTGTGATCAATGCATATATTGGTGCACATGTTTGTCTTATTTATTTATTCATTGATTGATTGGGGCAAGTTTGATAAAATTTGACCTCAATGTTGTTCATGAGTTTGTTTTGGAGTGAGCTCCAGTCTTTGGTCCTAATTTGTGATGTATGTTTTATGCTTGTTCCTCTAAAAAAATAAAAAATGAAAAATAAAAAATAGAGGGTAATAAATCTGAAGACGCCATCCCTAGCAAAAAAAAAAAAAAGAGAGTAAGTGAGAGAAATATAGTAGCATTCTTGGCAGGAGGCTGGTGCACCACCGGGCTACCTGACGGCCATTATGTTTCATCTACAAACTCACCGAAAGATGCTGAGTTTAGGCTAGGGTTCATGCCATCCACAGAGCAAGAGGATTTCTGGAACAAATATGAGATAGGGATGGGGTCTATGTTTGTTGTGAGGCATTTTTAGGCATGTTGATCTTCGTCTCGACTACCCCGGAGGTTTTGGTCCACATGAGGAATGGAGTCATCTTACGGTGTATGCATCTGCCTTAGTAATCGTCGCCGGCACATGTTTGCCAACTACTTGTCATTCGTTTCATTTTCTTTCTCCCGTTTTGACGAGCCACGCTCTTCTTAGTGTTTTTTTTTTTTTTTAATTTGTAATGATGATGGTTCTTATCCTGATTAATTTATGGCGTCGTCTCATTTGTTTAGTGTTTGGTAGTCTTTTTCATCCACAAAATTTATTTCTTTGCCCTCCTTTTTTTTTATAGTTTTGGTGCTATAGATTTGTTGACACTGGTTGTTTGAATTTTTCTATCAACAACAGAGGATTTGTTGAAAAGTCATATGTGTGTGTTCGATTTTTAGTGTACATTTTTAGGTGTTTTCCATTTATAAAGTCAACTACATATTATTTTTCTTAATGCTTCATTCAAATTTAGTGATAGAATTGGTTGTTTATCAGTACCATTTCTCCTATTATAGGGTGGATTGAATTAGTATTTTTATTGCTTTTTTCATACTTTAGAATATATTTTCCTTTAATATATGTGCGTGTACATTTTATATTCTACCACAATTTTTTATGGAATTACAGAAGTTTATTCTAACTACATTTTTTCTCATTATTATCGTTTTCATTTTTGGAAACCATATAGTACAAATCTTTATAGCCAAAGTGAAAATCCAAAACAAAAAAAAAAATAATAATAAAAAAAGGAGGCAAAAAAAAAAAAAAAAAGAAGGCAGGATTTGTAATGTGTGCCTAGCACAAGGGATGCATGAACAATGTTAGACTTTTAAGGACACTAAAGATATCTAACATCACACACTACTAAAAAAAGTAGTGGAATGTGGGTCTGCAATATAAGATATAGGATTCATTTTCTATCATAGTGCCCAATACAAAAAAATATTTACATCACTTGTGTTTAACACCAAAACTAATAACATTGTTCGCATGTGGCATTACTAAAATATTGGATCCGCATTCTATTATTAGCATGTGGCATTACTATTGGTAAATTATAACATTGTTCTTGTTAGGAAAACTAATGCTAACAATTGCGGAATAAAACTTTTTTTCTTTGTGTGCTAAAATAGGATCTCAAATAAAATGACAACAAAACCAAACAACAAATGCACCAATTAATCAAAATAATCAACCACAAAAGAAACACTAATTTTTAACATGAAAAACCTCTCAAATTGAGAGTAAAAACTACGAGACCTTTAGGCTATTTAAATTTCTTATACTATATTGACAATGAGATTATAAAGTTTCTCTAGAATTAAACTAGATGCTCACAACAATAATATCATCAAAAAATACTACTCTTCGTTCACTAACAATATAGATATCATCATCAAAGATGGATAATAATAATAACACTAAAGAAAAGCTTAAGTCTCACTAAAATAGGAGTACTCAAGAGAGTAGTAAAGAGAGGCTAAATGAGAAATCAAGTCTTGATAAATTAAAAGAGCTCGCCATAAGAATTCTCTACGTTAAATTTGAACCGAAACCGACAACGTTTCGCCACCCAATTATCTTGCACAAATACAAAAATCCTACTCCTTTTCTCTTTCTCTCTCTCCTTTTGTTCCCTTCTCTTTCTCTGGTTTTCTCGGCTACAAGCCACGGCAGCCCTCAATTTCTTTTGTTAATGCTGCACCGGAATTAAGCTTGCCAGAGCAAGCTTCTTTCACTTTTTGTTGTTGTTGGTATTTGTGCTTAAAGCCCATTATTTATTTCAGCCACAAATAAGGCCGAACTCAACAGTTCTAGGACTAATGGTGCTAAGAGCATGTTTCTTCTTAGAAGGGTAAGTGAGTCGATGCTTAGTAAGATAGTCAAATATCACGTGGCTATATACTCGTTCTCATATATAGAATTTTATTTTCTAACTACATTAACTAAATTTCGCGCGAGATTCAATACGTCTCTCTCTCTCTCTCTCTCTCTCTCTCTCTCTCTCTCTCATAGACAACAAAAACAGACACTGTCGTTTGCATTAGAACTAGCGTGACGTCTTTATCAAGGATTTTGGAAATCGCATGAAACTTGAACCTTGTTTGGATTATTATTCCCATGTTGTTCTTTTCCTCTGCTTCCACTCCTTTTAACTCAAGAGTCTCATAATTAATACGTTACACTGCAACTATATTTTTTTTTTTCTCTCTTCGCTGAGTTCGTCCGGTTGTGTTCGTTGAGGGATAAAGTTAAAGAGAATCTAATTTCAGTTTTTTTTTTTTTTTTTTTTTTTTTTTTTTTTTTCCTTCCGTCTTTCTTTAGCCCTCAAAGAGCAAACATTTCTTACAGAGATTAAGATTTCTCTGAATCACCCATTAAGGATTAGGCATTGATGATTGTCGTTAGTGGTTCCTCTACTTTTAGTTTTCATAAGTGGTTCCTCTACTTTTGGTTTTCATACTCTTGGGTGGAAATTAAGTTAGAAATTTCCTTCTGCTGGTTGACCAATCAGAGAGGGAGAGAAAGAGGATTAGATTTCTATTCCCTTTTTGTGATTTGCTTCACATTTTGCCACTTCGGCACTTCCCTTTAAGTTTTAAGGACAGAGATTGCGTCCTTAGTCATACTGCGACCTAACATTTCTGTTCTGTTCTAATCTATTTTCAGAGGTTGATAGCTTTCTTTCAGCACTTATCTTTTCTTTGACGAATGGTTGCCTTTGGGAAGAAGCTGAGAGAATCACAAATTCAAGAATGGCAAGGGTATGTTTTACTAAATTTTTCTTTAAGCCTATTTTTTTGTGTGTGTGTGTGTGTGTGTTTTTTTTTTTTTTTTTGGGCGCTAGAAAGGCTACTGAACTATTTGGTGGTGTTGTTTGGGTTGTTGGGGTTGCCTTTCCTGTTATTTTATTTTATTTTTGTTTTTAAAGTTTTGGTGTGTGTGTGTGTGTCGTCTGAAAGTAATGCTAACGATGATGCTATCTGAAATTCTCAAATGAACTTCACAAAAACTATGGATTTCTCCATGTAATATGTTGCAAAAAGAAGGTTTATCAGCTTGGTAAAACAGGGTAGTTTTCAGTTGGGATTCTTATTTAGAATTGAGCCTATAATTTGGCAAACACATTTCTTTGTTAGTCTATAAAATTTCGTACAGAACCAGAGTGGTATCTTTTTCCACGAAATAAATCGTCTATGATTTCCTATGATATTTTAGAGAAACAAGTCCTCTTGTAAGTTGTAAATTAGTTCATCAGAAAGAGGCCTTCCCTTTCTTGGGAGGAGTTTAACAGGTTAACAATCATGCCAAGAAGTTTTTTATTCCTAAACATGAAATCATTCTTGTATATGTGCTCTTGTTTTTGTATTTCAGATACTATATCAACTACAAGCTCTTGAAGAAGAAAGTAAAGCGTTATTCGCAACAAACTCAGGTCAGAGCACAAGATCGCCCTGATGTTCTTAAAGACTTCTCAAGGTTGCTGGATAGTCAGGTAACTGGATAAAAGATATGAAAATTGTAAATTTTCTTTAGATGCAACTATGATTAGACACCATGATTAGGTGTAGTATAGAGGGGAATACATCAAAGTTTTGCATGGCTTATCAGCACCTTTTGTTTTCTTTAATTTTTCCATAAAGAGTGACACCCTTTTTTTTTTTTTATAAAAAAAAAAAGGGGATCTTTCTACTGATTTAATATGAAAGGAAAAATTTCATATTGGTACCTTCAGATATAGCATAATTATCTTTTAGTACTTTGTATTTTTAATAATTTAGAATTAGTACCCTGTCGTTTTTAGAAATGGTTTTTTAGTATTTTGAGGTTATTTTTAGAGTGCAAAATGTCTAATCCCTTAAGAATTCACTAAAAAGCGGACGTAAATAAAAAAAAATAAAAAATAAAAAATTAAGCTACACACTTTCTTGAAAGGAAAATTTTGTCCAACTATGCAAATACCCTTAAGAATTATAACAAAATAAGGGTCTTTGTTTCATGTCTAATCCTCAGATAGAGAAGATTGTTCTGTTTCATTTGGAACAACAAGGATTGCTTGCAAGCAGGCTATCGAATCTCAGAGCACAGTATGATGCACTCTCACAGCAATCAGATGGGAAAGACATATCAGAAGTACAAGAAGCATACAGAGCTGTTGGAAGAGACCTTTTGAGGCTTCTCTTTTTTGTTGAAATGAATGCTATCGGTCTTCGCAAGATCTTGAAGAAGTTCGACAAACGCTGTGGCTATAAATTTACTGATTACTATGTCAAAACTCGTTCTGATCATCCTTACTCCCAGTTGCGCCAAGTCTTCAAGCATGTGGTAATTATGTACTATACTATAAGCGCTTTTATTGTCAAGTTAGTGACATTAAGTCTTTTCTTTCTTCTTTCAACTTAGTCAAATGTTATTCAGCCAAATTAAAGGGGCGAAAAAACCATTTAACGGCCAATATTACAGGGTGTTGGGGCGGTTGTTGGAGCCATATCTCGCAATCTTGCGGAACTTCAAGATCTTAAAGACAATCATGGAAGCTACATCTCCATATATGATCAGCCTGCTTTTTCTCATTCGGTTTACTCTCATATCCATCCAAAGTATTATCTGCAATGTTGTTACCCAATTTTAATGCATTCTGATTAGAAAAATGCTAGGCATCCCGACTTTCTAATAGCATCTGCGTTGTCTTTTTTTTTTTTTTTTTTTTTTTTTTTTTTTTTTCATGGTAGGTGTTTGAAAATTTGTCACGTCAATAAATATTAAAACCTTGCATCTACTAATGGAAAGATGACACTTTGTTGCCACATAAGTTAGTATTAAATATTTGGGATCCTAGCTCTACTCTTCTGATTTAAGTTGTATTCTGATTTAACCATTCTTAAGTACATACCATGACAATATAAAAAGACCCGTCTGGAGTTCTTTACCTTGATTTATTTGTAATGTATGCTTAACATTACTGAACATGTAAATTGCGAAGCACAAAACTGAGTCAACAATGTTACAACTTATAAGTTCCAACCAAATTCACAATGCAGTTAGGTGATATGGAATGCATGTAGTTTATTTGTTGATTAGTGGTATTGCGATGGTTTAGCATCGAAATCTTGGTCACATTCATTTTAGTAAATCTGATAAACTTTTTCCTTATTGGTATGCATACTTGGTTACATAAGAAGATGCAATCAAAATGATCTCTTTGATCTGCAGGATCCAATTGTTCATTCCATCAAGGCAGCTGTTGAGAGGTTATCAAACTCAACAAATTACCTCCACTTCTTGGGAAGGCATGCACTTATTTTCCCAGAGGAGTTGCCAACACCATCTGAGGAAGATGTCGATGACCAGAGATATCATTTTATATCACTTCTCTTGAACTTGGCAAACACATTTCTATACATGGTCAATACATATATAATTGTTCCAACAGCTGACCACTACTCTCTGACCCTCGGAGCTGCAGCCACCGTCTGCGGTGTAGTGATCGGTTCAATGGCCATTGCTCAGGTGTTCTCATCAGTGTATTTCAGTGCGTGGTCGAATAGATCCTACATGAGACCGCTTGTATTTAGTAGCATCATTCTTTTTGTGGGAAACACCTTATATGCACTGGCTTATGATCTTAACTCAATACAGGTTCTTTTGATTGGTCGGTTGTTTTGTGGGTGAGTATTTATATTTCCTTTATTCCTTAATAGTAACACACTAACACTTACAGTTTATTGTTGATCACTGACTACAGTAATTAGTATTTTTTGTTTTGCAATATGCTTTTTACTGGAGTATTGTAACTTGAACTTCTTTAATAATACCTCTGTATCCGTACTTTAAAATGTAGACTATTCTGAATTAAAGAGTAGAAACTAAGCAAGTAATTGAAAAGTTCACAGTGAGCTTAGTAAAAATGAATAAGATTGAATTATGTTTGACAGAGAATTAATGTATGTCATGAAAATTACAGATTGTAAGACAAAATGATTCACCTTAGACGTCTCTGACAGAATCAACTAGATTTAGGCAGCTTGTGATTTTGATAAGAACCAAGATACAAAAGAAATTAAACTGATTTTGTATTAAAGAAGTAAAACAGAAATAATGGAGTACAAGGTAGTTTCAAAGATTTCAAGAGGCTTTGATCTCTCCCTAGAGACTAAATCGCACTTCAATTCACTAATTCTCTGACTACTAACCTTTCCCTTTAATAATACTAACCCCTCTAACAAACTGATAACTAACTGCTTAAGAAAAAACAAGTAGCAACAACTAAAAAATCACTTAACCACCTAACTTTCAGTTCCTATCAAATTTGCTCCTTTTTTTGGTTTATTATTCAGTACTTTTGTGCCCCATCATATTTATGATAGGGCTTCGAAAATCAGAATCCAGAAAAATTATGAAACTGAAATGTGACAATCTCTTTAGGGGTCTTGTTTGTTTAAATTTTGGAGCATGTAAAGAGCAGTGAAGGTTAGCCTAAAGACCATGGTTCTCTGTCAAATAATTTATCTTAAACTAGAGTTGCATATATAGAGTACAATAGATTTCTACACGATTAATGACTGCTCAAAAATATGTTCTTTTTGCTTTTGTTATTCATTTATTCATAATAAATATTCAAGTTTTGTAACACCTTTCAGTAAACAAAGTCGTACTAATTGACAATGTGAAACAGGTTAGGTTCGGCTCGAGCAGTTAATAGGCGTTATATCAGCGATTGCGTACCACTTAAGCTGCGAATGCAGGCTTCCGCTGGTTTCGTCAGTGCAAGTGCGCTCGGAATGGCATGTGGTCCTGCTCTTGCTTGTTTGTTTCAAACTAACTTCAAGATTTACAAATTCACATTCAATGAGGATACCTTACCCGGTTGGTTTATGGCTCTTGCATGGCTTATCTATGTATTGTGGTTGTGGATTTTCTTTAAAGAGCCTTCTCACCAGACTAGTAAAGATCTCACATCACAAGAATCTAATTCTGGTTTGCCAACAATATCTCTCCTCTCTTGTTGAGCTTCTTTTATTTTCTTTTTGAGATTCGAAGCTAGATGAAGTGATGAGATTAACATCTTTCACAGGGAAATCTCCACACATGAGTCAGGCTAATCTGGATAATAAAGACATTGGTAACGATGGAGATACATTAAAATTATACTGACAAATACATATTTTTGTTTTTTATAGGAAAAGCTTTAACTAGAAATGTTTCTTTGGAGCAGGGCAGTTTATAAACGTAGCTGTGGAAAATGGAAGCACACAACCGTTACTAATGCACTCTGAAGCTAATCAATCAGATGAAGATGAAGTCCAAGATTGTGATGATGCTGAACAAAATTCTGAGGAAATCCAGAAACCAGTTGATTCAATTATGTCAGCATATAGATTACTTACACCATCAGTAAAGGTTTATATTTTTTCCCATTTCTAACAAACCTAACAAAAAAGGTTTGTTAGAAATCTGATATGCTCTAACAATTTTGTACTTTTCTTAATCAGTTAATTTTTAAAAATTGCAATTTTTATCAGGTTCAACTGTTTATATATTTTATGCTAAAGTATGCAATGGAGATTTTACTTGCTGAGTCAAGTGTCATCACTGGCTACTATTTCGTCTGGTCGACAAGCAGCGTGGCCATCTTTCTTGCATGTCTTGGCCTGACAGTGCTCCCAGTAAACATTATCGTCGGCAACTATATCAGCAACATATTCGAAGAAAGGTAATCTTTCATCACCACACACTTTAGTGTTTCATTGTTAAAATGATATTTGGACTTTGTTTCTTTTTATATGCAAGGTAGGCTGGAGTATGCCAAGATTATTTTCTATTAGATTGTTTGATTTTAGTTTTTCTTTTCTGTTTTCATTGACCAAATTCTGGTAATGATAAAATACTTTACTGTACTACAAGGAGTTAAAAATAAACCATGTTGGAACTCTATAGTGATAAATCTTTCTAATCTTTCTAACACTGGACGAATCATCAGAACACATCAACCCATCTAATTTGATTGAAGGAGCCAAAATTTTCACACCATTACACCATCTTCTTGCATTTTAACTAGTTTATGTTTCTGGTTCATGTAATCTAGTTCAGTTTTATGATCCAAATTTATCTTTTGTCGTTTTTTTTTTAATCTGATTCTTAATTTTCTTTTCTCGAATTTGCCCGTTTGCAGGCAAGTTCTACTGGCATCTGAAATCATGGTATGCTTAGGCATACTCCTAAGCTTCCATATCTTGATCCCTTACTCTGTGCCTCAATATGTTGGCTCAGCCCTTATCACATTTGTGTCAGCTGAAGTCCTTGAAGGTAATAATTTGTGTCACATCTTAAGTATTTTTTGTGGAAGTAGTAATTTTCTGCTTCAACATGACTCTAAATTCTAAACCGGTACACCTATTTCAGGTGTGAATTTGTCACTCCTATCTCGTGTCATGTCGTCAAGGCTTTCTCGGGGGACCTACAATGGTGGACTGCTTTCAACAGAAGCCGGTACACTGGCTCGAGTAGTGGCGGACGGAACAATAACACTTTCAGGGTACTTGGGTGAGAGCATGCTCTTGAACATCACCTTAGTCCCTGCATTGTTCATCTGTATATCATCCATTGTTGCCACCTGCTTTACTTACAACTCTCTTTACTAATAACAACTATAACTTCTCTTGGCATAACGTTGTATAGTAATGGTGCTAAAGAGCCTCTGAACACTGATGAAGCCAACGGATATTAACTTGAATGTACGTACATGCATAAATATATATATATATATATTGTTCGAATAAAATATTTCGTATGTTTATAACCATTTTTCATGTGATTTTTTCTCCACTATAATATTCATAATTGGAGACGGATTTTAAAGTCCATTTAATCTCTCTAATTATATGTCTGTCCATGAGTTCCGTTAATTTTTTATTCGGTAATTCATTTATGATAAGATCATAAATGTGAAGGGTTATTTGATATCTTATATTACATAGGATATTAGATATGGGATAATACCAATTCAGTGGTAAATGCTACCAAGTTGGATAAATGCTATCATTACATAATATTAACAAGTTTTTAATGGTAAAGTTATATAATTTGACAATTCATTGGTAGAGTTAGGATTTTGTTTTAGAAGCATTAGCTCAGAACGTAAAAAGCCTTTCTATTTATCAAAGGAAAATTGTAAGAAATGGGCCTATATTTAAAACTTATAAAAGTAAATGCCTAATTTATCAATGTATAGAAATTAATAGACCATTTTATGTTTTTAATTTTTAATTTTCTAATTTTACTCTTTTTTTGTTATTTTTCTCCTTTCTTTTGGTAAATTTAGGTGTATCCAGGACTTACCAAGTCAGAATTACTTGAAAACAGTACAAATTCTAATGGTAAATTCTAAATATACCTGATAAATCCAGAATTTACCAAGTTCATATTAATAGGAGAAAAATGTATAAATTCTAAAGGTAAATTCTGAATATTCCTAGTAAATCTAAGATTTACCAAGTTCGTATTAATACAAAAAAAGTGAAAAATATAATGGTAAATCCTGAATATACTTAGTAAATCCCAGATTTACCAAGTTCGTATTAATAGAAGAAAAGAGCACTACAAATTCTAATAGTAAATTCTTGGTATTTGTATTAATGAAAAATTTAATGGTAAACCCCAAACTTAGTAAATACCGGATTTACCAAGTTCATATTACGAGGGGAAAAGTGAAAAATATAATGGTAAATCATAAATATATCTAGTAAATCTTAGATATGTCTGGTAAACCTAAATTTGCCAAGTTCGTATTAGTAGGGGAAAAGAACACTAAATTCTAATGGTAAATCTTAAATATACCTAGAATCTAATTAGGGAAAAAGTTCATGTTAGTTTCCATCACACTAGGAGCCTTTGCATAGATGATAGAACTACATATTCAACATGAAAAAGAATAATGATGCACGGTTGTTTAGTATTCATTCTTTGTTTTGAGAACAAAAATACCAAAAATCTCCTTTGGGAACCAAGCAACAATAAAATTTCGAACACTAGCACTGAACATTGAAGTCATATTTTACTTTTAAACATGGTTATATGAAAACCACTTGAGGAAAGCGGTGTGTATCTTCTTCTCTCTCTCTCTGTTTATTTATTTATTTATTTATAAGAAATAACTTCAAGTAACACGAATCAATAACACAACCATGATGAATATACACGCCATTGCAAAGATCATAAGCCAGGTGAAGCATGTAGTCGTAGAACTCTTCGAGTATATCTCTGAGGCCCGTACATTTGCGTGACCAGTGCTTGCCAGGCTACGTTCAATGGCTTCTTCTGTAGAATCAAGTATCTGGATTCCAATAGATATGTAACCACTAATATCAGTATGTCATCGATCAAAACCCTTAACACGGAAAACAAGAAGAATCCTTGGTCAAACTACCAGGTAACAACCCTTAACATGGAAAACAAGAAGAATCCTTGGTCAAACTACCATATGACATAATTTGTTTCGGGGCACATAATGGATTGGAGATGGCGTTTAGATTATACACCCGGAAATAATGTCATAGGATGTGGCATGGTGTGATTGAGTACAGCAATGCCTATGGGACCCACTCTAGTACGACTAGACTAGTAATACAAGATAAACAAAATATTATGAGAATTACTCTAAAATAAAGAAATCATTAAAATCTCCTCATGAAGCATTATTTAAAAATTAGATTGAATCAATCTTCCACACATAAATATATATATATATATATATATATATTATATGCTACCTTCGTAAACTTCCACGAATTCTCCTGATGCTTCATCACAATATTTAATTATTTTCTTAAAAGATACGTGGCATGTTAGAAGAAGAACAATATATCATGCCTTAAAAGAAACAAACAATCAGCCAAAGAAATTGAACTGGTACTAAAACAAAATACAGATATAAGAAAAGAGAATCAAATATAAGGTTATGAATGGAACTTTTGTCAAAGAGTAAAGGTTTAATGAAACAAAGTGTGAAGGAAAGTTTTAGTATAGTCTAAATGGCTCCACTACTTTTGTATGCTTAACACTTATAAAAGAAGTTCAAATACAAGTGTTACGTAGTAAACTTCCTTAAACGACCGCAAAAGGCTAGGGAAAAGAAAGGTTTTCAATCAAAGTATGAAAGTAATTGATAAAATATCTTCTATAAACACATACATGGCAAGACACAATTGTTTTAAAGGATATTATCATGATTCGTGGCAACATCTGAGCATATGGTCAAGCACACCTAAAATATTTTGTATAATTAACAATACTAAAGAAATCAAAATGAACTTTATTAACTAAATCATAAATTCTCTTGAAATATGCCTATAAATAGAACCAGACTCCTTCATTTTAAGCAAGCAATTCGGGAGGCAATTCCTTAGAGCATTTCAGTAGGCAAATTTCCCATGAAGCCTTAAGAAACTAAAACAAGATAGTAATTCAGAAAGCATTCCTGAAAGCACTCCTAGAAGCTTTCCCAGAGGCTATATCTCCCATGCAAACCACAACAACAAAAGAAGAATACTCCTAGTTATGTATAGAACTAGCCTCCTGGGGTTGAGAAAGCAATTGGGAATGGGTAGTCAAACCTCAACCCACGGAGTAATAATATTAAACATAGACCAATATATGAGGAACAACATGAATGAAATCAAAGAGCAACAACCAAAAGATAGTTCTAATTAAGATTAAAACTAAGAACAACGTCAATACATAAAACATACAACAATCTAAGTCAGTTTAAGAACCACCTTAGCTATAAAATCCTAAAATAATATAACAGCAAAATACACTAAGAGAGGGCAGTCCATCTCCAATTACTAGTTTAGATCCCTATGACATGGGAGTTGTACTCTCTCTTTTTTTTTTTCTTTTTTTTTTTTTATGATAAGAAACGAAAGAACTTTACTAATCAAAAGAGGGGACAAGGAGTCCGCCAACAGAAACAGAAATAGAAAAACAATAGACTAAAGCAAGAAAGAAATACAAAAGTGCTCTCCTTATGCGATCCTTTTAACATTATTTCCTTTCGATACAATACGGGATTGAACATAGAACCCCCCACCCAAATCCCCAGTGCCACTAGATTGAGAGATCTTAGGTGATCCTTTTAAAATTATTCCCATGAATTCTTTAGTATATATTTTCATCATGATTTTCATACATCCAAATCTATCGGGTAAGTGGCAGGTATACTTTTTCTTAATCTCATTGCGACATAATTAATTACAGAATTATTATCTTATTATTTCTATTTTTAATCACTATCTTGTCTCACCATTATTAATTTCTATATTATCATTATATGCTATAGTCATAATATTTATTTCATCACAATATATATTATTATTGGATAATTTGTTTTATGATATCTAATAAGCATATATATTTTCTATCTAATGCCTGACGTCCCCAACTCAGACCATTGCCTATTCTATCCAATGACCAGTGTCTACATACACACACATATACATCCACGTCACTCAAATTCATTCATCTCTGGTACACCCCACACATGTGTGTCGTGCCAGCACCCTTGAATTCACGCACCCCTCTACGGCTCTTAGGGTCATATAGGCACGATACACAGTTCCCCCACGGACCTAGGAACAACAAGCACTAAGATCAATGCTAATTTGCACTAACTCGTCGTTTGCAAGTTGGACAATAAATTTTAATTCTGACATTTAGCTTTAACAATCTGTGGCAATGTAGTTCAATAATGGATGTCAAATAACATACGGAATTTGGGTCCTATACGTCAAAATTAAAAAGTTCAACTGTTCAAGTCCAACTTGCTAACTAATGAAAGATTTTGGGTGTATCTTTTTCTAAACTCGCAAAGCATTCCATCCAATTCCTTAGCTATTGAACTATAATTGCAACAAATTTTTAAATGAGGCCCATTGACCAAAATTTAAAATTTCGGGTCTAAATATCGACAAGTTTAAGGTGCACCAGTGTAAAAACCCTAAAGATTATGGAGTCCATTCTTCTTCAATTATTTCAGTTAAAAGAGAAGGAAAAAAAAAAAAAGACCTTCTATGGCGTTATAGAAATAAAATCCTCAAGCACATATTATTATGGGGTTTATTAGCATGATACTGAACTCAACTAAGCAGTCATTCATCGCATATTTTGCCCAGCATTTTTTCACGACCACTAAAGTTTATTAACAGAAAATCAAATAAATTGCGATGTTCATACCTTTCCACTGTTTTGCAGTGAGCGGTTCACTATAAGGCTACTCTCTTTGAGTTGCCTTGCTAATACAACCATTTCATCAGTCAAGTCCTCCTGAAGCTTTCTATTATAGGAGAGGAATAACACTTGTTAGGATTTCGCAAAGCAACCGTATAATCCGAAAATAAAAAACGTTTATCCTTTTACTTTCTCAGCTAAGATATGACGAAATTTATTAAAAGGAGAAAAAAAAAAGGAAACACTCTTAGACCATCTCCAATGCAAATGCTAATGTCAATTGTATACTTAACATCAAAAGGTATGATATGGTATGTTATTTTCATTTTTGCTCCAATGCATAATGCTATTTGAAATGCTAAATCTACCTTTTTCCATAATCATTAAGCTTTGAATGTCATAAAAGTAAACTTTTATTTTTAAAATAATTAGAAAGTGCAAAAGTTGTAATGATTACATGAAAAAGCAAACATTTTAACCAATAACAATCAAATGTCAAATTTCTCATATGCTATACTTGGTCGGAAATTTGCCACAATGTATAATAGCATGTGGGAAATTTAGCACAACAAATAACATTGCACTGGAGAGTGTTTTTTGCACTCAAATGCTAAATTTAAAATTGACATATCAATTATAGCATTGCATTGGAGATGCTCTTAAGTGGCATACTTAAATGCACAAGTTTTTTTATGGGAGTTTTAACCAAAAGCTCTGAAAGGGTTAGCATTAGCACAACTAATAACATGTTAGGCCAACTAAAAGCCACCAAGGAATATCTTCAATCCGTTTCAGGCCTGTTAGGTCACAGGATTCGTAAGGATAAAAGGGATTGGATTGTGATAAGAATTTAATCTTGTGTTTGGATAAAAATTTTAAAAGACTGGACTGGATAGTTTTTATCCAGCCCAGAACTAAATCTCCCTCGAAGGGGATTCGTCTAACCTCCAATGAAGCACGGGATTCAACCATCCCGGAGCTCACTGGAGGCTCGTGATTGGGTAAAGGCATCGATAAATGTGGTACAAATTCACACAATGGCTTCCTGGGCTGGGCTGGGCAATTTCAATTATGGTTTTGAAATCTATTTTTCTAGTCGTTTATGGACAGGTGAGAAAGGTTTATGTGTAGGGTGTGAATGTGTTTTCGAATGGGTAAAGAAGAGACGAGAGAGATATGTATAATTATTTTTAAAAATTTTTAATTTGTTTAATAAATTCAAAATTAAATTTAAAAGTTAAACAAGTCAAAGCCCTTTTTTTTTTTGTTTGTTTAATTAAAATGTAAAATCCTATCCTATCCTAATAGTATATCACTAAACAGAAGATAGGATTACCAATATCCAATCCCATCCACTATAGACTACTACAATCCTATAACATTATCCTATTCAATCCTATTCTACGCTCGAAACGGACACAACAAGTATAACCTGTTAAACTGACTGACCCAATTAACCACGCAAATCAAGTTCATGCGATGCAATTCAATCTGGATTCTCTCCATTTTCTACTCAACTTCTCAGTAAGAAAGTAGACAATAGTAATATGTCCAAGAAACATGAATAACCTAAGAAACTAGTCTAAACCGAACAAATACAGACTAAGCATCTAAATTCTGGTTGCATACCAAGATCCTTGCCCGATTGATGTCGAACTTTCAAAACACGGACAATACCGAGGACATCTTCATGATGTTGGGGGATATTTTAGTCTAGGCCTGAATGTAGGTTGGCTTTCCTAAGAGCTGAGAAAATACACAAACTTTAGCCACAAAAACTGGCGTAGCATAAATGTCAAAAATTAGCAAGTCCCACTTAAGACACTTAAGCTTCATTTCAACTATGTTTTGGCATGTTGAGCTAACAGCTTTGCAGAATTTTATTTACTACTACTTAAAATGCAAAAATGTTGATGTTGTAATCTTAATGATATGTGTTAGGCCTTAGGTGCGGAAGGCCTATGTTAGGAGGGCCAAGAAAGGGAATGGTTTGGGCTTGGGCCTGAATGATGTGGGCCTGGGAGGTGGAGAAAGCCAATCTGGGGGCACGAGGATGGATTGATGCTGATGACGAGAGAACTTGGTTAGAGGATTGGTGAGTATTTGAGGAGTATCGAGGCAGTGAGGAGGTCATTGTGAATCTTGTGCATGAGCTGATAGTTGAGAGGTTGTGGGGTTCCTCGAAAATCCCTCTCTATCCTTTATCTTTCCTGTATTTTCCCTTTTGTTGAGTAATTGAGCTTCGGTAGAGCTCTTAGTTGTAGTGGTGGAGATTTTAATTCAATAAAAAGCTATCAGAAGATTCAGTCAATTTATATGTCACTGGTTCTTGTGTGCAAAAGGAGTATTCATATCAAAAAGTTTTCTTCATTGTTACCACAAACCCTCAACAAACAGCAATTAAGATGCATGAAATTTTACTTAGGCACCACGGAAACCATTCACCTTATTATATTAGCATTTCTTTTTTGAACAGACGAAAAGGTTTGTACTTAGTTCTACTTGGTAAGACATCGTTACGTACAAATATTTACGTGTTATACATACATATGTCCGTGTAGTTGTTTTTTCAATTGCATTAATAGATTAAATTTCTTCAATGGTCTAGTTACTCGGGTTTTATAGCTGGAAAAGGAAAAGAAACAGAAAAAAAAGGTACCTATGCTTTTCTATGTGTGCTTGTGCCACAGAATCCAATTTGACGGGAGTTGAAGAATTAGCATCAGTTGTCTCATAGGTTTTATCTTCAATATTCGAGGCAAGCCTATAATAAGATTCAAACAAAACAACCTATATCACGCTATAAGATCACTATGGAGCTAAAAACAAATCCAATTAATCAAACTATAAGAAATTAAGTTACACAGATCTCCTTCTCAGTCCTTCAGGAGGGGTAGTATGACTTTCTTCTTCTACTGCAGGAGAACTGCCTTGAATAGAAACACCTTCAAAAGACTCTTGGGAATCTTGCACACTAGACTAAAAGCATAAACAGCAACATAATTAGTAAACTGATCCTCCTTAAGTAGCAAATATCTAATCTCTGAACATCAAAAAGAGTGTGTGTGTGTGTGTGTGTGTGTGTGTGTGTGTGTGAGAGAGAGAGAGAGAGAGAGGAGAGAGGAGGGAGGAGGGTTCGGGGGGAGGATCCTAGGTTAAATGTACAGACTTAGCAAAAGGGTATATTAACAAGCAGCGGCCACAGAAGGGAATTCATAAAATGGGAAAACTGAGAAGGGAGACACAGAGTGTGGCAGAGGAGTGTATAAAATAGAGAAAAAAATAAAAAACCAAATGTAGTCGAATTTTAAACTTAAAAAATAAAAGGCAACAGCAAAAATTTTTTACTCAACAATTAAGTATGCACGCACCGCCATGGAAGTTAATCTGCAAGCAACAGCTTCAATCTTCTCTGAATAATCACTCACTACAGCCTTTGAAAGTCTAAGAGCATACAACAAATTAGCCTACTCTACATCCACAAAGAAAATATATGCTCTTTAGAACACTGATACAAAATTATAAGCACCAAAACTAAAATAAACTGAACACTTAGAAAGTAGTCTAAGAAATACAAAAGAAAGTTGGATTGGATTGGATTTCTTTTTCTTTTTATACGTTGGATTGGATTTCTAAGATCTTGGTTGAACAATAAATCATTGAAAAATTAAATTAAGGGTGAGAAGAAGGCAAATACACACACATCAGAGAGATGCATGAAAAAGGAGCATTAATCTTGATCGAAATCTTTGAATAAAATAATGTTTTGGACCTTACTTCCAACATCGAATAATACCTTTCTAAAAGGAACTAATTTAGAAGTCCCCATCTTCTAAAGGACACGCTTCTTTCAAGTGGGCTATCATAAGCATCAAGTAGAGATTTACACATCAAGCGCTGTTAGCTTAATGCTCAATAAAATCCATGAAAAATAGACAACGTTTTAACATATTGTTTATACAATAACCTTGACGTACACCGCACACAAATTATCCCCGAGGATGGTCGATTAACATAGCTCTTCTTAAAATCCACAAGAGTCACACGCTTAAATGGAAAAATGGTAACTTCTGCATAGAGCTAAAAAGCCTGGGAACACTGAACAACGACAGATACAGAATATACCTAAATCACTGTTACCAAAAAAACTAACTCCGGACCATAACTAAACTACCAAATCAACATGCATCCATAAACAAGACTAACAAACTTTCCTCCTAAAGCACCCACAAAGAGAATATCAGAAATCACAAGATTAAAATATGTCCCATAACCCTTTCCAAGTGAAACTAAAACCGGAAACAGTGCCTTAAAAGTGAATTTGATCGGATTACCAACTCTATCAACATTTCTCACCCTAATTATCAACTGGGCAAGTGATTGCCAAAGCCCCAAATTACTTGAAAATAGAAATACAAAAACAAAACATATTGGTTTGAATTTCTTAATCAATCAAATATTAGAAGAATATCATTTCAAGCTATTAAAAGAATATAACATTCATAGAAACAAAAATAAAATACGCAAAAAGAGTGACAAACCTCGGTACGCCTTCCGCTGTTCTTTCTTCCGCTAGTTGCTCTAAAAGTTCTCTTAAAGTGGCAACATACTGCAAAATTGCATTTGTTACAGTACAATAAACTCATCTCATTGCACAACGACAAGAAACAGAGACAGCTTTGGAACAAAAAGTTGGCTAAAAACATAAAAGCAGGAAACTCAAGAAACTAATTCTAAGCTTTATCTCATCTGGCCCCGTGTGATGACTCTGCATGAGGCCAATAATAAGGCACCACATACTCAATAACGAGGCTAATTGTAAACTTCATATCATCTCAACGCACCAATGAGAATCAAAAGGCAAGGAAATAAAAATAAAAATAAAAAAATAAAAAAAGAGCAATAGAACCTCAGAGTTTTAGTTGAGGGCGTACATGAACAAGCTTTGCCTGGTTTTGCTGCTTAGGCGCAGCAGCAAGCAATCTCCTTAAATTAACTTCCGTTTTACTAATTCCCATCACAGAAACCTACACAAAACAAAAAAATAAAAACTCATCAATCTCCTTCATTGCAAAATATATGAAAAAAGTATTAAAAAAAACTAGATTGTGATGACTTCGAAATATGAGTTAAGCAAGATGTTAAAAGGATATCGGGATTTATATTCAGCCAAGATTGAATGCTAAACCACAGTTAAATTTTCAGCGTATGTAGAGGATTGCAGTAGACAACCAAGGTTGATTTTGATTTTTTTATTTACTCTATATTAATATTTTATTTTTTTAATTTAAGTAAGAGGGAATAAGAAATGAAGGCCTTCATTACCGGCCTCTTTTTAATACATCATAAAGTGCAACACTTTTAGGAAATGAAAACCATTAAAAACCAGTAATAAAAATTTATAAGATTAGTTGTGATAAGAAATAAAAGTAGTTATTGTTAGGAAATATGGGAATTAAAAGCTAGGGAATTAGAGATATGAATTTCTGAAAATCAGAAAATTAATTCCCTGATTATCCTGTATATTCATGTACGGCTGTAGGATAGAATTAGTCAATGATTTTCTTGCTGTAGGGCTGATTTCTAGGAGCTAATTTCCTGATCATGTACTTATTTTCTTCCTGATTTAGGCTAGGTTGTACACTATAAATCTGTACCATTCTTTGTCTATGAATATGAAAGAATTTCATTATCACTTTCAGTTATTGACTTTTGAAATATAAAAGTAACTGATAAAATGCAATTATCCTCATAAGGGAGAAATTTTTGAAACAAAGGGAATATTTTTTAATAACTATTCAATAGTAACAGTCTATTTTAGCAGACATCTGCAATCAGATCATAAAAATAAGATTTAACATTAAAAAGATATTAAAATATATCTTTTAAAGAATTATGAAGATGAGAAAGAGTAACTTATAAGGAAAGTTTTTTTTTTTTTTTTTTAATTTTTCTGGACTTATGAGGAAAGTTAATTAATGTAGCATTTAAAAAATCATTAATTTTTCTGTTATTTAATGATAAGAACTAAATACAATGATAAGAAGTTGTCACCATGATAACTAGATAATATGAGTAAGATTTTAAGAAAAGAACTATTCAAATGCCCATAAGGGAGACTATTTAAACTCTTACATGAAGAGACTAGTGAAACTCAAGAGGAAAGAATATTACACTAACGAAAAAATTGTGATGTACAAGACAAATATCAGTTGTAACAAATCAGAAGGAAAAAAATCTAAGAGTAAAGTATAACTATGATACAAGGCGATGGCATAGATTATTACATACAGATAGACAACAACATATGTGTAGTAGAATGCGAGTCAAATGGAAAAATCAATTAGGTAAAGGAACAAGCATACATAATGCAACAAATGCATAAACTAACTGAAGAAAAAATAAATTCCCAGATAAACAAGGATAAACTCAAAGATATTTTAAGAAAAAATGCCATATAGTGGGAATACATATGGATTACAGAAGAAGCTCTAACCGAATCTAGTTACCAAACAAAGAAAGAGGAAAATAATCATAATCTATACAAATCATTGAAAACCATTCACACAGTGCTTAATCCAAATACTTGATCCATAACATATTCTGGTCAGTGTCGATACTACTCTACTATTATAGTATAGGCATAAATTAGTCAGAAAAACAAATTGTAGAACTCACAACTTTCTAAAGTAACAGGAAGATAATAAATACATCATACTAAAACAATAAAATTATGCAAAGTAATACCATACTCTAACTGAATTGCCGAAAGCAAAAACAAATTTACATAAACAACTTCTGATGTCAAAAACAAATTCTTAAAATAAAGCAAAATATGAATAAGCAATGAAAAAAAAAAATACTTGTAAATCCATGAGATGAGACTCAAACCGAGAGGATCCAATTAGTGATTAAAGGCAATGCAGCGTTAGAACCGTACAGAATCACTTCCAATCAAGAGAGATCGGAGATATCACTCAGCACCAAACAAGAGTTGAACACAACTTTCAAGATAATGAAATTGATTGAAAGTTAAAGTAGCATATGTATTTTCCATAGGCAGCAGAAGAGAAGACAAAATTGATTAGATAGACAGAAAAATCACCACAAAGATTATAAGAAAACGGTTACAAAGGATTCAAAAATGGAAAGGTTACATAGTACACCAAAAAAGAGAGAATTTGTTAGATTTCTCAAACAAACATATCAAAAATTTCAATAAAATCATATATATATACAGACCTTTTAAAACTCAGTAACGCAGGGACCAGAATGAGAGCAATCGAAGGTGATGTTACTTTCTCGGGGGTTTCTTTGAAACTCAGCAGAGAACTGTACCCTCAATTCCTCGTTTCATTTGTACGAATTAGGGTGTGAACGGAAAGTATTATTCCGAGATCAAAGATGACAACTTTACCAGATTCTTAGACGAGTGCAACGAAATCGAAGAAGTAGATTTGCTGCTGCTGCTGCTGTAAATGTAATGTAAACCCTTGTTGTTGTATTTCTAAGTTTGGCGATTCGTCATGCGAGCTGTTTTGTATTGCTGAATTTGGTTTTTAGGGCTTTAAAATCGAATCAAACACCGCACAGAGACGAAGGGGGGGAAAAAAAATACTTTGGAAGATTCATTCTCAAGGTGTGTTTCATTAATTGTACACGTTAATTGTTATGTCAAAATCACAACGGCCGTTCATAGATTATCATTTATGATTTTAATTTTTAAAATTTAAGTGAACATTTAATTCATAAATTTAAAATTATTTTTTATTTATGTGTATTTTTTATAAGAAAAAATATTATAAATAATTATAAATTATGATTTAAATTATAGTATAAATTTTTACTCTAAATACAGTAAATTTTTTATAAGAGAAAAACACCATAAAAAATCATAAATAAATATTCCCTAATTATTGTGTCAAAATTATTCTACCAAATTCTCTTATATTAATTTTATTCAGCAAAAAAAAAAATCTCTTACATTAATTAATTAATTAATTTTAAATAATTAATTTTATTTATGAAATATTATTATTTAATTTGCTTTTTAAACATCACTTGCTAAGTTGTTATTTATTTTTGCCAAAAAAAATGAATGAGTAATGCTAGAGCCACTAACTTAAATTTTAATTCTTGTGTACCAATTAATGTAAAAATATTTTAAACATCTACTAATGTAAAAATAACAACTTACATATCAGATCAATTAATGCACAAACATTTAGAAGTTTAATAAAATTGGAGTTGGTGCTCTAGCATTATTCCTGTCAATATTTTTACATTTTTTTATAAACCTATACAATCTTACATTAAATGAAGAGAAAGTACAATAAATAAGCAATTTTATAGATAGTGAAATAAATAGCAGATTTATAGTAAATAATTGAAGTAAATAGCTTATTTTAAAACTATTTAAAGTAAATAACAATTTACTATGTAAATATTCTATTTACAACTAAAGATTTTTTTCCACATAAATTTTCTTTTTACATTGGTAAGATATTTTTCTATGTAATTAAAAATTTTTATCATGTAAATTATTTTTTACCAGTCTTAATTGTTCCATTTACAACTAGTAAAAAGTTTTTTTCCACATAAATTATTTTTCCATTAGTAAAATATTTTTCCATGTAAATAAATATTTTTACCACATAAATCATAAATGAAAACTTACAAAATAAACTACTATTTAAAATATGTTATTTACTATATTTAATTTCATAAATATGCTAATTACTACAATTTTTGTATTTTCTTTATATATATCAATAAAGCAAGAAATTGGGTTGCGTGGCCGTTTCTTTACCCAACCCAAAATTATTAGCCCAAGTTTTTGAATATTAAGCAAATAGCTTATCATTTAATATGTATTTATGAAATTTTCTAATTTAACCTATCTTCTCATCCTCCTCCTTCTCCTCCTCCTCCTCTTTTTTCTTCACAGGAACTCTTAGACGTTATCTCCTTTTTCCTCCTCTTTTTTGTAATCTCCAATTTGAGCTAAAGAGGAAATTAAGTAACCAAAAATCAATGAAAAAATGATGTCAGAAAGAATGCTATTAGTGTTGCGACGACAGCACTCAGTTGTGATCTCCTTCTTCTTCTTCTTCTTCACATAAACTCTTTGACGTTACCATCTTTTTCCTCCTCTTTTTTGTAATCTCTAAGTTGAGCTAAAGAGGAAATTAATTAACCAAAAATCAATGAAAAGATGATATCGGAAAGAATGTTATTAGGGTTGCGACGACGGTGCTCAGTTGATTCCAAATGCTATTAGGGTTGCAACGTCGGTGCTCAATTGTGATCTCCTTCTTCACATGAACTCTTTGACGTTGCCTTCTTTTTCCTCCTCTTTTTTGTAATCTCCAATTTGAGCTAAAGAGGAAATTAACTAACCAAAATCAATGAAAAGATAATGTCAGAGAGAATGCTATTAGGGTTGTGACAACGACGCTCAGTTGTGATCTCCTTCTTCTTCTTCACAGGAACTCTTTGACGTTACCTTCTTTTTCCTCCTCTTTTTTGTAATCTCCAATTTGAGCTAAAGAGGAAATTAATTAACCAAAAATCAATGAAAAGATGATGTCGGAAAGAAGGCTATCAGGGTTGCTGTTGGGAATAGTGTCCTAAAAGCATGAGATGTAAAAAGGATATTTATTATTTATTTAATAAAATAGATTATTCATCATTTTATGTGCATATATTTATGAATATTTTATGAATATCAAATAAAATTCCTTGATTATTTATGTAACCTTAAACATGGTATATAAGTGTTATATACAAGAGGATAATGTTTAAGGATAATAATCAAAAGTAATCGTATTCATAATGAATTTAATTAAAGTTCAGAATCTTTAATTAAAACATTATTAATACATGTCATTCCCATTTAGAATGGAGCGGTGTTATCCGTGACTATTAATATGGTGAGATATTGAATGAGTATATTTCGCATAATGAGATTATGTGGAACATGGGCCTTGAACACAATATGAATTTCTAATAATTTTTCGTTAAGCATAGAAATTCTAATTGAGTCTACCGATGGTCATATATAGAATGATCTTAATCCCGAGTTCTTAACAAACTCCTATTTATGGATTTATGTCTTTTGATTTACTCGGCACGGATTTAAAACCTTGAATCCTATTCCTTGTATTTTGGAGACATAATGAAATAGGTAGTGGGAATGTTATTATACGAGATGGAATCCATTCCTTCTTGAGAAAAAAGCAGATAAATAATTCTCTTGAGTGTTGATTCGGTACTTGGATTAGTAAGAGCGCCGGTTCATGAATGTGTTTTATGAATCACTATCCATTAGAGAATCAATGGTACTCAAGGATAAAGATGTAATTAGAGAGGTTAACGGATTCTACGACTCTAATTATGAATTATTTATGGAGGATCGATCTATATGCAATGACTATATCAAATGGACACTTCACGGTTTAGAAGTAATTAATGTCTATAATTCCGAGAGTGCAATTCCAAGTTTATAGTGGAGTAACTATTGGAATTAATAGAATTAATTAATTAATTAAAGTGTTTAATTAATTATTAATTTTATTGGAGCTCGTAATTATAGGTCCATTAGTCCCCGCGTCGTCCTTGTAATTCTACCGGACACAAAAGGGCAAAATGGGAATTTTAGAATTACGGAATTCTAAAATTAAATACTTGAAGAATAATTAATTGAGAATTAATTATTATTTAAATAATGAGATTATTTAAATTTGAATTTGAACATATCTAGATTTATCCATTTAAACTTATTTGATAAGTTGTTCAATTTAGAATTCAAATTAATTTAAGTTTGACTTAAATTGAATTTGAATCAATTAAAATTGAACTACATCTGGATAATGGATAAAATATCTTCCTTCCTTATCTTATTTATGTGCCACACACAAAGGGATAAAACCCTAGGGGTGGCCGGCCATCAAAGGGATAAGGGAAGGATTTTTGTTCCAAAATTCAAAATTGGAGATAAGGATTTGATCCTATTTTGAAGTTTGACTTCTTCTCTTTAAATATGAGATAAATGGAAAATTGTAGGACAATTTTTTGAAATCACTTTCAGCCCTAGTTCCCCTAGTCTTGGCCGAAATTCCTCATAGCAAAGAGAGAGAAAATATTTTTCTCCAAAAATTCCACATCGTGCATGCGTTGGTGTTTGTGGAAATTCGAGTGTTTTGAAACCTATTTTGTCTCACGTGTGCCCACACACACGTCTCACGTGGAATCAAGGAATTGACGTGGAAGACTTTGGTGTTCTAAACACAAAGCTTGGAGCTTGGACTGTTCGTGGTCAAAGAAAATCAAGATATCATCCGAGTCGGCTACAAGGTATTTTTTCGGTTGATCCTTGAATCTTATAAATTAATGAGATTAATTTATTGATGCATAAATTAATATAATCTATAGAGTATCTCAAAAGTTTTATGAAAATTTTTGTTATACACGATCCGCCTTTCCGCTGCGTTTCCGCCGCCGAATTCGATTCGGCAACCAACAGTTGCGACGACGGTGCTCAGTTGATTTTGAATGCTATTAGGGTTGCAACGACAGTGCTTAGTTGTGATCTCCTTCTTCTTCTTCACAAGAACTCTTAGACATTACCTTCGTTTTCCTCCTCTTTTTTGTAATCTCCAATTTGAGCTAAAGAGGAAATTAATTAACCAAAAATCAATGAAAAGATGATGTCATAAAGAATGCTATTAGGGTTGTGACAACGGTGCTCAATTGATTCTGACGACAGCGAGGGATTAGTAGTCGACAATAGTGAAATGTTTGATTTGATTCAATGGTGGAGGGCACGAGCATTAACTTGGTCGATCCTAACTTGACTGGCAATGGATATTTTTTCAATCACAGTCTCCACTATTTCATCTGAACAAGCCTTTAGTACGACTGGCCGAATACTTGAGGAACGTAGAAACGCATTGCAACATGACATTGTTGAAGCTTTGGTGTGCATTAAAGATTGGGATTGTTCCGACCAACGCTTACACGATATAATTTCGCCGACAAGCCAAGAATGGATCGATGAATTTAATAGATTAACTTTTAATTTTGAAGATGATCATTCAGCTTCAAATTAAATTCTATTATTGTAATTTGTAAATAATTATTTACTTTGTACAGTGTTATTGTAATCTTGTATAGACTTTATAAGTTCATCAAATTTGTAATTAGTCCTAGAATGATTGCACTCTTTTTTCCTTACCAAGTTTTTATCCCAATTAGGTTTTTCTTGGTAAGATTTTTAATGAGACAATCATGAATTACAAATTTAAAAATTAATAAATAAATAATTTTTATATAGTTCGTGTTTATTTCAAATTTCAAATTGTAATCTCCCTTATAATTTTTGTATAATTTTTTACAATAAATAACTTAAAAATCATTTATATACATACCATATACAATTAATAAACAAAATTATATATAATATATATAATAGTTTATACATATATAAAAAATATTAAAAACTTTTCGGGCACCTCAGGCGGATTTAGCCTGCCCGGTCGGGCTCGAGTAGCCAAATCTTCCACGACGCCAGTCCATGGTGTTTCTCGGTCGGGTTGAGCATCCTAAAAATTTAGGCTCATGTGGGCTCGGTCATCGGGTAAAAATTCAAAATTTCAAAATAGTTTAGGTAGTCTAAAGTTTCAAAGACTAAAGTTTCAAAGACTCCATTCATTCATTTCACCGATTTAAATTTAAATTCAAATTCCATTCATTAAAAACCGATTTAAATTTAAAATTTAATTTTTTTTATTACAAAAAAAGCTCTCATATAAAGTTATATTTCAACTCGAATTAAAAACTCAAATCAGTGAATTAAACGGATTTTTAAAATATGTTACATATATTTTTTTTGTTACATTTAATTTTTTTTTTAAAAGTATCACATAACTCAGCTAATCAAATAAACTAGGGTTTGTTATGATATGTTTTTTTTTTTTTTTCTCTCTCTCTTCATCTCTCTCCCTCTCTCTCGTTCTCTTTCTCCATCGCCGCCGAGCTCGTCGTCCCCTTCCTCCGCGACTCAAGGAGATTTGTGCACGCACGAGTAGGGTCTCACCTCCATCGCCCCTTCCTTCACCTAGTCAACTTGCAGACACTTCCTAGGCACAACTGCCGTGGAGGTGGCGAGACAAAGAAGGATCTCCTCGTTGACAATTGCGCAAGGTAGAGTAGATGCTGGATGTGTGCGAAGATATTCTTCTGAATCGACGAATTTGCCTTCGAGATTGACGGTTCAAAGAAGAGATCTCCAGCTACTCTGCACAATGTATATGAACATGTCACCGACGTGACGACGTCCTCAGTTGTAGATGGAGGTCGAAATAATTGCGGCCTTGTAGAGTAATCCCGTTTGTAGATTTCGGATAACAATACCGTTGCCAAGGAAGATAAAGACTGATTCTCACTAGATTGTTTTTCTTTTTGGTTGATCTTGTTGGTGGATTTTTTTAGATTTTTTGGATTTTCGTAGATTTTATATATTTTTAAATGATTTTGTTTTTTTATCTGTGATTTCGTTTTCCGGTTGGTCGGCACTGATAGTGAAAGTTTCCAGCAGATTTAGGCGGTATAGGCCACTAATTCGGTGGTTACATGCAAGCAACTCGGTGGTTACCACTGGTTACCAGGCGGGATACCAGACGAATACCGCAGGGCATAGTATGTCTGCTTGTGGTCGGTGCTGGGAGTGTCGGCGGTTTCCGATTGTTACCACCCGGTAACTTGGTAAATGGTAAATACCAATTGGTAATTGGTATCACGGCAGAATCCAGTGGTATTAATATGCATACTGTCTACCGTATTAAGGGTGTATTTGGTAATTTAAATATAAATGTGCTGACATGGCATGATATTTTCTGCCATTAAATTTTTTGCTGGTATTAGTCAATCCAAGCCTTAGAACTCTGATGTTTGTGTCAAGAGCCCAACATTTTGAGAGCTTAACGCCCATTTTATCAAATTAAAAAAAAGGGACCTAAATGCTATCAATTAAAGAGTTAAGGGACTGACCATAAAAAAAAATAGCAGCAAAAATGAAAGAGGCAGTGTTCCAAATTCCATACTATGGACCTCAAAGGGTAATATTTGCAATTTTCTCTAATTTTTGTACACATAAATTTTCACCACTTCATCCATTCTTTACTCTAAATTATTCTACCCTATATTATATGCAGTTCAAGGTTAAGTTAAATTATTTAAAAGAGAAGCACACCTATAGTCTGTCAAAAAAAAAAGAAAAAAGAAAAAAAGAGAGCATAACCTATAGTCTAAGGTTGCATTGCCACTTAGACACGTGTTCTTGATAAATCTGACATTTGAACCATACAGTAGGTGTAATTTTGTTAAGAAAAAATCATTCCAAATTTAACAAATTACGTGCTTCATAATAGTCACAAATTACCACCAATTATAAGTACATTCAACCCTAAATATCGACTGGTCCATCAGTAAAGACGGATGAAGAGCACGAGTGAACACAAATGCAGAGACTCAACAAGGAAAGACCCACTTAACACAAACAAAATCGAGCGTGACCAAAACTTGTTACAAAGAAAATCAATCAACCAAGACCAAACCCTAAATATTGGGTACATAAGCGACGTGAATTAGAGACAAATCTAGTCGTAAACAAACACATACATTGTCGATAACTAACTCAAAAGGTGGGACACAAAGAACATCAGAATGTGTGAAAACCACCCCTGTTATTATACCACAGGAACATAGTGAAAACAAGGGCCCCTTCATTGAAATAAACTAAACACTAAGAAAACTATGAATGACCTCAGCCAAAGCCACCACAGTACGGAGACCAAAGAACCTTGCTCTGAACAATCACTGCAAAAGAATTGCTACTATCGTCCATGAAAATAAAAGCGAAAGCAACCCGAACGAAGCCCACACACTACAGATCTTGATGTAAGAGCATACTTGAACTTTAGAGGTGGCGTAACCTGAACCTTAAAGAAATGATTTGACCTATTTGTTAGGTGCACCTATAGATTCGTAAGGGACTCCTCGAAATAAGGGCCCAAATGAAGTAGTATTTGGGGTGGATTCTTGAGTCTGATCCTGAGTGATGTTTAAAGGATTTGATTGCGTCTCTCTCATTAATTACAACTTTTAAAAAGAATGATTGTGTCAATCTTACATTAAATCTACCAAAAAGTTATGGCTCCTCGCACGAGCAGAAGCCACCATGCCTCCACCTCCAATACCCACTGCCCCTCCCCCAAATCATATCGACGAGGGGTCCGAAACTAAAGCAGTGGCATCACCAAACTCCAACTCGTCCAGATCTACACTCTCATTGCCCACGGAATGTTTCAGGAAAGAACGAAATTGAAATTATTAAACTGTAACAGAAACTTCTGTGTGTGTGTGTGTGTGTGTGTATACACACAAAGCAATTGCATAATTGCACGTCGCAGATAAACTAAATTCTTGAACAAAGTCTACATTCTCTCATAACTCACAAAACAAAGTTCTACAATAGAACAAGGAGAACGAAAAATAAATGCTTCCAAATGTAGGGAATGTTATGATAACATTTTCAAAATAATTTTATTTTTAATGCAAAAGTAAAAAATAAAATTATTTTTATAATAATTTTGAGACTGGTTTTAAAATTACGTATAGCTGATTTTTAAAAAAATTATTTTGCATATAATAAAAAAGTGAAATCATATTTAATTATAATTATTAATTAATATATTATGACATTATTGATAAGTACTAAAAATAAAAGTAAAAAAAAAAATAACTTTCAACCATTTTTTAATTCCTTCATAAAAACTATTCTCATCATTTTTTTGTTTTCATTTTTGTTTTCAAAACATTTATTAAACAAACACGATTTGTAAACTATTTTCATTTTCATGCCTCAAAAATCGTGCAAAAACGTTTTAAAAAATAATTAAAATCAATTCTAAATGCACCAGTAAATTTTCAAAAAGTACACAACTTGTAACAGCTTTTTCTTTCTTCTTCTAAACAAAATTTCTTGGCAATTTGCTCTGGTTGAAAATCCTGTACCAGTTCAACATTAATCAGCACAGAAAAAAAAAAAAAAAAAGGGGGATTCTCTTCCATAGAAAAATCAATGGTAAAACACGTTACAATATAAATATCCGGCTTATTTAAGATCTAAGGTACAAATAAAAAATGCATAAATATAAAAACAAACTTAAAGAGAACTGGCAATCGATAATGGGCAGTAGCTAGAAGATTCAACTTCTTTTGGTAGCCCAGTATGTGAAGACGATGCCATTTGATAGGGGAGATTTGGATAGAATTGAAAAGGAAGCCGGAAATGCGATGATGATGGTTGAGTTGCGTAATCAAACATTTTGCTTTCCTTTTCTGAATCTTTCAAGTTCTGCCTCAGCTTCTTTTAACTGTAGCCTAAGCGTAGATATTCTTCTCTCTAGATCTTCCACTGTGCCTATACTCTTCGAAGGTTGATAGGGTGTCACAAAGTTACTTGAAAATGATTCCAGTGCTTCAACTCCAGTAACCTACAAATCCATATCAATCCAATAAACAAGCTGACTAGCTTAAAACTCCATACAAACCAGGCAAGCTTCGGATTTCTGAATTGGTCTGACATGAAGATTTCAAAAATTTAAGACACTAATCAGGCAAAGTAAAAGAAAAAAGGAAACAAAAATTTTGCCGGGAAGAGAGCATATTTTTAGATAAGAACTTTATCGATAAAGATCAATAACAAGGGCAGAGGATAAGTTATCCTCAAACCCAAGAGAAATAACAACGGTCATGTGTGACAAAACTGACCAAGAAACAGAAAATTACTAAAGAAACAAAGTCTCAAATCAACTTCCAATTACATCTTTCTAATTCAAAATGACCAAGGAAAACGGAAATCCTTTAAAAGCTTTATATGAAGCAGCCGCAGAGCTTTGACTTCTCAAAATATCACTTGGCTCCAATTCCTTTTCTTCAAATATTCTGTTGTCGTTTCCATCCACAGAGCCCATAGTATTTGATAGCACCACACTATTCCATAAGACTTTGGCCCTCTTGTTAGAACCGAAGCCAAGAACTCTTTCAACCATCAAAGAACTACACTTTGCTGGAATTGCCCAACTAAAGCCAGCCTCCAAACTTAAGTTGTTCCATAGTGATCTGGCCACCCTACAATGCAACAATAGATGATCAATGGTTTCTTCATAATTCCTACATTGCATGCACCAAGACGGGGACATGTATTAATTTTCCCATGAAAGGCCAACCAAGCAAAAACTTTAATTCAGTGGGGGACACAAGACTTCCAAATGGAATTAAACGGCTCAAAAACCGGAGTATCACTGTTGTCCACTAAAAAGTCAAGGAAATAAAAACTCTATTCATTTTCACACCATTATCTTTCCAAAAGAAGATTTTGGTCCCATTTCCCACTTGCAATTTGACATTTTGAAGAAAATAATTCAGCCCCGGAGAGATAAATTTCCACGGATTTCTAAAGGATCCTCTAGTCAATAGGTTTGAATCCCAACCATTAGGTTGCAGCCCATACTTACTTCTTATGACTCTAGCCCATAATGCATCTTGCTCCAAAGGAAATCGCCACAACCATTTAACCAAAAGAGCAACATTCTTCAACTTCAAATTTCCGATCCCCAAACCTCCCTTTTGCTTGCTCCTTGTAACAATATCCCAAGCCACCAAACTCTTCACTTCACCATCCTCCTGATTATCCCAAAAAAATGTACGCATTACCCTCTCCAACATTTCAGCTACCGCCCCAGACATCTTGAAAAGGGACATGCCATAAATTGGAATATTTGCAAGGACAGATTGGATTAAGGTTAGCCTTCCCTCAAAAGAAAGGACTTCTTCCACCCTACTAATCTCTGACACCTTCTTGATCACTGGCATCAAAATTCTATTGGTAGAGGATTTCCACCCAAGGGTAGACCCAAATATTTCATAGGCCATTCTCCCACCTCACAACCCAACTCCAAAGCCATTTCCTCCACCAAATTAGCATTGAGGTTTATTCCCACCAAAGTGATTTTCCCATGTTAATCTTCAAGCCGGAACAGAATGTAAAAAATTTCAGGTTGCTTTTGATATTTCTAACATTGTCAAAATCAGCCCCCAACAAGAAAAGTGTATCGTCTGCAAACTGAAGGTGTAACACAGATATCTCCTTCCTTCCAATTTTAAAACCCTCCACCACTCTGACTTCTAGTGCTTTATCCATTAATCTCCCAAGCACATCTGCAACTAGTATAAACAGAATAGGGGATAAAGGATTGCCTTGTCTTAGCCCCTTTGAAGCTCCGAATCTCCCTCATGGTCTCCCATTAATTATGATTGAAAAGCTAACTGCATGTAGACATCCCCGGATCCGTTTTCTCCATTTCCAACCAAAGCCCTTCTTTTCCAAAACTTTGTCTAAGAAACACCATCTTACATGATCATAAGCCTTCTCAAAGTCAACTTTAAACACCAACCCCTCCTTCCTCTTTGCCCGGTATTCCTCAACTGCTTCGTTAGCCACAGACACCACATCTTGAATCTTTCTATCCTTCACAAATGCCCCTTGTGATAGTGTCACTTAGGACCCCCCTCAACCTGTTTGCTAAGACCTTAGCCAGGATTTTGCAGATACCAGTCACCAGAATACTTTTTTTTTTTCCCCGTTAATATGCCGGTCACCAGACTAATTGGCCCATAGTCTTTCACTTCCTTGAGTCGGTCTCCTTTGGAATAAGACAGATGAAGGTGTGATTGATTGCAGAGCTGATCACACCATTTCTAAAAAATTTCTCGAAGACATTCAATAAATCTCCTTCCACGATTCCCCAGCAATCTTGGAAAAAACCTGCCAAGAAACCATCCGGTCTTGGTGATTTGTCTTTGTCGAAACTAAAAAAGGCAAGTTATATCTCCTCCTCATCGAAAGGCCGCTCAAGCCAATGAGCCTTGACCTCCAAAATAGCACTCCATTCGATCCCTTCAAACCTCCACGAGCTATCCTCATTCTCCTTAAACAAGTTTTCATAGAAAGATATGATCTCTCTTTCTGTTGAAAATCCGGATTGTATAGCTGTGACCAGCTGTAGATTAGCTTTGATTTTGTCAATCTTTCCTTATTTAGTTAATTGAGAAAATCAGGAAATATGTTCCTTGATATTCTTTTAATCAAAATAGGCTAGAAAACAGGTTGTTATTCCTTAAAATAAGGAATATCACTCGCTATTGGCAACAGTTAGACTTGTTCGAAAAATATACTTGGGAGAGCCCAAATGATGGAAATTGGTATAGGCAGATTATTGAGAAAAAACGGGTGTTTAAGTTCCTAATGGGACTTAACAAGAATCTAGATGAAGTCCGTGGAAAAATTTTGGGCACAAAGCCTCTGCCTAGTCTAAGAGAAGCCTTCTCGGAGGTAAGAAGGGAGGAAAGCCGGAAGAAAGTAATGATGGGGACGCCAAACAATCTGCCCACAGCCACTGAAGGATCAGCCCTTGCTGTATGTGGACCTCAACCGAGCAACACAGAGAACAAGGGAGAAGAGGCAGGCCTTGGTCTGAGCATTGCCGAAAAACAAGGCATACTAGAGATACTTGTAGGAAGATTCACGGGAAATCTGCTGATTGGAAGCCCCACGCCCAACACCTGAAAGCCGTGGTAATATTGCATCCTCAACCAATGAGAATAGCACTAAGGAACCGGTTCTCTTCAGCAAAGAACAACTTGAACTTCTCCAAAAGATGATCAGTCAATCCACCGGTTCTTCCATTGTTGCTACGGGGTCCCTAGCTCAAAAAGGTAATTTCTCAACTGTTAGCAGGAAAAGAAATAATATTTGGATTGTTGACTCGGGTGCTTCAGACCACATGATGGGCGATAAATCTCTTCTTATTGAATTTATGCCTAGCAATGAAAATCACTCAGTTAAGATTGCATATGGGTCCATTTCAAAAGTTGCTAGCTTTGGATCGATTACAATTTCTAAGACTGTCTCTCCATTCTGTCTTACTTGTACCGAATCTTGATTATAATCTACTGTCAATCAGTAAACTGACCTGAGATAAGAATTGTGTTGCTAAATTCTTCCAAAATATGTGTGAATTTCAATACTCAGATTCGGGGAAGATGATTGGCAGTGCTAAGGCGTGCTTGGGACTCTATCTCCTCAAAGGCGATCATTTTGTGGAAAAACAAGCTCACGAAGCAACCTTCCTAAGTCAGTTTCACAATAGTTGTGTTTCTATTTCTTCAAATAAGGATAGTGTCATTATGTTATGACATTATCGTCTAAGACATCCTAATTTCTTTTATCTTGAAAAACAGTACCCTTCATTCTTCAAAAATAAAAGTTCCAAGAATTTTCAATGTGAAGTGTGCCAACTTTCAAAGCATGTTCACAATTCTTATCCTAGTCGATCATATAAAATGTCACATCCTTTTTCTATGATTCATAGTGATGTCTGGGGACCATCTAATATAAAAAATATCACCGGGACACGTTGGTTTGTATCCTTTATTGATGATCACAAAAGAATCACCTAGATATTTCTCATGAAAGAAAAATCAGAAGTAGAGCAGATCTTCAAAAATTTTAACACCATGATCCAAACACAATTCAAAACAAAAATCCAAGTTTTCAAAACAGATAATGCAAAAGAATATTTCAAAACTGTTCTGGGTGATTATTTGAATAGCCAGGGCACAATTCATCAGAGTTCTTGTGTCGACACTCATGAACAGAACGGGGTTGCCGAGAGAAAGAATAGGCATCTCCTTGAGGTTGCTAGGTCCTTGATGTTCACTTCTCATGTTCCAAAACACCTTAGGCTTGAAACGACTCCGTTCTGTAGACATGGACCATTGAGTTCCCAACTGTGGTGTAGGCCCGAATCTTATGGACACAGAAGAAGCTTTTTGGTTTTCTATGTTTATAGCCACCTTTCTCTTTTCCGCGGCCCATTGAGCAGATTTGGTTTCCCTCACGTTAGGAAACCCTAGATCAAGCCCAATTTTGAAAAGCCCAATCGAAGAAGCCTCCTCTGATTGTCATCCTCCTCTCCATATATTTGTAGTAAATTTAATGCACTAAAACTATTATTCATTTGAATAATAGATTTACTTTTATCTTTATCTCCTTTCATATTTCCAACAATAAATTTGCTTTCCTTCTGGATTCGAGAATTAGGGGGCCCACCTCATTACTGGTTTCCAACACATGTTTTGCTTGCCATCGTTCGGATTCCTTCGTTCTTTTCTCGAGAATTCCTACCGTCTCCTCAATATACCACGCACATTTTTTGACTCTCCATATCCTCTAGGTTCTTGAGCCAACACTAATGTCACATGTCTTATTTCCATGCTGGGGCAATCTTCCTTGAGAAATATTGCCACATCCTCCTCTTGGTGCTCTTATCGTCTTCGTCGTTGAAAAGTGAAGAAATTCAAGAAAGCATCCCTCTTGTTTTGTATCCTAAAGCGTCTTCGTCTTTTCTTTTGATGTTGAAAAGACCAATTTGAATTCATTCTCCTTGGCACGGAAGCTCTAGGATTTGGATACATGAAACCCGTTGCAGAGCCCTTTATTTTGATCTTAGTATACATCAAAAATGTCTGGTCAAGTGTCTCTTGAGCAATTTCCAGCAAGCCTCCACAAGCGTCTCCAATAATTGTGTGAAAATTCCACATATTAAGGGGAAGACCTTCAATCCCAATCCCGTTGTTACGAGCTTCGATCTAGATATAATCCCAGTGCAAGCATATGGACCAATAGTCCATCAATGCTAGGAACTTCTAATTAAAATAGAGATTGATCTCCTCCATTAAAAACTTCAACACCTCTTTGTTTTGGCACCATGTTATTGCCCTGTCTGCCGCAATGGGGATGACCTCTACTCTCCTTCTCACCCTGCTTTCAATCGCCCTTCTTATAGCATCCCATTCGTTCTCCAATTTGTTTCTATGAATAACAATCGCCAGTCTCCAAGACTTAGTTGTCGGTCTTTGAATTTCTTCTAACAATGGCTTCATAGTCTGTTGTTAAATCATGTTCTCTTGTCGTTGTAACATAGCCTGATTTCTCCATGCCCAACTCTGCTCACCTCGCTCTTCTTTGCTGGCGCCAGCTGGAACCATTTAGGCCTTTCTATTGTCCTTGAAGAAACTAGCTCTTCCCATTAGCCTGTTCAACTTATTCATCAAAATCTTCCATCCCGTCTTCTTGTTGTCTCCCGGTAGAATGATGCTTCTAACAGCTCCTCCATTGATTCTTGTGACCTTCCTGTATTCTCCCATTGCGTTCGTAAGCACCTCAATCAACAAAACATATTGCGCCCCGTTGAACTTCTTTTTGAAACCATCGATCCTGTTATTCTTGCACAAGAACTCCATTGTTTGACAAATCCAGATCACTGCACCTAACTCGCAAGAAATGAAGAAACTCGAGCTCGGACTCCTTTATTCTCACCGAGCCACCATCTTTACTTAGTGAGATGTTGTACAGCTTTGGACCTATTCTAAACTCATGGAGAAAACGATTCAAATCCTTTTGACATCTTAACTATCAGCTATTTTATGAATAAAATCAATAATGAGATTGTGAACTCATCCTTTGGAATTCTAGAGAGAGGAGAGAGCTTCTCTCTCTTCAAGTTAGCAACTTCGCCAGGAAGAGAGCATATGAAGTACATAAATGATTACTTTCACTTGGTACTTCTATCACTTTGCAGAGTCAAAACAGAATTAAGAGTATAGCTTTCGTTAATTTTGAATCAACTTAGATAAAAAGGAGCAACTTCAAAATGAGCTTTCTTTTTTTTTGGAAGAAAATCCAACTTCAAAATGAGCTGAAATATGGAAAATTGTTGCCCGAACCAGTAGTACAAAGAGAAAATAGAAAATGTACAATGACAGGGCCATCTAAATATTTCCCTCCAATTCAATTGGTTACGAAACAATAGAAAGCAAGATATGTTACATACTTTAAGTAAAAATAGTTTTAGTGACAATCCCATTTCTATCTCGATGAAGTTACTTTCAATGTTCTACCTTGCAAAGTTAGCTGACATATGCTTATAATATATACACTATTCATTAATATCTTCTAAGCTCCGACTCCCTTTAAATCTGAAATATAATACTATATATTTTACCTCTTGCGGCAGTAATGGCAGCTTGGTGATATGGAAATCATCATACAACATATAAAATTGGTCAAGGTATTTTTGTTGCATACGCATCCTTGCTTTGAGCAATTTGGACTCAACATCTATAACAAGAGAAAAGGGAACCAAATATTAGCTTCTCTTCAAAGCAACTCATTAAAAGGAAAAAAAAAAAAAAAAAAAAAAAAAAAGGTGGAAGCATGACCTTCTTCATCATAAAGTACTTGGTTGATAATAATGTTGTGTGTATCAATCTCAAATTTGGTAAGTTCCTGAACCAATCGCTCAGTTTCATAGAGAGAGAGGAACTCTGGAATGCAAACACAGACGAATGTTGTCAAGTCCTGCAAGTAGTGAAATATGAGATGGACGAAGCTTTAACATAGTACTTCAAGAATTTCAATACTCTACTCATGAAGCTATTTGAAAATTTTTCACAAGCACAATAAAATTCTTTTATTGACCACCACTAATGTTAGTAAATAGCAATGGATCTGTCAGTTTTAGTGATGCTTAGTAGAACAAATGATAAAGCTAAGTAGGTAATAACAAAATTGTATATTATTGACTGAATGAAGCTCTAAACAAAATTGCACTTCCATTCGAAGGATAGAACGTATAGACAAAATAGAACCCAGCTGTCCAACCAGAGAAGAAATAAAGCAAAGATTTTTAATGCACCACTTTCTTATGAGAATTTTCTGTTCACTCCCCTCTCCTGCTCTAAGCTTAATGGCTAATAGAGTGCATGCTAAACGCAACAAATATTTCAAGACTGTAAACATTAGATTGGAGCTTTATCTTCACTTATACCCTTAGGTTTAACTCATAGTAAACATGATACACAGAAAGGACACAAGCTTAACAAGATAATGAATGATCATGTTATTTTTGAAAATAAACTACGTAACAAGGAAAAAAAAAAAAAAAAAAAAAGAGGGGGATAGTTAGTCTTACTGGATCTTTAAATTGTCTATTAACTTGTTCAATCACATCTTTCATGCCCTCAAGCTTTCCCAGAATTGCTTCTTCCCCAAATTCATCATCAACACCAAATAGTCGAGTCATCTGCCGTCAACGTTTTACAAATAACTCAGAATATAATTCTCACTTCTTCATTTTCTATTAATTAATTAATTATAGTTTTTGAATTATCACAATCTCATAAATTGAACTTTCATTCTTAAATGCTGGTGCACAATGATAGTTATGCCGAGTTGACAACAGAGAAAATAGAAAGAGGAAAATAATTATTTGATTCAAAGACCGGAAAAAAAAAAAAAAAAAGTCTTAATAGGAAAGCAAATGTTATACCATGTGTCATCATCATTACTAATAAGGAAAAAAAAAAAAAACACAATTACATGTGGATCGAACCAACAACCCCTCATTCAAGGCCCTCCCCAACTCCCCTCCCCATGCCATTAGGCCAATGGGTCTTAGGCAGAAGTTGTTACAGGCGCCCAGCAAAAAAGGAGAGAATATAGATTCCGTTATCACAATTGTATCAAATTTTAATACAATGTTAACACTAACTAAACATGATAGAAGGCATGTTAAACTCAAAGCAGAGAAGTGTGGAAAAAAGATAAATGAGACTATTGAGGCCTCTATTCTCTACTCTCTAGTACAATGTTGAGTAGTATTTAAAATTGCACAATGGGAGGCGCGCCTCCCCATGAGGCGTTAAGAAAAAGCCTTGAGGTTTACGCCTCATAATGTTAAAAAGAGTCACACGCCTCTATAATCTGAGGTGGCCTCAAGGCGCAGCGTTTTTAGGCGGTAGCCTCACTTTTCTAACTTCTATGTTTCTTTATGGGCTGAAATTAATAAAAAAGGACCAAGCCCAAAGTCATTATCTGCCCCAAAACAGCCCAAAAGCCAATTAGAGAGATATGAAGTTAGAGAACACGTTGATCATGATTAAAGAGGAAGGGTGCAGACTTAAAGAAACAGTAGATTACTAGAAATAATAAGGATAGAAAAAATCAGGACTAATTATTTTAGACTTGTTACTCTTTATTGAGTGCTAATATGACTTTTTATGGTGTTAAATTATAATTTATGGTTTTTGTTTTTAAAATTTTGTTTTTTAATTTTTATTTTATTTTGAGGCTTAAGCCTCAAAACACCTTGAGGCTTACGCCTCACCTCAAGAATAGAAAACGCCTCAATACATGATTGCGCAATTTAAAACCTTGACGTAAAGTTGATAGGGTGAATAAGGTATATCTTAAAAGGTTCGTCTTGGAAAAAAAATATAAAATAGAAAACTCCTCTCCTCTGGTTGTTAAAACAAATCCAACACAAGTTAAGGCCTCTGAATTTGCGCTATGACTTCATAAGGATGATATTTGCAAACAGACGTTCAAATATTACTAAGGAAAATATAAAGAATCATACAACATAACATCACTAAGACCAGATGGTTACTTTAAGACAGCGAAACAAATTTTATTTGTGATCCAATGTAATCCCTGATTTTCTCATTGTACAAGAGTCAAGGATTGTACTCTACAAAATTCAAGAGCATACCTGACTTATCATACCACCAAATTTACTTTTCAAAGACATTATTTTTGCAAGACCCTTCTCTAGGGTAGATGGAAATTGCAATAACCGGAGTGTATGACCCGTTGGAGCTGTGTCAAATACTATGACTGAATAGTCCATTGTTTGCACCAATCTGCAGAACATAAATCGCACAGACAAATTTTAAGGTGTATATTGATTAGCAGATGAAGCAAGCTCTAAGAGGAAATAAAAGATCGCATGAGGAATTTATGTGTGGAAGAGTGAGTGAGTGTGCATGTGAAAAAAATACGTATATCATTGACTAAGTCATCAAAATATTGTCAGCAAATATGCAGTATAAATTAGGCTTTCAGTCTAATGTATATTTAATAAAGCAAAGGATCAAAAGAATCCTTAAACAAATTGAAGTCAGTCAAGCAGGAACTCTCAAATAGAATCATGCTTGAGGATAGTCACTACTTCGCTGGGTTCGTAATGATACTGAATTAATTTTCTGTGGGAAAATACAATTATAGCCAAGAATCAAGCTTGAGAATAGTCACTACTTGTCTGGGGTCCTAATCGAATTGAATAAATTCTTTGGCAGGAAAAGAAAAAAACAATGATGGTGATAAAAGACGTGTTTTTAGTTATTACTTTAGCATCTCTGCAAAACTCATAGCCTCGTCAATTCCAGGAATGGCATTTGCTAGCTCAGAAACCAAACTATCCATCCCCTCTGTACCACTCCCCTCTTCATTCTCAACAGTTGGATCCACTTCCTGTGGAAGATCAAAACCAGAGGTTACTAAATAAGAATAACCGGAAAAATATAAAATAAAATAAAATAAAATGTAATGTGAAAAACACTATGGTTTAAGTACGGAATCTCCCGTCTATTTTCAACATGTTTCATTAAACTAACGTCTTATTTCTGAAAAGTACAATTCAATATCATATAATTTGATTTTCTTTGCAGATCCCTCCCTATCAATGATAATATTGGCAAAATATATCAACATATCTGATTTACAGTTCTTAAACTGGAAGGGATACAAGGTAATACCAATATCTAAAACAACCAGTACTAGTGCCTTCACAGAGATTTGCAAAGATTTAAAAAGTGTTCTGATTGTCAAACAACAACAACAAGTCTTAATCCCATCTTAATTGGGGTCGGCTATATGGATTCACTTTTCCATGCAACTCTGTTTGAAATTAGACTTTCTTAAAGGCCTAGATCTAAAATGTCATTCCTAACTACTTCGGACCACGTAATTCTTAGTCGACCCCTCCCTCTCCTAGTATTAGGTATAAAAATGTCCTCCCAAGCATGAACTGGTGCTTCTAGCAGTTTACGTTGGATATGCCCGTACCACCTCAAGCAGCATTCACGCACCTTATCTTCTATTGGTACTACACCTACTTTACTACGAATAACTTCATTCCTTATGCAATCCATTCTCGTATGGCCACTCATCCATTTTAGCACACATTTCTGTCACACTCATTTTACATATATGTTGTCTCTTAATGGCCCAACAGTCACTACATATAATATAGCTGGACGGATTGTAGTCCTATAGAACTTTTCTTTCAACTTAATAGGCATCTTGCCATCACATAAAACTCCCGTAACATTCTTCCACTTAACCCACCATGCCTTAATCCTATGTTGAACATCCTCTTCTATATCTTCTTCGTACTGCACTATAGACCTAAGGTACCTAAACTTCCTAGTGCCCCAATCTCCACACCATCTAAAGAAATTCCATCACTCTGATTACTTGAGTTACAAAACCTACAAAAAAAAATAAAAATAAAAATAATAATAATAATAATCTAAGTTTGGCACAAGTACATTGAGTGCTTCATGCTAGTTTGTCTATTGAAATACCAAAAATCCTACCCCCAGACCCCAACTGAACCCCATTAGTTATTTCACTTCAGGCATAGATCAACATTTTCATTCCTCAATTTTGATCAAGACCATTGTCATGGGAGCTGATCTATTATAATTTCTCATCTGAGTAAAACGGCCTTTAGATAAAACAAAATAAAAGAAAATGGTGTTAGCTTATCCCGTAAATTTGCTCTACACTAATTTCTAGGCATTTCTTCTTCTTCTTCTTCTTCTTCTTCTTTTTTTTTTGATTAAATTACAAAATTTCTCCCTGAATTATGACCTCTCTAACGCTTTGCCCCTCGATCTTTAAAATGTAACATCTATTCCCTTGAAGAATAAAATGTTAACAAAAAAGCTCCTTCTGTAAGAGTTGGAATATTCTTTTTGATACCATAATCTAAGGGTACGTAATCTCACTTGTTTATCTAAAATTTAACTTGAATATCCAAACTAATTCAAATTTGAAATTTTAATTATTGAAAATTGGCAATTATTTTCAAGCTTGTTTCATCAACTAAAAGCGGAAAAAAAAGTCGTTTCATCAACAGACAAAAGAGGCCGTTGGGTAGTGAGGATGAGATGTTGCTAAACAATCAGTGAGGTGAGAAATCAATTATTTCTAGAACACAAATAGTTTGGGTTACAAGAGTTCTGCAAATAATAAATGGAAGTACAATCCGCATTTCAAGTGCTTTTAGTATGCACGTCTTTCTCCACTAAGTAAAACACTTTGGGTTGTATTTATATTCTTGGGCTTCAAATTTGACAATAACAAAGTCGACTCTGATGAGAATTTGGATTTAAATTTATTTTATTTGGCAAGTGCTTCACTAAGGTTGATGTTTCAGGGACAGCCCGCCAGAAACCATGGGGATCTTACATAGTCGAGGGAAAGGGGGTGGAGAGTAGGGGAAGAAGATGAAATTTTTCGTCTGTTTCTTTTACACACACATTAAATGTAAATTTTGAAACTATAAATTAGCTAGGATGGGTATAAAAATAATTATCCAATAAGTTATTCAATAAAAACCAATACCTATATGACACTTGTCATTGAAGGAGTTATTTTGTTAACTTTTTGTTCTTCAGGGGCAATGGATTTTACATTTTAAAGATCTGGGCAAAATGTTAGAGAGGTCATAGTTTACAGGGAATTTTTCTAATTAATCCTTTGGCATTCTCCTATATACCTATAAAAAATTCCCTATTCTCATCACAACCACACTACACTTAATAAAGAACAATGCCATGGATCCCAAGTTATCTACCAAATTGTTAATTTTATACATAGACAAAGCTTTTTAGCTTAATATATGCTAGGTGACTCATGTTGGTCCTATATATGTATTATTTATTTTCATCAAAAATCTAATAATTACTTTGTGTATCATTCTTCATACATATTCCCGAATTACTCGATTTCTTAGCTTAGTACAGTACAATCCAACCCAATCCAAAGCAATCACAAACCACAATCCAGTCCAATTCATCATGCCAAACGCAATCTATATCTAAAATTCCAAAAAGAAAAAAATAATCTCCAGAGAAAAATATGTAGAACATGCAAATTCTGCAATACGCCAATATATATATATATATATAAATATATATATAATAAATCGAAAGAGACTGTTTACCATGGCGTAGAGATTGGAGAATCCATTGACGAGAGTGGGAGTCTTGGTGAATCGCTGCTGAAAGGCGTCGCTAAGATTGTGAGCGGGGTCGGTGGAGATGATGAGGACGGAGGATCGGACCGTCGAGAGGAGAATGGAGAGGATTGAGCTGCACGTGGTTTTTCCGACGCCGCCCTTGCCGCCGACGAACACCCACTTCAGGCTCTCCTGCTCCAGAATGTTCTGGACAGTTCCCTCCGGTAATTCCGAGTCTGCCGCCATAATTTTGAGCTGATCCTAATTTTGCTTATCCGATTCTCTCTCTCTTCGAAATGTAGTGAAGAGAGAAGAACGAGTCAGTTCTGAATTTGGAATTACTTCGAATCAAATGGAATCGAATAGAACTGGGCAGAACCAACACGCCAGTGTGGAGTAGTGGGCGTTCGTTGATGGGGCTGGATTTTAATTGGAAGGGAAATTTTAGAGAAAATTTAATTTACCTCCGGATAACCTAGATCATAATTTCTACCATTTTAATAAAGTCGACCCTTTGATTCTTATTTTGATATATTAATCATATTTTAAAAGACAAAAATACCCCTAATTATAAATAGGATGTTTGGTTTGAAGATTCAAACCATAATTTGAATCATGTTTCATAATTCGCTATAATATTTTCTTTCACAAAAAATACACGTAAATTAAAAATAATTCTAATCACATGATTCTAATCTATGATCCAAACGTCTTCTTAATGGTTGTGTTTGTTGTTATTTTTGTTTTTGTTTAGTGTAAAATGGAAAAAAATGACTTTTAGTTGTTTTTCATTTTTTGTTTATTTTTTTTTCTCTTTCAAGTAGAGAGAGAGACATTATGAATTTTTTTATACTAAAAAAATCTATTAATAAAACTACCAAATGTATTTTCAAAAATAATTTGTGTTTGAGATTAAAAACGTTTTTATTTCTATTTTTATACAATAAATAAAATTATTTTAAAATGAGTTCTAAACACACCCAATATGTCTTGTCATCTCATTCTCTCAAATACGTCTCTCTCTCTCCATTCGCCCCCTTTACTTCTCTCTCTCCTCCATCCGCCCCCCTGCTTCTATCTCTCCTCCATGTGAGGACGTTTAGTTGGAAGATTCAAACTATGTAATTTGAACCATTTTTAATTTACGTGTATTTTTTATAAGAGAAAATATTATAATAAACCACGAAATATGATTCAAATTAGAGAATGAATCCTTTACCAAACATCCTCTTTTGCCGCCTTTTTTCTCCACCGTAGCCAAGGCTCCTCCGCCCCCATCTCTCTTCTCTACTCCTCTCTCTCCTCTTTGCTCAAAACTCTCTCCTCTTCTCTCTCTGGTTGCTGTAGTTCTCCCCTACACTGCACCTTTTCTCTTTTCCATGTAGATATAGTTGTCGCGATTTGAAACTCGCCGAAGTCACACCTCTTATTTGTTGTCACAATTGGAAGTTATGTCGCTGAGGGAGGTGTTGCGACACTAGAAACTCTGATCTTTTCCTCTGATTCTCTAATCTCCTCTGACCTTGCAGATTGCGGCCTCATGGCGACTCTTTTGTTGCACCGTTACCAAGCGTTGCGCCAATGTTGCCATCAGCGTCCAAACCAGACAAGCTTCTTCCTTCTCTTCTCCAGATCAGCCAATTTTGACGATGTTTTCGACCTCCGATCATCTTTTAACGCGCCTCCATTCTAACTAGGTTGGTTTTACTGCTATTATTATTTCTTTTTTATTCTGATTTTAATATTTTTCTTTTTCTCTGTATAGTTTGTTAGGTATATTTTGATTTGGCTTTTTAATCGAATATATTTTTGCCAGTGGATCGCTCATAATGAAAATTCAAGGAATTTGCTATTACATCTTATATGTGCTCCACAAAATGTAATATAATATGTTGTGACAATGCACGGGGTGGAAGTGGACATGAGCCAGTACATGCCGGATTTGTGGGGGAAGGGATGCTTATAGCAGCTATTTGTGGGGATGTTTTTGCTTCACTTGCAGTTGATTCAATTTTAGCTATATGGCCTCTTCCAATATTCTTTTATTTAATTTAAGACAATTCAGCTATTAGTTATATAAAATTCAGAGGATAATCTAATGTTGTTGAAGCTTAGGACATCCGAGCTATCATTGGTCCAAAGGGGTGTCTTCTGATTGTCAAGGTAATTCTCTTTAATTAGATTTTACTTAGCTTATATTACAATTTTGCTTTGTTGTTAGGCTGTGAACGGCATCATTAATCTGTAAACACATTCTTTACCTTACAATACAAAATGGAAAAAGGAGAACATGAAAATTCCTTCTTAGAAGTAAAGGAGAAAAACTGTAGATTTGCTTGAGCATAGAATGTCTCTTTGGCTTAAGAAATAGTGATAAGTGTACTACAGCCAACTTAAAAATGTTTGAGTAACATGATAAAATGGTCTATTATGCTATCATCTATTCAATTGGGAAAATGTTGAAAGCTTTTGATGTTTCATGTTACCACTATCACAAACACAATATTTTCGTAATTTTTTTGTTATTGTTTTGTTGTTACATAGAACATTGTAAATCAAAACTCTCGAACTGATTGAAAAATAACATATTGTTGAAAATGAAACGGATTTTGATTTAGGTTTGGCCAATGAAGCTCTTTGTGGAAGTAACCAAGTAAAGATTTTTAGTTTTTTGTACCAACTTTGACGTCTAAGATGAAAACTCAAATGATGAAAATATAGAGAGTTTTGATGAAAATATCAAGTAAAGACTTTTACATGGTTTGTAAGGTTCATGGATTAGAATCATGAAATTTAGAATCATTTTGAATTTATGTATATTTTTTGTGAGAAAAAAATACTATAACGAGTCAAGAATCATGATTTAAATCAGGACCCGAATCTTCTTTCTAAACGTCCCTTAAATTATAAGAAAGTTAATGGTGGTTTTAAGAATATTTATAACTACTACGACTGATTCAATATTTTAGCTTTTAATTCACTGGATGAAATTGATAGATTCTTAGAAAATTTTGAAATTTATTTTTATCATGTAAATTAGTTTTTATTAGTCGTAAATGAAACATTTACACAGCTTACTTCAAATAATTTAAAATCCACTATAGTTTTAAAAATCTCATATTTACTCCCATTTCCAATTATGGAAATTTTATTGACAACCCCAGGATTCTATTAAGGCACCACAATAAATTTAAAAATTAAAATTATTTTCTTTTTAAAATTAAAATTCCTCAAACTACCATAAATACCCTTATGTACACTCTTTTATTATGTAAACTCCATATTTTTCCACTTCTAAAAAACGGTTATGAAGAAGATTTTTTGTTTGGAATTGATCCCATTTTTATTTTTCACGTTTTTTGAGAAAGAAAAATGAAAAACGTTTCTAAAACAGTGTTTGGCGCAATAAAGACAAAAAACATAAATGAAAACGATTTTTTGGTTTAGTGTAAAAGAAAGAGAAATGAAAAATGATTGAGTTGTTTTTCATTTTTTATTTTCGTTTTCTCCTCTCTCGAGTATAATGAGAGAGAGACATTAATCGAGTTTTTTTATACTGATAATAATCTCTTGATAAAATTATCAAACGTATTTTCAAAAATGATTTATGTCTGAGATTAAAAACATTTTCATTTTCACAACAAATAAAATTATTTTAGAATGAGTTTTAAACGCATTTTCTTTTTTTTGGGAAATCTTTCATTTAAACCTATTAAAAAAAATTCCATTTGAATCTTTTTCTCCTCCACGATTTTGCTATTATTTTTTGAACTTGAACGAGATAATATTTTTTTTATACTATATCTTTTTTGAACTTGAACGATTTTTTTCCTTTTTTTTTTTTTCTTTTTTGCTATTTCTATTTGAGCAACTTCAAAATTATTATTATTTTTTTAAAGTGCTTGATTACATCCACGTGACTAAGCTCTTCTACTATCATTATCATTCATCATAAAAAGTTGTAAAAGGGAAGAAGAATGTGCAGAGAGTTTTTAATTTTTTAATTGAAAAAATCATGAGAAAGCTCCTAACACAATACTTTTGAACAAAAATAACAACGAGAATTTATATTACTCCTTCAGAGTTTTTTAATTTTTTTAATTGAAAAAATCATGAGAAAGCTCCTAACACAATACTTTTTGAACAAATTAACTAACAACGAGAATTTATATTACTCCTTCTTTCAAAAAATAAATCAAATTATAGGTTACCAATAAATCTAACAAAAATATAAATCAAATTATTACAAACACTATTCAACATAAAAAAACAAGTTATCCCTTAAAAAAAAAACAAGTTATCCATTAACTATACCATATATGTAGTGAACACATCGTTTAATCAAATAAAACTACTTGAGCAAAATTTCTCAATGCGTTTATCTTTTTTGTCCTACAAAATATAATTAAAAACCTAAAATCAAAACCAACTCTAGGAACAATTTCAATAAAACAAAACACAAATGAGAAAGAAAAAAAAAAAACCATACATTAAAATTTGATAAAACTTTCTCATCTTGTTCCATTATTTGGTGAACTCTCTGCCCTATTTGTTCTTCAACTTAAGAAATTACGTGAAGAAGAAAAGATTCAATTATGTGAAGGGAAAAAGATTCAAATAGAGTTTTTTATTTTAAAAAATATTTTTTCAAAAAAAAAAAAAGAAGGTAAACCTTTTAACAAATCATATGTTAAAAGTAGATGGGTGTACATAAGGATATTTATGAAACTTTGAGGAACTTTAATTTTTTTTTAAAAAAAAGTAATTTTAATTTTTAAATACATTAGGTGCTTAATAAAATCTTAGGTGTAAGTAAAATTTTGAGAAAAAAATGGGAAATAACCCCCAAACTAGTACCCCCAAAAAATTTCTAACCCTCCAAGGTTAGCTCATTCATTTCTATCCTTTTACAATTAAAATAATAAAAATAGTTAAATTAAACATTTTTAAATTTCAAAGTTACTCTAAATAGTCCATTGGTAAATATAAAATATGCTTGTGGACTCCCATCATCGGCTGAATACCGACCATAACCTGACAGGTTATAATTCATAACCTGACAGGTTACACCCGCCAGCGGCCACATTCTGTTAGTGTATTTTTTAGAATTTTCCTATTCCTTAATTAGGACAGTTTCTATGGTGTTAGTGTTATAGTTTGACACGTACATGTCATCTGCTTCATTTTTTGTATAACAAAAATATAATGTTTAACTGTCGGTTGTTTATTGGTTACGTTGTGCGGTGATATTCATGCATTACGACACCTGCCGTGATATAATCATTATTATGATTGTTGTTTCTTTGCAAGATTTTTATTAGCGATTGAGCGTTATTTGGGTAACGATGTGTATATATATTGGCCTTTATTTTATATTTGTTCTTTAACTATTACATTTTATGATCCTTTGGTTAATCTGTTTTCTTGCAGTTTACAAAATATTATTTTCGTTAGGCTTTTAGTTGTTTTTTTACTGTCTTTTGGACATTCTGTTAATACCTTTCTTCTGGTCGATTTTTACCACTGGGTGTTGTATTTGGTTTTCTTTCATCTGGAATTTTTGTTGTTCTATTGGATATGTTCTATGCAACATGCTTCTTTGATAGAGGTAATCGATTTTTTTTTCTTACATGTATTTATTACCTTTTTTAAAGTATTGCTTTCTGATGTTATTTTGATTTGTTATATCATTTTTTCTATTTATTAATTTATCAGTTGATGTTTATTTGTTTATATAATTATGCTATTTTTTATTCTGTAAATTTTTTTTCCTATCGTTGCTTAGTGTCTGTTATTTTTAATATTGTTATTTAGTTCTTTGGTTTATATATATATATATATATATATACATATTACTTTTTTTTTTCTTTTAACAGTATATTTTTTGTAAAGCTTTACTCTTGTTTGGTGACGATGATATACTTCTCTTCTATTGTAAACATAGATCATCTGGCTGTTAATAGAGATTTTGTTGGACAATATGATAGAAGAACAAGAAAGTAAAGGAATAACAAAGTAATGAAAAATTGTTACAACCCGAAATCAACCTTTCTATGGAGTTCGGAAAAACAGAATTGTATGAATGTCGTGTCGAGGCACGTGAACCACGTTGTCCTTAAAACAGATTCGTCCCCTCCAGCGTGTGCTTGAGGTCACGTTGGACGTCCGTCTCCCAGGATACAACGACAACGACAGTAGCTCGATGCACGTTCGGAACCGTCCTGCGAACTAGAACTTGATCTTCCCTCTATCACCAAAAAACCGAACTACAAGAGCACAAAACTCTAGAACACGAAGACAGAAAAATTCCGGAAAGAACACAAGAGAATGAGAGGAAGAATTCCGAAAATATGAGTGCATTGTTCATGTGGAGGATGGCCCTTATATAGCCTGCCCGTGAGGGATGTTACAAGGCTGTAATTAAGGTGAATAAAACCAATTAAATTCATATTAATGGTGCTTGAATTCGGTGGTTACAGCCTCTGGAATTCCCGGATGAATTTGGTCCAAAAACAAATCTATAACCGGAGGTTTAATGCCTATAAACCAATAGTTATTGTTGCAGTTTCTAAATCCTTCACTAATGCAGATTTTAATCAGCCACTAATGCATCAGTTTCGAAATTTAGTTTGCAAAATAAAAGAAAAATTACAAAAGGTAGCTCGCACGAAGCGAGTTTTCCGGTCCGGCATTCGTGTCCGCAGGTCGCAAGCGCACACATTGGGCCCCTAACCCACTAAAAATACATGTTTACCAAGGCTTCAAAGTGCAATCACTTATAAACACCGCATTTGCTTCACTCCTAGCCAATGTGGGACTTTTGCAATTTTCTTCTACAAATACCAAAGTACCATACTTAGACCATCAATTTCTCATTCACCCAAAAAAAGTGTATGAAACTTGATTTTGATCTTCATGACGGAGAACATGAAGTTCATTGGGACCCGTCTCAAAAACCTATTGGGCCCCATTCGAATATGAGCCTTAAAATGGGCTTTTAAAATGACTTAATAAGTCATTTTTCCAACAATCCCCACATTCGACAAGAAAATACAAACTCGACACGGTGATGGGGAGTTCTCGCGGTCGATTGCAAAGGATAGGTAGGCGTTACCCTTTGAACCTTCCCTTGTGAGAATACATAAAAAACGCGATGTCTTTTTTTTTAAAGCGTTGATATACCTCAAAACATCTTTGATTCATTCTCATGGTTATGTTCGTTTTGGCCATGAACATCTAAAGAGTTTCTAAAGAATTGAGCCCTCATAATTCTCCTTTGAAGCGGCCCCACTTCTCTCTCTCACATAGGTGATTTCTTAATGAAGAGTAACCAGATTACTTTCACGATGTATCCGACACATAAGAATCATTAAAAACTAATGTTTAACTTTTTTTCTCGTCACGGGTTTCACTATTAGCATCATAGGAATAGGCTAGGTTACCCCCAGCGGTGTGAACTCGGCCAGTCTAGACAATTTAATTGAACCTAGATCTTGGGATCTCTAGTCACTAGGTTGGGTTTCCACCGCTTCAACCTATTTTTCCATGGGCTTCAATCCCATTCCTCTCGATGTCTTTTCAACTTGATCTCGATTAAAATAATATTATCTTTCGACCTTATATAGTCAATGACTATGACTTTGAGATCAATTGTCTAATGGTATTATGTTGTCGAATATGTCTAGACTTACCATTATACATTGTATTGTGTTCTACCAATTTCGAACTATCATTGTGTACGCAAAATTGCAGTACAGGCTTTGGCCAATCCGAAATTTCCTCCAAGAAATGTCTAAGCCATTACCTTCTTCACCACATTTATCCAATGCGACAAACTCGCCTTCCATTGTGGATCTAATTATTCTTTGTTTTTAGAGGATTTCCATGAAATAGTTTGCACCACCTAAGGTGAATACATATTCGGATATCCAACTCGCGTCGAGTATCCTTCTAAAACACCGGCTCTCTTGTGTAGTGCAATCCATATTCACGAGTGTATCTTAAGTACCTAAGTACTCTCACAATTGTGGATTGGTCATCTCCGGGTTACTTGTGAAAATCTAATGAAAGGCTAATAGTTAAATTAAGTACATAAAATTGCCAATCACTCTAGCAATCCACACGGGAATGCTTTCTCCTCTAAGGATTTGACTTATATCAATGGGAGTCTTGGCTATACCGAATCATCCTTATTAAACTTGTCAAGTATCTTGTCCACGTAATGTAAATATGAGACCATCGGGCACTCTTTTGATTTTGATCCCCAGGACCACATTAACCGGTCCCATATCTTTCATGTCAAACCTTGAGTTCAACATGTGTTTAGTAGATCGACCATCCGATCATTACTACCTACAATTATTATGTCATCTACATATAGACAAAGAATAACATAACCATCATCCGTATTCTTGACATAAACACATTTTCGTTGATTTTGAATCCATTTGACAACATAACATCGTCAAATTTCTTATGCCATTGTTTTGGTGCCTGTTTTAGTCCGTACAATGACTTCACCAATTTATAGACTTTCTTCTCTTGTCACGGAGCTACAACCCTCGGGTTGTTCCATGTAGAATTTCTTCTTCCGGATCTCCATAATTTGTCTTCACATCCATTTGATGAACTTCAAGATTATTTGGTATGGTGAATCGCTAGTATCATCCTTATAGATGTTATTTTCACGAGGAGAATACGTGTCAAAGTAATCAAGGCCTTCTCGTTGTCTATAACCTTTTATTACTAGTCTGGCCTTATACTTGTCAATTGTTCCATTGTCTTCATTTTCCATTTAAAAATCCATTTAGAACCTAGTAGTTTAATTCTGGTGGAAGGTCTACTAGTTCCCAAGTATGATTTTGTAAGATGGAATCTATTTCACTTTTTTATGGCTTCTTTCCATAAAGGACCCTCGAGTTGTGACTTCTTTATATGTTTTGGTTAGCCTCTAGCATATAGGTTAGAAAATCCGGTGAAAGATTTTTCTATCCTTGCCCTTTTATCTAGGCTCTTCCTCCGTTTCCACATTTTCATCATTTCCGAATTTTGACTACAATCTTCTATGATAGTCTCAAAAGTTTGTTTTGATGAGCTTGGCTCATCTTCCTTAGTCTTACAAGGAAATACATGTTCAAAGAACGATGCATTCCTAGACTCTATTATCGTGTTCTTGTGTATGTCAGGGTTTTTAGACTCGTGCACAAGGAACCGATATGCGGTACTGTTATGAGCATACCCAATGAAGATACAATCAACCGTTTTCGGACCTATCTTCATCTTCTTTGGTGTTGGTGCCATTACCTTGGCCAAACACCTCCACACTTTCAAGTATTTGTAGGAAGGTTTCCTTCCTTTCCACAACTCATAGGGGGTTTTATCGACTTTCTTACGCGGAACCTTATTTAGAAGGTAATTTGATAAAATGGCTTTTGGCAACCCGAACTTATTAACATTGCATTCATCATATCCTTTAAAGCACGATTTTTCCTTTTCAAAGAATGCCATTTGGGGAGAATTAACTTCATAGATAATTTCATGTTATGCACAAAGCGCACTAAATGGTTCAACATATTTTTACCATCTTAATCTTTTTATTAAGTTGGTTTTCAACTTCTTGCTTATAGAGAGCAAATTTTTGACTTCATCTTTGCTCTTGAAAAATATACATAGCAATACTTTGTGCTATCATCAATGAAAGTGATAAAATACTTATTACCACCTCTCGTTTGAACAAACTTTAAATCACAAACATCACTATGTATTAGATCAAGGCTCAAGATTCCTTTCTATCATTTGGAATGATGACCTTGTTAGTTTTGCCTCTACGCAAGTTTCACATTTACGTTTTGAATCGATATGAAATCGGGTATGTGATTTTAATTAATCTACATAAAGTATCATAATTAACATGTCCTAGTCTACCATGCCATAAGTTAGAAGACTCAAGCATATTGAAGACTTATTCTTTTTTATTCATTTTCTTGGGACTATGGCATTCATTTTCCACATGGACCCTTTATAACCCCTTTCCCACATACATTCTCATCTTAGACAAAACTATCATTCGGCTTCAAACACCATTTGATAGATTGTCCCGGATATGAGATTCTTCGGATATCGGCATATTTTTTTGCCGAGGTTATCTTCAAGAACACCGTTCCTTGGCCCCTTGATAAAGTTGCAGAGTTGCCCATGAAAAGCTTCTCTCATGTCACAACAAATGTGTCTTTTATTCGAGCCACCACTTTTGGATTGAAGTCAACCAAGTTCACCGGAGCAGACAAGCTAATGTTTGCGATCTGCCGATTTGTGCCCAACCTTGTTGATTTCCCTTTGGTCCCAACTTGGATATTGGAGAACTTCTTTTCTATTTATTAATTTATCAGCCCTCGACAACCAATTGCTCAACGGTCATCTCTTTCCTCTTATGATGTTTCCTTTGTTTATATAATTTATGGCCATTCCTTGACATGAATTTTTTATTCTGTAACCATTTTTAATCCTATCGTTGGCCCACTAAGTGTCACGTTACTTTTTAATATTGTTTTTTACACGTTTTGGTTTTTATATATATATGGTTATATATATATACATCCATTCATCCTCTTTTTTTTTCAAGAATTTTCAACATTGTATAAAACAACATTTTTGTTGCCAAGTCTTAAAATTTAGCCCAATTGAATTTATCGGGCTTTTCATTGTGGTTTGGTGACGATTTGAGACGTTTTTCCACGGGTGACGGCTCGGGCGTCATAGTGTTGCTTTAGCAGAACAACCACATTCATGTTATCACCATTTCTTTCTAAAAACAAAATTTCCAAGTTAGTAAGGAAATTAGATCAATAAAACGCTTTTTTTTTCCTTTTCTCCTTTTGGCTTTAAAAAAACGTTTTTTTCCTTTTTTTTCCCGAAAGTTTTTTTTTTTTCCTTTTTTCCGAAAACTTTTTTTCCTTTTCCTTTCAAAAAACCTCCTTTGTAAATCCGAATCTGTTTTAAGATTGTTGGACAATATGATAGAAAATACAAAGAAGAACAAGAAAGTAAAGGAATAACAAAGTAATGAAAAATTGTTACAACCCGAAATCAACCTTTCTATGGAGTTCGGAAAAACGGAATTGTATGAATGTCGAGGCACGTGAACCACGTTGTCCTTAAAATTCGGTCCCGTCACCGGCATGTGTTTCCGCGAACTAGAACTTGATTTTCCCTCTATCACCAAAAACCGAACTACAAGAGCACAAAACTGAGGAAAAATTCGGAAAGAACACAAGAGAATGAGAGGAAGAATTCAAAAAATATGAGTACATTGTTCATGTGGAGGATGGCCCTTATATAGCCTGCCCGTGAGGGATGTTACAAGGCTGTAATTAAGGTGAATAAAACCAATTAAATTCAGATTAATTGTGCTTGAATTCGGTGGTTCTGACCCTCCGAATTCCCGGATGAATTTGGTCTAAAAACAAATCTATAACAGGAGGTTTAATGCCCATAAACCAATAGTTATTGTTAGATTTCTAAATCCTTCACTAATGCAGATTTTAATCAGCCACTAATGCATCGATTTGAATTTAGTTTGCAAAATAAAAGAAAAATTACAAAAGGTAGCTCGTGACGAGCGAGTTTTCCGTCCAAAGATTCGTGGTTACTGCCGGTCGCGGGCGCACACATTGGGCCCCTAACCCGCTGGGTCTGTGATTCGCACCCTCCCTGCGCGTGAGAGAGCCTCTCTAGTATACATGCTTACCAAGGCTTCAAAGTGCAATCACTTATAAACATCACATTTGCTTCACTCCTAGCCAATGTGGGACTTTTGCAATTTTCTTCTACAAATACCATTTCAAGTACCATACTTAGACCATCAATTTCTCATTCACCCAAAAACCATTTTAAGTGTATGAATACTTGATTTTGATCTCCTCGCGACGGAGAACGCAAGTCCATCGGGACCCGTCTCAAAAACCTATTGGGCCCCATCCGAATATGGGCCTCAAAATGGGCTTTTAAAATGACTTAATAAGTCATTTTTCCAACAGATTTAACTGTTTTTTATGTTGCCCGAGTTATTTTAGATTCATGTCATTATTTAACAGTTTGTTTATGGGCAATGTATTAATGTTCTTTGGTGTTGATGATGTAATATCTTTATGTCAAAATTAGTGTTCTTTAAACATTTTGCGGTCATTCTTACTCATCACTTTTTAATATTTGCTTTGTGTGTCTCATAATGAATCGCTTCCATCTTTGAGTAGTGCAAATCTATCGTTCAGTCTTTAATTTTTTATTTCTTTATTTGTTTGTTCTAATATGTGTCTTATTTATCCTTTCTGTATAAGTTCCAATTTTAAGCCATTATTATTATTATTTTTTTTGTCTTCTGAATAAATTCAGTAATAACTTAGATGGCAACCAAGTATATTACTAGGTCCTATTCCGGTTACATATAATATACATAGTTAACAATAGAAGATAAATGTCTAAACTAAGCAATTAGTAAATATTTTACTGTTTTGTTTATCTTTGTTACTACAAAAGTACATTGCTTTAGCATATTTTTGTTATATATATATTGGTTTCAATAATTTTTTTTTCCTAATTATTCAACATAACAACATGTTGCTACAAAAATACATTGCTTTAGCATATTTTTTTTTATATATATATATATATATATATATATATTGGTTTCAATAATTTTTTTTCCTAATTATTCAAGACAGTAGTTTTTTTTTTTTTATTTTTTTTTTTTTTTTTTTTTTTTATTTTTTATGAACCGATGAAAAATGTATATGTAATGCATTTATTGAAGTAAATATACTATAAATAGTGTTTTAATATTCTTTTCTGATGATTATTTATCTTATAAATATTCGTTATATGATAATATTTTCTGTTGTTTTTTGCTTATTTGAAGCAGATTGGGTGTGAGACATTAAAGATCAAATGTATTTTCACTCTCAATCATTTACTGCTCTGCTTAATTAACAATCGTTTGTTGTTTTCTGTTGCTGTCTGTGGATCCTTTTTTTCTCTATATTTGGCATTGGTTGGCTGCTAATCCAGGTATTTTTAATGAATCTTGCCCTGATTTTGTTCACATCTAGTGCTAATATTTGATACATTAATATGTTGTGCTAATATTCATATATGAGCTATTTGTTTTATATTGTATGTTAATACCATTTTATAATATGTTATTACTAGACGCTACTATTATATATTGATTATTGTTAATCTGTCATGTTCTTAATCATTCTTAGTCACAAATGTATTTTATCCTTTCTAATGTTTCAAATAGTTTTTTGGCTATATATATATATATATATATATATATATATATATATTATTATCTGTTCTCAATTTAACTTTTTCCAAATAAATTTCTTACGTAAAATCTATATATGTACACGTTACTTTTTTTTTTTTTTTTTTTGGCAAATGAATTCTACTTTTTTATTTACAATAATTTTTTTTCCACATTTTTTATACTGAAGCGATGATGATGTTACAAAAACTTTTATTTTAATGTATTGCATAGGTTGTCTGAAATATATTGCTATGAATACATATGGTATTGTCAGATTCAACAAGGTAATATAAATGTTTTTAGTTCCTTTAATTTACACTATATAATAAAAGTTTGTCAACTTTTTTAAATATTTCATTTACTGATTTTTCCTTCTTAACGTTCCTATCTTGCAGTTAAAAAGAAGAGCAAGAGCACGGTGAATCTAATAAGTATCAGTGTTTTATATTGTATATACATGTAAATATATTTTGAATTACAATACTGTATATGTATATATTTGTAAATATGTTTGTAATAATCTTAAATCCTTCACATAATACAACATTATCTTGCGAATAGATCTAATATGCATCAATGTTTTATACTGTATTTCGCAGCAAAGCATAGAATACAGGCTCGTTTATTCTAAAAAAGCAGAGTAAAAAAAATAGATCTTCACTAATAGCTACTGACGAAGTACACCACTGCTGGTCAAATTCTCTACTAACTCCGGTGAACTCCTGTCAAACAGCTAAAACATTTATTCAAAAACACTGATATGTATATGACCAAACTAATGAATATTTCATTCTCTTAAATTTTATTTTCCCTTCTCCCTTTCCTTTCTCTGTCAACAGTCTTGGGAATTATACCCTATAAGATGTAAATATTGAGAATGGTATCTTAAAAGTATGAGATGTAATATAAGATACTATTATTTATTTAATAAAAAAATTCATTATTTATGTGTATATATTATTGAATACTTTATGAATATCATTAAAAATTTTACGATTATTTATGTAATCTTAAATATTATATATAAGTGTTATATATTAGAAGATAATATTTAAGGATAATAATCAAAATGAGTACATAATACATTTAATTAAAATATGGAATCTTTAATTAAAACATTATTAGTACATGTCATTTCTCATTAAGAATGGAACGAGCTTATCCGCATAGTTGATATGGAGGGATATTGAATGAGTGTATTTTATATAATGAGATTATGTAGGACTGAGACAATATATAACATAAATGTCTGATAATTTATGATATTGAATGAGTGTATTTTACATAATGAGATTATGTAGGACTGAGACAAGATATAACATGAATTTCTGATAATTTATGTTAAGTATAAAAATTATAATTGAGTCTACTAATCGATGATCATATATAGAATGATTTTAATCTTGAGTTATTAGAATACTTATTTATGAATTTGTGTCTTTTGACTTACTCGATATAGATTTTGAGATTAGTAAATTATATTCCTTGTATCTTGGAAACTCTTATTTATAGATTTGTGTCTTTTAACTTACTTGGTATGGATTTCGAGATTAGTAAATCATATTCCTTGTATCTTAGAGACATGATGATCAAGTGAGTAGCCGAGAATGTTAATATATGAGATTAAATTCATTCCTTCCTAAATAAAGAAGCAAATCAATAATTCTCTTGAGGGTTGATTTGTACTTGGATTAGTGGAAACTCCGATTCATGAATTTGTTTCATGAATCACTATCCATTAGAGAATTAATGGTGCTAAAGGATAAAGATGTAATTAGAAAAGTTAACGGATTTCACTAGCTCTAATTATAAATTATTTGTGGAGTATCGATCTATATGTAGTGACTATATCAAATGGACACTTCAAGTTTTTGGAACTAAATTATTTGTGAATACTCTTATTTATGGATTTGTGTCTTTTGACTTACTCGGCATGGATTTTGAGATTAGTAAATCATATTCCTTGTGTCTTGGAGACATGATGATCAAGTGAGTATCTGAGAATGTTAATATATGAGATGATATTCATTCCTTCCTAAATAAAGAAGCAAATCAATAATTCTCTTGAGGGTTGATTCATACTTGGATTAGTGAGAACTATGATTCATGAATTTATTTCATGAATCACTATCTATTAGAGAATTAATGGTACTAAATAATAAAGATGTAATTAAAAAGGTTAACGAATTTCACTAGCTCTAATTATAAATTATTTGTGGAGTATCAATCTATATGTAGTGACTATATCAAATGGACACTTTAAGTTCTTGGAACTAAATTATGTCTATAATTTTAATAGTGCAATTCCAAATTTATAGTAGGGTAACTTTTAGAATTATTTAATTAATTAAAGAGTTTAATTAATTATTAATTTTATTGAATCAAGAAATTATAGGTCCCTGAGTCTCTCGTTATCCTTGTAATATTTGCAAGACAAGATGAATTATTGGGAATTAATATTACTCAAATAAATAATGCGATTATTGAAATAAGTTAATTTTGAAACATACTGTGGTGGGACCATAGAAGGTCACATGCCCAAGCACAAGGAGGTGCAGGGGGCATGTGACATAGGGAGGAATCCTGTAGGATTCAATTTCTTTCTCTCCAAGTTATCTGATTCACTTGTTTGACAAGTTATCAAATTAAATTTAAAAGAAAATTAAAGTTTGACTTTATTTGAATTTGAGTCAAATTAGAAATTGGATAAATTGAGAAAGTCTTATCTTTCTCCTAGCAGCATTGGACGCCAACCATAGGGAGATATCCTTTTGGTGGCCGATTTTAGTATAGATAGAGAGAGAACTTTGTTTCTAAAATTAAATGCAAAAGTATATCATATTTAAAATATAAGTGATAACCAATCTTTTATTACTTTATCTTGAAGATAAAGCAAAGAGCTTTCCTATGACTATAAATAGGACACAATAGAAAATTAGAGAACACAATTTTACTCTCACTATGTGATAGGCATGTAACACTGTAGTTATGGGCATGTAATATCCTATTGGCACGTAATATCCTATTGGCACGCTTATAATATTCTAGTGATAGTCGTGTAACTTGAGAGAAAAAGAGAATAAATGTTCTTCCAATTCCCAGTCTCACCTCATACATGTGTTGATAGTGCTGGAAGAGAAAATTAGCAAGTGATCAATCCTCTAATTCTAAAATAGAGCGCATACATTAGGTCTTGCAGATATCAAGAACTAGACGAGAAAGATTTGAGTATTCCTAGAAAGGTTCGATTGAGGATTGTTCGTGGTTAAAAAAACTCAGGTTAGCAACCTAATTGTTCGCTAGGTAAATTAATAAATTATTTAGATTAATTATGTGTATAAATTAATATAATTTATAAAGAGTTTCAAAAGTTTTATAAAAAATTTTATTATACACAACCCCTACCTATTCGCTTCCGCATCCGAAATCGTTTCAGAAACCAACAATAAAAGCTTTGTTGTTGCTTTAATAAAAAAGTAGTGTTTTCCTGTCAAAAAACTCCTTGATTATTTATCTAACCTTAAAAATCATATTTAAATGTTGCATATGATATGATAATGTTTAAAAATAATAATTTAAGTTGTTAATAAAGTTTGGATCTTTAATTAATTATTAGCAGTTGAGTTCATTTCCATTACGAGTAAGTAATCTTATTTTAATTGTTAGTGCAAAATTATTAGAATGAAGGTACTTCATATAATATGATTATATAAGACTGGAACAAGATTAAATTTAAATCTCTAATAATTTCCCTTAGTATATGGAGTATTCTAAATTAATCAAAGTGATGATCACATATAAAACGATCTTAATTTGAGTAATTAACTGACTGTTGCTTATGATGTTATGTTTCTTTATTTACTCGGTAAAAATTCCATGAAAAACCTTTGAAGTTCTTTAGCCTTTTCCGGTACAATATGAAATTGCCTCCGAAGCACATTTTCAAAGTATTGAAAAAGCATCAAAACCTCATTATCATGATCACTCAAGAAAATCCATCTCATACCATGTTTCGTGAGATACCACAAATTGCGTCAGGAACGACTTGGGTTGGCTCCAAGAGCAAGTAGTGATCAGCTCCGTATACAACAACCCCACCCACCTCAGCTCCGCATACAACAACCCTCTCCTCACCCTGTTGGAAAAATGTCATCGAGTGCATAGCGAAATTTTTAAAATTTTTAAATCAATGTTAAAGCCAGCCAAGAATATATTCATGATACTATATAACATAAATACTAAAGATCTAAATCATAACTTCAGAGATTATGAAAATAGCATGTCCGATAGATTAAAGCATTCCAAATGGCAAATGGAAGAGCCTCAACGAATTGGTATTCTTTGCTATTCTTGTTTTAATGATCGGAGTGTGAGTGGGCATATGTCGTTCAATCTCTCCTTAGTATTCTTAAATTCCTTCCAACTCAAGAGAGCCAAACGAAAAATAGATTTTGAGAATTGATCAGTTTATCCTTTCAAGAACCCTTACTAATAGCCCCCAAAAAGTCTCTTGAGTGATCTAATGAATAATGAGACTCACTGGGCTATTTATATAGTTTAGGAAGTCATATTTCCGCAACAATTAGGTTTCTCAAAGTCTATCTCACGTTAAAAATCGCATTAAGTCAGTTTTGACACGTCAACAGTTATGACCGGTTGACTGGTCCCAGTAGTTAAAAAAAACCACCGGTCGACTAGTCCACTCAAAGAAAATCTCCATGTTGATTTTTATGTTCTAGTTGACCGGCATCCATCACTGGTTGACCAATACTGTTCCGAAAACTTGTTTTCTATTAATATTGGAGACTTGCATAGAGCCTCAGTTTTAATTCAAATAACTCAGTGTATAAGTTACCTGATTAAAACAGTCATATAATAGTTTTCTCATATTAAATAAAACTCAAAGCAATAATTCAATCAATTTATTTAATATTATTTTAACAATTAATTCACCCAATAAATTACTCATGAATTAATCATCGATAAGTTAAGTTACCAACTAATCACCAATTAATCATGAATTAATCTCTAATTAATTCACATTGACTTTGAACCTTTTTGTGGAAATAACATAAGTTATTAATGTGTAGGAAATACACCTTATTGTATTAGAAAAGTATATGAACTAGCAAAGGGACCCGATGAACATATATAGATCAAGCTTATATAATCATGACAATACTTGCTAACTGACAAGTTCATCACATGATTATAAACTTTGATACTATTCCACTAAAAGCCTAGAACTGCACTCTTGATCTATATAGTATATTCACAAAGCTCCGAATAGCTCTCATCCATGACTCATTATATTAGTGTATCATCCCCATATGATATCCATAATCGACTTGAGGTCAAGTTCCGTTTTACCTTCCTCATTATATTTATCTTATGTTCCATTATCACTCCATCAGAAAATCCACTACTCATACCAAACAAATAGTAAACTATTAAATAACACAAAGTAGTTTAATGGATGAGTGCTTGTATTTTTCAATCGACGGATAATGCCATAAGAGGATATCATTGACTCTTTAGAGGAGCTATGGATTCTCTATCTATGAATAATAAATCTACAAACACAAGAGTCACACCACCAACGTACTGATAAGCGTACATTTACATAATGTCAAGATGTCTCTCTTTGATCATCAAAGGATACAAGTCATGCATACAAGTTTATTATTCATATCAAGATTAAGATGATCACATATAATTCGTTAAAAGTGAATTGTTTTATTTTAATATAATTTTTAATTAAAACAATTCAAATTTAGTTCGATCTAATATAGATTCTACTACTAAAAACTATATCAATGTATCTACCCCTGGAGTCCCATCTCTGATGATTAAGACAAACCGTCTCCATTAGAAAGTAGATAACACAACAATCTTAACGTGAATAAAGCATCAAACTTTATTTTCTCGATTGCGGATTATATTCTTTAGACTATCATCTTTAAATTCATGTTTTTTGCATGTTCTCATTACATGCACGATCTAAAGACTTATAACGTCTGTCTTAGACTTTTAATTTGCTACATTCAACTAATATGATTAAACTAATATGAATGTAAATAGGACAATACATTAATATATAAAATAAATAAATCTTTATTAATAGTCAAAATGTCTCAAAAACATTGTTACTTTTATTCCTCAAGGAATAAATAATTAACTAATTTATTATGTTATTAATTTATTGTTATAATTTTCACATTTCACTAAAAATTATGTTGCATTTCTTAACGTAGGGGGCAGGAGGAAACTTTTGCTGACAAAAGAAGAAGATTTGAAAGATGAGAATGAGAATTATTTTAAAGTTGATGGTGTTTATGTTCATTTTTTGATCAGCATATTTAAGATTTTTTTGTTTCATTCGAGACTTACACCTCGATCCGCCTTGAGACTTACATCACGTCTCGATTAGACAAAACGCCTTAATTTGCATTTTTGCCTTTTAAAACCTTGAGTATCACAAATTTAAAAATCATTGGATTGTAAGGGTTGTCAGGTGATAATATGAAAATAAGCATAATTTTAAATAATTCGATCCAAAATCTAATAAAATTCTAATTAAAATCATGGATTCATGATTAATATGATGATAAATGACAATAAAATACACCCAAAAGAATCTACACAATAAAAATACAAAAATCATGATATGTAAATTCTACGGTTTTAATGAAAACTAAATAAAAATATACTAATAATTCAAATTGTTTTTCAATCAAATAGATAATACATTAAATACATATAATTTTCAATTAAAAACTAACATAACAGGAATGAAACCATTTAAAAAAAAAAAAAAAAAAAAATTCTACCGAAGAAGTCATTTAAAATCTATCAAAATTGTAATAAAAAATAATAATCATGCATAATAAGGATTTCAAAGTATGCCTCCATAAGAACCATCAATTAACAACAATGATAAATATAGCTTTTAAGAAATTTATTCACCTGTGTGAACTTAGAATTCATTCACGTGGGTGAAATGTGAATTTGGAATTGAGAATTAAAAAAGTTTTAAAAAGAAGTTTTTGTAATTACTCCATATTAAAATGTCACTATACTGAAGGACTTAACAGACGTACTAGTTTTGTAATTTGAAGTCTGCGATTTGAAATAAAACGACAAGCCTATCCATTTATAATTTGAGGACTGGTTCGCTGTAATATTGGCAAACAAACCCAATTTAGATCAAGCACATCTTTCTTCTTATCTCTCAGCTGCAATTTCTCACTTGCAAGTATTTACTAGAGAATAGTAATCGGCTCTTTTGGATCTTTGGCCATCTGGGTCTCGTCCAAAAAGCAAAAGATGGTCCTGAAGAAGCTGATTTGATATTTATATTTTAGGGTTTGAGTTTCACTGTCCGCTCGTTTCTCTTTTGTAAAAGAGCAAGCTTTTGAATCAATGGAGGCTTATAAGAGATGGGTTAGGGAGAACAAGGACTACGTGCAATCCCTGGAATCTCTGGCCAACGTGAGTTCACGAAACTTGTTTCAATTTCATGATTTAGTTTGATAATTTAGCAATTTTGTTTGTAATTTATTTAGGTTGTTGTGTTATTTGGTTACAAGGGTTTCTTCACATGCTTGATAATTATAAGATACAATTTTGTTTGTAATTTATTTAGGTCGTTGTGTTATTTGGTTACAAGGGTTTCATCATATGCTTGATAATTATTTGATACAATTTTGTTTGTAATTTATTTAGGTTGTTGTGTTATTTGGTTACAAGGGTTTCTTCATATGCTTGATAATTATAAGAATTCAGTGGTTTTTCTTGCTTATTGGGTTGTTTTCGTTTTTTTGGGTATGTGGGTTTCTCATATTATTGTTTGAAGTATCCATAGTAGCTCACAATTGAGAAAATTGCTTTTAAAGGAATTGTTTATGTTATTTATGGAAAAACAAGAATCAGGTGGTCTGTGTGTGCTTTGAGTGGTCAGTGGCAATTGGTTAATGCAATCTATTTTTATTCCATACTTCAAGTTTTTGTTTTCTGAAATACTATAATAAATAATTTGTTGATCATCTTTATTTTCCTTGCTTTATGGGGATTTTCTTTATCACCCCTGGTAACTCATTAACGGACTGAAAACCAACCGTGGAAGCTGATATTGGAGTTTAATAGGAATAATGTTGTTTTCCATTTAAAAAAAAAAGAATATTGTTATCTTATCTGGTTATTGGAAATGTTGTGCAGGGTTTGACATGGCTTCTTCCTGAACGATTTTCTACTTCAGAGATAGGACCGGAAGCAGGTTTTGTGAAAGTTTGGTAACATTTGGCTGCTTCTTGTTAGCTTAGAAAATAAATAGGACTTCATTTCTTCTTCAAATACTCAGATTTGATTTGATTTGATTTTTTTTTTTTTTTTTGGGTTAAAAGTAATTTTATATTTGCTCAGAAAACAGGCTAAGAATTATTTTAAGCTCCAGTGATGAAATCTGAGTTCTTTATTTAAGTTCTTATATTTGGTACTGAACTGCGTAAAGTATATTCTCTCTAGTTTATCGATTGTCAATTGTTCCTATTTTAGTGCAGTGTAAAGTACTTTGATTTTTCTGCGTACTATTAAACGCCTTGGTGATTTTGTGCAGTAACTGCTCTTTTTGGCATAATCACGGCTATCAATGAACATATAATAGAAACATCTCCTCCCCCAAAATACGCCGGCCCTTTAAAGCCTTACTCTTTTCCTTACCCGCTGTGCATCTCTGCTTTGAAAGAATTGGAAACGTTGGTTGAAGTTGCAGCTCATGATTATTTTGGTGAGGAGAAGAAATGGAATTTCATTGCTTTTATGGAGGCCACCAAGTAAGAAGCGTTTGTTATTTAATAACAATTACCAACTATACGTTCTTTGTTGTTTATCTGTTGTTTGACTTGGGTTCATGTAATGCCATACAGGGTGGTAGTAAGATTAGCTTTGTTTCGGAATAGTGGATATAAGATGCTTCTGCACGGAGGTGATATGCCAAATGATGATGAGCATTTGAAAACTTCAAGTCCCCATTACAAGAATGGTGGTTTTGCAAAACCAGGAGATCATCAGAGGCCTGGTTTCTTGATGAACAATCACGGACAGAACCCATGGAATCTAGAAGGAAGAGCACTGTTTGCATTGAACAGGTTTGGAGAAAATGCTAGGATGGTCTCAAACCCAGCGTGGTTGTGTAGGGTTCAACATCAACAAGCAATTATCAATCCCCCACGTAACTACTACTTATACTACTAGTTAAACCAACACTCAAGAGATAAGTTAGATATGATATATTTCCTCTAAGCCAACACTCAAGAGATAAGATAGATATGACATTATTTATACTAAATTTCCTCTAATTCTTCTTTTCCTACAGGCCCAGTGGTTGAAAGGCGAACCCTTTCGACAATATTGGCTGAAAAGGGTTTTCGTGGGGCTTTGTTTGTTGCTGGGGAAGTGTTATGTATCACAAGACCCCTTATTTATGTTGCATTTATCCGGAAATATGGAGTTCGTTCGTGGATTCCTTGGGTTTTTTCGTTGGCTGTGGATCTCATAGGAATGGGAATTCTTTCACATGTCACGTCACGAGAGGATGGTAAAAAAGAGAAAATTCATCTTTCTGAAGTAGAGCAGAATGAGGTTTGCACTCTTAAATCCTACTTTTTAATAAGTCATACTTAGTCACAATCCGCTTCTTGGAAAAGTAACTTTTCATTGGCAATATCCACTCTCTTAATGCTAGTGTTGATGCTAAATATGTTTCAATATTGCGGTATGATTTAGATTAAAAGAAGAAAGCTGTTGTGGGCATTTTACCTCTTGAGAGATCCGTTCTTTAGCAAGTATATCAGGTACTCATAAATTTCAGATGTTGTTGGCCAGCATTTTTTTGTAAAAGTTGCATTTTGCTACTTTTTCCTCTTTAAGTTTCCTGACCATCATTGTTAAAACATTTCAGGCAAAGACTCGAAAGCACCGAGAAGATCTTGGAACCTGTACCTGTTATCGGGTTTCTTACAGGTGTGGTTAATGAAGATTTTTCTGTTCTTTGTTCCGTCTTCATTGTTACAGTTACTCCCTTCACGCCGGGTGTTCCAATTTATTGAAAAGTTAATCGAAGGTAATCTTATTGGTATGTGCAGGGAAAGTTGTTGAGCTTCTCATGGGAGCTCAGACTCGGTATACTTATACGTCAGGATCATAAAGTGGAAAGCTTGATGAGCTATTGAGCTATGCTTCTTGCAGCTCTACATTTGTTTTAGTTGTTATAAAATAGAAAAGTAGGTTCCTATAGGAAAAGGAAAAGTAGGTTCCTATAGGTAAAGTAGTCCCTCAACCAGGGGGAATATTTTTGCGTCTTCTCTTATGTTGTCTACTATTTTCAGGCCATGGAAACAAAAGGAATGTTGAAAAGGCATTATTTTTTTTTGACAAAGAAACAACCCTAATAAAATTGAGAAGTCTTGGTGGTAGTACAGGATTTATGCATACAAAATGTTTTCGTATTAGGTGTGCTATATTCATACCTTCTGCTCAACTTTGGCAGCTCCTATTTTGTCAAATTGATAATATTTATTCAATTTATGTTTTCTAAAGCTCGTAACTGCTCTAAAGAGCAGATGAGTATCTGAGCGAAAGGACTTGACCAAGACATGTTGGGCTCATTTGACATAGTTTTTTACTTTCGTGGACCAAAAGTAGCTTTCGGAGGTATTCTGGCTCCGTTTGGTTTAACTTTTACATCCGCTTTTACATAATTGAAGTTAAACTCAAAGTCCTTATCGTATAGATAAGAAGTTCTAAAACAGCTTTCCGGTCATAAAGCCAATGACCACTTGCTGCATGGGGTAGGTTGGAGCGGACAGTAGAGTCTCAGTTTTGGAAGAGTGTCGGTTTAATCCTGCATTGCTTCTGTACCATATATCTAAAGCATAACTCTGTTTCTGCTATGGATTTACAGTTATTTTATTAATTTATTTTATTTCCTCTTTTTTATGTCTTTTGTCTTGTTTCTATTTCGTTTTTGTCTTTATTTGCCTTATTTTCTCTCTCTCTCTCTCTTGATAACAGTTTATACGAACGTTATTTTAAAGGATTTCGCGAGTGTTCCGAGTAGTATATATAAACGGGATAAAATATGAACAGAGGACCATAGTTTTATGGAAGTTCTTCCATAAAAGTTTGAACGTGTTTGCTGGGACAAAAAATAATTCTCTTTTATTAATTTGATAACAGAAAAATACAAGGAAATAAATAGAGGATAGAACCTGATGAGAAAATACGAGCTTGTATTCCGCAGGTTGCTGCGGAATACAGTATAAAACATTAATGCATATTAGATTTATTCGCAATATAATGTTGTATTATGTGAAGGATTTAAGATTATTACAAAAATATTTATAAATATATACATATACAGTATTGTAATTCAAAATATATTTACATGTATATATAAACGTATATCCAACATAATAGATCATATATTAATGTCAGCATAGCATTCCAATGTATCAAATATCAGCACCAGATGTGAACAAAATCAGGGTAAGATTCATTAAAAATAATTGGATTAGCAGCTAACCAATGCCAAATATAGAGAAAAAAAAAAAAAAAAAGATCCACAGATAGCAACAGAAAGTAGCAAACGATTGTTAATTAAGCAGAGTTATAAATGATTGAGAGTGAAAATACATTTGATCTTTAATGTCTCACACCTATTCTGCTTCAAATAAGTAAAAAACAACAGAAAATATTATCATATAACAAATATTTATAAGATAAGTACTCATTAGAAAAGAAAGTTAAAACACTCTTTACAATATATGTACTTCAATAAATGCATTACATATACATTTTTCATCAGTTCATCAAAAAAAAAAAAAAAAAAAAAAAAAAAAACTGATGTCTTGTGTTGAATAATTAAGAAAAAAAATTTATTGAAACCAACATATATATATATATATATATATATATATAACAAAAATATGCTAAAGCAATGTATTTTTGTAGCAACAGAAGATAAATAAAACAGAAAAATATTTACTAATTGCTTAGTTCAAGTATTTATCTTCTATTGTTAACTGTGTATATCATATGTAACCGGAATAGGATCTAGCAATGTACTTGGTTGCCATCTAAGTTATTACTGGATTTATTTAGAAGATAAAAAAAAAAAATAACGGCTTAAAATTGGAACTTACACAGAATGAAAAAAAAGACACATATTAGAACAAACAAATAAAGAAATAAAAAACCAAAGACTGAATGATAGATTTGCATTACTCAAAGATGAAAGTGATTCATTATTAGACACACAAAGTAAATATTGAAAAGTGATGAGTAAGAATGACCGTAAAATGTTCAAAGAACACTAATTTTGACAGAAAGAAATTACATATCAATACCAAAGAACATTAATACCTTACCCATCAACAAACTGTTAAATAATGGCATAAATCCAAAATAACTTGGGCAACATAAAAAATAATCAAATCTCTATTAACACTCAGATGATCTATGTTTACAATAAAAGAGAAATACATCATCATCACCAAATAAGAGTAAAGCTTTACAAAAAAATATACTGTTAAAAGAAAAAAAAGTAATATATATATATATATATATATATATATATATATATATAAAACCAAACACAGAGCTAAATAACAATATTGAAAATAACATACACTAAACAACGATAGGAAAAAAAAATTTACAGAATACAAAATAGCATAATCATATAAACAAATAAACATCAACGGATAAATTAATAAATAGAAAAATTGATATAACAAATCAAAATGACATCAGAAAGTAATACTTTAAAAAAAGTATAAATATATATATATATATATATGTGAGAAAAAAAAATAGATTACCTCTATCAAAGAATCACACTGCACAAAACAGATCCAATAGAACAACAAAATCCAGATGAAAGAAAACCAAATACAACAACCTAGCGGTAAAAACCAACCAGAAGAAAGGTATCAACAGAATGTCCAAAAGACAGTAAAAAAACTACTAAAAGCCTAACAACAATAATATTTTGTAAACTGTAAGAAAACATATTAACCAAAGGAGCATAAAATGTAATAGTTAAAGAATGAATATAAATTATTCTCTGCTTTTCACATCTACCAAATACAAATTTAAATTTTATTCACTATTCAGATTCAAAAGCCAATTTTAACAAGACAGTTTGAATTTTTCTGTTCAAATAAAAACGTTAAAATCAACAAAATTTGAACCAGCGAACCAAAGGAGGCATAGATTATTGTTATTATTATTATTTTTTCCAAAAGTCAAATTATTATCACAGTGGTGGTGTCGAGAGTGGCTGGTTGCTATCATTAGCCGGCTGGGGTAGAGTCGCACTTATTCCTTTGGAGTTATTTTATGACTCTGTGTCTGACGGCTCCATATATCGACGACGCTGGATTGGAGGGAGAAAGGAGGTCAATGTGGCCCGCTTTTGCGCCATATTTAGAACGGTCAGAGTGGAGAGGGCCGGTAAGAAAGAAAAACAGTCAAAAATCTACTGTTCAGAAAGAAAGAGCTTGTGGGACATGAAAGATTTGGGAGACTTTAATTTCACCTCGTATTATAAATATATATAAATTGTAATACCTGAAACGCGATTTTTCTTCCCTCTGCCTATGCCTTTTGAGCAAAAATTGATTGTGTATTGTTTGATACTTATGGCTTTAGCTTTTCTTGTTATCTTTTCTTGATTTATTCTTCCTTTTAAGAGTTGAGTTTAGGAAAGAAAAAGTTGATTACATATTTTGAAAGGAGGACATAGAGAGGCTTTAGTGGAAAAAATTAGACAATAAAATATTCATGCAGTAGATATGGGGAAATAATACTTTTAAAAGAGCCACATCAAAAAGATGTTTAAGTAGGGTTGTATTTAAATATATATATATATATATATATATATTTAATCGAACAATTATGATAATAGGGTGGCCCCTATTTTCGTATTTGTAATAATTTGATTTCAAAGGGCTATAAAAAATATTTAAGTAGGAGTGAATTTGAGGAAAATAAATATAAAAATAAGAACAGATTTTGAAATATAAAAATATTAAAAAATAGTTGAAATGGGTGAAAACATATAAGACAATACATGTAAGAGGTACAAATAAAGAAAATGGTAGTTGAGAGAAGAAAATTAGAGCCCGTTTAGTTCACGGAGATTAGAATTATTTTTTATTTATATGTAGTTTTTGTGAGAGAAAATATTGTAACGAATCATGAACCATGATTCGAATCAGAGAACGAATCTTCCAATCAAACGGGCTCTTAGAGATAAGGTATTTGTCAAAAAAAAAAAAAAAAAAAAAGCCAGATGCCAATATGGAAAAAAAACAAAAACTACTAACACAAAAAGGAAATCCTTATCTGTACAACTTTTGATAAAATTATTTGTGGAACAATTGTAATATTATGTAGTGCTTCGAACTCTCCCACCTTGGAAAAGTCCTTAGAGTCGCTTATAGAAGTTTCCATAATGGCAGATAGTCGTCACCTTACTTCTAAGCGTATTTTATTAAAAATGATGTCTTAAAAATATGAGATGTAATAAAGAATTTTATTATTATTTAATAAAAGTAAAATTTTATTATTTTTATATGCATGTACTATTATATACTTTATGAATATCATTGAAAATTTTATAATTTTTTATGTGACTTTAAATATTACATATTAGTGTATATATTAGAGAATAATATTTAAAAATAATAATCAAAATAAGCCTATAATGAAATAGGTAGAGTTGGCATCCGTTGGTCACGTTGATAGCCCCTTAATCAACCACATTAAAGAAAGATTACAACAGGATCCCCTTGCCAAGAACATAATTGCCCTTGTGGAAGTGGTTAAGACAAGATTTTGGCTATCAGCCAGCTTGCTCTACACAAATTAGGGGAATCGACTCTATGTTTCAAAGTGGGAGAATATCCAAAAGGAACTAATAAAGAAGTGCTACGATTCTAAATGGGCAGGCCATCCAGGTATGAGGCGCACCATTGCCTTGTTGAAGACGACTTCTTATTGGCCATATATGCGGGATGAGGTGGAGTAGGACTTGTCTTATATACCAACAAGGCAAGATTGAGTAACAAGCTCCTAGAGGATTGCTTGAAACCTTGCCAATACCGGAGAGGCCATGGGAAAGTGTTTCCATGGATTTCATCACCTCCTTACCCGAGTCAGAAGGGTATGGAAGCATTATAATGGTGGCCAATCAGTTCAGCAAGTTTGCCACATTTGTTCCCACACCAGCTTTGTAGAAGAGACAACATGATTGTTTATACACCATGTGGTGAAGCTTTGGGGAGTACCTTAAAATATAGTGAGCGATCGGGACCCTCACTTCACAGGACCATTTTGGACGAGGTTTTTCAAGCTACATGGTTCAAACTTTAACTTTTCTACCAGCTTCCATGCCCAAAGTTATGGCCAAACAGAGCGCATCAATGCACTCTTGGAGTTGTACTTGAGGCACAATGTGAGTGCCAACCAACGAGATTGGACAAAGTTGTTTGATGTGATTCTCTTACAACCTTTATACGAGTGAGGCAACAAATCAAAGTCCCTTTGAGGTGATCATTGGGCAATAACTAACGACACCTCTTGCTCTTGCCACAAGCTATGAGAGGATAATATTTATGGATTTGTGTTTTTTAACTTACTCGGTATGGATTTTGAAATTACTAAATTCTATCCCTTGTAACTTGAAGACATAATGAAGTATGTAGCCGAGAATGTTAATATGACGAGATTGAATCTCCTTTATAAAAGAAAAAAGTAAATAATTTCCTTACGAGTTAATTCAGTACTTGAATATATAACGAGCTCGGTTCATGAATTTATTTTCCGAATATATTATTCATTAGAGAATCAATATCACTCAAAAATAAAGATGTAATTAGAAAGGATAACAGATTTTACTTAGCTCTAATTATGAATTATTCATGGAAGATCAATCTAACTGAAGTGGATAGATCAAATGGATGTTTCACAGGTGTAAATAAATGTCTATAATATCAAGATTGTAATTCCAAGTTCACACTGGAGTAACTTTAGAATTAATATAACTAATTAATTAATAAATTAAAAAGTTTGAATAATTATTAATTTTATTGAAACTTGATATTATAGGTCTATAAGTTCACGCAGCATCCTTGTAATTTATACAAAACATTAAGAATGTAATTGGAAATTTAGAATTGTGGAATTCTAAATTAAATCACTCAAAATAGTTTATTGTGAATTAATTATATATTAAACAATGTGATTATTTAATAGGCAATTTGGAACACACATGTGGTGGGAACATATAGTGTACACGCCCAAAGTAAGACAATTTGGGATTCAGTTCCTTACTATCCATATTATCCAGTTTACTTGTTAGATAAGTTATTCAACTGGAATTTAAATAAATTGAAGTTTGATTTTTAATGAGTATTTAAATTTGAATCAAATTTGGATAATAGGATAAGGACTATTTCCATGTTAGATAAGGACTAGAAATTTGTTCTAAATTTAAATGAAAATTTATTTTGATTTTGAATTAGATTTAAAATTAAATGCGTCAATTTTCTTAGCCTTATCTTTTAGAGATAAAATTAGAATTTTACAGGACTCTGACTCCATCTCTATAAATAGGTGATACTAGAAAATTAGAAAACACAATTTCACTCCCTTCCGTGTAGCTAGTGTGTGACATACCTAGTGTAGGTGTGTAACGTGCCGTTGGTTAACATATAAGCTACTGGTGGTGGATTACACTGAGAAAAAAAGAGAAGAAGAGTTCTTTCATTTCCTGTTTCACTTCATACATGTGTTGGTGTTGGTAGAAGACAAATTAGTAGAGTGACAATTCCGTTTTATTCCAAGTTATACCTACACACAATCTTTGTGGATTCAATGAGTAGACGAAGAAGACTCAAGGTGATATGAGGCACCAGAGCATTGGATTGTTCATAGTCAAAGACTCGAGTTATTGTCCTAATCAGTCATTAGGTATAATGATAATTAATTAGATTAATTATTTTGCGTATAAATTAATATATTCTATAGTGTTCACAAAAATTTTAGGAAAATTTTTGTTTGTACTCAATCCGCACTATCACGCTTCCATATCCAAAATCGTTTCAGAAACCAACATATTCTTCTCGTGATCATTCAACTGGTTCAATCCCTTGGCCGTCAATTACTGGCTGTCATTAAGGCTCCTAAGATATCTTTGTCCGGTGAGGTTGCGAATCATAATTTATTTGTTGAACAGAACGGAGTTGGATATGTTTTGAATGTTTTTAGGTCAGCTAGACTTTGTTCTGAGGCAGATTATGGTATCATCCAAATTGGATTGCAAGTTCTTCCTGATTTTTCCTTGGCTGGTGAAGAGCATCAGCGTGAAATGTGGCGCCAATTCTTCCTGCAAGAGTTTCTTCCTCTTGCAAGACTCTGGAGTTGGATGGTTTGTGATCCAATGTGCATGGTCATATTTACTTGCTGTGATGTAAATCCTGTGACTGCTTACTGAGATCTACAGTGGCTGTGGGCTGCCCCATTAGAAGGGAAATTATAAGAACTATTGCTGCAGCTGAGAATCACACTCATTTTTCTTGAAAACCTATTTTGTTATTATCACTCACTTTGTGCTTTAGTTGTGTCCTTTTAGTGGTTTCCCTTTTCGGCCTCTGTACTAGTTGGATTTGGAGAAGATTTGTTGAAGTTGCTTTTTTCAAGAACATGCTTAGAACAACTTTACTTTGCTCCACCTTTTTTCTTAGTTAAGCGTTGCAAAGCTGAAGCTGTTGAGGTTAGAGATAACTCATTCTCATCGGAACAAACATTTGTTTTGAGAATGGTTTCAAATATACTGAATGATAGAATTGAAGAAATCACTGTTGGAATGATTTTGCTTCGCGCTTTCTTGAAATTTTCAAGTCTTCCAACAGGCTCCACTGCCAGAGATGTTCTTGGATACTCACCAACAATTCCAAGAGATATATCTTCCTGATAGGGTCCAAGAGGCTCTGAGGAGAAACCATTCCATGCTGTCAGTATGCTACTATCCTCTGGACTTGTTGAACTGCTTTTAAGTTTGTTTCGATAGCTTGAGCCTCCGGCGATAATCAGAAAGGCCATGAAACAGCGGGAAAAGGAAGAGAAATGTTCCCTCTCATCAAAGCCCTGCCCTTACAAAGGATTCAGAAGGAACATTGTTTCCGTGATTGGAAATTGTTCACATGGTAAAAAGCAGGTACAAGATGAGATAAGACAGAAGAATGGAATTCTCTTACTGTTACAGCATTGTGTTACCGATGAGGACAGTCCATTCTCGAGGGAGTGAGCCATTTGATCTGTAAGGAATTTGTTAGAAGGTAATGAGGAGAACCAACGAGTTGTGGCTGAACCGGAGCTTCATGGATCTGTTGATACGCATGAGATTTCTGAACTTGGTCTCCCAGTAGAGGTGGATCCAAACTCTTGAACTTCTAAACATCTCCGCAACAGAATAGAATTCAGCAGAGACGAAAGCTCCTTGATCCTGAAAGGTTTAAAAAAAAAAAAAAAACGATCCTGCAGGGTTTTTAAGTTCAGATGTCTTGTACTTTTTTAGTTTGGCTATTTTTATTGTCCATGAATATTTCTTTTGGACTCCTGAAGACATCTATAGATGATAGAGGCTGATAGAATTTGTCTGATCTCTGAACTTTGGCAGACCAGAGAATTTTATGGGTTGTCATTCATTTTCAGAACTAGAATAACTTTAAACCATTTACTTACAATGTTCGTTAAAGTGCAGTCTTGCTACAACTTAAATCTCTCAAATGTGTATTTGGAGAAAACCCTGTCCAAGCTTTTATTCTGAAGTGATAAATTATGAATGTATATTTATGCTACGCAAGACATTTCTTATTATTCATATTCCTATAAATTATAATCCCAAAAGAAATAATAATAAAATAAAATAAAAATTACTAATCAGCCAGTAATGAATAGCAGAATCATATAGTGAGATTTTCCTGAATAGCAATGAATGACCCGACTATATTTCCTCCCACATCTGGAAAAGTTTCATTACCAGAAAGGGGCTTCACTTTGCCTTTTCGATCGACTTCAACCGGGTACTTCAGTAGATGGCCTCTCATCTCTGTTACCTCTTCTGCAGCAAATTGTTTCCAGTTCTTCTCCCCCATTGATCTCACTCTTCTTACACAATCAAGGCTCTCTGGTTGTATGAAGCAGTCCTCAATAGTTCCCAAATGCTCTGCCCATAATGACATCCGATAACCATAAATCTGCAAGGCACAAATCCAGAACAAATCAAATCACATTTCATGTAATTTTTGACACTTGCAAAAGAGATTGATCCAAATATATATTTTTTAAAAGAAAAACTTTATTGATAAAATCAGCAACAAAGGCAGAGGATAAGAAATCCTCAAACTCACGAGATACAAAAATGGCCAATGTGAAAAAAGGATTTACCAAGATATAAAAGGAAACACAGAAAATAACTCTCAAATCAATTCCCTATCACATCTTTCCAATTCTAAATGACCAAAGAAAGCGGAAATCCTTTAAAAGCTTTATCTGAAGCAGCCCATAGCCATCCAAGGAACTTTGCCTTCTCAAAAATATCAATTGGCTTCATCTCGTTTCCCTAAAAAATTCTAGTGTTTCTTTCCATCCGCAGAGCCCATAGCATCGAAAGCACCATACAATTCCATAAGACTTTGGTCGTCTTGTTAGATCCAAAGCCCACCACTCTCTCAACCATCAAAGAGCCCAACTATAACCGGCCTCCAAACTCAATTTGTTCCAAAGTGATCTGGCCACCCTACAATGTAACAGTAGGTGATCAATGGTCATTATCCCTGCAGAGAACACACCAAGATGGGGAGAGCATCAAATGCACCCTATCACAGGTATAAACTTTCCCATGAATACAACTCAAGCAAAAGCTTTAAGGGTATGTTTGGTATGAGGAATTTCAAGGTTTGAACCGTGGTTTAGGTTCAAACCAGTATTTGTTGGTAAAAAATAAAAAATAGTTGAACCCAGTCGAATAAAATTAGTGTTTGGTTTAAAAAGAAAAGATTCAAGGTTTGAACCCTAATGTGATGTTTTAACCCTGCTGAACATCAAAAAATAAAACCACTCCTCCTCTAGGTTTTGTCCGGTTTGAACCCCAGGTTCAAACCACATATAGTTCAAACCCAAAGATTTATAGTTAGAACCCCAAGTTCAAACCCCACAATTCAAAATCCACATGGTACAAACCAAAAGTTCAAACAACCCTAGTTTGAACCCTCATACCAAACAGACGCTAATTCTATGGGGGACACAAGACTTCCAAATGAACTTAAACGGTTCAAAACTCGGAATGTCATTTCTGTCCACTAAGGAACTCAAAATCGATCGACAAGAAAAACCTAAAGGATCACAACCACACTCTACGATCAAGAGAAGATGAGCTAAATGAAACGGAGTTTAGAATTTGAAGTAGAGAATGCAAATCCTCTACCCCTCTATCATTGAGGCCTCTCAAAAAACCAGGTTCAAATTCGACTTGTCGTAACTAGACAATGAACAATATTAGAAATGAAAGCATTTGGAAAGTCAGAAAATCTATAGAGACGAGGAAATAAAAGCTTCAAAGATTCATTATCATGCCATTTATCTTTCCAGAATAAAATTTTGGTCTCATTTCCCCCTCTCAATTTGACATTTTGAAGAAAAGACTTCAGCCCCTGAGAGATAAATTTCCACGGATTTCTAAAAGATCCTCATCACTAGGTTCTAATCCCAGCCATTAGAATGGAGTTCATACTTCTTGTAACTCTAGCCCACAATGAATTTTGTTCCAAGGGAAATCTCCACAACCATTTGCCTAGAAGAGCCACATTCTTCATTTTCAAATTTCTGATCCCGAAACCACCCTTTTGCTTGCTCATAACAATGTCCCAAGCCACCAAACTCTTCGATTTGCTGCCCTCCTGATTGTCCCAAAGAAAAGTGCGCATCACCCTCTCCAACACTTCAACTACCGAATTGGGTATCTTGAAAAGGGACATGTAATAAATTGTAATACTTGCAAGAACAGATTGAATTAAAGTTAGCCTTCCTCCCTTCAAAAGGAATGAATTTTTCCATCCATCTAATCGCTCTGACACCTTCTCGATCATTGGCATCCAAAACTCCATTGATAAAGGATTTCCACTCAAGGGTAGGCCCATATATTTCATGGGCCATTCTCCCACTTTGCAGCCCAACTCCGAAACCATTTCGTCCACCGAATCATCACTGAGATTTATTCCCAACCAAAGTGCCTTTTCCCATATTAATCTTCAAGCCCGAGCATAGTGCAAAAAATTTAAGGATGGTTTTAACATTTCTGATGTTGTTAGATCCGCCCCCAATAAGAAAAGCGTATCATTTGCAAACTGAAGGTATGAAACAGATATCTCCTCCCTTCCAATTTTTAAACGCTCCACCACCCCAACTTCTAGTGCTTAATCCATTAATATCCCAAGCACATCTGCAACTAAAGTGAATAAAAAGCAGGATAAGGGGTCGCCTTGTCTTAGTCCCTTTGTAGCCCCAACACATGGCCTCCCATCAATCATAATTGAGAAATTGGCTGTTGACAACCAAGAATCCATTTCTCCATTTCCTACCAAAGCCCTTCTTCTCCAAAACACCGTTTAAGAACCACCATCTCACATGGTCTTAAGCTTTCCCAAAGTCTACTTTAAACACCAGCCCATTCCTCCTCTTTTATTCCTCAATTGCTTCGTTGGCCACCAGCACCACATCTAGAATTTGTCTGTCCTTCACGAATGCCCCTTGTGACAAAGAGATAGCATCACTTAGGACCTCCCTCAACTTGTTTGTGAAGACCTTAGCAAGGGTTTTGTAAATGCTAGTCACCAAACTGATTGGCCTATAGTCTTTTAGCTTCCTTGAATGGGTCTTTTTTGGTAAGACAGATGAAGGTGTGATTGATTGCCGAACTAATCACACCATTCCTGAAAATTCCTCAAAGACTTTCAATAAATCTCCTTCACAATTCCCCAGCACTCCACTTGATCCCTTCAAAACTCCAAGAACTAGCCTCCTCCTCCTTAAACAAAGTTTCAGAAAATGCTATGATATCTCTCTCAATCTCCAATCTGTCCTCCAACACTACATTATCATCCTTTACCAATCTTGTGATGGCACTCTTGTTTCTTCTGTTGCTAACCAGCTTGTGGAATAACTTAGTGTTCCCATCCCATTCCTTCAATGAAGCCCTGTCAATTAGTCCCGAAAGCTCCTCCTTTCTCGATAGAAATTCGGCCCATACACCCCAATAGCCACCAACTCTGGTTTCCAGCTTCTATTTTAATAGAAACAGAAAACTCTCCAATCAAACAATCCCCAACTTGTACTGATCTATTATCCCAAATGATCACAATAAGCACCCCCCCCCCCCCGATCTTGCAATTGAGGGAAGAGCAGCCCAACTTCAGTATCTAACCCTCCAAAGACTCCCAATCATTCTTTCATTCAACGTCTCCCTTTTGGTTTCTTGTAGAATAACAATTTCCGGCTTTATTCTATTCAAATTTTCTTTTATCACCCCTCTTTTCCTGGCTTTATTCCATCTCCCTTTTGGTTTCTTGTAGAACCCACCCCTCTCACATTCCAAGAGACAATCTTCATTGATCACCTTCTTTCCCCCTTTAATTCTTGCTTCTCTTGTCATATTTGACACTTCTTTCCAAATTTTTAAGCTCCCAAGATCCTCTTTTGGACTCGAACCCGTTTGTTGCTTTCAACCCAATGCTTTTTGCGTCTATCTTTTGAACATCTTCCCCCACCTTACCTAAAACCACCCTTTCATCAATAGAGAAAGCATTAATATGCTATAAATAGAGAGCCTTTTCCTCCAAAACAACCTCTCTCCTTGTGGGAATGGTCTTCAAAGTTTGCATTGGTTATTCTAGGTTGGTTTTCTCCCCATTAAGACCATCAGCATCTAATAGAAAATTATCAGAAAGAATTCTCTCAAGGGTTGAATTCAACTAGCTGACCGGGGTTGTGAGTTTGTTGGATTATCTCTCTCTAACTTGGCCCCTTCCCTTGGAGACTGATCCCTCACATGAATTACAAGAACTTGCTTGAGAAGTTCTAAGCACGGGAAAACTTACCTATTCCTTGGTCGAGGATTCACCCCTAAAAGATTCTAAGCCGAACAATCCTTGGATATCTCTAATGACGTCGTCTCCAGCCTTGTATAGAACCATTGTAGCCTTTCTAGTTCCTCGGAAGAAATTAGATCTTCCCATCAACCTGTTTAGCTTGTACATCAAGATATTCCATCCCGTCTTCTTGCTGTCTCCAGGTAGAATGATGCTTCCAATGGCCCTGATTGATTCTTGTGACCATGTATTCTCCCCTCACGTTCTTGAGCACCTCAATCAGGAAAACATAGTACTCCCCGTTGAACTTCTTTTTGAAACCATCAATCCTATCATTTTTGCATAAGAACTCCATCGTTTGACATATCGAAGTCACTGCACCTAAGCCGCAGAAAATGAAGAATTTCGACTGCCTATTGGATTCCTCTATTTTCACCGAACCACCAGCTTTACTGAATGATATTTTGTAAAGCTTCGAACCTATTCTAGTATGTTCTAGTCATGCCATTTTTATGAATTGTATGATCTATGAGGATGGTTTTGCACTGAACAATTTTATTCACTAGTGAGGTTTGTATTTGGGTAATGTTCTTGTTCTTGAAGTGGCATTAATCCAGTGCACTCCAGAAAGTTTGTTAGCGTTTCCAAGTTCCAACTGCCATGCAAACAAAACCACATGTAGACAACCACTCGATTCCTGAATATAGTACCAACAGAAATTTTTCGTAACATTTTTTTTTTTTTTTTGAAATTTTCTGTATTTGAATGCTGAGGAAGGAGAAAATTTTGAGACAAATCCATTTGCGTGATAAATTAATTCCAAAAATTTAAACAACCAATGCAGTTAATGCCTGATTAGAGAGTTACCTGACCACAAGGATTACGGAGTTTTCTTGCCCAGGTATGATGAGGTTGGTAGGCACCCATTGCAATTTCTGTGTCTCTTGTGCCTTCCATAGAACGTTGATTGATGTTGGCAGACCCCAATATTACATACTCATCGTCGACTATCATGCCTTTTGAGTGAACGTAAATCATAAATCTTCGGCTTTTCCGACTTAGTGCCTGGAAACATTAGTCGAGACATTAACAAGCACATTCAGAGTAAAAAAAACATACCGCGAAATAGCAGAAACCTAAGGCAAGACATTCACAACCACATTTACAGAAGATTCTCCATAGTTGTGTTTTGATCCCATTTATCACAACTAATGAAACTTGCTTAAAGATCACCTCACAAATTTGATCCATTTTTCCTTTATTTTCTTCTATTTTTCTTAACAAAAAAGAAATTCAAAAGTATAGAGAGAAACACCGCAGGAGTATTTGCTGCAGTAGGATTTCCAGTGGCAACTGTGTCATTTCCATCTACGGCCTCACGGTTGCCGAGACAGAAGAAGTTTAAATAGTCTTGTGGCGAATATGCACCCTCAAGCCCAGCTTCCACAAGAGCCTTGTAAATCGTCTCATACATCATTTGCATTGTCTTGTGCTGAAACAACCAATAATTTATAAGATATCTAAATGCAAAGAAAGAATTCTATTTTTACTGTATGTGAACTATATAGGAAATAAATATAAGTGTTAAAATAATCCAGTGTGCCTTGTGTGCAATTTGTTGAGCTCATTGGTTTTTGTAATTTTCTATACTATTCAACATTTTGATTAGATTTTTATATGTATACTTCTCTCCATATAAGTTCAAACAACTGCATGAAACAAGGCAGCATAAACATAGGCAAAATAACCTTAAAAACTCCCATCAATTTGAAAATTTAAGAAATTAAAACCTTAAAACTATATATTAATGCTTCAAAAAGTTCTTAATGCACACAAACAAATAAATTTGTGGCATGCCCGCTCTAGTTACCATATGTTAGCATCTAATTTTAAATGACACTTTAAGCCAGTAAAAGCAAGGAGCAGAGTCCAGAATTTGGGTTGCAGATTCCAACGGATTCTCTTGTAGTTCCTCTTTTCAGTCTCTGATTCAGTGTCCAAATAGTCTTACTTTCGAACCTTCCGACTTTATCTAGAAATCTTGTGCTTCTATTCGGGTTAAGGGCTTTACTTGGCTATTTTTCCTCACGAAACTTAATATTTGTGGCTTAGTGCAGAAGAAACATCCTAATCATGCTTTGTCTCCTAGCTGGTGTGTTATGTGCAGGGAGAATGAGGAATCTATGGATCACCTATTCCTCCATTGTAAGGTGGCTGGGAAATTATGGTCTGAGGTTCTGGGAGCTGCCTCACTTTCTTAGGTCTTTATGCCCAAAGTAACGCAATTTTGATAGAAGATTTATTTGGTTTTGGAAGGGGGCAAAAAGGTAAATCGATGTGGAAAGCCATTATTATAGCGATTCTCTGGGTGGTTTGGCTTGAGAGAAATCAAAGGACTTTTTAAGAGAATGAGATGCTTGTTGAGGACCTATTCGAGAAGGTGAAATTCTTGCTTCCCTTTGGGCTTCTACAAATAAATCATTTAAGGACTTTCCACTGTCCTTGATTTTGCTTAGTTGGGAAGATATTTTGGTTTAGATGTTCTTTTTCGGGTTTGAGTTATCCTTTCTGGTTTGTTTGTTTGTTTTGATTTCTTGTATTTTGTTCTTTTTTGGATGGATCTCTCATCTGTCCAATCTTTTTGTATAGATTTCATTTGATGAATGAAATTTTCATTTCCTATTAAAAAAAGCAAGGAGCAGAGTGAAGGCCTTTCAAAATCTGGAAAAGACACCTCCACTATGAGGAAACCAACCAAAATCACAATATGTAATTGGATTCTTTCATTCCTAAAGCTGCTTCAAATGCACTTACACTCCACTATGTAGACTTACTGAGAAATAATATGATAGTTAACTAGTTATGGATTGTAACAAACAAGTAGTAAATGTAGCCACCTGCCAAAATAGAATCCGTTGTGTAGCAGCACCAGTTGGCACACCCTCTGGCCACATAGGAATAACAATATAAGCTGCAAATCTCTCATTTGCTCTAATTTTATCCGCAATCTTAAGGGCAATTTCCATAGGGATCAAATTATTAGCACCTGAAGAATGAAAATGTAAGAATCCCTTCACTGCCACATTCTTGTCCAGTCAAAGTAATCCAAAATACAATTTCGTAATAATGCAGCAATAAAGTTCCTGGAAATGAAAAGTGATTAGTAAAAAGTAACAGATACAGTTTGGATTAATTACAGAAACTCCTCCTGAACTATACCCCTTATAACACTTTGCCCCCAATCTTTAAAACGTAAAATCCGTTTCCCCTAAACAATAAAACATTAACAAAAAGGCCCCCTCCGTTAGTTTTTTAAGAGAAATTGATATGTAATTTGATTATTTCGAGGTATTTTGGTAGCTCTATAGTTTAAAATTTAGTTTGAATTTAAAACTACTTTAAATTTGAGCTTTTAATTATGATATATCTATTATTGATTGAATGTAAGTTAAAAATTTTATGATTTTTTTTTGGTAGAAAAAAAATTTTATGAAGTTTTTTTTTTTAATATTTAAATTAGTTTAGATTCAAATTAAATTTTAAACAATAAAATTATCAAAATACCCTCAAAATAGTAAATTAAATGTCAATTTCAGTTAAAAACCTAATGGAGGGGGCTCTTTTGTTAACATTTTATTGTTTAGGGGGAACAGATGTTATGTTTTAAAGATTAGGGGGCAAAGTGTTATGAGGGTATAATTTAAGAGGAATTTTTGTAATTAATCCATACAGTTTATATATAGCACAAAATACGAATAAGCATTGACGGTTGCAATGCCAGGAAATTTTTTAGGTAGTGGGAATATAAAGCACAAAAGTAAGAAGTACAGTACAATTACAAGTCTTTACTTAAGTGGGGGCACAAGCATAATTTTTTCCAACTGGGGGCATAAGTATAATTTCTTTAATTTATTAGGAAATTTTCAAAAATTTACACCCAATAAAAGAAAATTTCAAATTCTCAGTGGGGGCTTGTGCCCCCATTGAGAGCAAGACTACAGATATATACATGTAGACCTCTAACTACTTATGTATACACGCTTTTATTTACTCAAGGACCCAATCTTCAGAGACATTTTCTTGATGCATTAATATTAACCCCTATTCAACCGCAAAATTCATAGGCCTTCTTAATTTCATACTACAATTTTAGCTACTTTTTGGGGCTTATGGCTAGAAAGGATAATAGAGGGCTTGTTCATTTGCATTTTTAGAGTTAGGGTGACTTGAGTTCATATCTTGATTTGAGTTAAAGTGTAATTGAGTATTATTTGATTTGAGACTCTAATTTGAGTTTGTGTTTGTATATGCACATTTTGAGTTATAGTTTGAATTGAGAATCTATTTGAGTTTATGTTTGAGTGGGTCAAAACTTAAATTTGTATTTGGATAGTATTTTAATAAAAAGTCAATGGTAATGAAAAAATTTAATAGGGTATATGGATGAGGTTTTATTTGTCTCTTCATTCTGAATGCATAAAAAAAAAAAATCATCTCAATCAGAATTAAAACAAAAAAGTTATGACATTATTAAGAATAAAAAAAAAATGTTATTCATTAACTTGAGTTTGAGTTTAGGAACTTGGGTTGAAGGGGGAACTTGAACTCAGGTCTCATTCATTTCACCAGTTCGAGTTTAGAATTCGAGTTTTGTTACAGTAAAAAGCTCTCAAAAACAGTCACATCTAACTTTTGTGCTACAGTGAAAAGCTCTCACATAAGGTCACATCTCAACTCGAATTAAAAACTCGAATCAGCAAACTAAACGGGTCCTCAGATTTTAGTCCCAAACTCAAGTTCAAACTCAAATTTTACAAAAGAACATGAACTTGAATATAAGTTGTAACTTGAGTTTAAACTTTTTTTAAGTTTGGGTGCAAATGAACAAGCCCAGAATCTTTGAGGATCAGGAGGAGGATGGGTCTTTTCTTTGGGATAAAACAAAGTATTGGGTATCATTGTTGGTATAGGGACAGAATTTGGTAGACCAATCTTTTCGGATTTCAACAGGAGTTAGGCCCCTTTTATTTAGCCTTTACTCGAGTTTTCTTGTGTGGTCATTGCTAAGTTTTGGTTTTAACTTTATTGTATTTTTGGGTCTGGGTCTATTGAGGATATCTCTTCCTCCTTTCCCTTTCCTACATTATTAATAAAGTTCGTTTCTTTTCAATTTATATATTTATATATATATATATATATATACACACACACATATATATGTATTAAGTGCAAATGCAATCAACACAACAACGCATTTCATCTATAATTCTTGGTCTCTTCATATAAAAGATGAATGTTTCTCACCTAAATCTTTATACGAACTCCAATTGTATGAGGACCCAATGAAGTACTGATTCTCTATATAAATATAATGTTGGGCTGCACGAATGGCCTTCACATATGCTGTATGTATACTCATGTCTATCAGCACATTCTTTCCGCAAACCAGGTTCTGTTGAGGAGAATATCAATCACCAACCATACTCCAGACATCAATAGAATCTCAAAAATAATGTAGACGAGAAGATTTTATCCATCAAATTTTTCATACCTTGCTTGTGGCATCTTTTGGATCCTTGGGGAAATGTTTGGCTGAGTTTGAGTCAATCGAACGAAATATCTGCATCATAAATCCAACGATAAGATACCGTAACGATAATTGTTTCTACACTAAGCCTAGGTATACAAACAAATTAGATTATTCATCTTTTCTGGTTTGAGAAGATGTATATCTATGGGCGTTGAAGATTATTTGAGTGAAAAAGAATGAAGAATTGAGGGAATTTGAGAAAAGAGAACACTGATAATAAGAAGTTTTATTCTCTTCTTTTCTGCTCCTAACCGTGTACAGCCACTGCCTATTAATAGGCTAGAATCAGCAAATCATGTTGATTGTTACAGCAGTAACAAAAGGAAAAGAAGCAAATTGATTCCCATGAATTTGGGAACCTTATTTGTAGGCCCTAATTAAATATGATATGATCAAATTTACCTTATTTCCTAAAAACAGAAAGTACAGCAAAGGCAATAATAAAAACTAATTACAAATTATCATAATCTTTCGACACTCCCCCTTAAGCTTGGAATATATGTTGATCATTCCAAGCTTGGAATTAAGCTCCTCGAACTTTACTCGTGCAAGTCCTTTTGTTAGGACATCTACCACTTGTTGATGAGTTGACACGTGATTCAGAGTCAGAATCCCTTCTTCAATTTTCTCTTTAATGAAATGTTGGTCAAGCTCCACATATTTGGTCCTATCGTGATGAATAAGATTCTTAGCAATGCTTATTGCTGCTTGATTATCACAGAATTCCAACATGGGTTCTTCTGTAGGGACTCTGAGTCCCTTGTAGTTTGTTAAGCCACATCTCTTCACAGATACCTTGTGCTAGTGCTCGGAACTCTGCTGCTTTTGCACTACTCCTTGCAACAACTGAATGTTTCTTACTTAAGCCATGTGACAAGATTGCCCCACACGTAGGAACAGTAGCCTGTTGTGGATCTTCTGTCAACGATTGAGCCTGCCCAGTATGCATATGTAAATATTCCTACCATTCGATTTGTTCCCTTTTTGAAGAACATTCCTTTCCCTGGAGTCATCTTCAAGTAACGAAGAATTCTATATACTGCTTCCAAATGTTCTTCATTTGGTTTGTTCATGAATTGACTGACCACACTTACTGAGAAGGCTGTGTGCGAAAGGTAAGTAAGTCTCCCGACCAGGCGTTGATACCTTCTTGTCTCCACCAAGGGGCTATTTTTGTTAACCCCGAGTTTTTTATTCGGATCTATTGGAGTATCTGCAGGTTTGCATCCTAACATCCCAATTTCTTTGAGTAGATCTAGAACATATTTTTGCTGAGAGACTACTATCCCTTTCTTAGAACGAGCTACCTCCATACCAAGGAAATATTTTAAGTTTCCAAGGTCTTTGATCTCGAACTCTCTTGATAGGATTTCTCTCAATCTGAGTATTTCTTCCTTAAAGTCTCCTGTCACAACAATATCATCAACATACACAATGAGAATTGCCACCTTTCCATCGTCTGCAAACTTTATGGATAATGTGTGAATAGAGTGTCCTTGAGAATATCCTTGTTCCTTAACCACTTTTGTGAATCTATCAAACCAAGCTTGTGGAGATTGTTTGAGTCCATAGAGTGACTTTCGAAGCTTGCACACTTTTTTGATGTTAGCTCTTGTTTGAAATCCATGTGGACTTTCCATAAATACCTCCTCTTCTAAATCCCCATGGAGGAATGCATTTTTAACATCGGACTGATGCAATGGCCAATCCTTATTGACGGCTAAGGAGAGAAGCACACGAATGGTGTTGAGTTTTGCAACTGGCGAGAACGTTTCCTAATAGTCAATGCCGTAGGTTTGCATGAAACCTTTGGCAACAAGTCTTGCTTTGTAACGGACTAGGCTCCCATCTGGTTTGACTTTGACAGTGAATATCCATTTGCAGCCAACTAGACGTTTTCCTTGTGTGGTAGCTACGTCAGCTCCCAAGTGCCATTCTTTTCAAGTGCTTCCATTTCTGCTTCAACTGCCTTCCTCCACTCTGGTTTGCTAAGAGCAATGTGGATGTTCTGTGGAATCTCAATATCAACTAGATTAGTAGTAAATGCCTTGAATTCTAGAGATAAACCAGCATAAGACACAAATTTGTGAATAGGATGATTTGTACATTCCCGAACACCTTTTCTTATGGCAATTGGTACGTTAAGGTCATCAGCAACATTGTTACTGTTGGTAAATTAGGAAAGTATGAGTTGTGGAATAGGTGTATGACTGGATATTAGGAGGGAGAAAATCCGGTTATTAGGAGAGGATAGTTGACTTTGTATTGTTTCCTTATTTACAGATATTGTTTCTCTGTTTTAGGGATTACATTAGACCTCACTAAGCCTATATAATCCCTGTACATTTTCTCTAAAACTATGATGGAATAAAAGTATTTTCTATCTTCCATTTCTTACATGGTATCAGAGCCACAGTTCTTTCTTGAAATCTCAGCCTTCCATTCCTTCATCCGCAGTTCCATTCCTTCATCCGCAGCACTCTATTCCTTCATCTGCAGCCTTCAATTCCCCTTTATTCCTTCTCCTATTTCCGCAGTCTAAATGGATTATAGACTAGCAATGACCGGCCAAAAGAGAGACTCCTCTGCAGCGGGTGACAGTCCAAGTGCAGTGAGTTCCGGTGCCTCATCGGAGAATGTGCAATCGGATTCAAGAGGGCCAGCAGTTAGCGGAGCAAAGACCGGTGCTGACAATTTTTCAGTTCAAGCATGTCCTTCCAATTGACCAGCCATAAATTAAATGGCAGGAACTACTTGGAGTGGGCTCAATCGGTGAAGCTTGCTATTGATGGCAAAGGGAAACTAAGCCATTTGACAGGGGAAATTACAAAACCGGCTGCAGGAGACCGAAACATGGCAGCGTGGAGATCTGAAAATTCTCTTGTCACGACTTGGTTGATTAATTCGATGGAACCAACCATTGGGAAGCCACATATGTTTCTGCCAACAGCCAAGGACGTTTAGGAAGCTGTACGTGAGATGTACTCGGACATTGAGAATTCATCTCAAATTTTCGAGTTAAAGACCAAGCTATGGGAGGAAAAACAAGGAGATAGAAATGTTACAGTGTTCTACAATAAACTTGTAACTTTGTGGTAGGAGTTAGACTTATGCTATGAAGACGATTGGGAGTGCCCAAATGACAACATCCGGCACAAGAAAAGTGAAGAGAATGACCGTGTTCATGTCTTTCTTGGAGGGCTAAATCAAGATTTAGATGAGGTTAGAGGCAGGACTTTGGGGAGAAAGCTGCTGCCATCCATTCGGGAAGTTTTCTCTGAAGTTAGAAGAGAAGAAAAAAGGCGGCAGGTGATGATTGGAAAAAAAGAATCGGAGGCAGAAAGTTCTGCACTTATGTCCAAAGGGGCCAGGGCTGAAGGAGAGGACAAGAATAGCAAAACGAAGCCTTGGTGTGATCATTGTAAATGACCATGGCATACTCGGGAGACATGCTAGAAAATCCATGGCAAGCCAAGCAACTGGAAGAAGAAAACAACTAGAGATAACCGTGCCTCTCAAGCCAATGTTTCTGAATCAAGTCTTGAAGCTACCTCTGGAATGTCGTCGTTCACAAAGGAACAGATAGAGCAAATCTGTAAACTTCTCTAGTCTCAAAATCTCAATGATTCAAATCCTTCTTGTTCTCTGGTTCAGAAAGATAATCACCTAATAACGTCGTGTCTAAGTATCAATTCAAAAGATTCTTGGATAGTCGATTCCGGAGCAACGGATCATATGACCGGATCATCAGAATTTTTTTCTTCATATAACCCTTGTGCAGGAAATCAAAGAGTCAAAATAGCGGATGGTTCTTTCTTAGTTGTAGCCGGGAAAGGATCAATTGTTATCTCTCCTTTTTTAACACTCCATAATGTTCTTCATGTTCCCAAGTTGTCATGTAATTTGTTGTCGATCAGTAAAATAACCGTTGATCAAAGGTGTCAGGCTAATTTTTCCTCTTCCGGTTGTCAATTTTAGGATTTGATCACGGGGAAGACGATTGGCAATGCTAAGCAAGTTGAAGGTCTATATCTACTTGAAGATGGATACAACTCGAATAAGCAATCTCAGAGAACTTGTCTCAATTCTATTTCAATTCCTAATAAGAATAAAATTATGTTATGGCATTTTAGGTTAGGACATCCAAGTTTTTATTATTTGAGACATCTATTTCCAAAGTTGTTTTTGAATAAAAATCCAGCTTCATTTCAATGTGAAATTTGTGAACTTGCCAAGCACTGTCGCACTTACTTTCCGGCACAGCCCTACAAGCCCACAAAACCTTTTTCTGTAATTCATAGTGACGTGTGGGGACCTTCAAGAATAAAGACAATCACTGGAAAAAGATGATTCATCACATTCATTGATGACCATACTTGGATCACATGGGTGTTTTTACACCATGAAAAATCAGAAGCTGAAAATGTGTTTAAAACCTTTTATAAAATGATTCAAACACAATTTCAAACTCAGATTCAAGTTTTTAGAAGTGACAATGGCAAAGAGTATTTCAATGAAATCCTAGAGAATTTTTTCGAGCAAAATGGTATTGTTCACCAAAGCTCATGCAACAACACTCCACAACAAAATGGGGTTGCCAAGAGGAAAAATAAACATCTTTTAGAGGTAACAAAGTCTTTGATGCTTTCTAATAATGTTCCTAAATATTTATGGGGTGAAGCTATTCTCACATCTACCTATCTGATTAATAGAATGCCTTCGAAAATCTTAAAATTTCAAATCCCTTTAAATTGTTTTAAAGAACACTTTCCTTCCTCTCGGCTCTCACATGATCTTCCCCTTAAAGTTTTTGGTTGTACTGCATTTGTACATGTTCATGATATCAATCGCGGAAAACTTGACCCTAGAGCAAGAAAATGTGTTTTCGTTGGTTACCCCTCAACTCAAAAAGGATTCAAATGTTTTGATCCAATATCCAAAAAAATTTTTATCTCCATGGATGTCAACTTCTTTGAAGACAAACCTTTCTTTTGTAAAACTCATCTTCAGGGCGAGACATCTAGTGAAGATTCTTCATCTTTTAATTGGCTATTGGAAGATTTTTTACCCGAAGAAAGGAAAAAAACCAATGAATCTGAGACCATGGTAAACATTGAAAATGAAGATATCTCAAATAATGGGAATCAACCTTTTGTGCCATTACAAAATCAAACTCAGGAAGGAAGCGAGATGAGTGCGAGGCAAGATGGACATCGCTTTAAAGGGAAAGTCTATTCGAGGAAGTATCCGGAACAGCAGAAAAAGACCGACGACTTGGAGCATGGCCAAGAATCTAACCTGGGAACAACTCCAGAGGTTGAAGATCAGTCAAGTAAGTCTAGTCCTATTCCTATTGAGTCTGAGTCTTCTGAACCAAGTTCTATTCCAGAGTCAGATGAAAATTTGAATCTTCCCATTGCTCTTAGGAAAGGCACTAGGACATGTACTAAACATTCCGTTGTATACTTTTCTATCCTATGAGAGTCTGTCCCCATCATTTAGGGCATTTACCACAAAATTGTCTTGTGTTGTAATTCCAAAGAATATATAGGATGCTCTAGAAGTTCCTGAGTGGAGGAAGGCAGTCCTTGAGGAGATGAGAGCTCTTGAGAAAAATAAAACTTGGGAGAAAGTAAATCGTCCGGAAGGGAAAACACCAGTTGGGTGTAAATGGGTCTTCACCGTGAAGTACAATTCTGATGGATCTCTTGAAAGATACAAAACTCGGTTGGTTGCCAAGGGTTTTACACAAACCTATGGAATTGATTACTCAAAAACCTTTTCACCAGTTGCGAAGTTGAATACAGTAAAAGTGTTACTTTCTGTTGCAGTTAATCTAGATTGGTCTCTTCATCAGCTAGACATCAAGAATGCCTTTCTTAATGGAGACTTAGAAGAGGAAGTATACATGGAGGCTCCCCCAAGTTTCAATGCTAGTTTCGGGAATAAGATTTGCAGATTGAAAAAGTCTTTATATAGACTTAAACAATCTCTGAGGGCCTGGTTCGACAGATTTGCAAGGTTTGTAAAGTCTCAAGGGTTTTTACAGGGGCAGTCAGATCACACTCTGTTCATAAAGATTTCTGCAGAAAGTAGAATTGCGGTCTTGATTGTGTATGTGAATGATATCGTTCTCACTGGTGATAACACTGAGGAAATGAACAAGTTGAAGAAAAATCTCGCAACCGAATTTGAGATTAAAGATCTAGGTTCTCTTAGAAATTTTCTAGGAATGAAAATTGCTAGATCAAAAAAGGGCATGGTAATTTCTCAAAGGAAGTATATTCTAGATCTCTAAGAAGGAACCGGTATGAGTAGATGCAAACCTTCAGATACCCCTATGGAGCCTAACTTAAAACTTGGAGATGTCAAGGAAGGAGTTCCGGTTGATACAGGTCGATATCAACGTCTAGTGGGAAAGCTGATCTATTTATCCCACACTCGACCAGATATCTCTTTTACCGTTAGCATGGTAAGCCAGTTCATGCATGCTCCTTATGAAGAACACTTAGAAGCTGTTTACAGAATTCTGAGATATTTAAAAGGAACTCCTGGAAAATGATTATTTTTTCAGAAAAGTGATTAACAAAGGATTGAAGTCTATACTGATGCAGACTGGGTAGGTTCCGTGACTGACAGAAGATTCACTTCTGGATATTGTACCTTTCTATGGGGAAATTCAGTAACGTGGAGAAGCAAAAAACAAACCGTGGTAGCCAGGAGTAGTGCAAAAGTAGAATACAGGGCAATGGCTCAAGGAATCTGTGAGATACTCTGGCTAAAGAAGGTGCTAGAAGACCTCCATGAACCTGTGGAACTACCCATGAAACTATTCTGTGATAACAAGGCAGCTATCAGTATTGCTAATAACCCAGTTCAACATGATCGTACAAAACATGTAGAAATTGACAGGCACTTCATAAAGGAGAAACTTGAAGATGGAGTCATTTGTGTACCATTCGTACCAAACACTCAACAAATTGACGACGCCTTTACCAAAGGGTTACAGAGACAGTCATTTGACTCATGTGTAAGCAAGTTGGGCATGATCAATATCTATGCACCAACTTGAGAGGGAGTGTCGGTAAATTAGGAAAGTATGAGCTGTGGAATAGATGTATGACTGGATATTAGGAGGGAGAAAACCCGGTTATTAGGAGAGGATAGTTGACTTTGTATTGTTTCCTTATTTACAGATTTTGTTTCTCTGTTTTAGGGATTACTGTCGAGAAGGAGTGTAGGTAGGAAGTAAATTAGTTTTAACAATCCCTGATTTTCAGGGATTGTAGTAGATATTCTTTCCTTAGTTTTCTCTATGTAAACCCTATGTAAATCTCTATATATACTAAGCTATGTAACTAGTCAAGATATACGAAAATAAAGAATATTTTTCCAATCCTAGTTTCGTCATGGTATCAGAGCCCTAGGACGATTCTCTAGGGTTTCACGCCGCCAAGTAGCCGCCAAGGAGTTTGCTGCCAAGTAGCCGCCAAGGAGCCTTCATCGCTGTCGTTGCTGCCAAGTAGCCGCCAAGGAGCCTTCATCGCTGCCGTCGCTGCCAAGTAGCCGCCAAGGAGCCAAGGAGCCTTCATCGCTGCCATCGCTTGCTACCAAACAGCCTTCATTGCTGTTGGTCATTACTAGATTATCCTCTCCTTGAAATCCATTTTTTTTTTCTTCTCTCCTTCTTCATCCAATTATGTCCGATTCCAAGGCCACCGATACTTCCAGGATTGCAGAGGAGGCTTCTCCTGCCCAGAAAACCGGAGACTTGCAGACTATTAGAGCCTCTTATCGACTCAACGGGAGAAACTATCTCAAGTGGTCACAAGTTGTTCGCACGTATCTCAAAGGGAAGGGAAAAATCACCCACCGCTTGGGACCGGACCGTAAAAAAAGCAGACTCGGATTTGTGACATGGGATGAGGAGGACTCGATGATTATGTCATGGCGTGTGGGATTCAATGGAGCCGACCATTAGTGATACTTGTATGTTCCTGGCTAGTGCGAAGGGGATATGGGAGTATATCCAACGTACATACTCAAAGGCACGTGATGCGAGCCCAGGTTTATAAGATAAAGATCAAGACAAATGGAATGAAGCAAGGAGACATGGTCATCACGGATTATGCCAATTTTTCTATAGATGATGTGGCAGGAATTGGATCACTACCGAGTGTTTGAAATGAAGTGCCCGGATGATGCAAACAATTCTCAAGAAATACATTGAAGGTGACGGGGGGTATATGATTTTTTTTTTTTGGATTAAACTCGGATTTTGATCAAGTTAGGTTACAAATACTCAGCAAGGAGGAGGTTCCTTCACTAAAAGAGACCATCTCGATTATCCGTGGAGAGGAAAGCCGAAGGAATGTGATGCTAGAGAAACCAAGTGGTATGGAAGGGTCGGCTTTGGTGACTAAATCGGAACAACAAGAAAGGAATAAGGATGACCAGCCCAGGAATTCAGGAAGGGAAAACCAGATAAGGGAAAATAAAGACATGTTGTGGTGCACCTATTGCAAGAAGTCGAGGCATACCAAGGAAAATTACTGGAAGTTGAATGGCAAACCTCCAAGCAGTGAATGGGGAACGCGTGGAAGACAACAAAGGCCCCAAGCTCATCTCACGGAGCAATCAAAGGCTGAAGAGGGACCAGACAGCAAGGGATTCAAAGGAGATGAGTTAGGGTTTAAAAGGGATGAGATTGAAAAACTAAGAAGTCTATTGAGTTCTCTTGAGAAACCATCTGGCGCTAGTTCTTTAGTCTTCTCAGGTAAACCAGTGAACTCTTATGGATTGCATGCTTGTGACAAGTTCTTTGATGATTCTTGGATATTAGATTCCGGAGCCACTGACCACATGACACACTCTTCTCGATTTTTCCGCACCTATACTCCTTGTCCGAGTAATAGAAAGATTATTGTTGCAAATGAAGAAGTAGCTACAGTGGCTGGTTTAGGAGAAGTTTATATTACTCCCTTCGTGGTTCTTAAAAATGTCTTGCATGTGCCTAAGTTATCAGCTAATCTTATTTCTATTCAAAAACTTGCAACTGATCTTAAGTGTTGTGCAATATTTTTCTTGTCTCATTGTGTTCTTCAGGATCAGGTCTCGGGGAGGAAGATTGGACTTGCTAAGGAAAGGAATGGTCTTTATCACCTGGAAATCTCACAGAAAACCACCAGTAACTTGCCCGTGTCTCTTCTCAGTTCTTCCAATAAAGATGCCATTTGGCTCCACCATTATCGTCTTGGTCACCCATCATTTAGAGTCCTAAAAATTATGTTTCCACAATTGTTCATAGGATCAGATATTTCTGAATTTCATTGTGATGTTTGTGAACTAGCAAAGCATACTCGTGTTCCTTTTCCTATCAGTAATAAAAGAAGTGTTTCTCCTTTCCAATTGATTCATAGTGATATTTGGGGTCCATCTACTATTCCTAATATATCGAGGGGGCTCGTTGGTTTGTCTCACTAATTGATGACCGCACTCGTGTAACCTGGTTGTTTTCGCTAAAACAAAAATCTGATGTCAGTAATATTATTCCCAGCTTTCATTCCATGATCCAAAACCAATTTGGGGTAAAAATAAAAACCTTTAGGTCTGACAATGCGAAGGATTACTTCAATAAGGTTTTATCACCCTATTTTCAAAAGGAAGGTATCATTCACACTTCTTCTTGTGTGGATACACCCCAACAAAATGGGATAGCTCAAAGGAAAACTGGGCACCTATTAAATGCCACTAGAGCCTTGTTGTTTCATGGGAACATGCCTAAACACTACTGGGGGGAAGCCGTTCTAACAGCCACATACTTGATAAACAGAATACCTTCACGAGTACTTGACAACAAAAGCCCATGGAAATTCTTAATACCCACTACCCTCACTTTAGAACCTCAAATGGCCTTATCCCTAGGATATTCGGGTGCACAGCATTTGTGCATGTTCACCGCCCAAACAGAGGGAAATTAGATCCTCGTGCAATCAAATGTCTCTTTGTTGGCTACTCCTCCACACAAAAGGGGTACAAGTGCTATCATCCCCCATCAAGAAAATTCTATATCTCAGTGGATGTTACCTTTTTCAAAAACAAATCCTATTTCCATAAGTCCCATCTTCAGGGGGAGACAACTACTCTTGAAGATGGCACTTGGTCTGAGTCGTTTGAGTCTTCGTTTGAACCTCTTGACCTTCCGTCTACCTCTCACCTTTCGTCCCCTGTCCAAGAACCCGAGTCCACCAACACAGAAAAAGACACCGACCCTACTTGTCGACCCCAAGAGTCTGTCAGCTTTGAGCCTGTGTCCAGCCGAGTTACATGTGGTCATCCAAGGTTTTCTCAGGTGTATACAAGACGGAAAGAAAACCCAAACCTGACACAAGTCCAAGAGACCAACCCGAGTCCTGAGAACGAAGGCATGGTGAGTAAAGATTCATTCCAAGACACTGAGATAGTTACAGCCCCAGCCGATGAGTCCGTTGCAGCCCCAGCCAATGACTCCGTTGCAGCCCCAACCGATGACTCCCATCTGCCCATTGCCGTCAGGAAAAAATCCCGAGAATGTTCCAAGAGGCCATTATATCCTCTTTTCCATTATGTCTCACCTAAACGCCTGTCACCATCTCACCAGAAATTTATAGCTAGCCTCAACACAATCTCCATACCGAACACACTGGCCGAGGCATTATTGAAGGAGGAATGGAGGAATGCAATGAGAGAGGAATTAGAGGCTTTGGAAAAGAATCACACATGGGAGATGGTGGAAAGACCGAAAGGGAAGAACATAGTTGATTGCAAGTGGGTATTTGCACTGAAGTATAAGGCTGATGGAGCTCTCGAAAGATACAAAGCAAGGTTAGTTGCAAAAGGGTATACTCAGACGTATGGGGTGGATTATCAGGAGACATTCGCCCCGGTGGCGAAGATGAACACTGTGAGGATCTTAGTATCGTTAGCAGCCCATTTTGACTGGCCATTGCTACAATATGATGTAAAAAACGCCTTTCTCCATGGAGATTTGGATGAGGAGATATATATGAGCATCCCGCCCGGATTTGAAGGGAATGAAACAAGTGACAAAGTCTGCAAGCTAAAAAAGGCTCTATATGGGCTAAAACAATCTCCTAGAGCATGGTTTGGCAGATTTGCTAAGGTAATGAGAGATTCGGGTTATAGACAAAGTCAAGGTGATCACACGTTGTTCTTCAAACATTCGGCCTCAGGGGGAGTAACTGCCTTACTTGTGTATGTGGATAATATCATAGTAACCGGGAATGACGAGAAGGAGAAAGATGACTTGAAGAAAAGACTGATTCAGGAATTCGAGATAAAGGAACTTGGAAAATTGAAGTATTTCCTTGGGATTGAGGTGGCATACTCTAGACAAGGCGTCTTTCTATCCCAACGGAAGTATGTGACTGACCTGTTAATAGAAACTGAAAAAGCTGACTGTAAACCGGCTACCACTCCTATGGACTCAAATCAGAGATTAGGTGAAGCAAGAGAGGAACCCCTAGTAGACAAGGGGATGTATCAGAGGCTAGTTGGAAGGCTCATATATCTCACACACACTCGGCCGGATAGAGCCTACTCAGTGAGTGTGATCAGCCAATTTATGCACGATCCGAGGGAGCCTCACCTTCAAGCTATCCATAGAATATTGCACTACTTGAAGAGCAGCCCCGGAAAGGGAGTCTTGTTCAAAAGGAACTCGGTTTTGTCGTTAGAAGCATATACAGATGCGGATTATGCAGGTTCTATAGTGGACAGAAGATCAACAACTGGCTATTGTACATTTCTCGGTGGTAACTTGATAACATGGAGGAGCAAAAAACAGAATGTTGTGGCTAGATCATCTGCAGAAGCTGAATTTCGGGCTGTTGCCCAAGGGATGTGTGAACTACTGTGGCTGAAAATTATTCTAGATGATTTGAGAGTCAAGTGGGAAGAACCTATGAAGCTTTACTGCGACAACAAGTCAGCAATCAACATCGCTCACAACCCTATTCAACATGATAGGACAAAACACATTGAGATTGACAGACACTTCATCAAAGAGAAATTAGAAGGACTCATATGTATGTCCTAGTTCCCTCCGGAGGTCAACTGGCTGATGTGTTAACAAAAGGACTAAATAGTTCTAATTTCCATGAGATTGTAGCCAAGCTGGGAATGGAAGATATCCATTCTTCAACTTGAGGGGGAGTGTCGAGAAGGAGTGTAGGCAGGAAGTAAATTAGTTTTAACAATCCCTGATTTTCAGGGATTGTAGTAGATATTCTTTCCTTATTTTCCTCTATGTAAACCCTATGTAAATCTCTATATATACTAAGCTATGTAACTAGTCAAGATATACGGAAATAAAGAATATTTTTCCAATCCTAGTTTCGTCAATTACATTAGACCTCACTAAGCCTATATAATCCCTATACATTTTCTCTAAAACTATGAAGGAATAAAAGTATTTTATATCTTCCATTTCTTACAGTTACCTTCATTTCTTGAAATGAGTTCGCATTTATGGCTCTGCTAAGGAAGAATTGGAATCTCTTCCGTCTCTCGAGGCTTGTTCCTCCTTGTATAAACACGTAGCTCTTTTTCATGCACATTCTGAGGTGATTCAGGAGATGTTTCAATTGGGGGGTCATTTGAAGTTGGTTCAGATTCAGAAGTTGGCATTCGGTTTATTAAGTATGCTACAGTTAAGACAGCATCCCCCCAGAACTGTTTAGGGACGTGGGCGGTGAACATGATTGATCGGCTACATCAAGAAGATGCCTGTTTTTTCTTTCTACTATCCTGTTTTGTGGGGTATATCAACACAAGAGCTTTGTTGTATTATCCCATGAGTTTTGAAGAATTCCCCAAGGATGGTATTAAAATAATCTCTAGCATTGTCAGACCTAAAGACTTTTATACTAGTTTGGAATTGATTTTGTATCATGGTATAAAATTCTTTAAATATGACACTAGCTTCTGATTCATCTTTCATGAGATATATCCACGTTAATCTAGTATGATCATCTATGAATGACACAAACCACTTTATTCCTGAAATGGTTTTAACCCTTGAGGGTCCCCAAATAACACTATGGATCATTGCAAAATGATGAGAAGATTTATAGGACTGAGATGGATAGTTTTTTCTAACATGCTTTGAAAATTGACAAATTTCACATTGCAAAGATTTTTCATTCACATTGTCAAACAATGAAGGAAACAACTTTCTTAAATACTGAAAATTAGGATGTCCCAATCGGAAGTGCCACAACATAATTGCACTTTCTTTATTGGAAAGGTTTAAGGAAATAGGTAGACGCACTTGCATGATGACCGTGTTTTGTAGGATTACTAGGCCCTTCGAGAAGATAGAGTCCCGCACACTCCTTAGCATTGCCAATCATCTTCCCTGATTCAAAGTCTTGAAAATAACAATGAGTTGGTGAGAAATGAGTTACACACTTTAGATCTTTGGTAAGTTGGCTAATAGATAAAAGATTGTAGTTTAGATTTGGAACTAGTAACACAGATTTTAGAATAAAATCTTTATTAATGACGATAGTTCCAACTCATGTGACCTTAGCAGCAGAGCCATCAGCAATCCACACATTATAATTTCTAGGACATGGGTAAAGTTTGTGAAATAACTTTTGATTACTGGTCATATAGTCCGAGGCACCAGAATCAACAATCCAAGGATTGTAAGTTTCCTTTTGTGATGTTGAAATTGTGGGGATATTACATTTTTGAGTTGTAGTCCCAATCCCGATCATTCCGGACATATTCTATTGACTGATAAGCTTTTGCAAGAACTCCAATTGCTCTTGGCTGAACAGCATGTTTTCTGAAGTAGGTTTATCTTCTCCACTGGCTATGAGTCCACGGCTTTCCCCTTTATTTTGATGATTCTGATAAGCTGCTCTAGGTTTCCAATTTGCCGGTTTCCCATGTATTTTCCAGCACATATCCTTTGTATGTCCTGGTTTCTTACAATGCTCGCACCATGGACAGCCATTTTTTCTTGATTGAGAACCATCACAACTCAGATTAGGGCCATGTGCAGGTAGGGCTGAAGCTTTAAAGGAGTCGAAGGATCCTTGAGTGGTTGTTTGAGCGCCCATCATTACCTTTTTACGGCTTTCTTCTCTCCTTACTTCAGAAAAGGCTTCTCAGATTGAAGGTAAGGGCTTAGTGCTGAGAACCCTTCCTCTAACTTCATCCAGATTCTTAATGAGACCTAGTAAAAACTTGAAAATCCTCTTTCTCCACGATTTTCTTGTACTTGATACTGCAAGTAGTGCAGCCGAGTTTTTCACTATCAAAGAGATCAAGCAGCTTCCAATATCTATTTAGACCGTTAAAATATTGGGTAACAATCATGTCCCCTTGTCAAAGTTCGCTCAGTTGGCCTTTGATTTCAAACAGCTCAGTCATGTTCTCATTGTCAAAGTATGTTTCTTTTGCAGCCTCCCATATCTCTTCAGCCGTACCATAAAACATGAAATCTTCACTGATCTCCTTGGTCATGGAATTTAACAACCATGACATGACCATGCTATTTTCAATTTTCCAAACCTTGTGTTTTGGATCTTCCTGTGTTGGTTCGGTCGTTACTCCCGTAAGATAATCATCTTTTCCTTTGCCACAAATGAAAAGCATGATTGATTGTGACCATTGAAGATAACTCCAATCAGTTAATTTGTGGCTGGTGATCGGCAGCAGTAGGGAATTGGAGTTCGTTAGGATGCTGGGTTCACCGTTCTCTCGAGCAGAAGAGACGCAACTGATGTTGCAGAGGAGGCCATTCCGCACTTGACCATTAGTTTTGAGAAGAAACAAGAGAGGAATAGAGAAGAAGACTCACGAAGATTGAAGATGATGTGGATCATAATACAGGCTCTGATACCATGAAGATTATTCGAGTGAAAAAGAATGAAGAATTGAGGGAATTTGAGAAAAGAGAATACTGCTAATAAGAAGTTTTATTCTCTTCTTTTCTACTCCTAACCATGTACAGCCACTACCTATTAATAGGCTAGAATTAGCAAATCATGCTGATTGTTACAGCAGTAACAAAAGGAAAGAAATCAAACTGATTCCCATGAATTTGGGAACCTCATTTGTAGGCCCTAATCAAATCTGATATGATCAGATTTACCTTATTTCCTAAAAACAAAAAGTACAGCAAAGGCAATAATAAAAACTAATTACAAATTATCATAATCTTTCAACAGGCGTGTTTATTAATTCGGAATGGATTGTAATCAAAAGAATAAGGCGTTTGAAAAGGAAAGAAAAAGAAAACGTGAAGCGAATTAAACGTTTGATTTTATTGTAGTCTCAGTCATTTGAAACTTGAATTCCATTCATGATTTAGTAAATAAACCAGTCAAAGGGAGGAAAAGGAAGCACTTGTCCTATTCTATTTCAATGGACAATATAGTAATCCTAATCCCATCCATAAATCCCACCACTTTACCAGTTGAGCAAGGTCTTAACGCAGTTTTAATATCGAATTAAGATGCCATTACCTGAACATGCCAATTTTCGGGGTCGTTCTCACTGGTACAAGTAGCATCAGCCAATCCGATGATGTCTGGAATCCTTTCTAGCCTAAGTAAAGCATCATCATATAAGTTCCTCTTCAATTTTGACATCCCGTGTGGTTTCGAAGCCTTCAACCAGCGCTCTTCAAAGTTAGTAAGAACATCATATGCTGCAGGACCGTCAATTCTAGAGTGCAAGTCATGCCATGGCTCTCTTGGACACCCAGCAACGGTACCCTGTTTGAGGTCATAATCCAAGCAGATAAATTTCAAAGTACAGGTTTATTTCATTGCCTAAGAGAAGGAAAGCATCATTTACTTGGATATTAACTTCTTCGCTATATTGGCCTTACATCCCACTAGGAATTTCTACCGATTGACTCGTACAGTAAACATGAGAATGTGTAAAACACTTGCAGTTTAACTGGATTTATGTTAAGATAACTCTACGCATGTTCAATGACTAAAGTGTTAAAAAAAAAAAAAAAAAAAAAAAAAACAGATTAAACTATTTAAAGTGCAAGATTCTTATAATGAATATTTAGTGTTTAAATATCAGTGCTTTATGAACGTGCACAAATCTAATGATAGGTGAAGTTTCCAAAAATTGCTTTGGGATTTGTTTTTTTTTTTTTTTTTATTTTCTCAAAAGGCCAGTCAATTCACTCATACAAGTTTTATAGTAGTGATCCCTTATGCTGGAAATTAAGAAGTACACTTTGTGTAAATTTAAAACCCCGTCAAGAACTTATAAAGTGATAATAGCATCATAAGCAGTTTTAGAAATCCCAAACAGACATCACTCCTAAAATTCTTCAAAAGACCTCTGATGTTTTGACTGATACAGCTGCTTGCCAATTTCTTTATTTTTAAATTTCTTTATTTTTCTAAAGATAAATTAGTAGGATCCTAACAAAAAATTCTGGTTTCTTTCTTTCTTTATTTCCTTTTTTTTTTTTTTTCCAATGTACAAATAACATTGTTAAGTCATGGTGCGTATAAAGCTGCTCCAAAATGTGCCATTATAAAGAAAATTAAGGAGTTTAGCAACTACCGTGAAAGTAGGGTTGTGATAATCATCCTTGTGCACTGTTTGCAGTGTCCTAAACAGCGGGTGATAGGGATTATCATATCTTCCATCACATAAATCGAGTCCTCCAATGAAAGCTATGATTTTTCTTCTGTTGTTTCCAGCATCAGCATCAACAATTACAGTTTTCTGATGGTGTGTATAGATTGTCTCAACTTCCTGAGAGTGCAAAAGCAATGATTTTTTTTTTTAATAAGAAAACAAGTTTTATTGAAATTAATCAATTGCAAAAAGGGAGGATAAGATATCCTCGCTGATAAAACAAAAACAAAGCAGAACAAACCAGAAAATCAGAAACCTAACACATCTTTCCAATTTAAAACAACCAAAGAGAAAGGAAAACCCTTAAAGGCTTTGTCAGACGACGCCCATAAGGAAGCTGTAAACTTTGCTTTCTCAAAAACGTCAATGATACCTCTCTTTTTCCTCAAAAATCCTAGCATTTCTTTCCGACTACAGAGTCCACAAAACAGACAGCACCATGCTTTTCCACAGTACTTTTGCCATCTTGTTCAGTTCCAATCCTGCCAAATCTTCCTTCAAAACCGTACTGCAGTGAGCTGGAAAGACTCAATAAAAACTGACTTCTAATAATAATTTCTGCAAACCGAACTTGCCACCGGACAGTGTAACAATAGATGGTCTATGGATTCTTCACTACCTCTACAAGGAACACACCAAGAAGGGGATAGAACCCTATGAGGGTTTATCTT